>JAVANC010000001.1:8725000-9471195 GCA_033319125.1 Parnassius glacialis | reverse complement strand
CACTACTGGCTGAAGGGGTTCGTGGTGTGTCACGCTGTGCTCGCCCGACAGTTTCAAGAGGCTCTCGACCAAAAGTCGCTCCCGAGCCTCTTCACTACTGGGATCACTCATTTGGTTCCTAAAGACCGGGATTCCACAGACCCGAGCAAATACCGCCCCATAACGTGTCTAACTACCATATACAAGACACTAACATCCATTTTGAGCGCGAGAATCACTCGTCACCTGAACTTAAATCAGGTGATGTCGCGCGCTCAAAATGGATGTCGGGGCGGTGGTCGTGGAACCAAGGAACCACTCCTCATTGACGCGGTCATTGGCAAGGTGGTTAAACGCAACCGTCGGAACCTCTCCGCCGCCTGGATAGACTATAAAAAGGCATTCGACTCGGTGCCTCATACATGGCTTAAGAAGGTCTTCGAGCTGTATAAGGTCAATTGTACAGTTCGAGACTTCCTCGGGGAGTGTATGGGGCAATGGAGTACGATCCTTTGTCATCTAGGCGAGCGGATGACGGCTGCGGAGAACCACATAAGGATAAGAAGGGGTATCTTCCAGGGCGATTGTTTGAGTCCAGTCTGGTTCTGCCTCTCTCTGAACCCTCTCAGTACCTTACTGGGGGGCTCCGGGAGGGGATTTCAGCTTCGGAGAGGAGGTACAAAAGTGACCCACATTTTCTATATGGATGATCTCAAGTTATTCGCCTCCAGTCGCTCTCATCTTATGGAATTGCTAAACATCACTTGTGATTTTAGCAATTCTATTAGAATGGAGCTGGGGACGGATAAGTGTGCGGTCCTCCATGCAGAAAGGGGAAGGGTTGCTAACTCTGAGGGCATAGACTTATCTATGCCCATCAACATAAGGACCCTTTCCGAGGCTGAAACATACCGATACCTGGGTATGTCACAGAACATCGGTGTAGATGAGGCGGGTATGAAACAATCAGTTTGCGATGTGTTTTATGCACGCTTGACCAAAGTGCTTAACAGCCTTTTGTCCGGTGTGAATAAGACGCACGCATATAACGGTTGGGTCATGCCTGTTCTCATGTATACCTTTGGCATACTCAGGTGGACTCAGACCGAACTGAACGCTCTGGACAGAAAAGTCCGCACTATAATGATGTCCCACAGGGTGCATCATCCGAGATCGTCAGTAATGAGGCTGTACTTGCCGCGGAAGCATGGTGGACGCGGCTTTTTAAGCGCGCTTACCATGCATAATCGCGAAGTGTGCAGCCTCCGTAATTACTTTCTGACGAGAGCGGATGATCCATACTATAGGGACGTTATTTGTTGTGATAAAGGACTTACCCCTCTATCCTTAGCCAACGAGCAATGGCAAGACCCGGCAGTACAGAGCATTTCCGACCGGGAGACCGTATGGAAGGAGAAAGAGCTCCACGGGAGGTTCTACAAGGCTCTACATGAGCCTTTCGTAGACACAGTCTCCTCCCTCCACTGGCTACGTTTCGGTGACCTCTTTGGGGAAACCGAGGGTTTTGTCTGTGCGATACAGGATCAGGTTATTAAGACCAACAATTATCGGAGATACATCCTAAAGGATGGCACCGTTGACGTCTGTCGAGCTTGTCGCCATCCCGGTGAGTCACTTAGGCATGTCATCTCCGGTTGTTCGGCGCTTTCTAACTCTGAGTATTTGCACAGGCACAACTTAGTAGCCAGGATTCTACACCAGGAGCTCGCTCTGAAATACGGTCTCGTGGATCGGAAACTGCCGTATTATAAGTACTTGCCGGAAGCCGTGCTCGAAAATGACCGCACCAGGCTCTACTGGGACCGGGCCATCATCACGGACAGGACTATTCTTGCGAATAAGCCTGATATTGTGCTGATGGACCGGGCACAGTCAAGGATATTTTTGGTCGACATTACCATTCCTTATGACGAGAACCTCGTGAAAGCCGAAACAGATAAACTGACTAAATATCTGGACCTGGCTCACGAGGTGACCGACATGTGGGGTGGATTGCCGGCCGAAATTATACCTGTAGTCGTCTCTGCGAACGGGTTAATCCCAGTCAGCCTCTCGGGTCATCTGAGGCGACTGGGACTCCGTGACGGACCGCTCCAAGCTCAAATGCAGAAGGCGGTGCTCCTCGATACCGCCCGCATCGTCCGCCGGTTTCTTTCCCTTTCCCCCTAACCCTCGGCCGTTTGGTCTCCCCTGCCGAGGGCTTCCATCTGGTTGGGTTTTTATTTATTTATGTATTTTTTATGTTTTTATTTTATTTTGTTGATATTTATGTATGTTTATCATTTTCATTTACAATTATATATTTATACAGCCCAACCAGATGAGAAAACTATATAGATACCCCTAAATAATAATAATAATATCAACGCTTCATCATTAATTTAATAACAATCCCCGTTGCATTCCACAAGTAACCACAAATAACAATTGATTTATTGTGAGCGTCAGAACCTCTGGATCTTAAGAGAAATTTTATGATAGAGCAATGTCAAATTTTAGTACCTAATTGGTTCTTTTTGGTACCTAATATTAAATAATTGGTACCTTGTTAAATATGGAGCAAGAATACAAAGAAACTTTTCAGTTATCCTGACATCAGAACGTGTGGGTGAAATG
The DNA here is from genome assembly GCA_033319125.1 of Parnassius glacialis. Lineage (NCBI taxonomy): Eukaryota > Metazoa > Arthropoda > Insecta > Lepidoptera > Papilionidae > Parnassius > Parnassius glacialis. Next base: position 9,468,579 of record JAVANC010000001.1, on the reverse strand, counting down.
TATTTCACGTAAAAAAGTAAATTAAAGTAACGTTACAGCCTATATACGTCCCACTGCTGGGCATAGGCCTCCTCTCATTTCTGAGAGGGTTTTAGGGCAAGGAAGAGTACGCCGCGCTGCCCTAATGCGTGTTGGCGAACCTCACATGTCCTCGAAATATATTTTTCTTATTTCTCAGACATGCAAATTTCCTCACGATGTTTTCCTTCGCCGACAAGCTAACTAGTTTATCTCTTTATCAGGATTTAGTACGAGTAGTTAATTGGTGCCTACACATGTGTTTCTTTCCTTTTTTTTAAATACATCTGTAAAAAGTGAAGGCTAAAAATATTTTTGTAGTTATTATTAGTTAGTTTAGTATGCAGAATATTAGATAGAAGATAATATTCTTTTAAAGGTTGCAACGTTCTTGCAGTTGGTTGTTGGGATGTTATCTATACAAATAAATAAAATTGAAGTCTCTTTGTGATGTCAAAAATACAGCTTTTAAATAAATACATATGAAAATGTATACAGTAACTACTTATAATAAAAAACATTATTAAAATTTTGACTGTCTGTCTCTCTGTCCGTTTGTTCCGGCTAATCTCCGAAATGGCTGAACCTATTTTGTCGGGACATTTACTGTCAGATAGCTGATGTTATAAGAATTAACATAAGCTACTTTTATTTTAGAAAAGGTATTAGGGTTCCACGCAGAAAATAATATAATAATATAACTAATATTAAAATATTATTTAATAAAATTAAATGCTGTATGTTTTAATGTAATTATTGGCTGTAATCGCATTACGTTAAATTTAAATTATTATTTTTTGACATTACCTACTAAGTAGTTCAAAAAATAGTTCCTATACATAACAATATAAAAATCTCTTATACATAATTAATAAAATTTATAAAAACAATTATGTACAAAATATATTCTAAGGAGTGTTTTTTTTTTCTTTTTGAACTCTGGTGTTAATAAATGTAAGACGGTCACTGAGATCCCGAGATTCATAAGGAAAAAGCTTATACAACTTCGTTAACGCTCTCTCTTAAATCCAGAACCTTTTACTCTTAATTAAATTGTATTTAATTTAATAAAGCCGTTCTAATTGTTTTCGTTCGAAATTACAGATTAAGATGTTTTTATATTTTTTTTTTTACATGGGGAGATGCCTAATATCATAAATATGACACATTCACTAGTTAAACATGTTGCTAAGACTCCTTTCTAAAACCATGTAAAATTATATTTTTTTTATAGAACCGAAGTGACAAACAAACTTACAGCCCACCTGATCGTAAGTGCCCGCTGCAGTCCTTAGACATCAGCAACCAACTTCAAAGAAAAATTAGTGTCCGACCGAAACAGGATTTTCAACCGAAACCGAAACCGAAAACGAACCTTCGGTCTGGGTGTCAGTTTCTGCCGAAACCGAAACCGAAACAGAAACCTAAACTTATTTAGACATGTATTTTTTTTATTGTATACTGAATACTGGTATATTTTATACATTTTATACTGTATACAGATAGGTAATGCATGTTAATGAAAAACAGTAACTGTAATAGTCATGTAGTAATATTTTTATTTCTTTTAAAGTAAAAATCAACAATTTAACGTTAAGAAATACTTTTTAAGTCAATTTTGTAAAAAATATCAACACTTACACACATAAAAAGTTATTCGCTAATTGAGAACATATTTTATTATGTTCACAATATTGATAGTATTATTCAATGAGAGCATCAACTTAATATATCACACTCACACACACACACACACACACACACACACACCATATACACACAACTTAACAAAATCCGACAAAATATACAATACCTGCTCAAAGTTCAAAAACTTTAATAAACTAAGTTTTTATAAAAAGGGTTATTATAATATTAAGGAATTTATGGATGATACGAATAATAACTCCTGGGAATGAGTTGATTACTACCAAGCTATTTTTAATTTGTTTTTTTTTATAAAATTAAGGTGACAAACGAGCACACAGTCCACCTCATGGTAAGTGGTTGCTGTGGCCCGTAGACATCTTCATCGTTTGCGAATTAAAATGCAGATGCGTTTTCAGCCGTGAGGACTAAGACAGAATGCCTCTTTTTCAGTAAAAAGGGTCTCCGGTTCTCTACACTCACCATACGAAACACTTTTTTGTTCTGATTCTGAAAGAGACAGTCTGCTGTCTGGGTGTTTCCTTCCGAGGAGTTGCCAACTAAAGTGAAGAGAGGTCGAAGAGTGGGAAAAATAGATGGTGGCCTCGCTCTTCGGAAGGACAGGTCATTACGCAACAATTGCTTTATAGGATCGAAAAACAGTTACTGCAGTGGTACACTAACATTTGTTTGCCACTTGTCTTGGAAAAAGTTCGGGAGCAACGACCTCGCAGTAGGATTCTTCTTCACCGCGACAACGCCTCGTCAACACAAACAACAATACAAATTTTTTTTACGTGGTAGAGCCATGCTGCAGCTATATTAATAGCATAATTGTAGCACGAATGGGTCCGGACCCATTCGTGTCCGCTCGACCGGGGAAGGACCACGCTCTCACAAAATACTAGAGTAAAATAGCAGCTTAAGGCTGCTGTGTTTTGTAAGGTGAATGTAAAGAACTGGAGATCCTTTTTATGGGAAACGAGGCATTCCATCTTAGTCCTCAGGGGAGACAATGCATCTGAATTTTGATACTTAATCGAGGATAAACGTAGATGTTGAAGGGCCACAATATCCACTTACCATCTGGTAGACTATGTGCCCGTTTGCACTCTTATTCTAAAAAAACCAAGATAAGCTTGGAAAGTAAAATATTATTCAATGTAATAAACATAACATCAATCATCCAAATTGTTAGAGCTGTTATATATAAAGTGTGGCAGTTATGGCAAAATCCTACGTTTAGCGGTAGACTTTTATACGGTGTAATGGATACTAGAATTGCTTACTTAAATTATCTACTGAAGGCGTAGGCATCACATCCGCTTTCCTTAAGGCGGCACTGCCCGCCAATGTCGGCATCTATTCGAAAAAACTACATTAATTTCTGTAGTGGTTTACATAAATTTAATGACAATTTTTTTAAGCTCTTTGTCTTGGGTTTTTTGATGGCGTTTAAAACTAAACATTAATCAAACTTCCAAATTGCTTGGCGAACACAAGCCATTAAGAACGAAAAGTTTTGCAGGAATTAAGGAAATGGTGCTGTGTTGGCTCAAGTTAAGCAGATCTAATTTATTTTCATCTGTTTTTGTGCTTTACAAAGCAAACAACTTACCTAAGCTTGGTCCAATGTAAAATTTACGTCTTAAGAAGTCTAGTTATCTTAGAATGACAAAAACATGTTAATTTGATTATTAGTTTAGTACTTATATTCCAATAACTATTAAAAAATTTAAAACGAACATTAGATCAATCAATTAGATAAGTACATATATTACATAAGTTCTCAGCTATATTATTCGACAATCTACGCCATGAAAAAATGAATTTTGAAACTTAAACCTTTTAAATTAAAACGATTTTGTAGTTTGAACTGAAGGCTAACGCTGGTATTCTGTGAGAGCGTGGTCCCACCCCGGTGGAGCCGACCGATTCGTGCTACAACCATAACATAGCTGCAGCATGGCTCTACCACGTAAAAATGGTTACAGTTACAGGTGCCCATCTGTAACTTCTTTATGATGTTGATTGTAGGTGTTAATGTTTGTTCTTTTTTTAATTTTTGTAAAAACATATTTTATAATCGTTCATGATAAATTTAAATTTACATTTAATAATTTGCATCAAAAAGGTCGTATAAAAGAAGTAGACGTTTTTTTTTTTAATTAAATGTGTTAATTATTTTGCAGTAAATGTTTGAGATGAAATAGCGTTTAACATTTGTCTAGTCTGATATATATACTTTTATTGTTTTGTAAAGGTAATAAATGAAAAATAATTAAACTCGTGAAATATTTTTGAATAATTAAAAAAACTAGATTGTTTCAAAATCTAGTAATAAACAGAAATTCCGATCAGTTTTGGAGTACAGTCTTCTTTTTAAATTTTGTTGCCTTGAATTTTACCGCTTTGAGCCCAGACTTTGCAGCCTTAAGCCTAAATCCGTTGATGATCTTTTGTTGTATTAAAGTCTTATATATCAGTATTATACTCTGTTTTATGAATAAAATTTCCCAGTTTGAATAAGTAATATGTATAATTATTAAAATGACTATAAGAACTAACAAAGTATGTTATTTTAACATAATTACACTTATATTACCAGTAACTACCACTGCAATTGTTAATTTCAATTTGAAGTTAAACTTATTCAAATAGTATTTCAATTTGAAGTAAATTAAAAATTTACCACGTGATAGATATTGAAAGAAAACATTGCAAGGAAACTAGCAATATTTCAGAGAAATGTGAAGTTCGCCTACTAATTGATCCCTCCCTACCCTCACGACCACCCCAGAAAAACAAAACAGCAGTGGACAGCAAACAGAAAAATAAAACAACCTGTATACGTTATAGGATGTAAATTTACTTTACTTTTACTACTTGTTCAAGCTAATCAATCCTTTGCATACGCTATGATATAATCCTTTGCATGCACTTACAGAAATATGTAATTTATTTAAACGTCTGGTAAAGTCTTTACCCTTAAGACTGAAAAAATTATAACCTGACTGAATATAAAGGTGAAACAATTGAACTATATAATGTATACATTCATTCATATAACTTTAATATTTTTATGTTCTATTTTTTTGTGTTCTTTGAATTCATTTTTAACTGTGGATTGAAATATAGACTTAAGTACGCAAAATTATATTTGTGATCTCTTTGGCCTGACAAATAAAAATACCCATATTGATTAATGACTTGAATAAATTGCTTCAGGTTATGAGTTATGGACCACTCGATAAATCACTTTTGCGATGCGACCGATCTTTCATTTTTCGCGCCATTACGTCGTATGAGAAATTATGTTCTGACATTTTCATGCATATTGTTTTACTGAAGTTATTACGCCGCACTGTACTGATGTTATCTTCAGTCGTCGCCGTAGAAGGCCGTCCCTCAAGCAGATCATCGGTGAGATTAGTGCGACCACGTTTAAACTCATTCAACTAGTTGTAAACAGTGGCACGAGATGGGGTTTCATCATGAAAAGCCAATCAAAGTCTACAACTGGTCAGTTCTAAAAACTTTCAGTGTCGCCCTCGTATGTCGTGTCAAAGCATGTTTGTTAGTATAGATCTATTGGGTAGACCCTTGGAACGAAATAAAAGGGGCCTCGCTGATGCAACTTCGCCCACGTTTATATTAGTCCACGCTACGCCTCTGATTATAAGCTGTTATGTTAAAAAAAAATTTTTAAAGAACCATGGTTCTTCCAAGGACAGAGGTCTTTTTCGAACCACTGGTAATTAAACAAAAGAGTGACTTTCAATAAGTATTATTTACAATCTAAAAAGTTTCTGTTTCTGTATAATAATGAATAATACACGAGTCACGAATTAATCCGAACGACACACGATAATCAACGAACACTGAGTTTTTTTTTATAGGATCAGGGTGACATACGAGCACACAGTCCACCTGATGGTAAGTGGTTGCTGCGGCCCATAGACATCTACATCTATCCTCGTTTGCGAATCAAAATGCAGATGCGTAATCACCTCTGAAGACTAAGATGGAAGGCCTCACAGTCTGAAATCTTACTCTTCAGACTCTTGTACCTTTATACCCTTACGTGCCCTTCGATACGTGGTAGACCCACGCTGCTGCTATATTAGTTGCAGCTCGAATGGGTCGGCTCGCTCTCAAAAAATACTAGAGTAAAATAGCAGCTTAAGGCTGCTGTGTTTTGTGAGTGTAAAGAACTGGAGATCCTTTTTACGGGAAACGAAGCATTCCATCTTAGTCCTCAGGGGCGACAATGCATCTGAATTTTGATACTTAATCGAGGATAAACTTAGATGTTGATGGCACATAGTATCCACTTACCATCTGGTGGACTGTGTGCCCGTTTGTACTCTTATTCTAAAAAAAAACAAGATAAACTTGGAAAAGTAAATATTATTCAATGTAATAAACATAACATCAATCATCCAAATTGTTAGAGCTGTTATAAATAAAGAGTGGCAGTTATGGCAAAATCCTACGTTTAGCGGTAGACTTTGATAAGGTGTAATGGATACTAGAATTGCTTACATAAAGTATCTAGTAAAGGCGAACAGAAAACATTATAGGCATCACATCCGCTTTCCTTTAGGCGGCACTGCCCGCCAATGCCGACATTGCCGACATCTATTCGGAAAAACTACAATAATTTCAGTAGTGGTTTACATAATTTTAATGACAATTTTTTTAAGCTCTTTGTCTTGGGTTTTTTGATGGCATTTAAAACTAAACATTAATCAAACTTCCAAATTGCTTGGCGAACACAAGCCATTAAGTACGAAAAGTTTTGCAGGAATTAAGGAAATGGTGCTGTGTTGGCTCAAGTTAAGCTGATCTAATTTATTTTTATCTGTTTTTGTGCTTTACAAAGCAAACAACTTAACTAAGCTTGTTCCAATGTAAAATTTACATCTTAAGAAGTCTAGTTATCTTAAAATGACAAAAACATTTTAATGGTTATTAGTTTAGTACATATACCATGATTATTATGATTACCATGATTATTAGTTTAGTACTTATATTTCAATAACTATTAAAAAATTTGAAACGAACATTAGATCAATTAAATAGGTACATATATTACATAAGTTCTCACCTATATTATTCGACAATCTACGCCACGAAAAAATGAATTTTGAAACTTAAACCTTTTAAATTAAAACGATTTTGTAGTTTGAACTGAAGGTTTACGCTGGTATTCTGTGAGAGCGTGATCCCACCCCGGTGGAGCCGACCGATTCGTGCTACAACCATAATATAGCTGCAGCATGCCTCTACCACGTAAAAAAGATTACAGTTACAGGTGCCCATCTGTAACTTTTTTATGATGTTAATTGTAGGTGTAAATGATTTTTTTTTTACTTTTTGTAAAAAAATATTTTATAACCGTTCTTGATAAATTTAAATTTATATTTAATAATTTGTATCAAAAATGTCGTATAAAAGAAGTAGACGTGTTTTTTTTAATTAAATGTGTTAATTATTTTACAGTAAATGTTTGAGATGAAATAGCGTTTAACATTTGTCTAGTCTGATATATATACTTTTATTGTTTTGTAAAGGTAATAAATGAAAAATAATTTAATCGTGGAATATTTTTGAATAATTAAAAAAACTAGATTGTTTCAAAATCTAGTAATGAACAGAAATTCCCATCGGTTTTGGAGTACAGTCGTCTTTTTAAATTTTGTTGCCTTGAATTTTACCGCTTTGAGCCCAGACTTTGCAGCCTTAAGCCTAAATCCGTTGCTGATCTTTTGTTGTATTAAAGTCTTATATATCAGTATTATACTCTGTTTTATTAATAAAATTTCCCAGTTTGAATAAGTAATATGTATAATTATTAAAATGACTATAATAACTAACAAAGTATGTTATTTTAACATAATTACATCTATATTACCGGTAACTACCACTGCAATTGTTAATTTCAACTTGAAGTTTTAATTTACCACGTGATAGATATTGAAAGAAAACTTTGCAAGCAAACTAGCAATATTTCAGAGAAATGTGAAGTTCGCCTACTAATTGATCCCTCCCTACACTCACAGCCTCCCCAGAAAAACAAAACAACAGTGGACAGCAAACAGAAAAATAAAACAACCTGTATACGTTATAGGATGTAAATTTACTTTACTTTTACTACTTGTTCAAGCTAATCAATCCTTTGCATGCACTTACAGAAATATGTAATTTATTTAAACGTCTGGTAAAGTCTTTACCCTTAGGACTGAAAAAATTATAACCTGACTGAATATAAAGATGAAACAATTGAACTATATAATTTATACATTCATTCATATAACTGTAATATTTTATGTTGTATTTTTGTGTGTTCTTTGAATTCATTTTTAACTGTGAATTGAAATATAGGCTTAGGTACGCAAAATTATATTTGTGATCTCTTTGGCCTGACAAATAAAAATACCCATATTGATTAATGACTTGAATAAATTGCTTCAGGTTATGAGTTATGGACCACTCGATAAATCACTTTTGCGATGCGACCGATCTTTCATTTTTCGCGCCATTACGTCGTATGAGAAATTATGTTCTGACATTTTCATGCATATTGTTTTACTGAAGTTATGTTATACCACATCGTAAATATTAATGGATAAAACAAAATTTTTCATTAAAATGTATTAAAAGCTAACTTCTCTTTCAGACGATGGTGAAGATGAAAATGAAAATTACCTTTCCGCCGATTTGACAACATTATCATATAAATCACTTCTTTGTGGAATCATTTCAGCGGCGGTTTTTTCGGACCGATACGTACGACTCAGGCACCTTCAAGAAACGATCTTACTTCTCTTTAAAAGGCCGGCAACGCACCTGCAATTCGCATTGTGTTGCATTTGTTCGTGGGCGGCGGTCGATACTTTCCATCAGGTGAGCCGCATGCTCATTTTCCCGCAGATCTATAAAAAAAAAGCATGTAAAGTTACGAGGGCTAGCCGATATAAAATCTCCATTTGAGGTATAATTTGTTAAGAAATAAAAATAAAAATATTTTGTTTATAATCAGTCGGATATCGGCTGTTATTGTAAGTGTTATTTTAATTTCTTAACAAATTAGAAAAAGAAATTGAGAGAAGCCAGCGCCCAGCAGTGGGACGTATATAGGCAGTAAATTTAACTTTTTAGTCACTGTAACTAAGCATGAAAATACTTTTTTAATGGATGTAAGGGTAACGAACGAGCCCATAGTCCACCTGATGGTAAATTAATGCTATAGCTCATACCATCCCTTTATCCTCGAGTAACAATCAAAATAGGTTGGCACCACTTAAGGACTAAGATAGAAAGCCTCGTTACCAGTACAAAAAATCACTATTTGTCGTCACTCACTATAGGAAATACAGCAAACATTACGCTTTTTCACGCTGGTATTCTGTAGGCGCGTGGTCCTTCCCCAGATGAGTTATTCATGCTGCAGCCATAATATAACTGCAGCGTGCTTCTACCACGTATGAAATGTGGTTGACATAATTTAAAATTTAAAATTTTGTACAGCAAACTTCAATATAAGTTATTAAGAAAAACTCAAAAACTATTGGTCTGACCATGATCAAATTCTTACGGGACTACACGAGAAGTACCAGCTTTCAAATAAAATACGAATCATCGAAATCTGTTCACATAGTAAAAAGTTATGAGGTAGCACAGATAAAAAAACAAACAGTCGAATTGAGTACCGTCTCCTTTTTTGAAGTCGGCAGAAAAGTAGTCGAATGGAAGATTCGAATCCAGGACTTTCCGAGCTTGCGGGGCGCATTCTTAATCATTAGGCTACTGTTGCTTTCTAAAACTACATACATAGATTGCACAAGGACAAATTCAGACCAGGAACAATTATTTCTAGGTCATACTCGAAGCGCCGCAACCAAACGCTTAGCGCTGCGCTGCCGAACCCTCAAAAATGTATAAAACTATTTCATAAAAAACTCGTGTTATGTTTTTTTTTAAATAAAACGATTTTATAAGTATGACGGCACCTGCACCATTGCAGGTGCGGCGGCGTCGATTTACCTAGACAGAATTCTTGTAAAAGACACGTTTACCGCACACCTGCGGCATTGCACCTGCGGTGCCGCCCGTCCAGGTTGTATAAAAAGGACGGAGCGGCCGCCGTTAAAGCAGTCTTGGCTCTGACGTGGAACGGTACGCTTGTCGTATTCCGTTACTAGTTCATCCTCGACTCGTTGTATAATTAATTCGTGTAAACGAATTAATTATTATTCCTAACTACAAAATTAGTCTCTGTACTATACTCAATTACCATTTCTACAAGTATTTTGATAGTTTTCTGGTTTGGACATCAAAACAATTTATGTATAAAAAACCTTGAAGTGGCGATTTAAAAATATCCGGTAGCCCATATCGTCCTCTGGAAGTCGTAAGAGGCGACAGGGGAAACTGAAACAGGACATGGGCAGCAGCACCTTCCTGATAACAACTCCAAATTACAAAAACTGTGGTAGACAAACCACCTGCTAAGCGAGGCAACTATAGAACAATCCCCCTATGAGGCAATCTATGGGGGAGGTTTATGTGCAACCGTGGACTTTTGTCCACGTTGTTTGGTATATAAAACGCCTCATCGAAATAGAATTTTATGGAGAAATGTAGGAGTACAGGTTTTTAAAATTAAATGAATGAAAAATATATCTCAAGATTTTCTTTTGGTTTACAGGAAACTGGACGTCTTGCAGAATCGACTGTGAGGTTAAGTGGTCAAAATGCCCAGTTTTGGTTTCATCTGTATACAAATCGGAATCTTTTAGGGTTCCGTACCTCAAAAGGAAAAAGGAACCCTTATAGGATCACTTTGTTGTGCGTCCGTCTGTCTGTCAAGACCCTTTTTCTCAGGAACGCGTTGAGGTATCAAGCTGAAATTCATATCAAATACTCAAATCTACTGTTCCATGGAGCTGTGAAAAAATCAAACTTCTAAGCCAACGCAATCAAAAGATGCAGCCGTTTATGCCGCAAATTTTCGACATTCGCAAGGTAATCAAAACCTACAGGGTACTTCCCGTGAACTCAGAATCTTATAATTTAATACGAAGCAACGTATTATAGCACAGATAAAAGAAAAATTGCGAAAAGCATAAATTTTTAGTTAAATCATATAATAAAAATATTTTTAATAAATTTAAACTTATATACCCACGGATTTGTTCGAACCCTCGGTACGCGAGTCCGACTCGCTATTTTATATAGAATAAGGGTGACAAACGAGCACACAGCCCACCTCACCATCGGAAGTGGATGTTTTGGTCCATAGACATTTAAATTTTTCGTCGATTAAGAATCAAAATGCAGATGCATTGTCACTCTTGAGTACTAAGATGGAATACCTTGTTTCTAGTAAAAAGGGTATCTGGTTCTCTACACTCACCATATGAAACGCGAAAGTGTTAAGCTGCTATTTTACGCTGATATTCTGTGAGAGCGTGATCCTACCTCGGCGAGTCGACCCATTCGTGATACAACCATAATAGCTGCAGCGTAGGTCTACCACGTGTAAAAAATCTCTCATGCAAAATGAATATGGACATGGACTCTCCTGTTTTATGGAAGATTTGTTTAAATAAATCTTAATAAGAATCTTAAATATAATAACACGTCTCGCACCTTAACGGTGCTCTCCATCGCTAGTGAACGGGATGATTAAATATTCCCCCCCCCCCCCCCCCGTCTTATTTTCGATAATCACCTGCCACGACAGCCACGGGATGAAATTGAATTCTCTTACGCTAGCACCAAATGGACATAAGTGTGGTAAACGTATCCTAAAATGGGAATCATCATTCCCGACACAAAATAAGAACACATAGAGATGCAATTTTAAATATTATTCTAAGGTTAATGGCTAGTCGTAACAGCATTTCACTATAAATAAGTTAGTCAAGTCACGTATTTCGTATCTGCTTCATTGCTTCTGAATGCTCTTGCCCAAATGTATAAAAAATGTGATTTAGTACGCAAGTAGCATTACTAACAAACAGTATTTTATGCCTTAAAAGCGCTAAACTGAGGGCTTTATTTATAATATTATATAAACAAAATAGAATATTACATAACAAGCGTATAATATATACCAGGTATGGCCATGCTACAGCTACAGCCATGTAAGTACAGATATACTGTGTCTATATCACGAATCGGTGGGCTTGTCCGGGGATAAACCATGCTCTCACAGAATACCAGCGTAAAATATGTTTCGTATGGTGAGTATAGAAAACCGAAGAGCCTTTTTACTGGAAATGAGTCATTTCATCCAAGTCCTCGGGGGTGACAACATATCTGCATTTTGATTCTTAAACCCGAATAGATGTAGATGTCTATGGGATCCACTATCCAATTAACATCAGGCAGACTGTGAGTTCGTTTGGCAACCTTATTCTATAAATTAAATCAAAAAAAATATATATATAAACATAGCACCATAGTCTCAGACCTACATGGATAACTACTAACCACCAAATGCTTAGAAATTCAGAACATCCGTTATTCAACATTCGCTAAAAATCTATTGTATGTCCGTTAAATTACGGCCTTGGAAACGGGGAAATGACCCAAAAAATTTTCTTTAACGTGATTAGGGATCAAGCTATTATAATCTGTCGAGAACAATAAATTCAAGGAACAAATAAGCGGCCAAGTGCGAGTCGGATTCGCCCATGAAGGGTTCCGTAACAGCAAGTAACATAATTTACGATTTATGACGTTTAAAAAAAACTACTTACTAGATCTCGTTCAAACCAATTTTCGGTGGATAAGATGTTTTTATATTTTTTTTTTACATGGGGAGATGCCTAATATCATAAATATGACACATTCACTAGTTAAACATGTTGCTAAGACTCCTTTCTAAAACCGTGTAAAATTATATTTTTTTTATAGAACCGAAGTGACAAACAAACTTACAGCCCACCTGATCGTAAGTGCCCGCTGCAGTCCTTAGACATCAGCAACCAACTTCAAAGAAAAATTAGTGTCCGACCGAAACAGGATTTTCAACCGAAACCGAAACCGAAAACGAACCTTCGGTCTGGGTGTCAGTTTCTGCCGAAACCGAAACCGAAACAGAAACCTAAACTTATTTAGACATGTATTTTTTTTATTGTATACTGAATACTGGTATATTTTATACATTTTATACTGTATACAGATAGGTAATGCATGTTAATGAAAAACAGTAACTGTAATAGTCATGTAGTAATATTTTTATTTATTTTAAAGTAAAAATCAACAATTTAACGTTAAGAAATACTTTTTAAGTCAATTTTGTAAAAAATATCAACACTTACACACATAAAAAGTTATTCGCTAATTGAGAACATATTTTATTATGTTCACAATATTGATAGTATTATTCAATGAGAGCATCAACTTAATATATCACACTCACACACACACACACACACACACACACACCATATACACACAACTTAACAAAATCCGACAAAATATACAATACCTGCTCAAAGTTCAAAAACTTTAATAAACTAAGTTTTTATAAAAAGGGTTATTATAATATTAAGGAATTTATGGATGATACGAGTAATAACTCCTGGGAATGAGTTGATTACTACCAAGCTATTTTTAATTTGTTTTTTTTTTATAAAATTAAGGTGACAAACGAGCACACAGTCCACCTCATGGTAAGTGGTTGCTGTGGCCCGTAGACATCTTCATCTATCTTCGTTTGCGAATTAAAATGCAGATGCGTTTTCAGCCGTGAGGACTAAGACAGAATGCCTCTTTTCCAGTAAAAAGGGTCTCCGGTTCTCTACACTCACCATACGAAACACTTTTTTGTTCTGATTCTGAAAGAGACAGTCTGCTGTCTGGGTGTTTCCTTCCGAGGAGTTGCCAACTAAAGTGAAGAGAGGTCGAAGAGTGGGAAAAATAGATGGTGGCCTCGCTCTTCGGAAGGACAGGTCATTACGCAACAATTGCTTTATAGGATCGAAAAACAGTTACTGCAGTGGTACACTAACATTTGTTTGCCACTTGTCTTGGAAAAAGTTCGGGAGCAACGACCTCGCAGTAGGATTCTTCTTCACCGCGACAACGCCTCGTCAACACAAACAACAATACAAATTTTTTTTACGTGGTAGAGCCATGCTGCAGCTATATTAATAGCATAATTGTAGCACGAATGGGTCCGGACCCATTCGTGTCCGCTCGACCGGGGAAGGACCACGCTCTCACAAAATACTAGAGTAAAATAGCAGCTTAAGGCTGCTGTGTTTTGTAAGGTGAGTGTAAAGAACTGGAGATCCTTTTTATGGGAAACGAGGCATTCCATCTTAGTCCTCAGGGGAGACAATGCATCTGAATTTTGATACTTAATCGAGGATAAACGTAGATGTTGAAGGGCCACAATATCCACTTACCATCTGGTTGACTATGTGCCCGTTTGCACTCTTATTCTAAAAAAACCAAGATAAGCTTGGAAAGTAAAATATTATTCAATGTAATAAACATAACATCAATCATCCAAATTGTTAGAGCTGTTATATATAAAGTGTGGCAGTTATGGCAAAATCCTACGTTTAGCGGTAGACTTTTATACGGTGTAATGGATACTAGAATTGCTTACTTAAATTATCTACTGAAGGCGTAGGCATCACATCCGCTTTCCTTTAGGCGGCACTGCCCGCCAATGTCGGCATCTATTCGAAAAAACTACATTAATTTCTGTAGTGGTTTACATAAATTTAATGACAATTTTTTTAAGCTCTTTGTCTTGGGTTTTTTGATGGCGTTTAAAACTAAACATTAATCAAACTTCCAAATTGCTTGGCGAACACAAGCCATTAAGAACGAAAAGTTTTGCAGGAATTAAGGAAATGGTGCTGTGTTGGCTCAAGTTAAGCAGATCTAATTTATTTTCATCTGTTTTTGTGCTTTACAAAGCAAACAACTTACCTAAGCTTGGTCCAATGTAAAATTTACGTCTTAAGAAGTCTAGTTATCTTAGAATGACAAAAACATGTTAATTTGATTATTAGTTTAGTACTTATATTCCAATAACTATTAAAAAATTTAAAACGAACATTAGATCAATCAATTAGATAAGTACATATATTACATAAGTTCTCAGCTATATTATTCGACAATCTACGCCATGAGAAAATGAATTTTGAAACTTAAACCTTTTAAATTAAAACGATTTTGTAGTTTGAACTGAAGGCTAACGCTGGTATTCTGTGAGAGCGTGGTCCCACCCCGGTGGAGCCGACCGATTCGTGCTACAACCATAACATAGCTGCAGCATGGCTCTACCACGTAAAAATGGTTACAGTTACAGGTGCCCATCTGTAACTTCTTTATGATGTTGATTGTAGGTGTTAATGTTTGTTCTTTTTTTAATTTTTGTAAAAACATATTTTATAATCGTTCATGATAAATTTAAATTTACATTTAATAATTTGCATCAAAAAGGTCGTATAAAAGAAGTAGACGTTTTTTTTTTTAATTAAATGTGTTAATTATTTTGCAGTAAATGTTTGAGATGAAATAGCGTTTAACATTTGTCTAGTCTGATATATATACTTTTATTGTTTTGTAAAGGTAATAAATGAAAAATAATTAAACTCGTGAAATATTTTTGAATAATTAAAAAAACTAGATTGTTTCAAAATCTAGTAATAAACAGAAATTCCGATCAGTTTTGGAGTACAGTCTTCTTTTTAAATTTTGTTGCCTTGAATTTTACCGCTTTGAGCCCAGACTTTGCAGCCTTAAGCCTAAATCCGTTGATGATCTTTTGTTGTATTAAAGTCTTATATATCAGTATTATACTCTGTTTTATGAATAAAATTTCCCAGTTTGAATAAGTAATATGTATAATTATTAAAATGACTATAAGAACTAACAAAGTATGTTATTTTAACATAATTACACTTATATTACCAGTAACTACCACTGCAATTGTTAATTTCAATTTGAAGTTAAACTTATTCAAATAGTATTTCAATTTGAAGTAAATTAAAAATTTACCACGTGATAGATATTGAAAGAAAACATTGCAAGGAAACTAGCAATATTTCAGAGAAATGTGAAGTTCGCCTACTAATTGATCCCTCCCTACCCTCACGACCACCCCAGAAAAACAAAACAGCAGTGGACAGCAAACAGAAAAATAAAACAACCTGTATACGTTATAGGATGTAAATTTACTTTACTTTTACTACTTGTTCAAGCTAATCAATCCTTTGCATACGCTATGATATAATCCTTTGCATGCACTTACAGAAATATGTAATTTATTTAAACGTCTGGTAAAGTCTTTACCCTTAAGACTGAAAAAATTATAACCTGACTGAATATAAAGGTGAAACAATTGAACTATATAATGTATACATTCATTCATATAACTTTAATATTTTTATGTTCTATTTTTTTGTGTTCTTTGAATTCATTTTTAACTGTGGATTGAAATATAGACTTAAGTACGCAAAATTATATTTGTGATCTCTTTGGCCTGACAAATAAAAATACCCATATTGATTAATGACTTGAATAAATTGCTTCAGGTTATGAGTTATGGACCACTCGATAAATCACTTTTGCGATGCGACCGATCTTTCATTTTTCGCGCCATTACGTCGTATGAGAAATTATGTTCTGACATTTTCATGCATATTGTTTTACTGAAGTTATTACGCCGCACTGTACTGATGTTATCTTCAGTCGTCGCCGTAGAAGGCCGTCCCTCAAGCAGATCATCGGTGAGATTAGTGCGACCACGTTTAAACTCATTCAACTAGTTGTAAACAGTGGCACGAGATGGGGTTTCATCATGAAAAGCCAATCAAAGTCTACAACTGGTCAGTTCTAAAAACTTTCAGTGTCGCCCTCGTATGTCGTGTCAAAGCATGTTTGTTAGTATAGATCTATTGGGTAGACCCTTGGAACGAAATAAAAGGGGCCTCGCTGATGCAACTTCGCCCACGTTTATATTAGTCCACGCTACGCCTCTGATTATAAGCTGTTATGTTAAAAAAAAATTTTTAAAGAACCATGGTTCTTCCAAGGACAGAGGTCTTTTTCGAACCACTGGTAATTAAACAAAAGAGTGACTTTCAATAAGTATTATTTACAATCTAAAAAGTTTCTGTTTCTGTATAATAATGAATAATACACGAGTCACGAATTAATCCGAACGACACACGATAATCAACGAACACTGAGTTTTTTTTTATAGGATCAGGGTGACATACGAGCACACAGTCCACCTGATGGTAAGTGGTTGCTGCGGCCCATAGACATCTACATCTATCCTCGTTTGCGAATCAAAATGCAGATGCGTAATCACCTCTGAAGACTAAGATGGAAGGCCTCACAGTCTGAAATCTTACTCTTCAGACTCTTGTACCTTTATACCCTTACGTGCCCTTCGATACGTGGTAGACCCACGCTGCTGCTATATTAGTTGCAGCTCGAATGGGTCGGCTCGCTCTCAAAAAATACTAGAGTAAAATAGCAGCTTAAGGCTGCTGTGTTTTGTGAGTGTAAAGAACTGGAGATCCTTTTTACGGGAAACGAAGCATTCCATCTTAGTCCTCAGGGGCGACAATGCATCTGAATTTTGATACTTAATCGAGGATAAACTTAGATGTTGATGGCACATAGTATCCACTTACCATCTGGTGGACTGTGTGCCCGTTTGTACTCTTATTCTAAAAAAAAACAAGATAAACTTGGAAAAGTAAATATTATTCAATGTAATAAACATAACATCAATCATCCAAATTGTTAGAGCTGTTATAAATAAAGAGTGGCAGTTATGGCAAAATCCTACGTTTAGCGGTAGACTTTGATAAGGTGTAATGGATACTAGAATTGCTTACATAAAGTATCTAGTAAAGGCGAACAGAAAACATTATAGGCATCACATCCGCTTTCCTTTAGGCGGCACTGCCCGCCAATGCCGACATTGCCGACATCTATTCGGAAAAACTACAATAATTTTAGTAGTGGTTTACATAATTTTAATGACAATTTTTTTAAGCTCTTTGTCTTGGGTTTTTTGATGGCATTTAAAACTAAACATTAATCAAACTTCCAAATTGCTTGGCGAACACAAGCCATTAAGTACGAAAAGTTTTGCAGGAATTAAGGAAATGGTGCTGTGTTGGCTCAAGTTAAGCTGATCCAATTTATTTTTATCTGTTTTTGTGCTTTACAAAGCAAACAACTTAACTAAGCTTGTTCCAATGTAAAATTTACATCTTAAGAAGTCTAGTTATCTTAAAATGACAAAAACATTTTAATGGTTATTAGTTTAGTACATATACCATGATTATTATGATTACCATGATTATTAGTTTAGTACTTATATTTCAATAACTATTAAAAAATTTGAAACGAACATTAGATCAATTAAATAGGTACATATATTACATAAGTTCTCACCTATATTATTCGACAATCTACGCCACGAAAAAATGAATTTTGAAACTTAAACCTTTTAAATTAAAACGATTTTGTAGTTTGAACTGAAGGTTTACGCTGGTATTCTGTGAGAGCGTGATCCCACCCCGGTGGAGCCGACCGATTCGTGCTACAACCATAATATAGCTGCAGCATGCCTCTACCACGTAAAAAAGATTACAGTTACAGGTGCCCATCTGTAACTTTTTTATGATGTTAATTGTAGGTGTAAATGATTTTTTTTTACTTTTTGTAAAAAAATATTTTATAACCGTTCTTGATAAATTTAAATTTATATTTAATAATTTGTATCAAAAATGTCGTATAAAAGAAGTAGACGTGTTTTTTTTAATTAAATGTGTTAATTATTTTACAGTAAATGTTTGAGATGAAATAGCGTTTAACATTTGTCTAGTCTGATATATATACTTTTATTGTTTTGTAAAGGTAATAAATGAAAAATAATTTAATCGTGGAATATTTTTGAATAATTAAAAAAACTAGATTGTTTCAAAATCTAGTAATGAACAGAAATTCCCATCGGTTTTGGAGTACAGTCGTCTTTTTAAATTTTGTTGCCTTGAATTTTACCGCTTTGAGCCCAGACTTTGCAGCCTTAAGCCTAAATCCGTTGCTGATCTTTTGTTGTATTAAAGTCTTATATAGCAGTATTATACTCTGTTTTATTAATAAAATTTCCCAGTTTGAATAAGTAATATGTATAATTATTAAAATGACTATAATAACTAACAAAGTATGTTATTTTAACATAATTACATCTATATTACCGGTAACTACCACTGCAATTGTTAATTTCAACTTGAAGTTTTAATTTACCACGTGATAGATATTGAAAGAAAACTTTGCAAGCAAACTAGCAATATTTCAGAGAAATGTGAAGTTCGCCTACTAATTGATCCCTCCCTACACTCACAGCCTCCCCAGAAAAACAAAACAACAGTGGACAGCAAACAGAAAAATAAAACAACCTGTATACGTTATAGGATGTAAATTTACTTTACTTTTACTACTTGTTCAAGCTAATCAATCCTTTGCATGCACTTACAGAAATATGTAATTTATTTAAACGTCTGGTAAAGTCTTTACCCTTAGGACTGAAAAAATTATAACCTGACTGAATATAAAGATGAAACAATTGAACTATATAATTTATACATTCATTCATATAACTGTAATATTTTATGTTGTATTTTTGTGTGTTCTTTGAATTCATTTTTAACTGTGAATTGAAATATAGGCTTAGGTACGCAAAATTATATTTGTGATCTCTTTGGCCTGACAAATAAAAATACCCATAAAGATTAATGACTTGAATAAATTGCTTCAGGTTATGAGTTATGGACCACTCGATAAATCACTTTTGCGATGCGACCGATCTTTCATTTTTCGCGCCATTACGTCGTATGAGAAATTATGTTCTGACATTTTCATGCATATTGTTTTACTGAAGTTATGTTATACCACATCGTAAATATTAATGGATAAAACAAAATTTTTCATTAAAAGGTATTAAAAGCTAACTTCTCTTTCAGACGATGGTGAAGATGAAAATGAAAATTACCTTTCCGCCGATTTGACAACATTATCATATAAATCACTTCTTTGTGGAATCATTTCAGCGGCGGTTTTTTCGGACCGATACGTACGACTCAGGCACCTTCAAGAAACGATCTTACTTCTCTTTAAAAGGCCGGCAACGCACCTGCAATTCGCATTGTGTTGCATTTGTTCGTGGGCGGCGGTCGATACTTTCCATCAGGTGAGCCGCATGCTCATTTTCCCGCAGATCTATAAAAAAAAAGCATGTAAAGTTACGAGGGCTAGCCGATATAAAATCTCCATTTGAGGTATAATTTGTTAAGAAATAAAAATAAAAATATTTTGTTTATAATCAGTCGGATATCGGCTGTTATTTTAAGTGTTATTTTAATTTCTTAACAAATTAGAAAAAGAAATTGAGAGAAGCCAGCGCCCAGCAGTGGGACGTATATAGGCAGTAAATTTAACTTTTTAGTCACTGTAACTAAGCATGAAAATACTTTTTTAATGGATGTAAGGGTAACGAACGAGCCCATAGTCCACCTGATGGTAAATTAATGCTATAGCTCATACCATCCCTTTATCCTCGAGTAACAATCAAAATAGGTTGGCACCACTTAAGGACTAAGATAGAAAGCCTCGTTACCAGTACAAAAAATCACTATTTGTCGTCACTCACTATAGGAAATACAGCAAACATTACGCTTTTTCACGCTGGTATTCTGTAGGCGCGTGGTCCTTCCCCAGATGAGTTATTCATGCTGCAGCCATAATATAGCTGCAGCGTGCTTCTACCACGTATGAAATGTGGTTGACATAATTTAAAATTTAAAATTTTGTACAGCAAACTTCAATATAAGTTATTAAGAAAAACTCAAAAACTATTGGTCTGACCATGATCAAATTCTTACGGGACTACACGAGAAGTACCAGCTTTCAAATAAAATACGAATCATCGAAATCTGTTCACCCAGTAAAAAGTTATGAGGTAGCACAGATAAAAAAACAAACAGTCGAATTGAGTACCGTCTCCTTTTTTGAAGTCTGCAGAAAAGTAGTCGAATGGAAGATTCGAATCCAGGACTTTCCGAGCTTGCGGTGCGCATTCTTAATCATTAGGCTACTGTTGCTTTCTAAAACTACATACATAGATTGCACAAGGACAAATTCAGACCAGGAACAATTATTTCTAGGTCATACTCGAAGCGCCGCAACCAAACGCTTAGCGCTGCGCTGCCGAACCCTCAAAAATGTATAAAACTATTTCATAAAAAACTCGTGTTATGTTTTTTTTTAAATAAAACGATTTTATAAGTATGACGGCACCTGCACCATTGCAGGTGCGGCGGCGTCGATTTACCTAGACAGAATTCTTGTAAAAGACACGTTTACCGCACACCTGCGGCATTGCACCTGCGGTGCCGCCCGTCCAGGTTGTATAAAAAGGACGGAGCGGCCGCCGTTAAAGCAGTCTTGGCTCTGACGTGGAACGGTACGCTTGTCGTATTCCGTTACTAGTTCATCCTCGACTCGTTGTATAATTAATTCGTGTAAACGAATTAATTATTATTCCTAACTACAAAATTAGTCTCTGTACTATACTCAATTACCATTTCTACAAGTATTTTGATAGTTTTCTGGTTTGGACATCAAAACAATTTATGTATAAAAAACCTTGAAGTGGCGATTTAAAAATATCCGGTAGCCCATATCGTCCTCTGGAAGTCGTAAGAGGCGACAGGGGAAACTGAAACAGGACATGGGCAGCAGCACCTTCCTGATAACAACTCCAAATTACAAAAACTGTGGTAGACAAACCACCTGCTAAGCGAGGCAACTATAGAACAATCCCCCTATGAGGCAATCTATGGGGGAGGTTTATGTGCAACCGTGGACTTTTGTCCACGTTGTTTGGTATATAAAACGCCTCATCGAAATAGAATTTTATGGAGAAATGTAGGAGTACAGGTTTTTAAAATTAAATGAATGAAAAATATATCTCAAGATTTTCTTTTGGTTTACAGGAAACTGGACGTCTTGCAGAATCGACTGTGAGGTTAAGTGGTCAAAATACCCAGTTTTGGTTTCATCTGTATACAAATCGGAATCTTTTAGGGTTCCGTACCTCAAAAGGAAAAAGGAACCCTTATAGGATCACTTTGTTGTGCGTCCGTCTGTCTGTCAAGACCCTTTTTCTCAGGAACGCGTTGAGGTATCAAGCTGAAATTCATATCAAATACTCAAATCTACTGTTCCATGGAGCTGTGAAAAAATCAAACTTCTAAGCCAACGCAATCAAAAGATGCAGCCGTTTATGCCGCAAATTTTCGACATTCGCAAGGTAATCAAAACCTACAGGGTACTTCCCGTGAACTCAGAATCTTATAATTTAATACGAAGCAACGTATTATAGCACAGATAAAAGAAAAATTGCGAAAAGCATAAATTTTTAGTTAAATCATATAATAAAAATATTTTTAATAAATTTAAACTTATATACCCACGGATTTGTTCGAACCCTCGGTACGCGAGTCCGACTCGCTATTTTATATAGAATAAGGGTGACAAACGAGCACACAGCCCACCTCACCATCGGAAGTGGATGTTTTGGTCCATAGACATTTAAATTTTTCGTCGATTAAGAATCAAAATGCAGATGCATTGTCACTCTTGAGTACTAAGATGGAATACCTTGTTTCTAGTAAAAAGGGTATCTGGTTCTCTACACTCACCATATGAAACGCGAAAGTGTTAAGCTGCTATTTTACGCTGATATTCTGTGAGAGCGTGATCCTACCTCGGCGAGTCGACCCATTCGTGATACAACCATAATAGCTGCAGCGTAGGTCTACCACGTGTAAAAAATCTCTCATGCAAAATGAATATGGACATGGACTCTCCTGTTTTATGGAAGATTTGTTTAAATAAATCTTAATAAGAATCTTAAATATAATAACACGTCTCGCACCTTAACGGTGCTCTCCATCGCTAGTGAACGGGATGATTAAATATTCCCCCCCCCCCCCCCGTCTTATTTTCGATAATCACCTGCCACGACAGCCACGGGATGAAATTGAATTCTCTTACGCTAGCACCAAATGGACATAAGTGTGGTAAACGTCTCCTAAAATGGGAATCATCATTCCCGACACAAAATAAGAACACATAGAGATGCAATTTTAAATATTATTCTAAGGTTAATGGCTAGTCGTAACAGCATTTCACTATAAATAAGTTAGTCAAGTCACGTATTTCGTATCTGCTTCATTGCTTCTGAATGCTCTTGCCCAAATGTATAAAAAATGTGATTTAGTACGCAAGTAGCATTACTAACAAACAGTATTTTATGCCTTAAAAGCGCTAAACTGAGGGCTTTATTTATAATATTATATAAACAAAATAGAATATTACATAACAAGCGTATAATATATACCAGGTATGGCCATGCTACAGCTACAGCCATGTAAGTACAGATATACTGTGTCTATATCACGAATCGGTGGGCTTGTCCGGGGATAAACCATGCTCTCACAGAATACCAGCGTAAAATATGTTTCGTATGGTGAGTATAGAAAACCGAAGAGCCTTTTTACTGGAAATGAGTCATTTCATCCAAGTCCTCGGGGGTGACAACATATCTGCATTTTGATTCTTAAACCCGAATAGATGTAGATGTCTATGGGATCCACTATCCAATTAACATCAGGCAGACTGTGAGTTCGTTTGGCAACCTTATTCTATAAATTAAATCAAAAAAATATATATATATAAACATAGCACCATAGTCTCAGACCTACATGGATAACTACTAACCACCAAATGCTTAGAAATTCAGAACATCCGTTATTCAACATTCGCTAAAAATCTATTGTATGTCCGTTAAATTACGGCCTTGGAAACGGGGAAATGACCCAAAAAATTTTCTTTAACGTGATTAGGGATCAAGCTATTATAATCTGTCGAGAACAATAAATTCAAGGAACAAATAAGCGGCCAAGTGCGAGTCGGATTCGCCCATGAAGGGTTCCGTAACAGCAAGTAACATAATTTACGATTTATGACGTTTAAAAAAAACTACTTACTAGATCTCGTTCAAACCAATTTTCGGTGGAAGTTTACATGGTAATGTACATTTTATATATTTTTTAGTTTTATCATCTCTTATTTCAGAAGTTACACACACATATTACGTGGATTACGTACATTACGTGGACATACACATTTTACCACTTTGGAAGTGTCTCTCGCGCAAACTATTTAGTTTAGAAAAAAATGGTATAAGAAACCTCAATATCTATAATATTTTCGAAGACCTATCCATAGATACCCCACATGTATGGGTTTGATGGAAAAAAAGTTTTTGAGTTACAGTCCTAATTATGGGGAGCCCCCAAAATTTATTGTGTTTTTTCTATTTTTGTGTGAAAATCTTAATGCAGTTCACAGATTACATCTACTTACCAAGTTTCGACAGCATAGTTATTATAGTTTCGGAAAAAAGTGACTGTGACATACGGACGGACAGACAGACAGATAGACATGATGAATCCATAAGGGTTCCGTTTTCTGCCATTTGGCTACGGAACCCTAAAAACTGTATTAAGTAATCGTTAGACGCTGCCTGAATTTCTATTTAATAATACGATAATGGCTTACGGCCATTTTTGGACTAGTAGTCTATTTTCCCCATGTAGTTGTGATGTTATCCTTTGGGTATCCTAAGTGGTGATAGGAAAACTGAAACAAGACATGGACAGCAGCATTTTCTTAATAAGAACGCAATAATAATTGAAAATAGCGATTAGCAAACTAAGTGTGCCAAGCGTGGCAACTATGGCAAGCATCTTCCTGGCAGGTAATTCTATTTCGTGTTCTTATATTTAGCAGTGGACTTTTAACGGGCTTTAATGAATGAATAAATAAAAGTCTTTGTTTTTTTCTTTGTTTTTCCATACCTTTCTTAGGTCACGTAGGGTTATTCGATGTAAATAATTCGAATATAAGAAATCATTTCCTTTATTCTTCCTTCTTCCTCCATTATCAGCCTTTAAAAGTCTACTGCTGGATATAAGTCTCTTCGTTCATATCATGAATGCGAGATGTAAAAAATCCAGCCTAGAAACTAGATCGACCACAACTCAAAATATTTTTGAAGATTATTGCAAGACAAATAATATTGCCATATTATTCGCAATAAAATATAGCACTTATTCTTTCAGAGCCTATCCACTCGTGGGTGGGCTTATAGTGCTTTACTATTATCGCCACGGTTGACAAGCGTCCTGAACAATCTACATACATCGATTTCCTGCATGTCTTGCCAGAGCGTAACTCCATCTAGTAATGAGCGACTCTACATTCCGCTTACTGTTACGAGTGTGCCACTTGATATTACATAATATGAAACAGAATACATTCGTAAAATAGCAACATAATACTCTCCTACGTTTTGTATGGTAAATGACGGCGACTGGAGGTCCTTTTTACTAATAAGGAGGCATTTCATCTTATTCCTCAGAGGCAACAACACATTTTGTAATACTTCTAACGTATTGAGAAGTATACGCCACACTATAGGTTGACTGAGAAGCTTATGATGAACGACTGTTGATGGAAAACCAAAAAAACTTGACTTTCACAGACTGGTAATGAGAAAAATGAGCAGACCCTCACGAAGTCTCGCGCTCTCGATTTTCAGTTCACCAACACGTCTGTCATTGTGTACCATGTCATAATCTTTCTTGCGCATTTTAAAACAAACCTATATAATGTGGACGGCTGTGACGACAATGACATAGTAAATTAATTATAATATTCAAAAAAAAATCCTAATGGAAATATGTCTTGCAAACTTTGCTAATGTATTTATTTCTTACTTCGTAGTTGAAATTAACAGGCAGTGATAAACGTCGAGGTAGTAGGAAAGTCACGAAAATCGTGACCGAGCATATGTTTGGCGTAATCATCTTAATAACATTTCACACGACGAGAAATTAATCAGAAATCTAAACATAAAACTTCCAAGCAAATATTTAATATTAATTAAGTACACATAGTACACAAAACTAATTTAACTACTTCAAAGAGATTGATTAAGATACAATGTAATGTTTAAAGGTCAATTTTTCATTGAATTATATAAAATAAAAATATTTTGGCAACTAACGCGGATGAGTGATAGCATGCGACAAGCATGTATCTCGCGCTTTGTTTCCTTAGTCATTTGTAGGTATCACAATCAAGAGTAAAACTTCTAAAAATGAATTAATAAAGAAATATTATATTTTACTTATAAGTTATGACACTCTGAACTCGACATAATGGCAACACAGTTAATAAGTAAATAAATAAATAATCTTCATCCACTCTCGTTTAATTCGCGGCCTTTCAGGTTGAAAAGGTTTTCCGACGAAGCTGTGAAGAAAGCTAAAAGGCTAACAGCACTAACATCACAGAAACTAGGGAGAGAGATGTATCTACGGCAAAAGTCGTCCCCAAATTATCTTCTTAAAATCGTAACTTTATCGTCTATATTAAACAACTCATTGGTGGACCCCGAGATCAATATCACATCTAGTCGATAATGTCTCCTCTTTTGCACGCTAATCATTAAAATGAAATGAAATGAAAAATTTTAAACTCTAATGACACAAATAAAAGGAAATTGAAAAGGAATAGACCCATTTGTAATCAAAGCATGTTCAATAATATAATTTAACAAAAAAAATGTTTATAACCCTGACAAAAGTTTTTATACATATTATTTTTCATATGAATGGCTTATTCTTACTGAAAACTATTTTTTTTGTTCTTACTGAAAACTAGACAAACTCTTATATCCAACTATATGTCTCTGTCTAGTTTTGCAAACGCGGGGTAGATTTTGGCAAGGTTGGCGAGATGATGATCGAGATGTAGATCATCCACACGATTAAATATATCTTGACGAAAGGAAGAAGTGTGTGATTCTATTTTTTTTTATAGGAGATAGGGCAAACGGGCATGCGGCTCACCTGATGGTAAGTGCCTACCGCCGCCCATGAACAACCGCAACACCAGGGGAATTGCAGATGCGTTGCCGGCCTTTTAGAAAGGAGTAGGCTCTTTTCTTGAAGGTCCCTAAGTCGTATCGGTCCGGAAAAATCGCTGGTGGTAAACTATTCCACAAGGACCTTGTGCGAGGAAGAAAACATCTTCTAAATCGCACAGTGGTGGACCGCCAATCGTCCAGATGGTGTGGATGGTATCGGGAGTTCTGCCGCGATGTGCGTTCGTAAAATTTGGCGGCTGGGATTAATTCGAACAATTCCTCAGAGCACTCCCCGTGGTAAATGCGAAAGAAAATGCAAAGAGATGCAACATCTCTTCACAGCGCCAATGAGTCGAGCCGATCGGAAAGGACTCGGTCATCGATGATTCGAGCCGCTCTGCGCTGGATGCGGTCAAGTGGAAGGAGCTGATACTGGGGAACCCCAGCCCAGAGATGGGAACAGTATTCCATGTGAGGCCGAACCTGCGTCTTGTAAAGTTGCAGGCGTTGTGCCGGCATGAAATACTGTCCCGCTCTGCTGAGCATGCCAAGCTTTTTAGAGGCCAATTTGGTCTTCTCTTCCAAGTGACCACGAAACTGCACGTCACTCGATATGTCGACACCGAGGGTTCCGATACTGGCTGAGGTAACAAGGGGAGTACCTTGAAACTGAGGAGATACGACAAAGGGGTTCTTTTTAGCGGTAAACGCGCAAACTTGTGTCTTCTAAGGATTAAACTGGACTAAATTTTGTCGCCCCCAATCCGAGATTTTGTCCAGCAAAGACTCAACTTCAGACACAAGTTTGTTCCGGTACTCGGCGACGTTTTCCCGAGAAATATTGGCACGGCCGGTGTATAGAGCATCACCAGTGCTGTCATCCGCATAGCGATGAATGCTACCGGTTTGCAACATATCATTGATATGCAGAAGAAACAGCGTTGGTGATAGCACGCAGCCTTGTAGAACACCAGCGTTAATAGGCTTGTAGTCGCAGCATGCACCGTCTACAACGACCTTGATGCTCTGATCTGCAAGAAAGATGGTGATCCAATTGCATAATTTCTCGGGAAGCCCATAGGAAGGGAGCTTCGAAAGAAGCGCTTTGTGCCAAACCCGATCGAAGGCCTTCGCAATGTCCAAACTAACGGCCAATGCCTCCCCTTGAACTCTACTGCCTCCGCCTATCTATGAGTTAAGTAGACCAGAAAATCACCAGTTGATCGACCCCGACGAAAACCGTATTTGTGGTCACTAATCAGCTGGTGATCCTCAAGGTACCTCATGAGCTGGCAGTTTATAACGGATTCCATTATTTTGCAGAACAAGGGGGTGATGGCGATAGGCCTGTAGTTGGACGGGTCTGAGCGGTCGCCCTTTTTAGGGATCGGGTGGACAAAAGCTGTCTTTCATGATTTCGGGACTACGCCTAGGGAGTAGGAGTACCGGAAAAGATGCGTTAGAACCGATGCCAACTCCGGAGCACACGTCCTCAGTACAATTGGGGTGATTCCGTCAGGCTCACTCGACGAGTTGGACGCAAAAAGGGAGCCTAAAAGGTCGGCTTTCTCTTTTTCATCGTGGGCCAGTGAGTCGTCCTCCCTGTCCCTTGGACAGCCTTGGCGAGAGACCAGATTGCACGGGTTCCCGAAGGAAGGCGAACTAGTTTCTCGCCAATTCTGCCTATGTGCTCTGACTTTGCCTTGGCAATAACTCTCTTCTCTCTTCTATGCTACAGTTGATATAATTCTCATTTAAAAAAATAAGGGCGTAAGCGCATAGTGAAACTGTATTAATTTAATGTAGTTTTATTAACACGAATCTATTTTTAATGTCCAAACTTAAAGAACGTAAAACGTATACAATATCCACTGTTTTCACACTGATTGTCAACCGTTTATCATTGGTTATCGCATTGATAAATTAATTAATTAAGCATTTATTTTAACTTATAAATATTTGCTCTTACTTTCATATGAAAATAAGCCACAATTTTAAAAATCACACAAAAGTAGTTTTATTTAAGCAACTCAATTTCAACCACTTATAAAGTTTAGTAATAAAGAAACCGAGGAATTTAAGTCCATGCAAAAATTAAATTGAACCTTTTTTTCAAATTCAAATTCAAAGAGCTCAGACTTTACGATGTTATTTTTAAACAAATGAATTCTTCCCGATTTCTCTCTTATTTATTCGGTATTATCGACTACTTTGTAAGAAGTATAATTTACCAAATTGCATAGAAATCGTTTTATATACGAACTTACGTATTTGCATATTCAACTTCAAAACTATTTTAAAGACAGTTTATGTTCCATAACATTCTAGTCTCAAAATAAGATTAATCATGCATAAAGACACCATATGTAAATTTCCCTTAGGATATACTGTTCCAGTATAACGGGAATTCAAATAATAAATCCGCTTATGCATTAAACTAATACTAGGAACCAACGCCTCAGTATCGCGCACAAACAAAGATCCATCCTTTATACAGAATAAATAGCTCATGCTTCGTAGCGCCAACTATATACGATATTGTGTAAATATATTGATTACAAAGGAAGTGTTAAATCGAACTTTTTCTAAAAATAACAACTTAATCTGCTCGAGGTGTGCCAAAGAATAATAAGAAGTGATGTTCTCTATGGATTGACTGACAAGACAAGAAGAAAAAAGATATAGTTACACTCTAGTCCTATACAGAACGCGCAGATGTCGTAAGAGGCGATACAGTGAATTGGACAGACCTGAATGTAATTAGTGAAAGATGTTTTAAAACTTACGAGCTACTTGCAAACGCCAAAGATGCTGTGCATTTATATAGTATTAATGCTCTTATAGATAACGCACAATGAACGGGTTCTAAATGCAATGACCACTGAAAGAGTTGTATGCTTTGGATGAAGTTATTGGCGAGCCAAATTCATCGTCGACACCTAAAGACCCCGCATTAAAAACTATTTCTTCTTTATCTACCGCACAAACGCATGGACTATCTAACAAATTGAATTTAAAAATATTGGCAAGATATATGATAACGGTAACGGTGGACACGAAAGACAGGCTGTTAAATGGGACAACTGGTAGATTGAAGGCCATTGCCTACAGTATTAATAAAGCGACGGGCGAAAGATGGCCACTAACACTATGGTTAGAACTTGATGCTTAAAACGCAGGTAAAAATATATTGGTAAATCCAATTAAGCATGCCTTCGCATTAAAAATAACGTATAGCATGGTTAAACGGATTTTTTTAAAGTAGTTTAAATACATTTCGACAGCATTATCGGCTTCAACACCCTCGAAACCCATGAAAATGACACCCATGATGAAAAAATTTATACCTATTGCAGCCGCCATCTTGGCTTTACATTTCAACGGCACTATCGGCTTCAACACCCTTGAAAACCATGAAAATGACACCCATGATGAAAAAATTGGTACCTACTTCAGCCGCCATCTTGGATTTACATTTCGACAGCACTATCGGCTACAACACCCTCGAAAACCATGAAAATCACACCCATGATGAAAAAATTTATACCTATTGCAGCCGCCACCTTGGATTTACATTTCGACAGCACTATCGGCTTCAGCACCCTCGAAAACTATGAAAATGATACCCATGATGAAAAAATTGATATATATTGCAGCCGTCATGTTGGATTTACATTTCGACAGCACTATCGGCTGCAACACCCTCGAAAACCATGAAAATGATATCCATGATGAAAAAATTTGGTACCTACTTCAGCCGCCATCTTGGATTTACATTTCGACAGCACTATCGGTTTCAGCACCCTCGAAAACCATGAAAATGACACCCATGATGAAAAAATTTATATCTATTGCAGCCGCCATGTTGGATTTACATTTCGACAGCACTATCGGCTGCAACACCCTCGAAAACCATGAAAATGATATCCATGATGAAAAAATTTGGTACCTACTTCAGCCGCCATCTTGGATTTACATTTCGACAGCACTATCGGCTTCAACACCCTCGAAGCCCATGAAAATGACACCCATGATGAAAAAATTGATATATATTGCAGCCGCCATCTTGTATTTACATTTCAACAGCACTATCGGCTTCAACACCCTTGCAAACCGTAAAAATGACACCCATGACGAAAAAATTGGTACCTACTTCAGCCGCCATCTTGGATTTATATTTCGACAGCACTATCGGCTTCAACACCCTCGAAACCCATGAAAATTACACCCAAGATGAAAAAATTGATATCTATTGCAGCCGCCATCTTGGATTTACATTTCGACAGCACTATCGTCTTCGACACCCTCGAAAACCATGAAAATGACACCCATGATGAAAAAATTGGTACCTACTTCAGCCGCCATCTTTGATTTACATTTCGACAGCACTGTCGGCTTCAACATTCTCGAAAACCATGAATAAGACAGCCATGATGAAAAAAATTATACCTATTGCAGCCGCCACCTTGGATTTACATTTCGACAACACTATTGGCTTCAGCACCCTCGAAAACCATGAAAATGACACCCATATTGAAAAAATTGATACATATTGCGGCCGCCATCTTGGATTTACATTTCGACAACCCTATCGGTTTCAACACCCTCGAAAACCATGAAAATGTCACCCATGACAAAAAAAAATTATACTACTTGCTTTTAGTACGTACAACTATTATTTATTCTGTGCTTTTAAATATTATAATAAAAAAATGTCTTATTATTATTATAATTAAATATTTAAGAAATTTGGTTATTCGAATATTGTGTATTTGTACAGCGATCTTTTTGAGTCGCTGCAAACAACCGAAATAATGTCCACTCACGACGGCGACTGACGGCGAACCATAGATTAATATAAATGTAGCAAGCTAATGCGGCGAACTGATATATACAGTAATCTATGGCGATGGCCAACTGAGTTAGTGAGTAAACTACTCTGTGGCTGCAGCTCCCCAATCCCCATTTACAGAAATAATTCTATACGAGGCTACCAAATCAACAAAAATTTCGCCATTTTCGAGCCGAAAAAAATTAATTATAGCTAAACAACACAAAATTACACTGCCATTTACATTCAGTTGCTTCCCACATGATAGATGAAGAGATTAATAAATAGATTGAGTTAAACAATTGATATTTACAAAAGTTATAGTGTTTACAAGCCTTGGGGACATGATAAATCCACACCATAAGCCACTAAAACCCCTTTTTTTATTTAAAAATAGCAATTAATCGATTTAAAAAAAATATTAATAAGTTCAACAATCATTTATCTTTCTAACAATGTGCTTTTTATATCATTTATATGTATAATATGATTGCTGGATACGATTTCATGCGACAAAACGGTGGAATTTTGATTTTTAGGCGTTAGTAGAACATACCCACGCGCTTTGCGCTCGGCATGCAATAAAAGAAGATATTTGGTAACCAGTGTAGAGAAGGATTACAGAAAAACTGAACACATCTAGAATGGGCTTCTTACATCATTAAAAGTTGAAAGCTTCAAATTTACAGATCTCCCTGACACAGTTTCCGTTAGTTCCAGCTGAGGTGAATACAGTACATAACAGCCAAGGAGCAACTTTGGACAAAGTTGTGATACACATGAGTTCTCACTATAAAAGGCTAATGATGTACGTAGCATGCTCTAGAGCTATAATTGATTGTTTATAATCCTTGAAAGTGGAACAGGATCCGCGAATCCTTCTCCACCATTGTAAACATGTCCAGTCACAATAAAAATATGCCGCTTACGTGAAAGTTCTTTAGTGCCCGTTTTAAGATATCTTTGCGTAGAAAGACAATCCAAATGTATTCAAGTAGTATATCACAACGTGCAATCTATAAGAAAACACACAGAAAATGTAACTGTGGATCCAATTATAAGCAATTCTGATATGGTTTTTTAGCAGAAACGTGGGCTAGTAATAGTAATAACCTCCTAATTTAAAGAACCTAGATTACAAGTAATCGAATATTGCTAAATTTGGCACGGAACAGTATTTAATAATGTTCCAAAATTAAAGCCCATGCAAGCGAAGCCGCGGGTAAAAAGCTAGTGAATGAATAAATGTCCTTTAAATTTTTTGTCCATTTACTTTTAGTCACGTAGGGTCATTCGATGTGTAGCGTGCATATAAGAAATCATTACCTTTTTTTTTCTTCTTTCTGTCTCCTTTACCAGCCTATAATAGTCTACTGTATCCAATATTAGTATATATATGCAATATATATATATATATATATATATATATATATATCCAATATTAGTATCACCGTACATTTCATGAATATTTTTGAAGATTGGCGTATACCGCGTTTAATCTATGATACGCGTTTGTAGTCAACGGTTGCGTTTCGTTCTCACGTTGACTCAAATGTTTGACATTTAATATGGTCGTTAATTTTTGATATTTTGTTATATGTTTGTTTATGCATACGTTATATTTATTAATTTCTCGTTTATTTAACGTTTCCGTGCAAACATTAAATCAAATGTCGTTAAAACTGCCTTTAAATCACTGAATGATGTACTATGGATTTGTTTATGTCATGTAGATCGGAGCGTTTTTGTTAGCGCACTTTTTGTTAAAACACCTTAGCGAAAATACTCTCACCACTCAAGGAACATACAAGAGCACACAAAAAGTATTCCTACCATTTTGTCAGCAAGATTAAAGACATACATCTGGCATACAATGAAACAATGGTCAGTTTTGATGTGCAGGTTCACATGCCTACCTGTTGAAGACTGCATCTCAATTGTTACTAGTAGGCTGGAGGAAAACAACATGCCCGTAGAATAAAAGCTTCTGTCAGCCATCTCTTCCATCTCTGCACAGAGAGGACGACTCACTGGCCCATGCCGCAAAGGAGAAAGCCGATCTGTTGAGCTCTCTTTTTGCGTCCAACTCGACTCTAGAGGTAGTCACTTACCATCAGGTGAACCGCATGCTCGTTTGCCCCCTATTCCATAAAAAAAAACCGGCCAAGTGCGAGTCGGACTCGCGCACCGAGGGTTCCGAACAAATCCGTAGGTATATGAGTTTAAAATTATTAAAAATATTTTTATTATATGATGTAACTAAAAATTTATGCTTTTCGCAATTTTTCCTTTATCTGTGCTATAATACGTTGCTTCGTGCCAAATTTTAAGATTCTCAGTTCACGGGACGGGTTAGGTTTTGACTTTTGATTCCCTTGCGAATATCGAAAATTTGCGGCATAAACGGCTGTATCTTTTGATTGCGTTGGCTTAGAAGTTTGATTTTTTCACAGGCTCAAGGGACAGTAGACTTGAGTATTTGATATAAATTTCAGCTTGATACCTCTATGCGTTCCTGAGAAAAAGGGTCTTGACAGACAGACAGACAGACAGACAGACGGACAACAAAGTGATCCTATAAGGGTTCCGGTTTTTCCTTTTGAGGTACGGAACCCTAAAAATATGCAGTATTACTCAGACACTGCCTTACATCTGGCTAACTATTGTGGAAGGAAGAGTTCTAAAAGCAAGTAGATGGCGTGGCGATTGGCTCACCTGTATCTCCCATTGTCGCCGATATATTCATGGAAAACTTTGAGGAAAAAGCCCTGCTTACTTCTCCCGTAAACCCAAGATTCTACAAGCGGTACGTAGACGACACTTACACAATTCTACCTTTAGATAAAATAACTGCATTTTTAGACCCTCTTAACTCCATAAATTCTAAAATTCAGTTCACAATGGAGTTAGAGGCAAACAATACTTTAGTTCTTCTAGATGTGTTAGTAATTCGGAATTCTGATAACACCTTTGGCCATACTGTGTATAGAAAAAAGAACCATACAGATAGGTATTTAAACGGTGATTCTCATCACCATCCCTCACAGTTAGCTACCGTGAGTAAATCTTTGTTTCAGAGAGCACGAGGGATCTGCGACAGTAAACACCTGGCCGCCGAGCTCCAATACGTTAAGCAAGTTTTGCACGACAATAAGCTTCGGGCCCCGCGCCTACGTCACAGTGAACAAGTGAAGCCGACCACAGTCGAGCGAGTGCCTGCTGTACTGCCATATGTCAGAGGTGTCACTGACAAGTTTGGCTACGTCTTGAAGCGTGCTTCCATTAAAATATACTTCAAGTCGCCGAAGAAGATTAGTCAGTTTTTACAATCAGTCAAGTGTAATGTCCCTCTGCAAGATGCAGGAATGTACAAGCTTGATTGTGTATGTGGTTTCTCTTATATAGGACAAACTAAAAGATCCATAAAACCCGCGTTAAATAACACATAGCTGATGTGAAGAAACGACGCTCTGGTAAGTCTGCAGTCTGTGAACACGTACAGATCGCCCCCGTCACTACATTAGATTTGATAGACCACAAATCCTCGCTAAAGTACAGTGATTCCTTCCAAGGATGATTCGCGAGGCTATAGAAACTAAAAACACCCTTATTTCAATAGAGAAGATGGCTGGATATTACCATCTGCTTGGGATCCCATAATTTATAAAATTAAATCCCAACCCAAGCATACAACTGCAAGACTTCAAGATACTGTAAGTTCATACTGCGTAGATCGGAACAAAAATTAATAATTTTTAATCTGGAGTTAGCCGTGGTTAACTATGACATTGGGACGTCATACACCTCAATCGCCCCCGTGACCATGGGCGCTGTAAAGTGCTCGAAACGTCGGGTATATAAAATAAGTTAATATAGGCGATAAAATCCGTCTAATTAGTTTTATTTAAATGTGTATTATTCGCGTAAATATAAGAAATCATTAACATTCCATCTAATTCCAGAGGCGACAAACCTATTTTTCCATATTTCCCACGAATGCAAATATCTATAGGCCATACTTACAGTTTGACAGAGTAGTTTATAACGACCGACTGTTGATGCAAAACTAAAAAACCAAAAAACCAAAAACGCTTAACTTGAATTTCACACACTGGTAATGAGCAAAATGAGCAGACCCACACGAAGTCACGCGTTCTCGACTATGAGTTCACCAACACGCCTGTCATTCTGTCATGTCATGATCTTTCTTACGCATTTAAAAAAACCTATATAGTGTGGACCTAAAAGGCTATCACGACAATGACGTAGTAAATTAATTGTAATATTCAAAAAGAATCCCAATGGAAAAATGTTTTGTAATGTTTGCTAATGTATTTATTTCTTACTTCATAGTGGTAAACGTCGAGGTGTTAGGAAAGTCACGAAATTCGTGACCGAGCATATGTTTGGAGTAATCATCTTAATAACATTTCATACGACGAGAAATTAATTTTATTACGTACACAAAACTAATTTAATTGCTTCAAACAGATTGATGAAGATACAATATTTTGGCAATGCACGCGGATGACTGACAGCATTAAAATCGTAACTTTATCGTCTAAAGTCGTATTTTTAATTAAACGAAGCTGCCGTTGACGTTTACTGGTTTGTCAAGTTTTGATGAATCAAAAATATTATTGTGACTAATTGACTGAACGGAAAACAAAATGACCGACTGTTACAAAAAACGACTGAATGGTAAAAATAAAATATTTCTTCTAACTGAAAGTTTTAAAAATTACGTCAAGATTTATTTTAGGTACATCCATGTTGTCAGTTCATTAGGCGAAAATTATCTATGTTATATGTCGTCATAGGGATTTCATAAAAAAAACTATGCTTAAGTATTACATTTTTTATTCATCGTCGTCAGATATAATATCATCACTGCCACTGTCACTGTCACTGTCAGTAACATTTATTATAAACTTGTCTGAGACACTATCTATTATGTGATCGAGATTCATTGAGTTATATGCACTACGTACTAGAGGAGACACCTCAACTCGATTGTTTGTAACACGCGTTAGAGTGCGCGCTCTCAAACTCACTTAGTCTGTGTCAAGCGGTTGCTGCAACGTGAGAAGTTTGAGTGAAGAATTATTTTTAAATTAATATGCCTTCGTGTGCATTGAGATACTGTTCAAACAACTCGAGAAATATAACTAAAAGTCAAGGAGTGACTTTTCACCAGTAAGTTCAACATATTGTTATCTTTAAAACACACTTAATTTAATTATATTTTATCAACTGCAACGTATACGGGAATGTCAAAGAGTAAAACATTTTTATGCGCAGACTTAACACTATTGACGTATAATGTTAAGTAATTATGGACAGTAAGTATTAATATACTAGGTGGCGAAAGGGTTATCACGTTAAATAGCACAGCAGTTAATACAAGTTGATATATGTCTGTTAAAATAATAAAATAAACAATAATAAAAGAAAATAAAAAATGCATTTTTCAAACAACATAAATAGCGTAAAAAATTGACAAGAAATAAATCAGCCTTGATAATATATAGGTTACTGACCTGAAGTGACTTACAAAACGTCGCACGCGCCAGAAAAATAATAATTTCGACACTCGGTACCATTTCTTGTCACTTCGCGCATAGAGAATTATGCCTTAATTTAATTATTTTAAGTAAATTTTTCGCTTGAATGTGTTTTCACGCACCCGCAGCGCGCGTTCTTTTTGTTTTTAATTTCGCGCATAAAATTATGCCTTAAATTGTTAGCCGTAAGTACAGTTTTTGTTTGATTTTTTCTTTATTTGAGTAGTACGGATTGACAACGTTTAAACTACCTTTCTTCGCCTTCAAATGACATGGGTCTTTCACCTTTTAGAATTCATCAGGTGATATCTGTATGCATTTACATGATGTTATTTAATATTAAAACGAAAAATATGCTACCGCGACTAATGTATTAATTGTTATATATTTTTTAGTTGTGTATGTTTAAAGAAATTTATGTAGCATACGTCTTTTCATTTTATGTGATAACTTTTTCGTCACTCGGTATAATCACGGTAGGAAATGTTAATGCATTAAAATTAATAGTTTTTATTATTATTTAGATTTAAAGGTTTCCTGAATCAAAAAAAAAAGAGAATCATGGATCAAATTTGTTCAGAAGAATCGCAGCGAAGAAACGTGGTTACCGTCAGATTATTCACACATATGTTCCGTACATTTCAAAGAAAACAACTAATACTTCACTAAAACAGGAAGAGTATACTTAAAGAAATCTGCAGTGCCATGCGATAACGTAATTATATTATTATATACTCGTAATATTGCTGGGATTTTTGTTTTATTTTGCGATTGGATGACGATTTTTGTAATGTGTAAATTCAGTATATTTACGGGACTTAAGGCGCAGGTTGAGCAAAATGTCGCGCTAGTCGTTATTTGTGCGGTTTTTAGGGGCTATCTACATTTTATTTAAAAGATATATCAACAAATAAAAAACACATTATATTTCTACATAATCTTGATTTCAGCTATATCCAATTTTTTTAAAGGGATAAATATTAATATAATCTCCTTACAACGAAACCACATAAATGTGAAATTATTATTGATAACATGCATCTCCTCGTAAAGTAAGTATTATTTTATTTTGCGATTTACACCAATGGATAGGCAATTTATTAATGAACATTTCTATTATAAATTTTTTTTCAAAAGACCACAATTTGATTTTATTAAGAAATTATCATCTGATAATAAATTAATATCTGGGCGTATTCACTGCCCACGGGCTTGCTGTAGTCAGTGATGGTCAGTGAGCGCTAAGCTCTTGAACGTGAAACCCGTGTCGTTAGAGAGTCGGCCAGCGCACACGCTCATGTCATCTTATCAGTCGATAATATTATTACTTATTAGGTTATTTATAGGTAGTATTATTTGTTTGTTTTGGGTATAATTTTTCGTATTAATTATACATATATTTGTTGTGTTTTTTACTGCGCGATGAAGCTTTTTGCGTGTATTTTCTTTGAAGTAAATGCAAATAAAAAAAATGAAGCACAATTAGCATGTAAGGTTCGAATCCATAATTAACATTTCGACAAATATTATAATTTACACTATAAAAGGCTAATTCAATATTATCAGTATAGTATACAGTTAAAAATAATCCTAATACCCAACCACAATATCTTATTAGGTATAGTACTGCCTCGTTGGTCTAGTGATTGTAGTAGTGCGACTGCTGATCATGAGGTCCCGGGTTCGAATCCCGGGTCGGGCCAAAAATCAGTTATGAGTTTTTCATTTATGTTCTAAGTTATAATTAGTATTACTAAGTTATAGTTTTTTGCTAAAATATAGTATACTAGCTTTTTACCCACGGCTTCGCTCGTGTGCGCTTGAATTTAGGAACATCATTAAATGCTGTTCCGTGCCAAGTTTAGAAAAATTCGATCACTTTTAGTCACCTCGGTGTCTATGTCTCTATGTCTGTCAAAGATTTTTTTCATTCTAAAATACTATTAGACGTAGATGATTGGTAACATGCTACAGAAACACGTGAATATATTATACATATGTCTAGAAACACCTGCTATTTTTTATATCGGGCGTGTCTTCCGAATTCCGATGTAGGTATCCATAAGAAAGGTAAATAGTTGAGATACTGTTCAAACAACTCGAGAAATATAAGTAAAAGTCAAGGAGTGACTTTTCACCAGTAAGTTCAACATATTATTATCTTTAAACACGCTTAATTTAATTATATTTTATCAACTGCAACGTATACGGGAATCTCAAAATGTAAAACATTTTTATGCGCAGACTTAACACTATTGACGTATAATGTTAAGTAATTATGAACAGTAAGTATTAATATACTAGGTGGCGAAAAGGTTATCACGTTAAATAGCACAGCAGTTAATACAAGTTGATATATGTCATGTGAAATCAAAATGTAATATTTTTTTTATAGGATAAGGGTGACAAACGAGCACACAGTCCACCTGATGATAAGTGGTTGCTGCGGCCCATTTACATCTACGAGTACATCTATCCTCTATTACAACCCGTGCTGACTGTTGTCACCCGTGAGGGCTAAGATGGAATGCCTCATTTCCAGTAAAAAGGGCCTCCGGCCACCTGTACTCACCAAGCGAAACGCAGAGGTAAACCTCTACTTCACGCTGGTATTCTGTGAGGTCGTGGTACCACCCCGGTTCGAGCCGGCCCATCCGTGCGACAGCAAAAGCTGCCGCGTGGCTCTACCACTATTATTTATTATATTATATTATTTATTTACCAATATTATTATTTACATTTTACTCTTTACATTTATTCATAGTTAAAATTATTCCCAATTCCAATTTTTGACATACTGAAAAATTTTAATATAACCAAAAGATTCGTTTATCGTACCATCAAACGATACAATGAAGACTCTAGTGTAGATGACAGGTCAAGAAGTGGTCGCCCTCGGTCTGTTAGGACTCCAGCAGTGATAAAAGCTGTGAAGGCGCGAATTCAAAGAAATTCCAAACGTAAGCAGAAACTGTTGGCCCTTCAGATGGGGTTAAGCAGAACCACGGTGAAAAGGGTGTTAATGAAGACTTAGGGCTTCGGGCATATCGAAGAAAAACAGGACATCGTTTGAATGCTCGTGTAATGGACCTGAGACTGAAGAGATGCCGCGCTTTGTTGAAGCAGTACGCGGGAAAAAATATCGGGAAATACTTTTTTCGGATGAAAAAAATTTTACCGTAGAAGAGAGCTACAACATAGACGTCACTATTATCTAATGAAATTATTACACTTTTAAAATAAAATAACAAAAATACTAAGAAATTAAACGTTAGAATTTTTTAATAGTTTTAAAAATCTAATCATTTAATCATATAAATGTAAGTTAGTTATATTATTTTTCATTTATTAGTAACTGAAGGCAAAATATACTACTTCTTCCATTTGATGATAGATGGCGCTGTTTTGAATACCAAATCGGTATAGTTTCAAATTATTTTACCAAGATTATAACTATATTTTAAATTTTATTTACAAATATGGTTTTTATTTGAAAAACACCCGTCATCTCGCCTATAACTAAGATATAATAGAAAATTAACATCTAAAGGAAATAGAACACATAACCCACCTTTTTTTAAGTTCCGTAATCGGATAAATAGTAGCCTATAAGTTGCCCCGGATTACTCACTACCTATATACAAAATTTCATGTAAATCGGTTCAGTAGTTTTTACGTGAATCCGGAATACACAGACAGACAGACAGACAGACAGAAAGACAGACAGAGAGACAGACAAAAATTCTAAAAACCACTAATTTGGCTTCAGAACCCTTTATTTAGTCCCCTGGACTTGTTTTTTCAAGAATATATTAGAATTACAGACACGACTTTTCTACAGATTTATAATATGTATAAGATTATTTACTGCTTGTTTTTTTCTTCTTTTTCAAAAAATAATTGAGTACATAAGGTGTTCTATACGCCGAATGTCAGAGAGAAAAGCTAGTACATCTTTTGCTAAACTTTAAAATCTAAAACCAATTTTAAAACAGACGAATTGATCACAACTCCCTTAGCTATAAAATAAGTTATGATCTAATTAATGGTATTTATTCCAGTTTATGGAAGCCCTGATTTATATTACGTGGCTAAAATTAGGTAGGTACTTCTTATTCGGTACATCAAACCAAATAACAGCCGGGCGGCTGACATTATGCACTCCATACATTTCTTATATCTAATTACAGTCCCATTAATTTCCACTAAAAGTGAATAAATAACTTGTAAATTCAAACAAAACTAACTCTATTACTATGTCTATAGTCATATTCATACAAATCAAAAAGCCTATAATATATGAGATAATGTAAAGTAAGCATAATTTTACCGGGATTATAACTTGTCAAATAATTATGAAAATGATCGTTGCATACCTGTTTTGATTTTAACACTGTTAAGTTTAAAACTGCGAGGTAATATTTGAATAAATATACTTTCCTCTAGGTACAAAGAATTTTTTAGATGACAATATTTGTAGTTAAGACTACTAGAAATCTTATTTATGGAGTAAAAAGGCGAAAATACTGGAATTAGGGGCATGACTGGTATTAGGGGCTTCCACCCTAATTCGGTAAAAAGTATCTAAGTAGTTATTAATATAGGTACCTACTTTTTACTATAAACTAAATTTTTTTTAAACTAAATTTAACTAAAAAAAACTAAACTGACCATTTATTTTTTAACTCAAAACAGGACATGGCTATATTTATACTCTAAAAACTATAACTTTATAGAATTAGTGTTCTCTATAAAATTATATTCAGTATAGACGGTAATTATTAAATGCAACATATTTTTTAAAATTATTAAGGCTTTAACAAGCCTGAATGACCTTGACGAAACGGCTATCGCAGAGATTTTAGCCAACGTCAACACCGTCTAGCAACTACGTTCTGTATTCTTTATAAAAGTGCAAAGATTAATAGACTGTAGAGATGACAATTATAAAAGTGACATACTGCCTGTTATGCTTGCGCATCACTGAGAATTATGTCGTAGTTACGCATCTTCAATTATATTGTGCTGTAGCTTTGTCCGGTAGGCGTCACGAGCTATCAAGTGTTCAAGTTTCAAGTACGTAAGAGTTTTTTTATTATATATGTTAAATCGTATTTATTTGTATCGTATTAGTAGATCTGGGTCAAAGCGTTCGCTGTAAATTTTTCCCGGGTTTAATCCCCGACAGCACGAATGCAATTTTTAATTGCAATTTTCGTCAACACGCATTGGGGCAGTTCGGTGGGCATTTCATTGTCCTTAAACCCTCTCAGAAATAAAAAAAGAGTTCTGTGCCCAGTAGAGGGACTTGTATAGCCTTTTACTTTACTTTGTAGCAATATTTATATTATTTATATTATTTTATATCTATATTATATTAGATACAGAAGGGTATCTTATGCTGACAAAAATATCATGTGGAGGCGACGAAAACGTAAACATCTTTGTACCGAGATAAAACGTTCGAGAGATTGTCAGTCATGTCATACGCTACATTTTCTATAGAGCGTAGAACATTGCAGATAGGGCAAAATAAAAAATAATCCAAAATATTATGGGAACTATTTATTAATAATATATGCATTTATAGGTATTTATAATAAAAATAATGAACAAGCTGCAAGGTTCAACTAATAATGTTTCTTGTAAACAGAATTGTAAAATTCCTGTTTTAATTTTTACCAATGGTTATTTGATGAAACGTAGTCAAGATCACTTCATATAAAATATATTTAATTAAAATTGACACATGACCTATTTGGTTTTCTACTTACAACTCGGCGGAAATTTGAAAAGAAGATTTTGTCTTTTCACACAAGTATTGTTTACAACTGGCGTGGTTTCGAAAAGCGTGATTAAGTGTCAGCAGTATATAATCAATTAAATACTGAACTTTTTTAAAAATTTTTTTGTTTATTTTTGTTATATCTTCTTAAAAACTGACGCCATCTGACTATTTTATTATTTGTTTTTTATTGTAACGCATAAGGATAAGTTAGACTAAGTTAGATTAACTTGGATAAGTTTATAATTTTTTTAATTTTATCACAAAATTTCCGCAATAAATTATTACCTTTTCTACAGTGATTCTCTCCTCTTAGTTTCGGCGTGACTGTAGGATGTTATACTGAGTCACCGTCAGTTACTAAGCGGCCATAAATCATTATATGTATGTATAGACATACATATATTAATTTTTTGATTTTAATATTTATGTTTTTTTGAATTTTGATTGATTGTTTGAAACC
This sequence comes from Parnassius glacialis, assembly GCA_033319125.1. Classification (NCBI taxonomy): domain Eukaryota; kingdom Metazoa; phylum Arthropoda; class Insecta; order Lepidoptera; family Papilionidae; genus Parnassius; species Parnassius glacialis. The sequence goes on along the minus strand of JAVANC010000001.1, from coordinate 9,425,211 downwards.
TGGTAAAATTATTTTTTCCATACCAATTGATGGGCCTGAGTATAATGCCAGTTATACTCTTTGGCTGAAGTTATTTTTATTTTATGCTCAAATGCAGACAAAACAATATTGATTGCGCATTTCTAAAACAAAATTTTACCTCTTCTCCTTCTAATAATAGCTCCTGTACCTAACACGCCGGAATAGTTATTATTATCTATAAGACCATTTGCAGAAACAGTTTTTGTTAACAGTTATGAGTGTAACATTTTATCAGCTGCTTTGTTTATAGTGCCTTGAGCAACACTTTGCCGGTTTCTGTACAGAAAATGATGCTGGCTTTGCAAATATGGATGGCCGCTACCATTGAATATAATACCCGCTATGTTACACTTATTTACATAGAAACTTTAATTATCATTTGCATAAAACTCTAAATAGCACTTTTTACACAAGAAAGTAAACTTTTAGATCAGTCCATCTTGTTTTTCACTAATTAAGTGAATAGTAAAACAAACCAATAGGTCCGTGATTTAAAATTTCTTGCAACTTTTTATAGAAAAGCATGACCTTATTTTTTTATAGGATAAGGGTGACAAACGATCACACAGTTCACCTGATGGTAAGTGGTTGCTGCGGCCCATAGACATCTACATCTATCCTCTTTTGCGAATCAAAATGCAGATGCGTTGCCACCCGTGAGGACTAAGATGTAATGCCTCATTTCCAGTAAAAAGGGCCTCCGGCCACCTGCACTCACCAAGCGAAACGCAGAGATAAACCTCTTCTTCACGCTAACCTTCTAACCTTCTTACCATCTATTTTCATGGCTAAATGATTGACTATTATCATAATATAATAGTCAATCATTTAGCCATGTGATAAAACTTTTATGTGTGCCAGTCAAACATTAACGATGATATTCGGGTCATTTTACTGGAAATAGTCTTTTAAATATTTTGTAGTACAATTGATAATATTCAGTATGATTGACCGTGTATATGACTTTTATAAGTCTATGTTATTTTTGATGAAAATTATTATTGCAGATAAAAGCCCTTTCACATTTATTGTAGTCTCGAATTAAATTAATCAAAATGAAAATAAGAATTTTGGCTCTTTATAACTGATATTTAAATGTAAAACACTGACTTGAAATTATATAATTTTTTTTTTAATTCATTGAACTTTTTTAAGATTATGTTGAAACTCTACTGGTAAAAAAAACAAATATATATATATATATATATATATATATATATATATATATATATATATATATATATATAGTTATATAAGTTCTTGATGAAAATAAAGCATGCGCGTTACATCGCATCCCATCAAGAATTTCTAATGTAATTCTTGGTGTAAAGCTAAGACGTGAAACAACTGTAAACAATAGAATAACAAAACAATGAAAATATTTGTAAATACTTGCTTTATAACCTAATAAATATTATTTGACCGTAATAAAATAAAACAAGGTAGTCTTCGGCATGAAAGTAAAAATAAATATTTTCAATTATTTTTGCAATATATAACAGCCGGATCAGCGCGCGAATCCGATATATCTAAAGATGCTAAATTTCAGCAAGCACTGTCAAATTCAATAGGAGTGACTGAAAAACGGTCCTTGATATAGAAGGGTAAATAAATTATTTAACCTATAAAGTAAAATCACTTTATTAAAAATCAGAATAGCCCAATAGCTTTATTAACATGAGACACATAATTGTTGTACGAGTGATTACAATACTTAACATTATTTTACTGAAATCTCAGAAAGTTTTTTTTTCTCTAAAAAAAAAGGTTCTCCGGTTCTCTACAAATACCATATGAAACACAGCAGGGTTCAACTGCTATTTTACATGGTATTCCGTGAGAGCGTGGCCCTTCCCCTCTTGAGCTGACCCATTCGTGCTACAACTATACCTGCTACTAATATAGCTGCAGCATGGCTCCACCACGTAAGAAAAAATTGGAAGCAACTTTGCAATTATTTTCTATTGAGTGAATTTTTGTGGAATCGTGTTTTGCAAACCGCCACCTGAAATACGTACAATGTTTTTTCGATAACGATGTAAAATTACAAAACGATCCCCATGCATATCAATGTGGCTCTATTCAGCCTCTTAATATGAACATACTCCGGGATTCAGAGATTTTAAAAGTTTTCATGCGTAGATAATGGAAGATATAATATTATATTGTTACTGTCTCGTGTGAGGCAACCTTTATACTTATATACATCTTCTCATCATATTTTAATGGTTGGTTAGAAAAATTATATCTAAATGCAAACTTTCACAGGGTAAATTTTTTTTACTATTTTTACCCAGCAAGTAGTAAAGCAACTACAATCCCATCGGTAAGTGGTTATGTAGCCTAAAATGGTGAATTGCACTGACTTAACAAAAACCTATTTACTATTGCCTTGTAGGTAAATATTATTTGCGACCTATTTGTGTGTGTGTGTGTGTGTGTGTGTGTGTGTGTGTGTGCGCGTGTGTACGTGTGTGTGTGTGTGTTTGTGTGTGTGTGTGTGTCTGCGTGTGTGTGTGTCTCTCTCTGTGTGTGTGTGTGTGTGTGTGTGTGTGTGTGTGTGTGTGTGCGCGCGTGTGTGTACGTGTGTGTGTGTGTGTTATATAGCCAGCCCATTGCCATTTCACTAATATTCCGTTGGGCTATGCCAGTTACTCTGGTTCTACTGCGAATATCTTCATTTCTAACTTTATCACGTAGAGAAACCCCTCTCCAATTTAAAATTGTTACATTTTTTTGACGATAGTTTGTGTAACTTAAGAAAAACCAAAACCCAAGAATGTCTTTATATAGTTATTTATACTTAGGGAAGCACCATTTTTTTTATTTACTTAAATTGTTTGATTTAATTTGATAACAGTGTACCTAAATGTAAGTATCTGTATCTATATTTCCCTCCCCAATAATATTTTATAAAGTCATACTCATAAAAACAGCGTTTTATTGTAATAAATAATTATAAAATTCAGTATCAACTAATTAATAAAAATATGCAACAATAAAATTACAAAGGTATTAAAAACTATCGAAATCTAAGTAACGAGACCATGTTGGTCGTTCCACATATAAATTATATAAAAATGCATTTTTCAATTTCACTAATCAACGTCGCCGCGAAAATGTCTTGTTCTTTGGGCACTTTAAATATTAATTTATTTAGAAAATAATATTTACATTTACCAGTATACAGATATTAACTAAATTAAGTATTTCTAGACATAAAAATATTTATAATTGAGTATAAACTTTTAAAAAACTAATATATATTTGAACAAAGTCTCTCCAACACCGACGCGCGGTCCACCCTCAACAATGTCCGAAAACGGACTGTGACAGGCTGATAGGGCGACGGAGCATGCGCGCTCGCGTAAATATATTCAATTTCAGGGAAAAATGATATATTCTCTTATAAAACGAGGAATAAAAATAAAACTCTCAATTAAAAATATTAATATTTTTAAGACCTTTTTTTTAGTGTAAGAACTATTTAAAAAGCTTGTGCCGTTTTGGAGAAATTTTGCAAAATATGACAAAGATAGGTACTCTTTGGGGATTTTTTTTCTAATTATGGGTTGACAAAAATACAATTTTGTTCAATTAAAAACATTTACCAAATCCTCTTCTGTTACCCTGTATTTTTTCTTTGTGGATTAAATGAACAGTTATTGAGATTTTTTTACTTAAATATATCCAAGATTTAGGCATTTCAACCACTGTTAAGGCCTTAATTACATTTTTCAGTGGATTAAATTTGCTTTAATAAAGTTGGTGATGATTTTAAATAAGAATAAGAATAAAATTCTGCTCAAGTTTTTTTTATAGTTACCTTTGATAACAACATCGCCTTTAGAACTGGAACCGTAAGTGTTTCTTTCAGACGTCCACAATTTATTCAAAATAAAAAAATACTCTTTCTACTGGAGCATTTGTACCAGGTAGACATAAAATATATTCGATTAAAAAAAATTATGTTGAAGATTGTTGACTTTGAATACTTCCATCCAACGAGTTACGGGACAATTTTGTGTCCCGGAGCTTTGTTTGGGGACAGTGGGACAGGTGACTGAGAAAAGGGACAGTCCCGTTCAAAACGGGACGTATGGTCACTTTAGCTATAACCCGGCGACGGCTCCGTGGCGCAGTGGCTTAGCAATCAGTTGTTGCGCTGGGGGCCGCGGCTTCGAATCCCGCACGGAACAAGTATTTGTATGGCCTACAAATAATTATTCCGGGTCTGGATGTTTGTCCTTGTGCAATTTATGTTTGTAAACTGCCTCCACGACACAGGAGAATATCCTAGTGTGGGGGTAACGTTTTTTTACAATTAAAATTGAAAGATTGAACCCTTATACTTCTTGTTGATTTTTGTATTACCTTTATTAAAGTTACCCTTATGTATAAATAAATATAATTACGTAAGTAGAAATAAAATTGATTTTCATCCTTATCAATCATTGGGGTGAGGCTAATGTCTGCCAGCATAAGTAATAAGCAGGCTAAGTTACAAGGTGCTCAGTTCAATAATTAGTAGGTAGGTATGTTACTTTTCAATACGTGACACGTAAAAATTAACAATATCACATCTGCGAAACATCCTATTTATTTATTTATTCTTTATTGCACCAAATATTTGTACAAAAGGCGAGCTATCTATTCATTTACCTATAATAAATAAGTATCTTTTAAACTCACAATTTTCAATGTTTAATTTTAATATATAATTAATTTTAAATTTCATAATTAGATAATATATGAAAATACATAATTCTAATATAATGCAACTAATATACCGATAAAAAAAATTAAAATACCTTTATCGTTGTACGCTGTGTGTATTTCCATAAAATAGTCTATTGATGTTGAAAAAATAATACTACGTTCCTACAATAGGTGGCGTCTTACATATTTCTTACGCAAGCGTTATTGTAGCGAGCGGCGCGCCGGCCAAATGCTCAAGGTCGTTCGCATGGAGTAGCCCTTTAAGAGAGGCGGTACCCTCGGCGCGCGAGTCGTACTAGTATATGGCGGGTTTTTAAGACTGTAACGCTAGAATTTTTACAGGCTTCCCAGATAACTAGTATCTTTTTTTTTCAGCCAACAAAATGTGGTGAACAAGAAGTGTTAGAACTGTTGTCTGAATCAGTAAGCAGCTTAAATTCCATTTTTGATAGTCCGACAAAAATTGTACTCAAAAATAAATTACGCAAGCTTCAGCTAGAAAGAAAATTACTGAAAAATTTAAAAAATACAAAGAGAAAATATTTATTGACAGAAAAATGTGATTATTACTGAATAAAATAAATAATATAATATAATATAAATGTATATTTTTATATTTTACGTGTTTACCTATTAAAATATCATTAAAATATAATTGTGACATAATATTATGTAATATTATATTAAATTAGCACATATGCAAAATAAATATAACAATAAAAGAATTGTACTCAATATAATTAACAATACAATATAAATAAACAATTATTATATACTGATCATTCTACCTTCGTATACCTAATCTATGATGACAAAAACTGACCGCGCAGGCGCAACGCGCTTATAACAACTGCGCATGCGCGACTCTACTATCTCCCGCGCATGCGCGAAGACATAGAGTAGCGCACATTTTTTGATTGCAATAGCTTCTCTAGTACATAGTACATTTAACTCAATGTCGAGATTAAACATTTTGTCTTCTTCTTTTATTATGTGAGCCACACAGCTACTCCACTTTTCGGCAGTCACTTCAATTAATCCTTCTTCGAAGTTTTTTTACATCTTTCATTTTGAAGGTCTTGTTGTTTCTTGCAACATACCCTTTGGCCTTTTTTTATAGGATAAGGGTGACAAACGAGCACACAGTCCACCTGATGGTAAATGGTTGCTGTGGCCCATAGACATCTACATCTATCTTCGATTACGAATCAAAATGCAGATGCGTTGTCACCCGTGAGGACTAAGATGGAATGCCTCGTTTCCAGTAAAAAGGGTCTCCGGTTCTCTACACTCACCATACGTTACACAGCAGCGTTAAACTGCTATTTTACGCTGGTATTCTGAGAGATGGTCCTTCCCCGGTCGAGCCGACCCATTCGTGCTACAACCATAATATAGCTGCAGCATGGCTATATCACGTACAAAAGGCCTGCGCCCAAATCAGCTCAATGGGATTGAGCTCACAATCGTAAGGTGGCAAACGTAAAACAGTGACTCCACGCTCCGCTGCCATCTCGTCCACGGTATACTTGTCGCAGTGTTCATGTTTGTGCTGCCGTACCATGTCTATACGAGTAGCTTTTACCATTTGTGTCTCGAATGGGATATTTTTGCTCGCCATCCACTCTTGTATACTTGGTTTGTTCCAAGACATTGTAGGCAGCGATTCTAACTTTCTGGAGTGATAGGGGGCATAATCCATCACCACTACGGAATGAGGTTTTAGTTTGGGCAAAACCCCACTAAACCACTCCTCAAAACACAGCATTTATCTCTTGATGGTAGTCTTCTTTTTCTTTTTTAGCCTCAAACACTCAACAAGTAAGCTATCTTCTACAAACCCTTCTTCCCCGTCTACAAGGCTAATAATTAGCCGTTTGCCTTTTCCTGAAGGTCCTTTCAAGCGAGTGGTCAACACTTCTAAGAATGCCTGCCGGAACGACTGTATAATCTGGTCAATCTATTGCTTCTTCGGTGTATGACCTTCGAGAAAATGAAAAATACCAATTACTCATTAAATTCACCGGTGGCATGCAATACCTACACTCTAATAGATAAATAAAACAGAGACCATTTTAATTACCTTCGTTGATCCAGGTTTCATTTTGGTAATAAATGTACCTTCCTTCCCTGCGATAATCTTTAATTTTTTTAAGGTATCGCTGGCGCCACAAAACAATATCGCGTCTATATATTAGCACGCTTTTTCTTGATTTTGTGGTGTATTTGAAATTTAAGTGTTTTAAAATTTTCCTCAAGGTACTCCAAGAGAAGTTCGGTAAATCTGGGTCATCATTAACAACCTTAAGAATCTGTAATTTAAACAGATTATGGGTAAGAAAGTCTGCGCAATAGAATAAAGTCTAATAGAACCTCAAAAAAACGCTATGTGTGCGTGAGCGTGTATTTACACGCTTAATATCCAGCTTTGATTTGCGTGATAGTGACGCGACAGTCGTCGTCACGCACACTGTATCTATAACAAGCTTTACGCACACATAGCGCCGCGCGCAAGGATGTAAAAAATAACACTAAAACCTTTGCAATGATGGATGCCTCATTTGCATAAAAAAATCAGTGTACTTTTCGCCTTATTGCCGCTAAGGTGACATCGTCTAATTTATTCTTGAAATTATGTTTCGATCCAAGTTTTTCAGGAGACATAAATTGCTAGTTTTATTTGTACTCTTGTAATATACTGAACACTGTGGTCATGCCGATTCCCAAAATTTCAGCTGTCTTGGAAACAATTTTTTTTCCGGTACTTCAGTAGGTAATACCGAAGCAGTTTCCTGCTCAAATACTTATTTGTAAACATGGCGTACCATAAACTTTTCGGCAACGTTAAGAGAATGCCGTGGTCTCTTCTTTTTTGGGGAAAAAGAGCTTTTGCTCAACGTGCTTGGTTGAGGTTCCATATCGTTTGTACGAAACAATATAAAAACACTAACAAACAACACAAATACAATGTAACAAAAAACTTAACAAGAAACTAAAGAAAAGCAACAGGAAAACAGCGCACATAGAAAATATTCGAGCGATCAGACCAGAGGTTAGAAGACGAATGAATGACAAGACAAATGACACACAAAACGGTGACTGACACGGCGGGCGCAGGGTGCGTTCCGAAAGTCAGAGCGCCCCTTCGAGTCACAATAGTGTTAAATTATTATTCTTACTAACAATATTCTTTCTGTTTATTTCAATGATATAAATAATAATCGTTAACAAGTTTCACAATGTCAATCAAGATAGGTTAATTTGATTTTAGTCATAATCATCAAGTCATTGTATACTAACTGACTGACTGAATGCATTACTATTACAATGAACATTATTTCACAATGTGACATTAGCATCTGTCAGGCAGCTTCGTTTAATTAAAAATACGATTTTATATGAAACAACTCCTTGCTGGACACCGAGATCAATATCATATGTAGTCGATAATGTCTCCTCTTTTGTACACTAATCTTTGAAATGAAATGAAATGAAAAATTTTAAATGTTAGTAATACAAATCAAAGAAAATTGAAAAGGAATAGACCCATTTGATATCGCAGCGCCTTGAAAATCTGACAAACGTTTTAATACATACTAATTTTTATATAAATGTCTTGTTAAAACTAAAAACTAGTTATTTTGGTTCTTACTGAAAAGTTGGATATATTTTGTCTCGTTTTACAAGCGTTTTGCAAGATTTTTCCATCACGACCCCTTCTGACTTAACGTAGATTGCATAGAATTATTACGTACTGGGTAATAATTCTATAGTAGATGGCCTTGGCGGTTATAAGGAAACGAGATGGAATAATATCCATCTCCCTCGCCCTTTTTTTTATCTTGCCATGAAAGAAATATTATTTTATTTTAAATGACGCTTCATTTCAATAGACCCTAGTAATTCATTTGTTTGTATTTGTTAATCAATAATTTAATACGTTTATCAATAATAATATACAACGTGATACGAGGGCGGCACTGAAAATTTCGGGAATCAAGGAAGTGACACAACATTACTATTTAAAAATGTATTTATTGGTTTTCGAAGTATTCTCCGCGAAATTTGACACATTTTTCCATACGATGGAACCAATCATTGAAGCAACCATTCCATTCGGAAGTTGGGGTCTCCAAAATGGCCGTTTTGTGAGCGTCCACAGCTTCTTCAGGTGATGAAAATCTCTGTCCACGCTATTTATTCTTTATTTTAGGGAAAGTATAGAAATCATTAGGGCTTAGGTCGAGGCTGTACGGCGGATGGTCTAATAATTCTATGTTTTCTTGCTCTAAAAACTCTTTTGTTCTGTGTGCGGTCTGAGAACTCGCATTGTCGTGATGGCGGATGATGTGGCGGTTGCAGTTCTCTTTACGGAGTTCAGAAACGACTTGTGGCAAACAAATGCTAGCATACCATTCTGCATTAACCGTTCTTTGTCCCTCAAGAGGAATAGTTGTAACATGGCCGGTTTTGGAGACAAACCATTTTTTTTTGCAACACTCCGTGAACGAACAATTTTTGTTGGCTTTAACTCATTTTCGAACACCCAAACTCGTGACTGGTTTTTTGTTTCGGATTCGTACGTATATATCCAAGATTCGTCACCTGATACGATGTTGTATACAGCATTTGAGGATCCTGCGTGGAATCTTTCGAGAGTTCTGACGCACCAAGTAACGCGAGCCGCTTTTTGCTCTTCACAGAGCGAATGCGGTATCCATCGGGAAAACCACTTTTTTACACCTAATTGTTCATGCAAGATTATTTGTATTTGACTCATGCCAATATCTAAAGTTGCCTGAATTTCGCGGTATATCACATGTCGATCTTCCTCAATCAGTTTACGCACAACATCAACGTTTTCTTGGGTGACTGCAGTTTTTGGACGATGTTGACGGGGATCATCACTGAGCTTGACACGTCCACCTTGAAATTCAGCAAACCAGCGATAAATTGTGGTTTTGGATGGGGCTTCATCACCAAATGCAGAAATCATCCGGTCAACACACTGTTTTTGTGTTAAACCACTTCGAAAGTCATAATAAATCATCGCTCTTGAATTTTCTCGAGTCAATTCCATTTTCTCAACGACTAAACAAGTTTGACAAAACCTTGTAACAAGACCAAAAATCTTTTTTTAAATAAATAAATGGTATTCGATTTTTAAAACCAACGAGTTTTCAATTAAAACGATTTTAATATGACAGGAACAGTGGAAATATTCCATTCCCGATACTTTTAGTACAGCCTATGTACGTACACTATGAGTTTCGAGGAGTAATTTAATGAAGTGAACCGGAAAATTCCAAGCAACCGGACTCACTTACTGACACGATTCACGATTAATATACCTTTTACTGGAATTTCTTTTATAATTCAGCAAAAATTACGTTTTAAAATAAAAAGAAAGGCGAGAAATATCATTTCTAACAAGCTGTGTAATTCAACACCTCGCTGTCCCGTCATATTAACGTACATGACCGTAAACTGACAAATGTTATTAACTTGCTCATGGTCTCATTTTATTTTCCTAGAAAGCGCACATTAAACAAAGTTATTTGAGAATACAAATAAAAGAGAAAGGAAAGTTTATAATGAAATAAAAATTTGTTCATAAGCTAATATAATTTACTTCAATGCGTTCTTGTTTCTTTACTTTAAGAATAGACAAGTGACCAAAACAAAATACTGATAATTTTAGCTTTTTCTTTACATGTGAAATTTCCATTAGGTTGAGCTAGGTGATTATACATGTAATAGTTTGGCTTTGAAATATATATTTTTTCTTTTAAAAAGAAGGGTAAAATAAGGGTCAATGGGTGGTAAGTGAATGATGTGGCCCATAGACATCTATCTACATTTATCCTCGATTGAGAATTAAAACGCAGATGCGTTATCACCCCTGAGGATTAAGATGGAATGCCTCGTACCCAGTAAAAAGGGTCTCCGGTTCTCTATAGTCACAACACTGCAGCATAATGCTGGTATTTCACGCTAGTATATTGTGAGAGCGTAGTCCTTCCCCAGTCAAGACGACCCATTCGTGCTACAACCATACTGTAGCTGCAGCGAATATACCAAGTATAAATTTAGTAAGGTTTATACCAGGTATAAACTTGTCTTTAATTAAAATGCGTTAAATATAAAATAAAAGCATGTTATTCATTTTTCAAAATTAGTTATTCATTGTTTTCTTTGAATTTAACAGTGGTAGAGATACGCGGCAACTTGTGCTGATGCACCTATGGGCTGGCTCGAACCGGGTCAATACCACGACCTCACAGAACGGGATACCAACTGGCACACTCTTCTGTGCCTCGGGCTGGAATTTGCGTATACGTCAGAGAAGACATTGGTTCTTGACGCGTTGGCAGTTTTGAAGGTTCGGACCTGTCCTTCTTTTGGCTACGCGTAGATAGCGACGACCATCCGCTTGTCTACAGGTGCCTCTATAGGTCCCATAGTGGTAATACCGACACAGATAGACTCATCGACCACGTCCAAATGGCTACAGATTCCCTGCTTCAGCAAATCCCTTGCACAGAGATTGCAATCCTTGGCGATTTCAACGGCCACCACGCCAAATGGTTCGGTTCAAATTTAATCTCCCTCTCTCCCTGGATATTCACAACTCGAGTGGACCTGACGGAATCCCCCCAATTGTACTGAGGACGTGTGCTCCATAGTTGGCACCGGTTCTGATGCGTCTTTTCCGGTACTCCTACTCCCTGGGCGTAGTCCCAAATTCGTGGAAGACAGCTTTCGTGCACCCGCACCATAAAAAAATAACCACTCTGATCCGTCCAGTTACAGGCCTATCGCCGTCACCTGCTTGTTCTCTAAAGTAATGGAGTCCATCATTAACTGCCAGCTCATACGGTATCTTGAGAAGCACTAGCTGATTAGTGACCACCAGTACAATTTCTGTCAGGGTCGCTCAGCTGGTGATCTTCTTGTTTACCAAACGCACCGATAAGCTTGCAATTCCCCTGGTGTTGCAGTTGTTCATGGGCGGTAATGGTGGTTGGCTTACCAGGTGAGCTGCATGGTCGTTGGCCCCCCATACTATAAAAAAAAATTCCTGAAAATCGATATGTTTATCTTCAGTTCCGACGTAGAAACAACGCGTCTCAAACAGCAATATTATGGACCTAGTACTACTAACGAACGAACTTTCCAGTGGAAGGGAACGAACTGTGCGTTATTAGTTCGATATCTTTTGTATGGAAAATGTTGACGCCACAAATGATACCTCGTGGCCACTTGTAAAAGGAGGTTAATTAAGACGGACTGAAGGCGATAGTGGAAGCTTATACGTAGCAAGCTACGGCTGAGCTACCGACAGTTTTTTATGTGAGTGGTTGGATTCTGGTGCCCAAGCCAAGCAATGCCCAAAACGAAAGATTAACTAGAAGAAGCTTATGGAGACAGTTTCATCATTTATATCATATTATACCAACAGTAGTTGGTATTATTTTCTATATTTCCGTGCCATCTGGTGCCTCAGTTACTACTGATAGTTATTGCCGTTGATGTTTTCGCATATTCCATGCAAAAAGTAAGTATTTATAAATTTATATAAGTGTTCTTTAACACGCTTAATTGACTGTAATATATCTCTGTATTGAATGTAATAGAATTTTAGAATTAAATTTTCATCCACGACGAATAAATTCATGACTATTGTATTCTCACTAGAATCATCACAGCTTGTGCGTCGATTCCCTAATAAAATCTCATGTCAATTTTGTTTAAGAGCAGAGACTAAGATCACCTTTAATTATACCTCACGTAAAACTACTTCGCCCTCCAGTATCTAATAAAAAATTGTACTAGGATTTTAAGTATTAATTTACGAGTTTGGCAGTTTGAAGGAAAACATTGTGAGGAAACATTCTTATATGAAAAAGTTAATTCATTACGAGGATCCGCCGTTGCTCTAAAACCATCTCAGAAAATAAAGGAACTCTTAGAATTTTTTTGTCAGTTTTACGCCTCAAAGGAAACAAAATTAATTGGAATAATGAAAGAGACAAAATAATGAAGGAATCAAAGTTTCATTTCATTACATTTCACTCGAGCCTTCTTAATGAAATTTTCTTTTATCATTTTCTTTTTCTTCATTCGCATAATTTATGAAACTTTGTTTAATGTTTTTTTGCAACAATAACAACAAAACAATGTATAGAAATATGTATCTAATTTTCACAATATATTAAAATCAACTGCAGACATATAACAATGTTTACTTTATCAAAATGTAGATAATTAACGAACGTAATCTGAGAACGACGCCGGATTTCAAATATGTAGTTCAATTCTCTTCGTATTTGGTGAAAATTCGGTCGGCCTAAATTAAGGGGTATCGAGGAAAGTTTCTGATGTATTATCTAATAATATGTACGATCACGGCGGTATCATAATGCCGCCCCCTGACCTGCATACTAACAACTTTTAGTTTAATTTGCATTCATTTGAACCGCAACTATCTTCCAATTTAGAATTCTGTTTTAATTTTCATAAATTACATTACGCTAACTACCTTTTTTCTGCCAACTTCCAAAAAGAAGACGGTACTCAATTCGACTGTATTTTTTTTTTGTTTTTTTTATGTGTGTTACCTCATAACTTTGTACTGGGTGAACCGATTTCGATTATTCTTTTTTTATATGAAAGCTGATAGTTCTCGTGTGGTCCCATATGAATTTGATCAAGGTCAAGCTAATAGTTTTTGAGTTATTCTTAAATAACTTATATTGAAGTCAGCTGTACAAAATTTTTAATTTTTAATTATTAATCCACTGCTGGATATCAAACTTTCTAAGATAGCGGCTTCTCACAATGATTTCTTGGAAGATTCGCCATTTCATTGTAGACAGATGTTCACAGATTTATGAAGGCTTATTATAAATATCCATGCACTAAGCCTCTGAAAGTCCACTGCTGAACATGTCACCATTATTGCCACGCTTGGCAGGATTGGCAAACGCAGTATTTTGTTATTTTAAGTTGTATTCAGGAAAATGCTGGAACAGGAGATGGGTCCTGTTTCAGTTACCCTCTGTCACCGTTTACGACAACCACGAGGCGATATGGGTGGATATTCTTACACCGCCACTACACAGTTCTCAGCACGTCCACAGGGAGACACTGCACTTATAGATATCGTGACGATTGTCCATGATTTTATAATGTACATTTAATTAATAGTATCAATTGCCATTTCTTTTGTCTTTATTATTAAAAAGAAGTCTTAAAATAGTTAAGTTCATATAAAAATATGCTACAATCGCAAATTTCACACTAACTAATTTTATTTAAGCAACTTCAATGTTAAACCACTTTAAAAGTTTAATTGGGTAAAACCAAAGTATTGATAAAGACTTTGGTTTCTTTACGTAACTAATTATCAAACGATTAAAGTATTAGCAAGATTTAAATTGAAGCTTTATTTGTGAAATTGAAATTCAAAGAGCTCAGACTTTTCGATGCTATTTTGAACAAATGGGAACTTCCTCATTTTTGTTTTATGTTGCGGCATAATTCATTACTAATACTGTTTTTAATATGAGGCCGATTAAGTTTATAGTAATTATATACCAATTCGTTGGATGAACAAACTTACGTATTTGCAAAGTCAATTTTGTTCCTTAATATCCTAGTCTGATAATTAGAAAAATAATGAATTGTAATAACTCATGTATATTATAAGAATACTCCATTTATAGATTATTCTTATGGTTTACTGTTCCAGTATAATAGCAATTCGAATATTAAATCCGTTTTTGCGCTAGCAAATACTAGAAACCTTGCGCAAACAATAGAATAAATAGCTCATGCTTCGTAGCGCCAAGCGGCCCACGACAGTGTATATTGATTTAGAAAAGGAAATATTACATCGAACTTTTCCTTAGAAATATACTATATTGTATTCTTTTGATTGACGGACGAGTATCTGGCGACTGAAAATAAAAAAATAATAAAGTTCAACTCTATATACATATGTCTGTCACAGGATGCGTAAATGTCGTAACGGACGACAGAGGGAAATTGAAACAGGAGATAGGCATGGACAGATCCAGATTTTTTTCTGTAACTCACACGAGGCACAAAAGCAGTGTAGTGTGGGTTAGAAGATTTCTTATAAGATTACACATCGACATAACAATAACAGAAAGAAATAGATGTTTAAATATCAAAAAAAAACATTAAAAGTTATGTTATTCAATCAATCCAACTGATTTTTATAGATTTTATCTAGTTTATGTATTTTCGTGTCGTTTTGAGGCTTTGCTCCACCCAAGAGGTCACTTGAGGACTCTCTGATGTCATAGTCTTTTTACAGAAACCTCAAGAGATCTGTGACACATAGTAGTCGCTGTAACTACGAGGCTAAGCACTCGCCGTAATTTTCACAGAATGCGAGCAATCCGGGTTCGTTTCCCGCTGGCACCAATAAAATTGTTGTGCTTTTTACCCGACTGCCAAGGAAGGGTTATGTTTTTCGGGCGTATCTTGTATGTTTGTAAATTTCTTTCTTACCTCGTATCTTCCAAACGGCTGGATGGATTTCGACAATTAAAGTATCGTTTTATTTGTCTTAGAAACACAAGTGTTCTTAGATAGCCTTTTGAAAAAAAAATTAACAAAATGTTTGGCAAAAGGCCCAAAATTTGTAATTGGGTCCCAATTTTAAATTATAAACCGAAAGAAAATTAATGAGTTCCGCTTGCTATTAAGCTTTATTGGGTATTTAACTTAGGCTTTCAGCTCATACTATAGTATGTTAAATCAAAGTAGAGTTTACTTTGTTAATAATTTATGTCAATTTTGTTTTCTATTCTCAATCTTGTTTCGGTTGTTTTAGTGCAATACTTTTAAGTTGTCTTTTTTGCAGTCGGGTTTTTGATTTTTTTAATTATTTATTTTATTTATCACGTGCACAGCAGTGTACGGAAGCGTTGTGAGCTAACCTGCTTATTTGTGGAATAAAATGTTGCGAGGATATTGAAACCTGCCAGTTTTAACGCAGTCAAAAATAAGTTTCAATTATTTAAAAAAATACTGTAAGTATAGTTTTCGAAATGTTTCTTGTTGATAATATTCTTTATTTAATTTTTCTCTATATACGTGGACCACGCAGAAAGTTTTACGGAACTATTTTTATTGATTCTATGGTTAAAGTTTTTATTATTAAATCTTTTCAAAGAACTCTCTACCAACATCTATACAAAGTTCCACGCGTCTGAACTAATTTTCACAACAATTTTTCCAGTCGGCCTCAAACACTTCTACTGCCTGCTACGGCGATTAAAACTTTACTCCATTTCGGTGACTTTTTTATTTTATAGAATAAAAAGAAGTACATGGTGGAAATCAGAGCTATAAGGAGGGTGACCCAAAACTTCTTGTTCAGGTCCCACGTTTTGAACGCTGAGCGGGCTCCCGTATTCGGTCGCCTGCTATCCACAAGAGTGAACATTTCTGGCAACCATTTAGTAGTTAACATTTCGGCATTGATGCTACTTCGACTTCGGAAAAAAGTAAATCAACACCAGATTCCCCGTCAAAGTAAAAAAAAATAGCAATGAAAATCTTCTCTAATTTTCTCGATCACTTCACTTTGGTAGGCGTTGGTTTATTATGAAGCCAAAGCGTCGACTAGGGATTCGTTACTGGATCGTATTAATAATTCAGGATTTTAAAAATTTCAAAGCTTGCCGAGACGAGCCTTCTTCAAACTCTCTCTCACGCAAGTGTTCATGTAAAATCTCGAGAACGCTTCCGATTCAATCTAGAATATGTGCTAAATTTCTTTAGATGTAATTCGACCATTCTAGTCAATAAAATTTTTCACTGGCAGCATTTTTCCTCCCGTAACACTATCAAATAGCAACCACCTTATCTTGATCTCTCAACGTTAGTCTATCGCATTGAAATTTGTTTTACCAGCGGTATACGGTTGATGACCTCATAATGGCCTTTATTTTTAAATGTTATTTGAAGTGTGTGAAGTGGTTTTCCTGTTTTAGACGACATTTGAAATCATCGGCGATTAATTCAAATAATCGCCGAAAAACGCTATTTCAATTTATTCATAAAAAAATGGCAGGGAAATTTAAAATTGGAACATTCGTATTTTTCACGTCTTCTTTGTAAACAAACGTAATTTCAACATTAAATATTAATAATTAGGCAGTGCCTCATACAAGAAAATTTTTTGAGAATCATTCTACATGGCCCTCGTATATCCACCTCCCTCTGAATCCTCATATGGATAGGCAAAAGTATCTTCCTGATAAAAACACAGAGCGTTGGCCTATGACCTTGACTAATCACAAATGTATAAACCGGACTTTTGAAACTTGTTTGGGCACATTGTTGTCACCAGCATCACTAACAACTGCGTAGTACGGCATGCATTACACACCGGTATTGAGAGGTAATATTGCTCGCACCATCGTCACGTGCCAATACCCATATAAGAGACATGACCCACCTGAATTATAGACACACCGGCAACACGACAGCACCATCGACCTAAAAGTAAAATAAAGTTACAGCCTATATACGTCCTACTGCTGGCCACAAGCCTCCTCTCATTTATGAGAGGGTTTTTGGGCAAGGAAATGACCGCCGCGCACGATCCATCTTGCTATACGTCCCGCCAATGTCATGCAAGACGCACGATGCAAAACGACAATGAGTAGGCTGCACGTACGTCAATAATTATTATAAATTGTTAAAGATAAAGTTGAAGCCTATTATACGTCCCACTGCTGGGCACAGGCGTCCTCTCATTTTTAAGAGAGTATTTGGGCAAAGAAATGTCCGCCGTGCTGCCGCAATGCGTGTTGGCGAACTTCACATGTATTCAAAATAATTTTTTTCTTATTTCTTTAGACCTGCAGGTTTCCTCACGATGTTTTCCTTCACTGCCAAGCACGTGGTAAATCAGCACTTAAAATTGCCATTAACAATTTAATTGGTGCCGGCGGGGACCAAACCCGGTTTTCTCGCGTACTGTGAAACTTACAGCGAGCGCTAACCATCTGAGCTAGCACGGCTCCTCTGAGCTACCGCGGCTCCACGGGGGTTAGCTAATAGAGCTAATATCAAAATGTCATCGAAGCTCCAAACGGAGCGTTGGTCGCGCTTTTTGTTCCTATACGTTCCTGAGGTAATCTGTAATCAAGGTCTATGGGGAAGAATCTGTGATAGCTGACGTGGCGGAAAGCCACCATGAATTCCATTCTCCTGATGATGCTTCCATTATGCTGATATTCTGTGAGAACGTGATCCTTCCCCGGTCGAGCCGACCGATTTGTGAACATAATATAGTTGCAGCATAGCTCTACCACGTACATAGAGAATGTTCTAAAATTCTATATTTTAATCTTTGCGCATGCCAGGTTCCTTCACGAGGTTTTCCTTCACCACCGATAACATACTCTGAATATACGAGTAATAACTATCTGGCCAAGAAAAAATTTTACACAAAAAAATACAATACGTTTATAAATTATAATCCAAACATAATTCAAGGTCTTCGTGTACGAAAACATTTGAAAGCAAGTAAAACGGAGTTTCCCTGAAAATTAATTTAAAATGCCATCCCTTCTCTCAGGGGAAGTGAAACTGTAAAATAATACCCTTTTAAGCTTGCGACGAACGAGCAGTTTTGAACCTACCTGAAATTAATACATTTTACAGGAACATTCTTCATTGTAAATTTAAAAAATTGAGCTTTCTCTTGGCGTGCGATATCATAAACTTTTAGCACAGAATTGATAATAGTTTAGCGTGAGTTATTGATAATATGATTCCTGCGTCTACAACTAATTTCTTCTTCAACTAAGGGTGAGAAATGAACAAACTGTCCATCTGATTATAAGTCGTTGCTGTAGCCCATAATATATATCCTTGATAAAAGAATAAAAATGCAGATGCGAATCTCTTAGGAATGTCAGTTACAGTTAAAAGGGATTCCACTTTATGAGAATACCAATAATTTAACCGACTACAAAAAAAGAGGAGGTATTTTTGTATATTTATGTGTGTTACTTTAAAACATTTTCTAAGTGAATCGATTTTGATGATTTTTTGTTATTTTAAAGCCGATGTTTTTCATGTCAACTCATATAAATTTGATCAAGATCTAACCAGTAGTTTATGAGTTATCCTTAATAATGACTATTTAATTGACTTCGACTACATTTTTAATAGGAGAGAGGGCAAACGAGCATACGGCTCACGTGATGGTAAGTGTTTACCGCCGCCCATGAACAGTTGCAACACCATGGGAATTGCAGATGCGTTGCTGGCCTATTAAAACGGAGTACGCTCTTTTCTTGAAGGTCCCTAAATCGTATTGGTTCCGAAAAATATCTGGTGGTAGTCGATTCTACAAGAAAGTTATGCGAGGAAGAAAACTTGTTTTAAATCGCACAGTGGGTGACCGCCAGTCATCCAGATGGTATGGATAGTATCGAGAGTTTTGTCGAGATGAGCGATGATGAAATTGTGCGGCTGGAATTAGTCCGAACAATTCCACAGAGCACTTCCCGTGGTAAATGCGATAAAATACGCAAAAAGACGCAACATCTCTTCGCAGTGCCAGTGAGATAAGCCGATCGGAAAGAGTTCGGTCGCCGACGATTCGAACAGCTCAACACTGGATGTGATCAAATGAAAGAAACTGGCACTGGGGAGCCACAGCCCAGAGATGGGAGCAGTATTCCGTGTGCGGCGCAGGTTCACCTTGTAAAGTTGCAGGCGGTGTTCCGGCAAATACTATCCCGCTCTGCTGAGCACACCAAGCATTTTAGAGGCCAATTTGGCCTTCTCCTCCAAGTGACCACGAAACTGCACGTCACGCGATATGTTGACGTCGAGGATTCCAATACTGGCTGAGGCAACAAGAGAAGTGCCTTGAAACTGAAGAGATACGACGAAGGGGTTCATTTTAGCGGTAAACGCGCAAACCTGTGTCTTCTGAAACTTCTTAAAACAGTCTTGTCCTGAGTCTTCTTAAAACATATGTCTATGACTATATCTATGTCTGTCTTCTGGGGATTGATCTGGATTAAATTTAGTCGCCCCCTTGGTGCTGTTTACCGATTGGGTAAACAGCATATCCTGCATGGAGCACTCACAACGCGGGGTGGTCGGCAGTGTGTTTCCCCCATCATCAAGAGTTGAGTAGGACGCAAAGAGAGAGCCCAGCAGATCGGCTTTGTACTTTGCGGCATGGGCCAGTGAGTTGTACTTCCTGTGCAGAGATGAGAGAAATGGCTGACAGAATTTCCCTTGGACAGCCTTAGCGAGAGACCAGAATGCACGTGTTCCCGAAGGAAGACGAACTAGTTTCTCGCCAATTTTGCCGATATGCTCTGATTTAGCTTTGACAATGACACTTTTGAAGGACCTGGAGGCGGAATTATATTTCTTTTTAAGAGCGCTGGTATTTGCATCCCGAAACGTCGATGCGTGAGCCCAGACCTAGTAGCACTCTTTTGCATATGCGTAATGCAATTTTGCAGGAGCGGCCAGACCATGACTGGGTTATGCCTCCAATAGGTACCACAGACAATGGAATAAATAGTTCCATTCCCTGTAGAACCACATTAGCGACAGAGTCAGCAACAACGCTGGGATCATCCGGTAAGAAGCAAGCCCGCCTCCAAGGGTAGGATCCAAAAAAATCGCATCCCGTCCCAATCGGCTGACCTATAATGCCAAACACGGCGGCAACCTGCAGAACGCAACCGCGATGGGAGCGTGAGTGGTACCGTACTCCGGATCAGACAATGGTCCAAGGAACCAAGAGGAGCATTGACGGAGACCTGATATCCATCCAGATGAGAGGTCAGCAGAAGGTCCAACAGGGAAGGTACATGATCTTCCACATCTGTGATCTGCGTAGGCGGGGTAACCAGTTGTGTCAGGCCACATGCCAAAGCAAAGTCATAAACAGATCTACCCGCATGATCGGTTAAACGAGAACCAAGCCATTCAGCGTAGTGGGCGTTAAAATCACCAAGCGTCACGATCTCTGCGGATGGGACCTGTTGTAGCAAGGAGTCTGCAGCCATTTGGACGTAGTCGATGAGTCGGTCTGTGTCGGCATTGCCGCTAGGGACCTATAAAGGCACCCGTAGACGCGGGGATGGTCATCCCTGTCTACGCACAGCCATAAGATGGACAGGTCCGTACCTTCAAGGTCTCTGAAGCGTCGAAAACTAATACCCTCTCTGACGTACACCAAACTCCACCCCGGGGCACAAACGAGTGTTCCAATTTGTACCCCAGGTAGGAGAGATACGAAGTATCAGCCGAAGAGGGGGGAGGAGGAGGGGGGAATGATAAAATCTCATTTTATTTATATTGAAGTTGGTTGTACAATTTTTTAATTTTACCGCTTGTTATGGAAATACATAAGAATTGAAAATTATTATTATTATTTAAAATGGCTACTATTTTTCTATTCCTGAGCTTTATTCAGTTTAAAATGGGGAAAGGGAAGTTAGCTTATAACAGATAAACAAAGAAAACTTTATTAATTGGGGGGTATGAAATCGGGAAAAAGGTTCAGGACATGCAGGAAGTCGATGGATACAGGTGGCTCAAGACTGTGCTTTGTAGCATTCTTTGGGGGAGGCCTATGTTCAGCAGTGGACTTGTGAAGGGCTGTAATGATGATGATGATGATGATAATGATGATTGACATTGTGAAACTTGTTAACGATTATTATTTATATCATTGAAATAAACAGAAAGAATATTGTTAGTAAGAATAATAATTTAATACTATTGTGACTCGAAGGGGCGCTCTGACTTTCGGAACGCACCCTGCGCCCGCCGTGTCAGTCACCGTTTTGTGTGTCATTTGTCTTGTCATTCATTCGTCTTCTAACCTCTGGTCTGATCGCTCGAATATTTTCTATGTGCGCTGTTTTCCTGTTGCTTTTCTTTAGTTTCTTGTTAAGTTTTTTGTTACATTGTATTTGTGTTGTTTGTTAGTGTTTTTATATTGTTTCGTACGTTTGTGATGGGCTGTTATGATGATGATGATGATGAAACAAAGAAACAGACGGAAAAGGAAGTTTATATTCCATTGTCATCCAATCTTTAGCTATGTATAAAATTGCAAGTTTCTAGCTCATCGTGAAGTTAGTTTAAATTCAATTACTAAACTCGACCCGAACAGAGATACACAAAAACGAGTTAATAAAAACGTGGTAATAAAAAGACAGATAGAGAGAGAGAGATATTTCAAGTCGTTAATCTTTGGAATGATTTACTGAAAAAGTTTCCTTAACCAGTTTCACAGTTTCACAGTCATCGTTTAAACCCCTGCTTTAGGGTAGTTAGTAGTAGTTTTGACACTATTACAGATTTCCACTTCGGGCTTTCTTTGACCTTTTTACTTAGTGACTCTAATACTTTATGTATTCGGAAACTTAATATAATTACTTATGTATCTAAGCGTGTTTCGAATTATGTATAGTATAGCATGTATTTATTTAAATATTGTATGTTAGCATAGTGTTATATAATTCAATTGCACGCCTCATAACGCCAAGCATTATTAGTTAGTGTATTACTCGCTACACGTCAAGGTCAAGCAATTTTGTGTTGTTAAAATGCTTCTATCATAACCATATTGCACTTATACAATAATATAATGTAGCCATATATCAAGAAAACACTTGAATTAATCCATTTTACATTTTATAAAAAAATCATTTAATATACCTACTTTGAAAAAAATGGTACGTAAATAATGTTAAAATATTTATAAAGTCAGGAATACACTTTTTTTATGAAAATCAAATGAAACGGTCATGAGGCGTGCACTTTTGGATTTTCCAAACAATTTTTATAACTAGTAATCTATTGGTAACAAACTTATTCCTGAAACTATTGCAATTTACACCCTAAACATATATATATACTCTGTTGGAGGTAGACTACGAGAGAATGTCTTATGGCAGTAGTCCGACTTTTGTACGCGATTTACGATAAATATTTATGAAACTAAAATAGGAAAAAAATATAGTTTCCTATATTCTTAAATTTACCGTTTACCTTTACCCAGAACAATCTAGAAATCCCTGTGGTTTGTTGTCACTGTGTACTATTTGCTTTACCATTTCCAAAACTTAGTCAAATAGCATGAAGTTGACGTATTTGATGTATTTTACTCACCCTTAAGGGTAGAATATTTTCCCCAAATTTATGTGGTGGTCCTGTATATGGTCTCCTGGAGTAAAACCTATTTAAAAAAAGAACCATCAAAATTAACTCGCAATTGACGAATGTAATATCGGGTCACGTGGTATACAAAAACATATAGTCGAATTAAGAATCTTGAGTCGGCTAAAAAATGGTCTGTTTTCAATATATTTTTCTAATTATGAAAGCAAAACAAAATTATCTACTTGTAATAAATAGTTAAAGGGAGGTTAGGGTCAAATTTAAAAGAAATACAATACTGCGATCGATAATCCGCCAGCCAAGCTTTATCGATTGTTGCGTACATGTGGTTGTGTTGTGTGGCTGTAGCTATATTATGGTTTTAGCACGAATGGATGTCGGCTTGACCGCGGAAGCACCACGCTCTCACATAATACCAGCGTAAAATAGCAGCTCAATGCTGCTGTGTTTCGTATGGTGAGTGTAGAGAAGTGGAGCCTCTTTTTACTGGAATCGAGCCATTCCATCTTAGTCCACTACATATTGATTTTTAATCGATGACAGATGTAGATATCAAAGAGCCATAGCATCCACTTACCATCCGGTAGACTGCGTGTTCGTTTGTCGAGCGAATGCCGCCCACGCACCTTTAATTCATCTTGTATTACCGATGTAAATAGATGGGAAGAGCTACATGCTTATTTGCCCCCTCTTCTATAAAAACAATGATGATAAAGTACGAGACGGTAGAATTATATCAGATTTCTTTAGATCTGTATAGCTAGATGTGACTTTATTATACACATACTCGTATCCTCTCTAGATTCTATCATAAATGTTGTGTTTGAGGCTTCTACTAAACGTAAGTGGCACTGAGTCTGCCGCAAAGAATCGACAAGAAACTACAAGAAAAGAATCAACAACGACAACGACACAAGAAACGAAAAACAGAATTCTTTATCCAATATCACCGTGGGTGTCGTAAAAGGTGAACAGGGAAACAGAAACGACTTCCTGATAGCAGCTTAAAGTAATTAAAAAAACTGCGGTTGCCAACCGGCCTGTCGATAGTGGCAAACTACGGCTAACACTCATATATGAGGCAATATATTTGGAATGGAGGAATAAATGAATGATGCATGATATAAGTAATGTAACAAAATTATTACTTTAAGGGATTTTGAGAGAAAAAGTGTGGTTAGTGTGCAGTTTTTATCTGTATGACTACTTTTAAAGGGAGTAATTTCAACGTGATAGAGCCATGCTGCAGCTATATTAGTAATATAGTTGTAGCACGAATGGGTCGGCTCGACCGGGGAAGGACCACGCTCTCACAGAATACCAGCGTAAAATAGCAGCTTAAAACTGCTGTGTTTCGTATGGTCAGTGTAGAGAACCGGAGACCCTTTTTACTGGAAAAGAGGCATTCCATCTTAGTCCTCACGGGTGACAACGCATCTGCATTTTGATTTGTAATAGAGGATAGATGTAGATGTCTATGGGCCGCAACAACCACTTACCATCAGGTGAACTGTGTGCTAGTTTGTCACCCTTTACTATAAAAAAGTAACTAATTTTAATAAAATCTAAAAGCTACAAAGCAAACTTTATTAAATTTCATAAAGGAAATTTGTAAAAGAGCTTTTGTTGTATATTAAGGAGGCTGTTATGAAAAACTTTTAATTGAACATAAGGAAATTGAGCGCTTTACATTCTCTTATAAACATTACACACTCCCTAAAAAGTTTCATCAAACAATTTTATGTTAATGTAAGACAATTTTCGTAAGAACATTGGCAGTCGCTAATTTGAAAATTTGTTTAGGGAGATTTTTCTTTATATCCTTTTCGGGGGTTATTTCATCATTTCATAAAAAAAATCTTAGTTTATTTTTATGACATTACATTCTTTTACACGCCTCTATTAATTCCTTATAAATACTTCCTTAAATGAAAATTCCTATCAACCTACCACCTAAAAAGTACTCTTTTGATTATTTTTTACACAACACTATTTTACATAGATCTATTAACGTGTGCGCACACACACACACACGCTCTCTCTCTCTCACACACACACACACACACACACACACACACACTCACACAAATATTATGTGTAATTAATAGGGCTGAATTAAAATAATAAATCTCTCTCTTGAATGTTTTCGAAACACTCACAAAGGAATTAAAGGAACACGCCTAATTGCGTTCTCACCTTACGATCTTAATTAAAACAAATGGATGCTATCCTTTCTACCATTATATACTCCAATTGTAAAAACAGATCTAGTTTCATTAGAGAAAAAAATGTTAATAAATGACAGTAACCTATTTCTTTTAATTTTGTTTTAACTTACATTCTTCCATAATCCTGCACCCATTTATCTTAATTTTCGTTTGCATATTGATGAAAATCAATAAAAATGACGATAATTATCAATTAAAATGGAATTATTCAAATCGGTTCACCCAGAAAAAAAATTATGGGGTGACAAAAAAACATACAGTCGAATTGAGTATACCTCCTCCTTTTTGAAGTCCGTAGAAAATTTGTACTCGATAGGTACTGTGGCAAGTTAGGTAGCTTTTTTTATAGGATAGGGTGACAAACGAGGACACAGTCCACCTGATGGTAAGTGGTTGCTGGGGCACAAGGACATCTACATCTGTCCTCGCTTACGAATCAAAATGCAGATGCGTTGTCACTCGTGAGGAGTAAGATGGAATGCCTCTTTTCCAGTAAAAAGGGTCTCCGGTTCTCTACACTGACCATACGAAACACAGCAGTTTTAAGCTACTATTTTACGCTGGTACTCTGTGAGAGCGTGGTCCTTCTCCGGTCGAGACGACCCAATCGTGCTACAACCATACTACTAACATAGCTGCAGCATGACTCTACCACGTGCTAAGTGAGTAACTAAAAGGTAAATATTTACACTTGATTTACATTTATTAACCATGACTTCCTAAATATACTAAATAATTTTTATACAACCGACTTCAATATATATTATTAAGGATAACGCAAAAACTATTAGTCAGACCTAGATCAAATTTATAAGGGACCAGATGAGAAGCACCAGCTTTCAAATAAAATAATAATTGAAATCGGTTCACGCAGAACAAAGTTATGAGGTAACACACATAAAAAACACATACAGTCGAATTGAGTAACTCCTCCTTTTTGAAGTCGGTAGAAAAATACAAAGAATGTTACCGATCCGCCTGCCAAGTGTGGAAACTATGAGAAATATCCCCCCTATATGGCAATCTATAGGGAAGCTTGTTTTCAGCAGTATACTTTTAATAGATTGTAACAGTAATGGTTATTTGTTTCTTTATACGTGGTAGAGCCATGCTGCAGCTATATTTATAGTATAGTTGTAGCACGAATGGGTCAGCTCGACCGGGGAAGGACCACGCTCTCACAGAATACCAGCGTAAAATAGCAGCTTAATGCTTTTGTGTTTCGTTTGGTGAGTGTAGAGAACCGGAGATCCTTTTTACTGGAAAAGAGGTATACTACCTTATTCCTCGCGGCTGACAACGCATCTGCATTTTAATTCGCAAACGAAGATAGATGTAGATATCTATGGGCCACAGCAACCACTTACGATCAGGTGGACTGTGTTCTTGTTTGTCACCCTTATTTTATAAAAAAAAAGTGAATTAGGAGTGAAACTCTTCACGCTTCTACCGGAACAACATCTGTCGTGCCAGCTAGTATGTATAGGTAACAGTTAGTTCATAGATCTATCATATTCACGTTAAAAGTACATTTTTTTAAATTTTAACAAAAATCATAACGAGAAGATAAAATGTATAGTTTTGCCGAATATATTCTGCCTCTTTTTTTACCTAAAATTTGTTCCGGACACTAAAAATGATATCCCAAAAGAAACAACTTCACACCTAACCAACAAACCAACGGTACATGTAACCCTAAATAACACAAAATTGTGTAAGAATTGAGAAATATCGTACAGCTTTTATAACTGTTGTTTTTATGTTCATGCAACATAAAATAGTTAAATTTAAACGAGCTCTTTTATGTGAAAATTAACATGTGGTAAGTTTTTAGTAGGGGCTTTTTTTATACTCGTAGAATAAGGGTGACAAACGAGCACACAGTCCACTTGATGTTATGTGGTTGCTGTGGCGCATAGACATCTACATCTATCTTCGTTTGCGAATTAAAATGCAGATGCGTTATCAGCCGTGAGGACTAAAATAGATTGCCTGTTTTCCAGTAAAAATGGGCTTGTTCACAAAATACAATATTCATAATGATTTCTCATATTAACACTACACATTAAATGTAACAAATTTTACAATAGAGAAGATTAATGAGTGATACCATCTGCTTGGGATCCGATAATTAATAAAATTAAATCCAAACCCAAGCATACCACTGCAAGATTTCAAGATACTGTACATACATGCACATTCTGCGTAGATCGGACTAAAACCACCACCCACCTACAGCTGGGCACAATGTTAGCAGACATCTAATGTCCTCGAAATAATATTTGCAAGAAATATAGCTGCAGTGTGACTCTACCACGCAAATAAACTTTATATTATCGATATGAATTATTTCTTACTTCAAACATCAATCAGCCCCTTAACATTCTTAGAAGATCTTTCATTAAACGTTATATACTGAGAGATGTCGCTTCCATGGCGCACAGAAAAAAATCTTTGTATGGCCTACAAATAATTGTTCTGGGTTTGATGTTTATCGTTGTATAATTTATGTTTTTTTTTTCTAAGATTAGGTGACAAACGAGCACACAGTCCACCTGATGGTAAGTGGTTGCTGCGGCCCATAGACATCTACATGTATCCTCTATTACAAATCAAAATGCAGATGCGTTGTCACCTGTGAGGATTAAGATGGAATGCCTCATTTCCAGTAAAAAGGGCCTCCGGCCACCTGTACTCACCAAGCGAAACGCAGAGGTAAACCTCTACTTCACGCTGGTATTCTGTGAGGTCGTGGTACCACACCGGTTTGAGCCGGCCCATCCGTGCGACAGCAAAAGCTGCGGCGTGGCTCTACCACTGTAAAAATTAAATATGTAAATTATGTATATAAACTGCCTACTGTTTTACTTTTTTTAAATAATAGATAGTAATAGCGTATTTATAACGGCTAAAAGCCTAATGCGGTTCCACTTAGGATTAACCGGCTACAATTAGATGCAGCAGATCAAAGGCTTCTATGGAAGTTTTTGCAGCCGATTGTAGTTGATTAAACTTAAGTGTATGGCTAATCCTAGGTTTGGCTGGTGATAGCTTTCGAGTAAAACCAAGTCTAGAAAAATACGAATAATAATTGAAATAACTATGGCTTCTGTTAACTATGTCCAAATACGAAAGCACGTAACTAGTTATATCAGCGATAATAGGTTAAGATGCTGGTTGAAAAAAACATAAATTGAGGCAGCTTTTGAAAACTTGTTATGTGTTTTTTTTTTAATTTAATTATTATTAAAATAATAGAACCAATGAATATATAATAAAATAATATAATATTATAATAATAGTGTATATTACACGTTTTATGCCCCTTACTAACTTTGAACAATGATAGACTTAACTTTGGTTCCTGCCATATCCTCTACCAACACACAATATGTGCGCTTGCTGTGTTGTCATTGGTATTTGGGATATCGTGTCTAGTTTCTAGTCTAGATTCTAGTCTAGTTTCTAGTCTAGTTTCTGTGATGTTAATGCTGTTAACCTTTGCGGCTCGTATACCTTCATCGAACTCAGAGCTATAAAAAGGGAGAGAGATAATTTATTTTCGTGTCGCGTCGCATCGTTGTACTTTCATATTTATTCATTTGTGTTCAGTTCGGTGATCACATTAACATAAAATAGATGAGTTATCTAACGGCCGTCCGAACCGGAGGTGGCTGGCCCTGGCTCTGACGGCTAACTCGTATCGTTCATTGTTCTGGGCGGTGAGAACCACCCAGGGACGCGGGTGTACGGTGTGCACGTGGTGTGGAGGTCACCCGTCTGCGGACTCACTGCGTCCCATTCGTTGTCCTAATTGTGTTTGTGGCACTAGGTGCGTGTGTAGTGTTGGTTTATGATGGCCCAGGGAAGTTTGGGTCGTCGGAGTCTAACGGGATCTAGCTTTTGATTAAAACGTTACGAGGCCTCCGGACGGAGACCGTGATGTTTGGAGTCGGAACGTAGGTGACTGTGTTTACGACCAACAGGTTAAGATGTTTTTCGGTGCTTTTGAAGTAGCGCTGAAACATTTCCTTAAAGCATTTCGAGATCGTCAGAAGTTGGCAATCTCTGTGAAGATCAGAGTTTCGCTGGTAACAACGGGCTTTGGTGGCTTTTCAAATGAAGCTATTTTGGATAACTTGGAGGCTGTTCAAATTAGATTCAGTCGCGTGGGCGAAAGTTACGCTAGCATATGACATGACAGGTCTTATACAATTTTTGTACAGATGAAGCTTGTGTCTTGAGGACAGTTTGCTCTTGGTGTTTACTAGCGGTTGGAGGTGGCGATGAATTTGGCACAGTTGCAGACAATGCGAATGTATTTCACAAAAGTCATGCCGTGGTCGAATGTGACCTCTAAGTATTTAGCCGTTGGTTACCAGGGGATCTGGCGGCCGTATAGAGTGATCATGCTTAGCGTTTCTTTTTTGTTTTTTTTTTTGACGACGAAGTGCAGGTTTCCTTTGAAAGTATATTGCTACACTTTTCTCAGGGTTCACTTCGATGCTCCATAAGCGGAACCAATCGCCTAAACGGTTGACGACTGTTTAGTACCTTTATTTAAATCTGGTAGTACATTAGACCCCGCCAATTTTAGACCTATTTCTGTACTACCAACACTTAGTAATATTTTTCAAAAAATTATTCTTGATCAAATGTTAAATTTCTTTAATATAAATAATTTACTTCATAAAAATCAATTTGGTTTCACAAGGGGTCGCTCGACAACTGATGCCGGTGTTGAGCTGATTAAATATATATTTAATGCATGGGAGAATTCACAGGATGCTTTGGGTATATTTTGTGACCTATCCAAAGCCTTCGATTGTGTTCATCATGAAACATTAATCAGGAAACTTCAACACTACGGTGTAAGAAGTGATGCTCTTAAATTAATTATTTCATATTTAAGTAAGAGAACGCAAAAAGTTGTCATTAACAGTATGAGTTCTTCCGGGTCGATGGTACATATGGGCGTGCCTCAAGGCTCAATTCTCGGCCCCTTTCTGTTTCTTTTATACATTAATGACTTACCTTACATAGTAGAAGATAATCATCATATAGTATTGTTTGCAGATGACACTTCTTTAATTTTCAAATTAAATCGACATTTGCTAAAATATGACGAAGTAAATAATGCTATATCTAAATTAGTAAATTGGTTCAATGTTAATAATTTGCATTTAAATGGCACTAAAACGAAATGTATGAAATTTATGACTCCAAATGTCAAACAATTAAATACTAATGTAATTTTAAATGGGGAGAAACTGAGTCTTGTAGATACCACCATTTTTCTTGGAATCACACTAGACGCGAAGCTTCAATGGAGCCCCCATATATCAAAACTAGCAAGCAGGCTTAGTTCTGCAGCATATGCCGTAAAAAAGATTAGAAGTCTAACTAGTGTTGAAACAGCTAGACCAGTTTACTTAAGCTATTTCCATAGCATAATGTCGTATGGTATTTTGCTATGGGGACACGCAGCTGACACTGAAATTATATTTGTTTTACAGAAGAGGGCCATAATAGCAATTTATGATTTAAAGCCTAAATAGTCGCTGCGACAAAAATTTAAGGAAATTAATATATTAACTTTGGCCTCTCAATACATTTATGAAAATGTAATGTACGTACACAAAAATAAAAGTAGTTTTACAAAAATAAGTGATATTCATTCTGTAAATACTAGGAACAGACACAAGCTAGTAGTACTAGTTACTCGACTCCATCGAGTCAGTAATTCATTCTTGGGGCGATGTATACGCTTTTACAACAAAATTCCAGAAAATATACAAAATTTGACCTGCTCAAAGTTCAAAAACTTTATTAAACTAACTTTGTATAAAAAGGGTTATTATAGTATTAAAGAATTTATAGATGATAATAACCCCTGGAAATGAGGTGATCGCTACCAAGCTATTTCTAATTTGTTGTGTTGTTAATTTGTGTAACATACATGATTGTAAGCTGTTATTTAAAAAAAAGTCCCGCTGGGTTTCTTGCTGGTTCTTCCCAGGACAGAGGATTTTTTTCGAACCAGTGGTAATTATACAAAAGAGTGACTTTCAATAGGTATTATTTAAAATCTATATTGAATAAAAAAGTTTCTGTTTCTGTTTCTGTGCACCTGGGCGAGTATTCTTTTATTGTGGTGAGCGACGAAAAGTGCCGTGTCGTTGGCAAAGAGAGCAGTGTTAACTACTGGGTCTTTCGGGATGTCACTCTTGAAGAGTGTGAAGAGGAGTGGGAAGAGGACTGAGCCCTGAGGGACTCCGGCCTTTAAGAGGCGTTTCGAGGATCGAGTACCCTCTATTCGATATCGAAAGTGGTGGTTGGCAAGGAAGGCTCTGATGATGTGGATGAGCCTATCTGGCACGTTGAGTTTATACAGCTTATAAAGTAAGCCGTCGTGCCAAACTTTGTCAAACGCTTTTGCGACATTGAATAAGAGTGCGCCGGTGTTAGTGGTTCTATTACTTCTTTTTGGGAGATTGAAGCCTTTCAGAACGTACTCTATGAGGCGGTGTAACTGATTTGTGTACGAGTGTTCAGGTCTGAATCCGAACAGCTCATCGGGAAGCAGTTTTTTTGTGAAGACGTATTTACGTAATCGATTCAATATGAGTCGCTCGTAAAGTTTTCCCATAGCTGGATGCTACGTTGCGCGGTTTCCCTGGTTTCGGGATTCTTATTACGTCTGCCTCTTTCCAGGTATCCGGGAAGGAGCAACTGGAAAAAAGAGCGTTAAAAATGTCTACTAGGGAGACATACGGGCGGCGCGGACAGCGATTTCAGAGCCCTGTTCCTGATGCCATCGGGGCCAGGTGCTGATTTGTTTTAGAGATTTTTGATGACGTCTGTGACTTCCTCAACAGTCGCAGTCGCAGTACGCCTGTAGGTAGTATTACAGTCTTACGAGCGACCTCCGCCTACCTACCAACTACCGACCTACCTATAGGAGGTGGGTGTGTGATTGGTTCGTTGGAGAGAGTGCATTGGCTCTCTAAACTATCCCCGAGGCATTCGGCCTCGTCAATAGCGAGATCGGGATCCTCCCTTTTTTATTATAGGATAGGATGACAAACGAGCACACAGTCCACCTGATGGTAAGTGGATACTATGGCCCATAGACATCTACATCTATCTTCGTTTGCAAATTAAAATGCAAGTGCGTTGTCAGGACTAAGATACCGTGAAAAGGGGTTTCCGGTTCTCTACACTCACCATACAAAACACAGCAGTTTTAAGCTGCTATTTTACACTGGTATTCTGTGAGAGCATAGTCCTCTCCCAGTCGAGCCGACCAATGGGTCACGAATGCGTGTAACAACAATTATTTATGCCGCCAAGTAACAGTGCTTACGTTGCTCTGATCAGGTCTGACGAATATATAACAGTATAATTATAGACTATGAACAAGTGTTAGTTCCTTGTTATTTCACTTTTATAAAAATAAAAAAATATACCTATACTACGTAATAATTCATTCCGCGAAGTAAATCTTTGACTGTTTGAATCCGCGGAACATATATCTATACCAGTATATATCTATATCTATATATACATACATATATCATATATAAAAATCTATTTATAGTTAAAATGAAAGATGAATTTACATAAAAGTTCTGTAAGACTATGCAAATAACTTACACTTTAAGGCAGGTGTTTAGATCTATCTTAAAATATTCTAGCCATTGTCTTCAAGGTCTGAAAGACTTGCAAGAGAAATTAAGTACGTGACAAGACTTGCGACGGTTTATTATCGTTCCGCTGCAGGTAATTTTTCATTCAGCTTAGCACCTGAGCTAAGAACTGGGAAACGTTTAACGTTAGTAACATCTAATATTCTATGTAAGTCAAAGAGCAACACGGACCACCGAACCGCCTGTATTGCTCTATGATGAAAGTAATCGTTAAAGAAGAGTTCTCATGTGGAAGGAGTTAATGCTAAGATTATTTTAATTACTAGCAAAAGTTATATAAAAATCATAATTATAAATGCTTACTTTAAATAATAGTTACTGACTTAATGATTTTAACCAGATTTTAAAACGTCTGAAACGGGTATTAAAATTTTAAATTTATAGCGCTAAAATCAGTAAAATTAGTTTCATTTTATTTTTAGCATTCGCTTAAATAACTATTATTAATTCACGTATATAACTATACTAACAGTTACTGACTTTTTACAATGGTAATGCAATGAATCCGATTTATTACACAATCTTAAGCTCATCGTTTTTCGATATTTTAGGCCAGAACATAGAATTGAACATATTATAAAGTAGTCAACCATTCCTTGAAATGGTAGCATTTCACGAAATATTACTCTGTTAGTTGACCAGATCATAATAGGAAGTGAACAAATAAATAAAGTAGAGATGTTATTTTATTGGCAACATAAACAGTTATGATATACTTTGGAGGAAGTTACGTGATACGGGAGTGCCGTCATTATGTATTAACATATTGATCACATGGTATAGTAGGCAAATTAATGTAGTAAAGTGGCGTGATACATACTCTGAGGAATTTCTCCTACAATGCGGCGTGAGGCAGGGAGGGCTAACATCGCCTATGCTTTTTAATCTGTATGTTAATCAGCTGATTGAGGAGCTTAGAAGCACCAGACTGGGTTGCCACATTGGTTCTGAATGCTTTAATAACTTGAGTTATGCTGATGATATGGTGCTGCTGAGTCCCTCGATAGGTGCGCTGCGTGCACTACTCCAGATATGTGAGAAATATGCGATGGATCATAACTTATTGTACAACACCAACAAGTCTGTTTGTTTGCTTTTTAAGAGTGGTAGGGTTCAACCTCATATCCCCCCCATTGTATTTGTGTAATTCACAATTAGAGTGGGTAACGACGTTTAAATACCTGGGTCATATTGTTACTCAGGATCTGTGTGATGGTTCCGATATGGACCGCGAGCGACGTTCCTTGTCAGTGCGTGCCAACATGATAGCTAGACGCTTTCAAAGGTGTTCTTATACCTCAAAGCTGGCGTTGTTTTCAGCTTACTGTCAGCCACTTTACACTCCTCAGCTGTGGACGAATTATACTAAAGAGGAATATCGCAGACTGAAGGTGCAGTATAATGATTCGTTCCGCGTGTTGTTCCGTCAGCCACGATACTGTAGCGCGTCCCAGATGTTCGCAGAGGCCCGTGTCGTTGGTTTGGATGCGTTGATCCGTCACCGTATCGCGCGATTTAGAAGTTTTGTTTTTGGGTCGCAGAATAATCTCATCAAAATTATTTGTAATATTTATGCATGTAGTGAAATTTTTAGTAGGTGGTCAAATTTATTAAAATCTTAATAATAAAATGTAATAATATCATTGATTAACCAATAATTATAATTAAAATTTAAGGTATAGTGTAATAAAAAAAAATAATTTTAATTTTATAATGGATCTGTGTTGTCTGTATCAAATAAATTATTATTATTATTATTATTATTATAAACAACTATACTCGTACATACGGCATTTATTGATAAAATGTTCAAACAATTAATGTTTGTCTTAACCTAAAATAATTTCATTAATCATTTTTTTTTCAGAGAGTACTTATTTATTCACTACGTTTACAGAGGCAGGTCTTCCAAGGTGTAGTGATCGTATGCACGATGTCTGATCATGAGGACCCTGGTTCATATTCCGGGTCCGTCCGAAATTAGTTATTGGACTTTTATGTTAAGAAATTCTGAGTAGCAGTCCGGAATCAGCAAGTTGGCGGTGTTTTTTTTTTATAGGATAAGGGTGACAAACGAGCACACAGTCCACCTGATGGTAAGTGGTTGCTGCGGCCCATCGACATCTACATCTATCCTCGTTTGCGAATCAAAATGCAGATGCGTTGTCACCCGTGAGGACTAAGTTGGAATGCCTCATTTCCAGTTAAAAGGGCCTCCGGCCACCTGCACTCACCAAGCGAAACGCAGAGGTAAACCTCTACTTCACGCTGGTATTCTGTGAGGTCGTGGTACCACCCCGATTCGAGCCGGCCCATCCGTGCGACAGCAAAAGATACCGCGTGGCTCTACCACTGTTAGAGTTTCACCTCTGTGCCTCTGAAAACACGTAAAACCTTTGGTTCTGCGCCTCATCTCTCGGACGGAACCCTTTTTTTACTATACTAAGCCTGCACTTAACTACAATCCCACCTGACGGTAAGTGGTGATGTAGCCTAAGATGGTGAAGCGCACTGACTTAATAAAAGCCTATTTACCCTTGCCTTGAATACTTAAAGGAATAAAAGGATCACTTTACTTCGCCTTTTTTTCTCAGGAACTGGTAGAGGTATCAAGTTGAATTTAATATCAAATACTAAGATCTATGGTCCCTTAACAAAGTAAAAGCGTCAAAGCAATCAAAGGATACGGTAATTTATGTCACATTTTAATACTCGCAAACTTACTCATGATTGCCTACAGAGTAGTTCCCGTTGTCCTAGAATCATGGAATTTGACAAGAAACTAGATCTCACAGTAAAGTTTGTAATTATCGCTTTACAGAGATGTATAGAAAATTATTTTTTCCACAGCAACTTTGCGTTAGAGCAATGTTTGGTGCTTACGTTTGATTTTTTTTTGCTTTACCTTTGATTCCCGGGATGGATAAACTATCTACATACATAATTAAGTTTAATCAGAACTCTTATTGTGCGAATGCGAGTCGTACTTGTTCGTTTTTTTTATAACTCGTAACTCTTGTGGTGATGGTGAAAAGAGTGTAAGATCATTTAATTTAATATAATTATATATGGAACTCGCACATTATTAATTAACTAGTTACTATCCGCAAGTTTGTCGGCGTAGAACCTAAACGAAAAACCTGCAGATCTGTAATAATTTATGATTTACTAGGATAATGTTCGGCCAAAAAATGATTCGGTAAGTGCAATGAAGTTGAAGCTAATCTTTGATGATACAGTTCCTCGATTAATAATTAAAGAGCAGTTAAATGAATAGGCTGCCTCGTTGACAAAGATCAGTTATTGAGATATTCTATCAAAAAGTTTTCAGTAGCTATTTTTGTAAACTAAAAACATTATATATATATATATATATATATATATATATATATATATATATATATATATAGAAAGGGTAATTGAGTATAGTACGGAGACTAATTTTGTAGTAAGGAATAATATTAATTCGCTTACACGAATGAATTATCCAACGAGTCGAGGATAAACTAGTAACGGAATACGACAAGCGTACCGTTTCACGTCAGAGCCAAGACTGTCCTAACGGCGGCCGCGCCGTCCGTTTTATACAAGCAAAACGAGCGCCACTGCAGGTGCAATGGTGCAGGTGTGCGGAACACGTGTTATTTACAACAATTCTGTCTAACTGCACCGACGGCTACCGCGCCGCACGTGCAATGGTGCTGGTCCCGTCATATATTTCTGAAGTTTTATTACAGTTGGTTCAACCATTCCGAAGATTATAGCTCAGCTAGACAGACCGACATACAAACAAAAACTTTAAAAAATCATATTTCATGCAAGTAACTCCCTGAGCTCAAAACAGAAGCTGTAACTTCGATATTACAGACAGGCACTTCCATTTTACTTATACTCGTATGTCAGCATAAATAAACATCAAGGTAGCGTACGCGTCCTATTCTCGTAAAACACTAAGGGAGAAATTAATTAAATAATATTCATGATATGTATAATTCATTTATGAGTGAATCTTACGAAAGTAATCCAATAAAAGAACTTATATATGAGTCGCTCGCGTCCGTAGGCTTCGACCACCTAACCCTAGGCCCACCCTACACGTGTCCCCCGGGTGGTGCTAAACGAGCGACAAAGCCGAAACGACAGACTCGGCTCCTCGCCGTGTGGTAGCGGCGTAAAATCTACCACCCCTTATGTCGCACCATGAGCCAAAAATTGAAAGAAATGGCCCCGAGTTCCCGGCGCCCCTTTAATGGGGCAGGGGTGCGAAGAATCTCCGGGAGGAAAACCGGCGACGAGGTTCGCCACCCGTCACGTCCTGTCTCCTGGAGGGGCGAAAAGTGGATTGCGGAGGCCCGTCTGGCTACGCTGAATGTATGTGGAGCAATGAATGATAAGATGGATGAAATATGCGAAATGATGAATGATAGAAGAATAGATGTGTTATGTGTGAATGAGACGAAACGAAAGGGAAGAGATGTCACTGCACATGGCATGTATACCGCTTACTGGTCTGATGTAGACGAGACCGAGCGGGCATGCCAGGGAGTCGGTGTCATCCTTTCAGAAAGAATGGGTCAATGTGTGAAAGAGTATGAATGTGTAAGCCCAAGGCTGCTGTGGATACGAATGAAAGTGGGCTTAAAGAAGTTGTTTGTGCTTGGGGTGTACGCCCCAGATATGTCTAAGCCCACTTATATCCGAGAGCAGTTTTGGGACATGGTAAGGCTGGTGTTGACGAAATGCAAGGAAAATGAAAGTATTATTATGTTAGGAGATTTTAATGGAAGGGTTGGAGTGAAGAGGTCTGGTTATGAAAGGATATTAGGAGCGTTTGGCGATGAAAGAATAAATGAAAATGGTGAAGACCTCCTCACCATATGTGTGGAAAATAATCTTTTTGTGGCGAACACTTTCTTTCGCCATAAGAGGATTCACATGTATACATGGGAAAGAGGGGATGATAGAAGCATGATAGATTTCATAATTGTGGATGGAAGAATGAGGAGCGCAGTGGTAGATACAAGGGTTTACCGGGGGTCCAACGTAGGGACGGATCATTACTTGGTCTTATGCCAAATTAATGGTCTATTCAAGCGTTGGCGGCATCGGACATCTGTGTCTACCACTGCGTTACCGCGTATAAGAATAGAGAGGCTACAAGATGAAGGTGTGAAAGAGAAGTATAAATGCAGACTGAGGGAAAATATAAGTGTGTTGAATGAATTTAGTATAAATGATTTAGACTTGAATAATGTATGGAATAATGTTAAAAAAGTTTTGGTGGATACAGCCACCGAAGTATGTGGTGTAAGTAAGAGAACGAATGAAAGGAAAAGTAATACGTTGTGGTGGGATGATGAGGTACGGATGGAAGTTGAAGCAAAGAAGAAAGCATGGCTAGATTTACTAGCAACCAAAGCTGGTAATTCTGGCGGTATGAATGATGAGATTGAAAGAAAAAAGGCAGACTTTAGACGTATAAATAAGAGAGTAAAAGAAGTTGTTGAAAGGAAAAAGCAAGAAAGGACAGATAAGAATGATAGAAGAATATCTGATAACTTCCAGGCAAATATTAAAATGTTCTGGAAGCTCGTAAGAACTGCCAGGGGCAATTCAAAACAGCCTAGAATGAATGCTATACGAGACGAGAATGGCTGCATGCTGAATGATGAAGTTTCGAATTTAAAGAGATGGAAGGAATACTTTGAAAGCGTGTTTAAGAGTGAAGAGTCGTCTGAAGTAAGTGAAATAGAAATTCCGGAAGAAGTGGAGAGAGGTAGAGAAATAAGTGTAGATGAAATAGTGAAAGCAATGAAAAGCATGAAAGCAGGTAAGGCAGCCGGATATGATAGAGTATCACTCGAAATGCTAAGGGCTGGAGAGGGTGTGGTTGCAGGCCTGCTGTACACCTTGTTTAATTTATGTTGGGAACTGAAGCGGGTACCGGAAGACTGGTGCAAAGCCGTTATAGTGCCAATATATAAGGGAAAGGGGTCGCAGCAGGACTGTAAAAACGACCGTGGTATCAGCTTGCTTAGCATTGTGGGTAAACTGTATGCTAAGGTGTTAATTGAAAGAGTTATGGAAGAAACTGATGGAAAAATTTGGGATGTGCAAGCTGGATTTAGAAAGGGGATGGGGTGTACGGATCAAGTCTTTTCCATGCGCATGATTGCGGAGAAATTTTTGGCCAAAAACCAGAAAGTTTTTTGTGCGTTCATGGACTTGGAAAAGGCTTATGACAGAGTGGACAGGAACGTGTTATGGCAAACACTGACCTCATTTGGGTTGAGCGCTGGTCTGATACAGGCATTGAAGTCTCTATATAGGGACTCTAGTGCCTGTGTCAGGATCAACGGGGCTTACTCGGACTGGTTTGGCATCCATAAAGGTGTCAGACAGGGCTGTGTGGCTTCCCCGTGGCTGTTCAACCTATTTATGGACAGTTGTTTGGAAAATTTGAAAGTAGAAGAATGCGGGTTAAGAATGGGTGAGTTAACCGTCAAATGCCTTTTGTACGCCGATGATCAAGTCATACTTGCGTCTTCGGCGGCCGAGTTGCAAATGATGGTTACATTAATGAACAGGACATTAAAAGAAAAGGGAATGAAAGTGAACGCAAGTAAGACGAAAGTTATGGTTTTTGAAAGAGAAGAAAGTAAAACGATTTGTGAAATAAGAATAGAAGGGGAGTTGGTAGAACAAGTAGATGAGTTTGTGTATTTGGGATGTGTGTTTAGCAAGGATAGTAGATATGATAAGGATATAGAACGACGAGTGAATGCAGGAAATAGAGTGAATGGGGCTCTACACTCTATTGTGAAAAGTCAGAATGTGTCCAAAAAGGCACGTATGGCAATTCACAATGCTGTGTTAGTGCCTACTTTAATGTATGGTAGTGAAAGGTGGGTGTGGCAGAAGAAGCACGAGAGTAGAATAAATGCTGTAGAAATGCGGTCATTAAGGAGTATGTTGGGGATGAATCTGAATGACAGAGTGAGAAATTGTTTAATAAGAGAAGAGTGTGGTGTGCAAGATGATGTTGTGACCAGGATTAAGAAAGGAATGCTTCGGTGGTTTGGTCATGTAGAAAGAATGAATGAAGAAAGAGTGACAAAGCAAATTTATGTTGCAGAGGTGAACGGCAGAATCGGGAAGGGTCGCCCTAGGCGAAAGTTTATCGACCAAATTGGCGATATATTAAAAATGGGCCAAATCAAGAGTACCTTTAACCGACGAGCGTGTATGCGTAGGTATATGGATGTGGAGGAAGCGAGAGAGGTGTGTCAGGATCGTGCCAAATGGAAGTCCATAGTCTCTGCCTACCCCTCTGGGTGACAGGCGTGAGTGTTTATGTATGTTATGTATGTATGTATATAACATGATATGGATATTTTAGTAAATATCAGTCAAATTAAAATATAATACTGTTAGATTTAAGCAAATTCGAAAGAAAGAAATAATAAAAGATAGAAAGAAAGAATGTGTTTATTTGTTGTTGCAATTACTTTTACAAAAAATTTAATTTAATCCATCATAACAAAATAATTATTATTTTCGTGCTTTAAATTATATTTTTTCCATAATTTGAAAATCAAAATAGAACAGAAGGTATCAAACTCAAAGAGAGTAGTAATAAAATAGATCATTTCAAAGGAAGCGCGAAGAAAATCTTAGTCCTTAGAGGTGACAAAACATCTGCATTTTGATCCTTAATCGCAGATAGAGGTAGATGTCTATAGGCCACAGCATCTCTGGGCTAGGGATCCCCAGTGCCAGCTCCTTCCATTTGATGACATCCAGTTCAGAGCCGTCGAATCGTCAGCGACCGAGCTCTTTCAGATCGGCTTGACTCAATGGCACTGCGAAGAGAGGTTGCATCTCTTTGCGTATTTTTCGCATCTACCACGGGGAGAGCTCTGAGGAATTGTTCGGACTAATTCCAGCCGCTCAATATCACCATCGCACATCGCGACAAAACTCGCGATACCATCCATACCATCTGGATGTTTGGCGGTTCACCACTGTGTGATTTACACTGTGAGGTTTTCTTCCATGCACAATTTCCTTGTGGGATCGACTACGAATCGATTTTTCCCGACCTATACGACTTAGAACCCTTCAAAAAAAGAGCCTGCTCCTTTTTAAAAGGCCGGCAACGCACTTGCAAATCAAAAAATGTAAGCCGCATGGTCGTTTTACCCTATACTCTATGCTGATTAAAAACTGATTTTAATTATCCTTTTTCTTGAATACCCCGGGGGTAGTTAACCATTTAAATTTGAAGAAAAATACCTGAAGGTGAAAAAATAGCGCACATAACTTTTAGGCCTTATCCCCACGAGACGGTTTTTCGCCGAAACTAAGCCTGACGTCAAACTGCGTCTACGTCCGGTTGTCAGTATTGTATGGAACACTATGAAGCCAATCACTCGACGCCAGCGCTAGCGCCGGCTCACCGGGCAGCCGGACACGGTGCTCGCCTCCATGAAACCGGGTCGTATAACAAACCGTCTTGTGTGCAAGCTGGGACGGTTTCGCCCGGCGCCGGCAAAAAACCGGGCCGTGTTAAAACCGTCTCGAGGGCAGGAGCCCTTAATGTTATCACGAAATCCTAGTAGTCACCATGAGCTTGTGATATTGTCTGGACCATTTAAAAGGATCAAATAGTAAACCTACAAAATTATTATCAGAGTTCAAAAACCAAAAATAATGTTATAACTTCTCTTCTAAAGTCGGCGCTAAAATAAATTGTATCGAAGAATTAAATACTCGATTTCAAAAACTAAAATATTTTACTATTATTTAAAGTCGGTGTTTACTTTCTTATAAAAGTTTAAGAACTCAAACTCATTTTAGAAACGAGATAATACAACTACTACACCCATTATCACGAACATACTGTTATAGTTAGTTTTGTTACCAAGATAGAGAAGTGAACGTCTTATTAACGTTCACTAAGCTGAACAATATTATTTGTAGATATAACAACTTAGTTTAAGCAATGGCTATTTATTTTTATTGGAATGAAGTCACAGCATAAATAATAATAGACGAAGTTCCTTATCACACGGTCCGAATTTGGCGGATGGGGTCTAGGCGAGACGACTCAAGACCTACATATTTATTTATCTATGGTCACGACCCCCTTTCTAAGAGTTTTGGAATAATATCCATCTCCCTACTACGTTTTCTTATCTTGCCATTAAATAAATATTATTTTAAATTATGCTTAATTTTAAGAGTAATTCGTTTATTTCTATTTGTTGATTAATAATATACGAGGGGAGGTCAAAAAGTTCGCGGAATGGCGGGGTTGGCGAGGGTGGGTTAACTCATCCAGGTAGGCGCTAGTTGAGTGACTCATTGTTAGTATATATTACCAAGTTTCAGCTTAATCGGGTCATTAGCTTTTGAGTTATAAAGGAAGAAACTAGCCACTATATAAAAAATTGAATATCGCGCCGTCATTAAGTTTCTCACCAAATAAGGAAAGACACTTCAAACCATTTTTCAAGATATGTAAATGTCTATGGGGACTCGGGGGGAAAATCAAAATTTATAAATAGCACACCCTTTCCAAACAAGGGAGGGACTCCATTGAAGACGAACCCCGACCTGGACGGCCGATTGAGGCTACCACGACAGAAATAATCAGAAAAGTTGAAAAACTTGTATCTGAAGATACCCGGCTATAGAAAAAACAGCTTGCAGTATTAGTTGGAGTATCAGAAACAACCATTTTAAATATCCTACATCAACACCTTGGCATGACTAAAGTCTGTACAAGATGGGTTCCGAGAATAGTTTCTGCACATCAAAAACAGGAGCGCGTCGAAAGTTGTCGCGAATTTTTCGACCGCTGTGGAGAGCAAAGGGAGGAAGTTATGGCCCGAATTATAACTGGCGATGAAACTTGGGTTCACCACTATGAAGCTGAGTCAAAACAAGAGTCGATGCAATGGCATAAAAAAGGCACACCCCCTCTTAAGAAGTATAAGGTGTCTAAATCGGCCGGAAAGATAATGGCGACGATCTTTTGGGATACAGAAGGTATCATTTTGATTGTTTTTAAGGAACTTAGTGTTTCCATAGCGGAAGAATACTAAGCTTCTTTATTAGATCAATTAAAAGAAGCTATTGTTACGAGCTTGGGGTCCGAGACAATTAAAAACTGCCGATTGAATTACCAAAATTGACACTTTAATCACACAACACTAATTACAATCTAAAACCACACTAATAATAAAACACAATCACTTTAGTTCGCAGTTATTTCGCTTCGAAGTATTCTCTTGTATCGCCAATTCAATACTGGGCCTCAGATAGTTTCCAGAACATTCTACTGTAGCGACATCTAAAATGTT
Source organism: Parnassius glacialis (assembly GCA_033319125.1). NCBI lineage: Eukaryota > Metazoa > Arthropoda > Insecta > Lepidoptera > Papilionidae > Parnassius > Parnassius glacialis. Next base: position 9,381,948 of record JAVANC010000001.1, on the reverse strand, counting down.
CGAGTACATATCGGTCCCGAAATTTCTGGAAGGATCTTGACTCTCCTAGTTCTGCTACTCGACACTAGAGGGCGCTAGTGTAACTAGTGTTGCCATGTACAAAACATTAATAGTGGCGCGCAACACTGCCCCCTCCTAAGACATGCTCGTCCCGAGCATTATTGGCCCCATAATAACGCGCCAGTCGATCCACATGTACGATCTTAAGAGTACCTCTGGCACCTTTCTGTATCCGATAGGTTACGTAATGACGAACGTGTGACGGATCAATGGATCCTTGTCACAATCCGGTACGGTCCGTCCCATTTAGCTTGAAGCTTAGGAGATTTCCCTTTGCTGCGAACTGGATTTTGTAACCACACTAGTGAACCTTCGTCAAACCCCTTGTTGTTCATTTTTCGGTCATACCGTGTTTTCATCTACTGAGACGTTTGCTGGCATTTTGTTTCGCAAGTCATTTGCATAATCGGTTATACTGCGTGGGGCATCAGGTGATATTCCGGTGATCAAGTCTGCAGGCAGCCGTAATTCTCTCCCAAAGTTTGCGAAAGCTGGTGTCACTGATGTACTTTCGTGAACAGCGCTTCGATATGACAACAAAAACGGTTGTATGTGCCTGTCCCAGTCTCGTTGCCGTTTTTCCACAACTTTTGCTAGATACCTCTCCAATGTCTGATTAAATCGTTCTACCATTCCATCAGATTGTGGGTGGTAAGAAGTTTTAGTCTAGTTTCCTGAAATATTTTAGACTCAAAATTCCTTCCTTGATCGCTGTGAATCTCTAAAGGTACTCCAAAACGACAGAAGATTTCATGAACCAGTTTATCTGCAACTGTTGAAGCTTCTTCATTTGGAATGGCGAAGACTTCCGGCCGCTTAGTGAAGTAATCCATAACAACCATGAAATACTTGTTACCACTTTCACTTTCCGGAAACGGTCCCGCAACGTCAATGGCTATCCTCTCCCATGGTGCACCAACATTGTACAATTTCAATGCGCCCCTACTACGAATTGGGGTCCCTTTACAGCCGCACAACTTGTACATTTGCGGCACCAGTCCTCGACATCGTCACGGCAGTGGACCCAGTAAAACCGTTCTCTGATCTTCAGTAGGGTTCGTTTAACTCCCAGGTGGCCTCCTGAACAACCACTATGGTACAGCTGTAGAACATCCGGTACTTTAGCCTTAGGGACAACCATTTGCAAATGACAACTGTCTCCCCAACCATTTTCCCATTTACGGCACAGGACTCCATCCTGCATCAGCAGGCTGTCCCATTGGACCCAATAGTTTTTCGTGTTCGAACTCATCGCTGAGACGTCGCTCCACTTGGGCTTAAGAGCACTGGTCTTCATCCATCCCAGAATCGGCTTAATGTCCGAATCTTCCTGCTGTGCATATTGTAGGCTGTCCTTCCACTCATTGCTGAGCTGATCTGTCCTGAGCATCCTCACAGATACCACTTCCTTACCCTCTTGTCTAGTACAATGCTTGCAATCTTCAGGGCAGGGTCTTCTTGACAATGCATCTGCATTTCCATGAGATTTCCCGCTGCGATGTTCGATTACAAAGTCATATTCCTGCAGTAGTTCAATCCATCTTGCAACTTATCCTTCCGGATTTTTGAACTGCAATAGCCATTTCAGTGCAGCATGGTCTGTTCTTAAGTGGAATTTCCGCCCCAGAAGATATTTGCTAAAATGCTGCAAGGACTTTACCACAGCAAGCAATTCCCGTCTTGTGACACAATAGTTCCTTTCCGGCTTTGACAACGACTTGCTGAAGTACGCTATCACAATCTCTTGATCACCATTCCGTTGAGACAACACACCGGCAAGTCCTATATCACTTGCGTCTGTGTCAACTATGAATTCCTTGCCCGCATCAGGGTACCGCAAAATAGGTGTTTTGCATAGACGGTTCCTGAGGCCCTGGAATGCAATATCGCAACTTTCATCCCAGCAGAAATGTCGCTTCTCCTCGGTTAGCTTGTGCAGAGGTTTGGCTATATCTGCAAAGTTCTTCACAAATTGCCGATAATAAGAGCACAAACCCAAAAATGCTCTAACCTGTGTCTTGTCTTTTGGAACCGGCCACTCCTTGACAGTGGCAATTATCTCTGGATCCGTGCGGATACCTTCTTCCGACACTACATACCCCAAAAAGGTAACTTGCCGTTTGAATAGTGAGCACTTCTTCGGACTCAACTTGAGGTTGGCACTCTGGATCTTCATGAGCACGCGTTCCAGGTTTTGAAGGTGTTCCTCAAACGTACGGCCTACGATGATGATGTCATCCAAGTAGACCAGACACGCATCTCCAACTAGCCCGGTAAGTACGAGCTCCATCAACCTTTCAAACGTTGCTGGAGCATTGCACAATCCAAACGGCATGACTTTAAATTGCCACAGACCCTTTCCTGTGGAGAATGCAGTTTTCTCCTTGTGCTTAGGGTCAATTTCAACCTGCCAGTAGCTACTTTTCAGGTACAGCGTACTAAACCACTTTACGCCTGTGAACATGTCCAGCGTGTCATCAATTCTAGGCAAGGGATAGCTGTCCTTCTTCGTAACGTCGTTCAGACGGCGGTAGTCAACCCAAAACTGCATGCTGCCGTCTTTCTTCTTTACCAGCACCACAGGTGAACACCATGGACTAGATGAAGGTTCAATAACACCATCCTTCACCATTCCCTAAATCATGGTTTCCACTTCCTTTTCACGTGCTACAGGCAATCTTCTTGGCCGCTGACGAATAGGCAATTCTTGTCCCGTGTTTATTTTGTGTTGAACTAAGCCAGTCTTTCCTATGTCAGCTTCGTTTGACGAGAAAACATTGGCGTACTTGAGTAACAACTTCTTCGCCATGACCACTTCATTCGGGAAGAGAACGCTGCGACAGTCTTCTAAAAGTGTGGTCACTCTCGTTTGTCCATCCTTGCTGAGGGTCCCAGTCGTTAGATTTTGGCACCGACGCAACCAATCCACTTCCTCACTAGTACCAACCAATGTGCCTTTTTCTATAATCTGTTCCTGATCACAAAGGTTCAGCACACGTACTCCTGAGATGTCGGCGGTTCTGACCAAGGTTCGAGCCACTATCCATGGAAGGTCATTGTCTACCCTTTCCACGAGTACACAACGAAGAGTTTGCCCAGGATTCCGAGGAAGTCTAACCGGCACAATCGTTTCCAATCTCGGCGGAAGAACAATCTTCTTAAGGCTGTACACATTCCCTGGTAACGCCCCTTCCACGAAAAGTTCCTCTGTCCACATTTCAAAACACCTTGCTTAACGTCGATCTCACAACAATTCTTCCTCATAAAGTCTAGGCCCAGGATGCAGTCGTCCATTATATCAGCCACGATGACATTATGCAGGTAGATCATGTTGCCTAGCTTCAACTCCATCTCCTTCTCTCCACGGACGGGTATGCGCTGACCGGTGGCTGTCACCAAATTAATGCGTTCTCGGTTGTATGCGGAGTCCCTAAGGAACCGACTTATAAGTTGGGAACTGACAACCGTGCGAGAGGCTCCAGTGTCTATGGTCAGTTTACACGGCGTTCCGTTGACTTCGACCTTGATGATTAGGCTGTTCCCATCATGGGTTTGTGAGATCGAAATCCTTGGGGCTCTTTTAACATCAGCCAGCACCCGCCCCGCAGTCCTGGCTTTCACTCGTTTCCCTGCTGCTGCTGGGCGGTGCTATTAGCCGCACTACCCTCTCGGGATCGATCACCTTCCCTTTCTACAGTTCGCTTAGGGCACTGGATCGAAGATGGCCCCTTTCCCCACAGCCGTAGCACCTAGGGCTGTAGCTTTTATTGCGGTCCTGAACTGTAGCTGCTGCAACCTCCCTGACGCGGTGGAAACGATGATCGTGCCGCACGGTTTCCACCTCCAGTGCATGGGTCAAGGCGTCCTTAAGCGTCTCGTGGTTCCCGAGCCTCACAGCAGCTCTGACTTCAAGGTCGCGGATGCCGTCGATGAATGTCTGCACCAGGTTCCCTACAATGAGCGCAGGTACAGTCTGGTACGCTTTTCGAACAAGCTTCTCCACCTCAAGAGCCCACTGCTGCAGGTTTTCGTTACTGCGTTGCACGCGATCTTTGAGCTGCGCACGAAAGACGTGTTCCAGGTGAGCGTCGCCATATCTCGCCTCCAATGCCTCAAGGAGCTGCTCGTAAGTCACTTCCTTACCGAGAGCTTCCAGAACAGATAAGGCCTGGTCGCGTAGGCCTAAGGTGAGAGCAGTCATGGCTTGACTTTTATTCCAGCCGTTCGCTTTCATTACAGCCTCGAACTGGATTTTGTAGGCCGACCAGGAAGAAGTCCCGTCGAACGGTGGCACTTTGAATCCACGTAGCGAAGGTGTTGTAGCTACCACGGGAGCTGTAACTCCATCCTCAATTTTCAGGTCGTTCAGCGTTTTCTTCACGTCAACATCACGTTGTCAACCCGCTTGTTCACTTGGTCGATTCGGGTTTCAGCTTCCGACAGGCGGTTGTCATATTGAGCAACCCTATCCTTCACCTCCCTTATCTCTTTCTCTAAGCAGAGTGAAGGTCCTTCATGAGAAGAAGCTGCTCTTTCAATCGACGGCGCTGTTCCTCCTGTTGGCTGGCCTGTTCCTCCTGTCCCCGCTGCAGCTACTCTTCGAACCGACGGCTCTGTTCCTCCTGTCGACGGACCTGTTCCTCGTGTCGGCAAGCCTGATCCTGCAACATCATCATCAGAGCACCTAAGTCAGGTGCTGCAGATGCAGGAGCTACTGACGGGCCGGCCTCCGTGGTCAGCATCTGGCCCTCCGACGTTTGCGGCGTTGCACCACCAAATCGTCTCTGGTCCGTCTCCAGCTGGCGTTGACTTCGGGTACGGATACCCTCCGTGTCGTCCTTTGGTAAAATCGGCATAATTTGATCCCACTTCTAACACCAATTGTTACGAGCTTGGGGTTCGAGACAATTAAAAACTGCCGATTGAATTACCAAAATTGACACTTTAATCACACAACACTAATTACAATCTAAAACCACACTAATAATAAAACACAATCACTTTAGTTCGCAGTTATTTCGCTTCGAAGTATTCTCTTGTATCGCCAATTCAATACTGACTCGGTCGTGGTCTATACCGGCCTTATATAGGGCCTCAGATAGTTTCCAGAACCTTTTACTGTAGTGACATCTAGAATGTTCGAGTACATATCGGTCCCGAAATTTCTGGATGGATCTTGACTCTCCTAGTTCTGCTACTCGACACTAGAGGGCGCTAGTGTAACTAGTGTTGCCATGTACAAGACATTAATAGTGGCGCGCAACACTGTTAAAGAATAAGGCGAGGAAAGCTTACAAAAGGCGTGCTCATTTTGCACGACAGTGCGGTTTTGAACAACTGCGCCACCCACCCTACAGACCAGACCTGGCGCCAAGCGACTATTATTTGTTTCCAAAAATTAAGAAAGAACTGCGTGGGAAAAAATTTGGTGACTATGATGAAGTGAAGTCGGCAATTTCGGCCTATTTTGACACCCAAGACAATTCTCTTTTTTTTTAGACGGTGTTAATAAGTTATTTGACAGATCTAATAAACGTGTTAGGTTAATTAATAGAATCAGGCGTTACTCTGCGGAAATCCATTATATTAAAGTTGGCAAAAATTACCTTGCGTACCATCCGCTCGATAAAACAAAATAATGTGTCTTACCTAGTTTGAAGAGCACCTCCCGCTCTCCCTCAATTGCGTGCACTATCCTCGTCACCACTAATCCTAGCACCACTACTCCCAACACCACTACACTAGGAAAAACACACCACTGACGACAATACGACACGTGTTTCGCCTCTACACGAGGCATCTTCAGGTGATGTAGACCCTGCGATGGCTGACCACTAAGTACTTAGTACATAGTTAAGTATTTAGTACTTTAGTTCTTACTTAGTTACTTTAGTGTTCTTCAAACTAGGTAAGACACATCATTTTATTTTATCAAGCGGATGTACGCAAGGTAATTTCTGCCAACTTTAATTAAATGTTATAGGGTTAAGGAAGAATACAAGGAAAAGGAAAAAAAATAATGTTTCATTTCATTATTCCTTCCCTGTCATTCCGCGAACTTTTTAACCTCCCCTCGTAATAATATATAATAATATAATATAATATAAGAACCACTGGACTCGTGTTCCACGACACACGCATGTTTTTTTTTTAATTACTTTCTATCATTGTGACATTATGTTCCGAATCCCTAATAACTTTATTCTTGCAATCTCTAACTCTTCTAACAGTATCCTTATAACTTTTTACATTTACTATTCTATGATTCAAACATAAAAGGAAATCAGAATCTCCCTAAAAATTTCCTAAAAATAATGCAGTTATGAACTTATTAGAAGTTATAACTTTACTTCAAAACCATCAAGGGAATCGAATTGTTACTGTTATCTGTATCTAAAAAGCTTATTTTTCATCAAACTTTCATCTTCGGTTTATTTACATTCGTAATGACATTCAGGGGACGGTCCTCTTATCAAAGATGAAATAAATTTAATGCTGGAAACCTCTTATTAAAATTTTGTTTGCTTTATATTAATACCAATTTTCTTACTTGCTATATACTAAATATAGTAAATAAAAAATCTTAAATATATAATATTGCTCACAGACAGAGCCAGCCATTTATTAATTTCTCATATTGAGAAAGTTCAAATACAAATATATTCACAATTGCTATCACGAACTATCTACTATCTAAAGACAACCGATGGGGAAGAAAGGTTCTCGAGTGGCAGTCTCGTACCGGTAGGCGAAGTGTTGGTATGACCCCCCACTAGATGAAGTGACGACCTGGTAAGACATGCAGGAAGTCGATGGATGCAGGTGGCTCAGGACTGTGCTTGTGGAATTCCTTGGGGGAGGCCTATGTTCAGCAGTGGAATTATGAAGGGCTGTAATGATGATGAAGTAGTTCAATATATTGTCCCGTTTGTGTCATAAGAGCCGACAGAGGGAAGTCGAAACAAGAGATGAGCAGCAGCATCTTCCTGAAACCCACGTTCGAAGCGTGGCAAACATGGCAAAATTCTCCTCTATTAAGCAATCTATGGGAAGGCCTAATGTTCAGCAGTGGAGTTTTATGGGCTGTATTGGATAAAATGTATTAAGATTTATTTATAAATAATAAAAAGCATATGCAGGGTTATTCTTCAAATAGTAGCCAAATTTTAAACTTAATTTATTTATTTGCTTTTTAGTATGTATGTTACATAAGATAATGTTAAATATTATGTATACATACTAAGTCCCTAATGGAGACATGCAAATTTATTTATTCTTAGAATTTACAAAATTATACAAAATTAACATATAAAAATCAATCATTATTAAATCATTAAATTAGCGACAACAAACAATCCATCCAGTTATCTTAAATATATCAAAAGTAAAATTATAAAAAAATATATAATTAACAAATAAATAAAAATAAATTAAACAATACCATGTCAGTTAATAACAAAAAATGTCAATTATGAGCTATAGTCCTATAAAAAGTTGTCATCAGTAATTTAAAAACTCGTTTGGCTAGTAAAGAGAGTGGTTGTGTACAACTTTTGCCTCGTGCTATTATAGATAATCTTTTTAGTAAAATTGGCCTAATTGTTAGTGTAACTCAGCTGTTTTTTGCGTGCGATCAAGTGCATCAAAGTTTTTAATACTCGTCAACCCAGTGTTTCTTACCCTCTCTCGCGTCGCTGCTCCTGGTTGTATCTGCGGGATACCTCACCCCCGTGAGATAATAACAGTTGCTATTTTTCGTCCTTGTCTTCTGCAGTCTGTGATACTAATATTGATCGTGTGTGCGTTTGTTATATACAATGGCACTCCAGCGCACACCACCTAACATATTCTCATCGAATCCTGACATATCGGTGTCGGTAGACAAAGAATCTTTGGTAAATATACGCAAACGTAAGCAACCGGAATGCGAAATTGGAGAAGATACGTTCGCGTGTTTCGAGCGTAGGTTCGAGCAACAGATGAAATTATGGAATGATAAAATTTTCAACAGTATTTCTGAAGCTATTAACTCGGCAATAACCAATCAGCTGTCAAATATTACCTCAGACTTATTTCAAATAAATAGTTGTTTACAACAATTGACAGACGATAACGACATAATGAAGAAATCGCTATCTGAAACAAATACACGTCTCACAGAAATGGAGAAGTCTTTTAGCTGTTCCTCTCAAAGACAGGACCTATTTGATAGCCGGTTACAAGCACTAGAAGTTTGTAATCCTCAAGACACTGAATTAATCACTCAGATACAAAATCTCGAAAATAAAATTCAGTATATGGAACAACAGGCGAGACGGAATAATCTTGAGATATCTGGTGTCCCTGAAAAGTCAAACGAAGACCTGTCCCTATATTTGACAAATATCACTAATTTCCTGGGAGTTGAGCTGTCTTCAACTCACGTTGTCCAAATTACTAGGATACGCCCATTTAATGCGGTTTTTGGACGTCCTAAAGCTATTGTCGTAAAGCTGAGTTCTCAATTATTACGTGATACCATTCTGTCTGCTGTTCGTACCAAGAAAGGACTTAAGTTGTGCGATATAGGTTTTCCTGGTGAAATGAAGAAGATTTACTTAAATGAACATCTTACACCAGCCAACAAGACATTATATAAAAGTACAAGGGAAAAAGCAAAAGTTGCTCAATACAAATTTGTATGGATACGTGATGGCAAGATTTTTGTTAGGAAGAACGATATTAGTCGATCCTTATGTATAAAAAACTCTGTAGATCTTCAAAAAGTAATTTGACTATTTTATAGTTTATTCCTTATTAAACTTGCTCATTTACTGTGTTTTCGTAGTTATTTTATGATTTTTCAATGCTTGTTATTACTTGTAATGTTATTTACTACATCCTACGGTAAGGAATATTTTTATTATTGTTATTTTTATTATATTATTTTTATTATTATCTTATTCCATTTATTTGTAGCTAAATTCGCATATTATATTTTTTTATCATTTTTACATATATATTCTATAATATTATTCTATACTACCTATTTCCCACTAACTTTAGAATATTATTCTGTAAATCTATGCTATTTAGGACCAGTATTAAACTTGGAACATAGTCCTATAATTAACATTGAGATAATAAATGTTTACACTTTTTTTACTTAACCTTTAATTATTTATTATACGTCCTTAATATTTGTAACACCAAATTAAGATTTCGATTTTTAAGACATTTAAAATACCAATTAATTACCGCTGTTAATTATTATTTTACATCCCGATGAGGCCCCCGGGCCCGAGTATATGGGAAGTTAATGAAAAAACTTTATAAGTTCATATTTATTCCATAATAATGAGTATTACTAAGTTCAATATTTTTTATCGAAATGTTCGTGGCCTCCGCACGAAATGCTTAGATTTGTATAATAATATTTTATTGTGTGATTATAATTTAATATTGTTGTCTGAAACTTGGCTGCAGAGTGATATTTTTGATAGCGAAGTTTGTGATGGTAGGTTCGATATTTTTCGCTGCGACCGTGACTTAGCAACAACGGAAAAAAGGACGGGTGGCGGGGTAATGATCTGCACTCGGAGTGAACTATGCGCTACGCGTCGTAATGATTGGGCTTGTAAAGGATTTGAATCATTATGTGTGAGTTTATCGGCACGTTTTCTCAATTTGAATTGTAACTTGAATATTATTTTAGTTTATATTCCACCAAATGATGACATATTACCTGATTGTATTTATGAATTCCGAAACAACTTTGAACGCTTTTACCTGTTGGCACCCTCTGACCATTATCTTATAGTAGGCGATTTTAACCTACCTTGTTTAAAATGGAGTTCCTCAGGATAGTCGACAATACATTCTGGTCGAGCTGATATCCAAAAAGCTGCTAGTGTTTTGGCCGAGGGTTTATGTTTTTTTGGCATGAATCAATATAATTTATTTCCCAACCTTTGTAACAATATACTGGATCTATGTTTCTCAAACTTACACTTAGAAATCAACTATTCTGATCCTTTGACTAAAATCGATACCTTACACCCACCTTTTACAATTCATATACAAGACATTTTTGTAAAACCATTTAAAGAATATTTTCACTCAAAATATAATTTCCGAAAATGTAATTATGTTAACATAAATACCTTTTTAAAAAGCGTAGACTGGGATCAATTATTATTAAACACAGATACAGTCGACCAAGCCGTTGAGATTTTTTATGAAAAACTCCACGAATGTTTTGCTTTATTTGTACCACTATCCTCCCAAATTAGTAATCGTTACCCATGTTGGTACAGCCGTGCACTTATTAAAATAATTCGTGAAAAATTTAAAGCACACAAAAAAATGGAAAAAATTTAACAACCCTCGTGATTATGATGAGTTTAAGCTTCTCAGAGATAGACTACATAGAACACAAAAAAAATGTTTTAATGATTTTATTCGCAATACTGAGAAAAATTTAAAGAATTCGCCAAAGTATTTCTGGAAATTTGTTAAGTCTAAAAAGGGAATATCTAATTATCCACGTAATTTTACCCTAAATAATGTTATTTACACGGAGGGACAGGATATTTGTTCTGCCTTTAATGCCTTTTTTCAAAGTGTATTTACTGTTTCTTCTTTGACGGATTCTGGTTCACACTGTTGTAATACTCTCTTCTCGTCATGGAGTGATGATATTTCTTGAATTGACGTCTCTCAGGGTTTTATACTTACATGTCTGAAAGGCTTGGACACCTATAAGGGAGCGGGTTACGACGGAGTGCCTCCAGTTTTTCTGTCATCATGTGCCGATAGCCTTAGTTACCCAATAACGTTGCGTCCAATTTCTATTCTCAGTACAATTGCTAAAATATTTGAGAGACATATACTACAATAGTTAGACGCATTCCAAGTACGCAACATGGTTTTCTGAAAAACCGTTCTACTATTTCCAATCTTGCAAGTTTCACTTATTATGTTCTAAATGAAATGGAAGGTGGAGGTCAAGTTGACGTGATCTACACAGATTTCAAAAAAGCCTTCGACCGTGTGGATCACGTCATACTTCTTCAGAAGCTGCAGTCTCTCGGCATTCATGGGGACTTACTGAGATGGATTAGATCTTATTTGACTAACTGTTCTCAGGCTGTAGTTCTAGGCGGTTATAGGTCAGATTTCGTAACGGTTCCTTCTGGCGTTCCTCAAGGCTCCCACCTTGGTCCTCTCTTTTACAACGCCTATATTTACGATATATGTCAATATATAAAAACTTCTCAACATTTACTTTATGCTGATGATAAAAAAATATATCTGCGTGTACGCACTATCAAGGACTGTGAACTAATTCAAAATGACTTAAATACATTATACAATTACTATGCCGCTAATAAGATCACGGTAAATGTTGGTAAGTGTCAGAGTATTTCATTTACGCGGAAAACTAATCCCATAGTTTTTCAATACAATTTCAATGGTTTTGTAATCGAGAGGGCTACGGTGGTGCGCGATCTAGGCGTATATTTTGACTACCGCATGACAATGAACGAGCATATTGATGCTATCTGCAGTAAAGCTTTTCGTAATTTGGGATTTGTAACTAGAACTTGTCTTCCTTTCTCTAATTTGCAGAGCCTAAAAGTAGTATATTTCACATATGACAGATCTATATTAGAGTATGACTGTCAGATATGGTCACCATTTTATGCTAAACATGTTCATACTATCGAAAAGATTCAAAGTAAGTTCATTTCCCATTTAAATTATAAATTTAGACGTTCTGGCTCTTCATATCGAGATGATTGCAGATTTTACGGCCTGTTAATGCTTGAAGAAAGACGTACTCTGCTGGATATGGGACTTTTATTCGATATATTACACGGAGGAATTGACTGCCCTGATTTATTGGCCTACATCAAATTTAACGTCCCAATGAAACGTACCAGACATACCAAAAACTCTTTGTTTTACATTCCCTTTCACTCGACCAATTATGGGAAAAACGGTGTTCTAACGCGTTTGGTAGCAACTTACGACAGAAAATTTAGCTCAATTGATCCTTTTAATAGTACTAAGAGTAAAATGTTTAAGTATTAATAAGCTGTTGTTATCCTGAATAAAATAAAATAATAAATAAATAAAATAAACTCATTTACTGAGAAAATGTATTTTTAAGAAGCCACTTGTATATTTTTTTTTAAATCTTTGCATAGGGAGATCTTTAATTATGTTTGGTATTTTATTATATATTGTTTTACCCATCCAGTAACAACTTTTGCCAAAGCGTTTACTTTTTGGTATTTCGCTAATTACTATCCGATCTGGGTATGTCGTGTTCATGAATACCACTTCTTTATTTAGTTTATAGAAACTCTTCCCATGTTGTTTTACAAACTTAGCAACTTCTAATGTATACAAACAAGGCACGGGTAAGATCCCCAGTGTCTTAAATAGTGGTCGGCTTGAGACATCTGGGCCAACACCATGAATGGCACGAACACATTTTTGTGTGCAATAAAAACTTTATTAATTTCTGCACTGTTGTCCCAAATTATAAACTCGTAGTGGATAATTGACTCAATATATGCAAAATGTGTCATAATTGCAGTTTGTTTTGTTGCCACTTTTGTAAGTCTATAAAGCGCATATGTGAACCTATCTATTTTATTTCATGCTTTACAAAATTGTTCTTTCTACTTTAATTCTTTGTCAATAATAAAAATTTTATTTTTACAATGTAATAATGGTATATATTATTGCCTGCCACAAAGAGCCAACTGTGGAAGCTGAAGACCGAGTGTGGCAGCGTCTTTTCCGGGACACCTGAGATTTTGAGTGAGATTGAGAGGTTCTATAGGTAGCTGATGTCTTATTCCGTGTTCTGTGGGTAGCTGTACACATCATCGTTGGCGCCACACACAACGAGTATGAGTAATGAGTAATGATCCGAGAGCAAATCTTATCCGATACTATTCCGATGATATTCCGGACGTCAGTCTGAGCGAGATTAGAATGGCTCTCCAGCACCTTAAAAACGGCAAGGCCCCAGGCGAGGACGGAATTACAGCGGAGCTACGGAGTACGAAACCTATCCAAGTGCAGAAATGTGTAAGACAGGGTGACGTTATATCCCCGAAACTCTTCACCACTGTATTGGAACACTTTTTCAAGCTTCTGGACTGGAAAGGATACGGTATTAACATCAACTGCTATTAAATCACTCACCTTCGATTTGCCGACGATATAGTCCTTATGGCAGAATCGCTGGAGGATCTAAGCACTATGCTCAATGACCTCAATAGTGTCTCCCAACGGATAGGTCATAAGATGAACATGGACAAAACAAAGATCATGTATAATTTCCATGTCACACCTATGCCGGTAATTGTTGGGAGCACTAAGCTCGAAGTTGTTGACGAGTATAAACATACTGAGACCGAGTATATACACCTGGGACAAATAGTCCGACTAGGTAATTCCAACTTCCCGTGTGGAGTTGCCAGAGCTCCCATCGGGTGCGTCCCCAGGTGGCGGATAGGGGAACGCCACTCAGATATGTGTGGTAGCGGGAAACCGTCGCGGACCAAAACTGACTGGCTGAGAGCTTGTCTGGATAATGGAGGGCCTAATAGTTGCTTCCCGTATCCTCTCCGTTGAGAGGAACAGAGAATGCGACATGCGCGGTGAGGTGCCAGGTGCACTCGGCTTTTGCCGACGCCGGTCAACCTGTAATTGCGGGATTTTCAGGGACCACACCCTGTAAAAAAAGGAAACCGAATGGGCTCAGTGTTCCCTCACCCGGTCACTGGGCAGGCATGGGAAGAACCCGTATCGACCCTGCCACCGTTCGAACCTCGGAATCCCTCTGGCGTGTCGTGGATCACGTCTCGCGGCGCCTAAGGGGCCGAGGGCTCTTGGCTTAACCGCCTGGTGTCGCGAGGATGATAACCTCTTTAAAAAATCACCCGAAGCTCAAGCGTGGCACGCCGTGAGGAGCTGCATGGCTGATGGGTAAATGTTCAGTCGTTAGCGTTGCCCCCGTCGGGGTACCGGCCGACACCCTTGACGGGTTACACATAGGCTTATCCGGGCACAGGAGGCGCTGCTCGGATGGACTGCTATTTCCTCCACACACGTGGGATAAAAAATGGAAAAACATAAATACTATAAAAACGTAGAGGTTGAAAAGGAGGCAGGATCAGACACTGCAAGTGGTGGAAATCGGTCGCGTGGGACATCTTCCGCTAGGAAACGTCCAGTGTGCCTAGTACACCTAGGTTTGTAAGTCTTTAAACTAAATTTTACAGAACAATGCAAAAACATAAATTGAGGCAGCTTTTGAAAACTTGTTATGTGTTTTTTTATTTAATTATTATTAGAATACTAACCAATGAATATATAATAAAATAATATAATATTATAATAATAGTGTATATTACACGTTTTATGCCCCTTACTAACTTTGAAAAATGATAGACTTAACTTCGGTTCCTGCCATATCCTCTATCAATACACAATATGTGTGCTTGCTGTGTTGTCATTGGTATGGTATATGGTATGGTATTGGTCTAGTTTCTAGTCTTGTTTCTAGTCTAGTTTCTGTGATGTTAATGCTGTTAGCCTTTGCGGCTCGTATACCTTCATCGAACTCAGAGCTATAAAAAGGGAGAGAGATAATTTATTTTCGTGTCGCGTCGTATCGTTATACTTTCATATTTATTCATTTGTGTTCAGTTCGGTGATCACATTAACATAAAATAGATGACTTATCTAACGGCCGTCCGAACCGGAGGTGGCGGGCCCCGGCTCTGACGGCTAACTCGTATCGTTCATTGTTCTGGGCGGTGAGAAGCACCCAGGGACGCGGGTGTATGGTGTGCACGTGGTGTGGAGGTCACCCGTCTGCGGACTCACTGCGTCCCATTCGTTGTCCTAATTGTGTTTGTGGCACTAGGTGCGTGTGTAGTGTTGGTGTATGATGGCCCAGCGAAGTTTGGGTCGTCGGAGTCTAACGGGATCTAGCTTTTGATTAAATCGTTACGAGGCCTCCGGAGGGAGACCGTGATGTTTGGAGTCGGAACGTAGGTGACTGTGTTTACGACCAACAGGTTAAGATGTTTTTCGGTGCTTTTGAAGTAGCGCTGAGACATTTCCTTAAAGTATTTCGAGATCATCAGAAGTTGGCAATCTCTGTGAAGATGGGAGTTTCGCTGGTAACAACGGGCTTTGGTGGCTTTTCAAATGAAGCTATTTTGGATAACTTAGAGGCTGTTTAAATTAGCTTCAGTCGCGTGGGCGAAAGTTACGCTTGCATATGACATGACAGGTCTTATACAATTTTTGTACAGATGAAGCTTGTGTCTTAAGGACAGTTTGCTCTTGGTGTTTACTAGCGGGTGGAGGTGGCGATGAATTTGGCACAGTTGCGGACAATGCGAATGTGTTTCGCAAAAGTCATACCGTGGTCGAATGTGACCTCTAAGTATTTAGCCGTTGGTTACCAGGGGATCTGGCGGGCGTATAGAATGATCATGCTTAGCGTTTCTTTTTTGGTTTTTTTTGAAGACGAAGTGCAGGTTTCCTTTGAAAGTATATTGCTACACTTTTCTCAGGGTTCACTTCGATGCTCCGTAAGCGGAACCAATCGCCTAAACGGTTGACGACTGTTTAGTGCACCTGGGCGAGTATTCTTTTATTGTGATGAGCGACGAAAAGTGCCGTGTCGTCCGCAAAGAGAGCAGTGTTAACTACTGGGTCTTTCGGGATGTCACTCTTGAAGAGTGGGAAGAGGAGTGGGAAGAGGACTGAGCCCTGAGGGACTCCGGCCTTTAGGAGGCGTTTCGAGGATCGAGTACCCTCTATTCCATATCGAAAGTGGCGGTTGGCAAGGAAGGCTCTGATGATGTGGATGAGCCTATCTGGCACGTTGAGTTTATACAGCTTATAAAGTAAGCCGTCGTGCCAAACTTTGTCAAACGCTTTTGCGACATTAAAGAAGAGTGCGCCGATGTTATTGGTTCTATGACTTCTTTTTGGGAGATTGAAGCCTTTCAGAACGTACTCTATGAGGCGGTGTAACTGATTTGTGTACGAGTGTTCGGGTCTGAATCCGAACAGCTCATCGGGAAGCAGTTTTTTTGTGAAGACGTATTTACGTAATCGATTCAATATGAGTCGCTCGTAAAGTTTCCCCATTGTACTGAGGAGACTGATACCTCCGCCTACCTACCGCCTACCGACCTACCTATAGGAGGTGGGTGGGTGATTGGTTCGTTGGAGAGAGTGCATTGGCTCTCTAAACTGTCCTCGAAGCATTCGGCCTCGTCAATGGCGAGATCGGGATCCACTCTTTTTTTATTATAGGATAGGATGACAAACGAGCACACAGTCCACCTGATGGTAAGTAGATACTATGGCCCATAGACATCTACATCTATCTTCGTTTGCAAATTAAAATGCAGGTGCGTTGTCAGGACTAAGATACCGTGAAAAAGGGTTTCCGGTTCTCTACACTCACCATACGAAACACAGCAGTTTTAAGCTGCTATTTTACACTGGTATTCTGTGAGAGCATAGTCCTCTCCCAGTCGAGCCGACCAATGGGGCACGAATGCGTGTAACAACAATTATTTATGCCGCCAAGTAACAGTGCTTACGTTGCTCTGATCAGGTCTGACGAATATATAATCTATTTATAGTTAAAATGAAAGATGAATTTACATAAAAGTTCTGTAAGACTATGCAAATAACTTGCACTTTAAGGCAGGTGTTTAGATCTATCTTAAAATATTCTAGCCATTGTCTTCAAGGTCTGAAAGACTTGCAAGAGAAATTAAGTACGTGACAAGACTTGCGACGGTTTATTATCGTTCCGCTGCAGGTAATTTTTCATTCAGCTTAGCACCTGAGCTAAGAACTGGGAAACGTTTAACGTTAGTAACATCTAATATTCTATGAAAGTCAAAGAGCAACACGGACCACCGAACCGCCTGTATTGCTCTATGATGAAAGTAATCGTTAAAGAAGAGTTCTCATGTGGAAGGAGTTAATGCTAAGATTCTTTTAATTACCAGCAAAAGTTATATAAAAATCATAATTATAAATGCTTACTTTAAATAATAGTTACTGCCTTAAAGAATTTAACTAGATTTTAAAACATCTGAAACGGGTATTAAAATTTTAAATTTAACGCGCTAAAATCAGTAAAATTAGTTTCATTTTATTTTTAGCATTCGCTTAAATAACTATTATTAATTCACGTATATAACTATACTAACAGTTACTGACTTTTTACAATGGTAATGCAATGAATCCGATTTATTACACACGTTTTTCGATATTTTAGGCCAGAAGATAGAATTGAACATATTATAAAGTAGTCAACCATTCCTTGAAATGGTAGCATTTCACGAAATATTACTCTGTTGGTTGACCAGATCATAATAGGAATTGAACAAATAAATAAAGTAGAGATGTTATTTTATTGGTAACATAAACAACTACACATACGGCATTTCATGATAAAATGTTCAAACAATTAATGTTTGTGCCTTAAGGTAAAATAATTTCATTAATCACCGCTAGCGTCGCAGGTAGCGCATTTTTTTTTCAGATGGTAGGTACTTATTTATTCACTACGTTTACAGAGGCAGGGCTTCCAAGGTGTAGTGATCGTATGCACGATGTCTGATCATGACGACCCTGGTTCATATCCCGGGTCCGTCCAAAATTAGTTATTGGACTTTTATGTCAATAAATTCTGAGTAGCAGTCCGGAATCAGCAAGTTGGCGGTGTTTCACCTCTGTGCCTCTGAAAACAAAATTTAGAGTATCAGTATCAACAAGTTGGCGGTGTTTCACCTCTGTGCCTCTGAAAACACGTAAAACCTTTGGTTCTGCGCCTCATCTCTCGGACGGAACCCTTTTTTTTACTATACTAAGCCTGCACTTAACTACAATCCCACCCGACGGTAAGTGGTGATGTAGCCTAAGATGGTAAAGCGCACTGACTTAATAAAAGCCTATTTACCCTTGCCTTGAATACTTAAAGGAATAAAAGGATCACTTTACTTCGCCTTTTTTCTCAGGAACTGGTAGAGGTATCAAGTTGAATTTAATATCAAATACTAAGATCTATGGTCCCTTAACAAAGTAAAACCGTCAAAGCAATCAAAGGATACGGTAATTTATGTCACATTTTAATACTCGCAAACTTACTCATGATCTGAAACTGAATCATGACCTACAGAGTAGTTCCCGTTGACCTAGAATCATGGAATTTGACATGAAACTAGATCTCACAGTAAAGTTTGTAATTATCGCTTTACAGAGATGTATAGAAAATCATTTTTTCCACAGCAACTTTATGTGTGTTCTTAAATCCGACTGCGAACTCTGCGATAGAGCAATGTTTGGTGCTTACGTTTGATTTTTTTTTTTTTGCTTTACCTTTGATTACCGAGATGGATAAACTATCTACATACATACATAATTAAGTTTAATCAGAACTCTTATTGTGCGAATCCGAGTCATACTTGTACTTGTTTAGTTTTTTTTATAACTCGTAACTCTTGTGGTGATGGTGAAAAGAGTGTAAGATCATTTAATATAATATAATTATATATGGAACTCGCACATTATTACTTAACTAGCTTTTATCCGCAAGTTCTTCGGCGTAGAACCTAAACGAAAAACCTGCAGATCTATAATAATTTTTGATTTACTAGGATAATGTTCGGCCAAAAAATGATTCGGTAAGTGCAATGAAGTTGAAGCTAATCTTTGATGATACAGTTCCTCGATTAATAATTAAAGAGCAGTTAAATGAATAGGCTGCCTCGTTGGTCTAGTGATTGTAAGTGCGAGATTCTAATCCCGGGTCGGATCTCGAAGATCAGTTATTGAGGTATTCAATCAAAAAGATTTCAATAGCTATTTTTGTAAACTAAAAACATATAGATAAAATATAGCCTAAATCACTCCTGGCAATGCTATATATATATATATATATATATATATATATATATATATATATATATATATATATATATAGATATATATATATATATAGATAAAATATAGCCTAAATCACTCCTGGCAATGCTATATATATATATATATATATATATATATATATATATATATATATATAGTTCTGAAGTTTTATTACAGTTGGGTCAACCATTCCGAAGATTAGCTCAGCTAGACAGACCGACATACAAACAAAAAATTTTAAAATATCATACTTTATGCAAGTAACTCCCTGGGCTCGAAACAGAAGCTGTAACTTCGATATTACAGACAGGAACTTCCATTTTATTTATATGTCAGCATAAATAAACATCAAGGTAGCGTACGCGTCCTATTCTCGTAGAACACTAAGGGAGAAATTAATTAAATAATGTTCATGGTATGTATAATTCATTTATGAGTGAATCTTACGAAAGTGATCCAATAAAAGAAGTTATATAACATGATATGGATATTTTAGTAAATTTTAGTAAATATCAGTCAAATTAAAATAGAATACTGTTAGATTTAAGCAAATTCGAAAGAAAGAAATAATAAAAGATAGAAAGAAAGCATGTGTTTATTTGTTGTTGCAATTACTTTTACAAAAAATTTAATTTAATCCTTCATAACAAAATAATTATTATTTTCGTGCTTTAAATTATATTTTTTCCATAATTTGAAAATCAAAATAGAACAGAAGGTATCAAACTCAAAGAGAGTAGTAATAAAATATATCATTTCAAAGGAAGCACGAAGAAAATCTTAGTCCTTAGAGGTGACAAAACATCTGCATTTTGATCCTTAATCGCAGATAGAGGTAGATGTCTATAGGCCACAGCATCTCTGGGCTCGGGATCCCCAGTGCCAGCTCCTTCCATTTGATGACATCCAGTTCAGAGCCGTCGAATCGTCAGCGACCGACCTCTTTCAGATCGGTTTGACTGAATAGCACTGCGAAGAGAGGTTGCATCTCTGCGTATTTTTTCGCATCTAACACGGGGAGAGCTCTGAGGAATTGTTTGGACTAATTCCAGCCACTCAATTTCACCATCGCACATCGTGACAAAACTCGCGATACCATCCATACCATCTGGATGTTTGGCGGTTCACCACTGTGTGATTTACACTGTGAGGTTTTGGACTTTGGAGGATTGACTACTACCAGCGATTTTTCCGGACCTATACGACTTAGTAACCTTCAAAAAAAGAGCCTAATCCTTTTTAAAAGGCCGGCAACGCACCTGCAAATCCCCTGGTGTTGCGGTTATTCATGGGCAGCGGTAGTCGATTCTATCAGGTAAGCCGCATGGTCGTTTGTCCTATACTCTATGCTGATTAAAAACCGATTTCAATTATCCTTTTTCTTGAATACCCCGAGGGTAATTAACCATTTAAATTTGAAAAAAATTGCTGAAGGTGAAAAAATATCGCACATAAATTTTAGGCCTTATCCCCACGAGACGGTTTTTCGCCGGAACTAAGCCTCGCGTCAAACCAGGTCTACCTCCGGTCGTCAGTATTGTATGGAACAATAGGAAGCCAATCACTCGACGCCAGCGCTAGCGCCGGCTCACCGGGCAGCCGGACACGGTGCTCGCCTCCATGAAACCGGGTCATATACAAACCGTCTTGTGTTTGCACACAAGACGGCTGGGACGGTTTTGACCCGGCTTAATGTTATCACGAAATCCTAGTAGTCACCTGTGTCTGTGTGCCTGTGTGTGTGAGCTTGTCATATTGTCGGAACCACTTAAAGGATCAAATAGTAAACCTACAAAATTATTATCAGAGTTCAGAAACCAAAAATAATGTTATAACTTCTCCTCTAAAGTCGGCGCTAAAATAAATTGTATCGAAGAATTAAATACTCCATTTCAAAAACTAAAATATTTTACTATTATTTTAAGTCGGTGTTTACTTTCTTATAAAAAGTTTAAGAACTCAAATTCATTTTAGAAACGAGATAATACAACTACTACACCCATTATCACGAACATACTGTTATAGTTAGTTTTGTTACCAAGATAGAGAAGTGAACGTCTTATTAACGTTCACTAAGTTGAACAATATTATTTGTAGATAACAACTTAGTTTAAGCAATGGCTATTTATTTTTATTGGAATGAAGTCACAGAATAAATAATAATAAACGAAGTTCCTTATCACACGGTCCCAATTTGGCGGATGGGGTCTAGGCGAGACGACTCAAGACCTACATATTTATTTATCTATGGTCACGACCCCCTTTCTAGGAGTTTTGGAATAATATCCATCTCCCTACTACGTTTTCTTATCTTGCCATTAAAGAAATATTATTTTAAATGATGCTTAATTTTTAGAGTAATTCGTTTATTTCTATTAGTTGATTAATAATATACGAGGGGAGGTCAAAAAGTTCGCGGAATGGCGGGGTTGGCGAGGGTGGGTTTACGCATCCAGGTAGGCGCTAGTTGAGTGACTCATTGTTAGTATATATTACCAAGTTTCAGCTTAATCGGGTCATAAGCTTTTGAGTTTTAAAGGAAGGAACTAGCCACTATATAGAAAATTGAATATCGCGCCTTCATTAAGTTTCTCACCAAATAAGGAAAGACACTTCAAACCATTTTTCAAGATATGTAAATGTCTATGGGGACTCCGCTCCTGGGAAAATCAAAATTTATAAATAGCACGTCCTTTTCAAACAAGGGAGAGACTCCATTGAAGACGACCCCCGACCTGGACGGCCGATTGAGGCTACCACGACAGAAATAATCTAAAAAGTTGAAAAACTTGTATCTGAAGATACCCGGCTAAAGAAAAAAACAGCTTGCAGTATTAGTTGGAGTATCAGAAACAACCATTTTAAATATCCTACATCAACACCTTGGCATGACTAAAGTCTGTACAAGATGGGTTCCGAGAATGGTTTCTGCACATCGAAAACAGGAGCGAGTCGAAAGTTGTCGCGAGTTTTTCGACCGCTGTGGAGAGCAAAGGAAGGAAGTTATGGCCCGAATTGTAACTGGCGATGAAACTTGGGTTCACCATTATGAACCTGAGTCAAAGCAAAAGTCGAAGCAGTGGCATAAAAAGGCACAAAAAAAAGTATGATAAGATCCTAAAAAGTATGATAAGATCTCTCAGTCGGCCGGAAAGATCATGCTGACGATCTTTTGGGATACAGAAGGTACCCTTTTGATTAATTATAAGGAACGTGGTGTTTCCATAACGGGGGAATACTACGCTCCTTTACTAGATCAATTAAAAGAAGCTATTAAAGAAAAAAGGCGAAGAAAGCTTACAAAATGCGTGCTCCTTTTGCACGCCGATGCGGTTTTGAACAACTGCGCAACCCACCTTGCAGACCAGACCTGGCGCCAAGCGACTATTATTTGTTTCCAAAAATTAAGAAAGAACTGCGTGGGAAAAAATTTGGCGACGATGATGATGTGAAGTCGGTAATTTCGGCCTATTTTGACACCCAAGACAAATCGTTTTTTTTAGACGGTATTAATAAGTTATTTTACAGATCCAATAAATGTATTAGGGTTAAGGGAGAATACATTGAAAAGAAAAATAGTTTTCATTATCCTTCCCTGTCATTCCGCGGACTTTTTGACCTCCCCTCGTAATAATATAATAATATGAGGAACACTCGACTCGTGTTCCACGACACTCACGCATGTTTTTATTTTTTTTAACTTTTTTACTTTCTTTCATTGTGATATTATGTTCCGGATCCCTACCAACTTTATTATTGCAACCTCAAATTCTTCTAGCAGTATTCTTGTAACTTTTTACATTTACTATTCTATGATTCAAACATAAAAGCAAATCAGAATCTCCCTAAAAATTTCCCAAAAATAATGCAGTTATGAACTTATTAAAAGTTCTAACTTTACTTCAAGACCATCAAGGGAATCGAATTATTACTGTTATCTGTATCTAAAAAGCTTATTTTTCATCAAACTTTCATCTTCGGTTTATTTACATTCGTAATGACATTCAGGGGACGGTCCTCTTATCAAAGATGAAATAAATTTAATGCTGGAAACCTCTTATTAAAATTTTGTTTGCTTTATATTAATACCAATTTTCTTACTTGCTATATACTAAATATAGTAAATAAAAAATCTTAATTATATAATATTGCTCACAGACAGCTACCTATTTATTAATTTCTCATATTGAGACTGTTCAAATACAAAAATGTTCACTATTGGAATCACGAATTATCTACTATCTAAATAGTATAGATTATATTATAATCACTACGTTTTACATATTCAGCAATTCCTATTCAGTATCATCTGATTAAGTAATTCAATTCAGGTATACCTCATAACCTGAAAAAAGATTGCACAACCAGTGTTGCCAGTGATGACTTATGGATCTGAGACATCGTCCTTCACTGCTAGCCGTATGAGAACGCTCAAGGTCGCTCAGTGAGCAATAGAGAGGGCTATTCTCGGAGTTTCTCTGCGTGATAAACTTAGAAATGAGGATATCCGCAGTATAACCAGAGTAACTGACATAGCCCAACGGATTAGTAAGCTGAAGTGGCAATGGGCCGGCCATATAGCTCGAAGAACCGACAACCGATGGGGAAGAAAGGTTCTCGAGTGGCAGTCTCGTACCGGTAGGCGAAGTGTAGGGCAACCCCCCACTAGATGGAGTGACGACCTGGTAAGACATGCAGGAAGTCGATGGATACAGGTGGCTCAGGACCGTGCTTTGTGACATTCTTTGGGGGAGGTCTATGTTCAGCAGTGGACTTGTGAAGGGCTGTAATGATGATGATGATGATATATTATTGCAGTTTTTGAAAATACATGTAAAACGCTTCTAGTTTTATTTGAAATTATCCCAAATTGGATGTGATTTATGGGCAACAACTACGCGCGTTCCTCTGTGTGTGATTCAATTCACAACGTTTTTGCCGACCGATCAACCCTTACGAATGTGTGCGCACGTAGTAAAATAGTAGGTGTTAGATATTTATGAATGATAATCAGTTAAAATAATACATTACCACGCTTTTTGAATTTAAAAGATAAAAAGGACAGAACGTTCGATAATTTTTTAATTAATTTTTCTTCACCATTTGCCTATATTACTTATTCTGAACATTCTCTGCAAATTTGGTCGGTTATTGCAGAATAACCTTTATTGAACTCTTCTATTTTTAATGGAATTGTCTTTTGAAATATAAATGCCATCAAAAACATAACTTGTAAAAAAAGCCAAGTCTCGCAACTCAGTTCTTCTACCGTAAAAAGTTGTGAGATCCATGTAATACCAAGTCGGTTAATTTATTCAGTCCATAGATTGATACATAGATTGACTTGGCAATCGCATGAAAACACAATATATCTCACAAGTAATACATATTATATTAAATTAGATTGTGTAGTGCGATTGCCAAGTCAATCTATGTATCAATTTATGGACTGAATAAATTAACCGACTTGGTATTACATGGATCTCACAACTTTTTACGGTAGAAGAACTGAGTTGCGAGACTTGGCTTTTTTTACAAGTTATGTTTTTGATGGCATCTCATTTCTTTTTGTAGATAGTTATATCTAGGTAGCTATTTACACCTATTATTCCATTATACATATTATATAGGTACACTGATTCATTCACTGCAAATGTAACTTTGTAATACTATATGTTTATATGGGATTACAAAGTTATTTATGCAGTTGGTGTATCTCGAAAACTGGACCGAAATTGTAAAATATTTTAATTTTTCCTTGATTTATATACTAAACAATAATTGTGTTCCAAATTTGAAGTTTCTATGTCTGCTAGAAGTGCCTCAGAGTTTTGATGATCGGTCAGTCAGTGAGTGACAAAATTAAGAAATTTTGACTAGTTATAATTCTTAAACTACTGGTTCGAATTTATTGAAATTTGAAATATACCGAGTCTATACAATGCCTACTTGGTTAGTAAAAATTCAGGCTTCTAGTTTTATCCATAACGAAGTTATAGCGTTTCAGAAATGGCCTGAACTGCTTCGAGAAAAGGATGGTACGGCCGTGCCGCTTTTTTGCTCGACTTGGCGGGGGCACTGCCGTGCCCCCAGATAGGATGTTCGCTTCCGTATCATTGAAATTCCGTTTAGATTTTTACTGTATACGTTTCGTATTTGACTCCTAAAAAGAAGTATAAACCAGTCAAGCCGATCATTTGGTGATAAGTTGTTAATAGTTTAAGAGCCCCCAGTGTTTGTGTCAAGTGTAGTGTGAGCAGCAAGTAAAAAGTGGTTACTCATACAATAGTTAGTTGTGTACAGATTAAAATAAATTTGAAAAGTAATTTAAATTGTATCATTTGTTAACAAATCAGAAGTAGGATAGTATCGAGATTGATAACTCAGTACTTGGGGCTCATAAAGCAAAAGACAAAACATAGGACGGGTCCGACGATTTCATAAGGGTACGAACGCGAGATCACGCTCGTCACCCATATCATCTAGAAGTGGGGCCGACTGACAGTCGAGATCAAGACATCGATCTGACCGCAGCACAACTTGACACGCTTGACAGATGCTCGCTGAATAAGCGCAGTTCCTCTAGACGTAAGTGCGCGGCACGAGTACAGTACATCGAGGTATACGCCCCGGAAAAGAGATCTGTCTAAAGACACACATCAAGTAAGAAATGCAGAACAACACCGATTTTCATCGATCAATGAGGGAGTGACGTCGTTTGCGTCTGCGTCGAATAGCTTTCTAGATTACACATTTAAAGACCTAGTTAATGCTAACAAAACTGATAACATTCGCGATCCTCATCCTTCCATGGTACCTGGATTGCTAAGGTAAGTGAGTGTAAAACTATTTATAGCGTAAATATAAGAAATCATTATGGATAAACAAAGGTCAGCATTTCCAAGTATGGCCATCGTTAACAAAAATGCTTGCGTGTAGAGCTCGATTTGGTGAGTCTTTAGAAGAATATACGAGTATATATATATATATATATATATATATATATAGTGATGAAAAGTTTGTTCTTTTATTGGACAAATGCTTAATATTTGGTGAATATGCTACAGACCATATTTTACATGGCATACATGTTTATCACAACAAGTGACGAAGCGGCTCAATTTACGGAGCCAGATAAATAATTAATTTTCTAAGAGATTTTAATACTGTTAGGAGACTTGAAAGGAACTCCACAATTCACGCAGCACTTATTCTTATATTAAAACTGTACTAAAATGTTACAACTGTGGTGAGGAAGGACACCCATAGTTTAAGTGTAAACATCCAATTCAAAAGTGTGACACGTACAAATCGTACAAATGTACATACTGAATTACTGAACAAGACCATTTTGTCAATAAAAATAAGCACAGCTTAAAAGTCATTTCAAGTGATGCACAAAAAGTAACAAACGTTTTCCAAAACGTTGCAAAACAACTTCAGTTGATTTTGGTTAATTATTATTATTTATTCTGTGGTTATAATAAAATATAAGTCTACTCATCTCCTAATTATAAGGGGCAGTTATTTATGAAGCTAGTGGTTATCAATTACCTAAACGTGAATATGAGGTCATTCAAAGTGTCACACAACTAACAATGGTTAGGGGGCGAGTAGTGATTAAATGTGTATCTTCAATGTTATATTCTTAAAAGATGTGCTGCTTGTTCGAACTTTACCTCTACAAGATGTTCAGATTATTTTTGTAAATAAAATTGCATATACCTCTGGTTTTCCTGTTACATTAATAGAATTTTCAATGTAAAATGTAAATAAAAACTTGGACCATTATTATGAAATGAAATAACTAAATATTTATATTTGGGGAGGCCTATGTTCAGCAGTGCACTTATGAAGGGATGTAATGATGAAGATGATGAAAAGGTAAAAGATACAATTAAATGAACCTAGCCAACCAGAGTGATTAAGCCCAAAAGAGCTTAGAGTCTTCACCGATGGTTCTAAAATAAATGAATGTGTAGGACCTGGAACGTTCTCGGAAGACCTTAATATCCACATATGCAAACCGCTGGATACCCACAACACAGTCTTTTAGGCGGAATGTATGGGTATCATTCAAGCGGTCATAGCAATAGATGCTAGGAAGGTAAATGACTTCCCCATTAGAATACTGACCGACAGTAGGGCGGTACTACAAGCTCTGAGTTGCATTTGTGGTGAACTCGGGACTAATATATGAATGCCATCAATGATTAAATGAGTTATGTAAACACAACAATGTGACCCTACACTGGATAAAGGGACACAGTGGATCCAGAGACAGAGATGCAGCAGACAAACTGACCAGAAGAGAATCGGCTATGGCCACTATAGGGCCGGAACCAATCATACCAACGCTCAACACGCTCAGCTTTGGAAAAATCTAGTAGACTGTAGACAGGCTAGAGAGACCCTGCCTGAAATAAACATTCGTTTAACCAAGGTTCTACTGATACTGAACAAGCCGAAGATCAGGATACTAACAAGTGCTATCACAGGACATGGCTCCTTTAGCAAACATTTATTTACCATAGGTGTTACAGATAGTCCCCTGTGAAAAGGATGTATGAGGGAGGAAGAAACGGCGCCCCACGTGTTGCTGACATGTCCGGAGGTCGCTGTATACTGGACTAGTGATCTTGGCACGCCGAGAACACTCTCCAAAGTTGCTTGCAACATCAAAGAACTGTTGAACTTCTTCGGGGAGATTTCATGGTTCGAATAATCACATTGTTCCTGCCCACGCGCAAAATACGCGCTTAGATGTGGAGTTGCGGAAAACCTTCCCGTCGTAAACTAAACTAAATATTTTAAACAAATTAAACGATGTTTTACTTTTTCAGTAAATGAAATCGGGTGAGTACAGGGTTTGAAAATGAATATGAAATAAAATAGCAATAGTCCCGTAGTATTTAGATCGTATTGTTTGTCTCAACCAGTGCGTGAACGTCATAGAGCTGTAGCGAAAATAAAAAACTCTGGAATTTTCAGAAAGTGCACATCAACATATGTCACCTTTGCACCACCCTTGTTAAGAAGAAAATTGGAGATTATCGTCTTTGGGTAGATTTTCTTGCATTCATTAAAAAAAAACTGTAAAGGAATATTACCCGTTACCGCGAATGAATGAATTCATTACATAGTAGAATCAGGTATTTAATGCAAGACAAGGTTTAAAGAACTTTTTGAAAATATGGATGACGCGATAATTCCATCAAAAACAATTGATAAGGGGTTTCAAAAACTTCGTAATACTTTAACATTGTTCAAAAGAGTAGGTTTAAATTTTAAATTTGATAAATGTAACTTCTTCGTGCATAATGTCAATTACATAAGATTTGAAATAAGTAAATGAAGATAGCGTGCGACCTGGAAAGAAAAAAATAGAGACAATTGAAAAGTTTACTGAACCTGCTGACCAGCACTATGTTAGATAATTTCTGGAATTCATCGTATCTGCGATAAATTCGTAGATTCATAAAAGAGTTTTCTACTATCGCAAGACCATTGACCGTTTAGGGCCCTTTGTGCGCAGTAAAAAGAAAAGCTCTTATATGTTACTAATAATTGATTCATTCACTAAATTTATTATCCTAATACGAGTAAATAACATTAATATTTATTATCGTAATACGAGTAAATAACAGAAATAAAGCATTATTTTCACACTTTTAGCATGCCAAGAAGACTAATTTCCGATAGAGGAATCTCATTTACATGTTAACAATTCAATGAATATTCAGACTCGTTAGGTGTTAAGCACGTGCTGAATGCCATTGGCACTGCTCGTGCTAATATGCAAATATAACGATAGAACCGCACAGTATCAGCTGCTTTAACATCGTCAAATTTTGGTAAGCCTGAATTTATTAAAGCCATTTATTAGACGAATGTGTAAGTGACATTCAATTAAATAATACAACGAATAAAACAATTGGTAAAACTCCCGTAGAATCTTTATTTGGTATGAAACAATGCGAAATAACGATTTAGTAACAATAGAGAGAGAAAGAGAGAGAGATAGCTTATCCTTGAACAGGTCATCATCATCATTATAGCCTTTCATAAGTCCACTGCTGAACATAGGCCTCCCCCAAGGAATGCCACAAAGTACTTTCCTGAGCCACCTGCATCCATCGACTTCCTGCATGTCTTACCAGGGCGTCACTCCATCTCGTGAGGGGTCGCCGTACACTTCGCCTACCAGTACGAGGCTGCCACTCAAGAATCTTTCTTCCCCATCAATTGTCGGTTCTTCGAGCTATATGGCCGGCCCACTGCCACTTCAGCTTACTAATCCGTTGGGCTATGTCGGTTACTCTGGTTCTATTGCGGATATACTCATTTCTAAGTTTATCACGCAGAGACACCCCGAGCATAGCCCTCTCCACAGCGCGCTGAGTGACCTTGAGCTTCCTTATAAGGCCAGCAGTGAAGGACCACGTCTCAGATCCGTAAGTCATCACTGGCAACACGCACTGGTAATACAATTTCGTTTTAAGGTTTGAGGTATGTCTGACGAGAAGATGTATCGTAGTTTCTCGAACGCTGCCCAGCCGAGTTGAATCCGTCGATTGACTTCTCGGTCGAAGTTGGACTTACCTAGTCGAACTATTTGTCCCAGGTAAACATACTCGTCAACAGCTTCGAGCTTAGGGCTCCCAACAACTACCGGCATAGGTGTGACATGGACATTAAACATGATCTTTATTTTATCGATATTCATCCTAAGACCTATTCGTTGGGAGACACCATTGAGGTCATTGAGAATGATACTTAGGTCTTCCAGTGATTCTGCCATAAGGACTATATCGTCGGCAACTCGAAGGTGAGTGATGTACTCGCCATTGATGTTAATACCGTATCCTTTCCAGTCCAGAAGCTTGAAAACGTCTTCCAATGCAGCGGTGAAGAGTTTCGAGGATATAACATCACCCTGTCTTACACCTCTCTGCAATTGGATAGGTTTCGTACTCTGGTTCTGTACTCGGATAGCCATCGTAGCTCTACTGTACAAACACTTCAGCACTTCGATATACCGACAGTCAACTTCGCACCGCTGAAGGGACTGCAGCACCGCCCAAATTTCGACGGAATCAAAGGCTTTCTCATAGTCCACATACGCCAGACATAGTGGCAAATTGTACTCTTCGGACTTCTGTACAATTTGCCGAAGGGTATGTATGTGGTCTATGGTGCTAAAGCCTTTTCAGAAACCGGCGTGTTCGGGAGGCTGGAAGTCGTCAAGTCTGCGCGCGAGACGATTCGTAATGACTCTCGAAAACAGCACGTAGACGCGGCTCAGAAGGGAAATCGGTCTGTAGTTCTTCAAGGTAGCGTTGTCACCTTTCTTGAAGAACAAGACCACAGCACTACTGCTCCACGCCTCCGGTGTAACGCCACCATGGAGGACGAAATTAAAGAGCTCCTGAAGGGACTTCAATTACCGGTCTTCCACCCGCTTTCAGAAGCTTCACTGTAATTCCATCCTCGCCTGGGGCCTTGCCGTTTTTAAGGTGCTGGAGAGCCATTCTAATCTCGCTCAGACTGACGTCCGGAATATCTTCGGAACAGTGTCGGATAAGATTCGCCCTTGGATCGTTACTCACACTTGCGTGTGGCTCCAACGATGACGTGTACAGCTGCCCATAGAACCTCTCAATCTCACTCAAAATCTCAGGTGCCCCGGAAACGATGCTGCCACATTCGGTCTTCAGCTTTGACAGTTGGCTCTTTCTAGCAGACCGATCTCTGGCAAAGACTTTGGAGCCTTGGTTCCGCTCGATCGCTACTTCAATACAAGCTGTATTTAAGTTGCGTAGGTCCCGCCGCATGCATTTGGAGATCTGTCTCTTCAGTTGCCTGTATGCTGTCAAATCTGTTGAAGAATGTAGCTTCATCTCCCGTCTAACAGCCATGAGATTGAGAGTGTGATCGGAGAGTTTTTGTGTTCGTCTGCGGCGGGTCTTGCAGAACTTAGCTCCGACCGCATGGACAGTTTTCACGAGCTTGTCATTCATATCGTCCACTTCATTGCAGTCACAGAAATCTAAATAATATGTCTTATTATTTAGATTTCTGTGATTGCAGTCTTCTAGGCATTGAAAACTTGAACAGGTAATAGCAGAAAATTATTTTTTTAATTCGTGGGCCTTATTGTATATTATGTCAGAATAACGATAGATATGTGGTAGAAGATACACCTTTTTTTCCAAAAAAAGTAGACGTTTTTGTAGTATATTTACAGTTGAGAAACAAGATTGAGAATAGAAAAATAATGAAAATAAACTATAATAATCAAAATAAACTCTACTTCTGTTTAGCAGACAATATTATGAGCATAAAGCCTAAGTTAAATACCCGCATTAAATTTAGTAGCAAGCGGAATTAATTAATTTTGTTTCGGTTTATAATTTGCAACCATCTACATCTGCAACGGCTCTCAAAAGTTAGAGGAAAAAACCCTCTCAGAAATGAGACGAGACCTTGGCTCAGCAGTGGCTCGTGTATATAGGCTGTGACTTTAACTTTAACTTTTTTTAACTTTTATCATTTGCAATTGGGTCCCGCCTGCTACTAAACTATTAACGTATTACTATTTTGCGCCAAAAATCCGCCTTTTTTTTCAAACATCTATCTAAGAACACTTGGGTTTTCAAGACGAATAAATTGACACCTTAATTGTCGAAATCTATGGAGCCGTTTGGAAGATACGAAGTAATAAAGAAATTTACAAACATACAAGATACGCGGGAAAAACATAACCCTTCCTTGGCAGTCGGGTAATAACAATTCCGATGAATAGAAATAAGTATGTGATTAAAATTATTTGTTATTATTTTGTTATTATGATCATTTCCTTCTTTTTCATATGTAATGATTTAACTAAATAAGCAATATTTTCGATTTAGTGTTAGATAAAATAATTTAGTATAGTTGAAAAAACAATAATGTCATTATTTTCTTTATGTAAAGATTCAAGTAAAGCTATTATTTTAATGTAGTATGTTATATTCGTGTGCATAATCATTTATCAAGGAAATAAAGATATGAATGGGACTTTAGTAGTCTGCCATTTTGCCTGTTGAGAACGTGTAAGAGGTCTCACACATGCAGGTGAATTTCGAAGACATGTAAGTATTCTGCCATTCTACCATACTGCCTGTTGAGAAAATGTAAGGAATCTCATACAAGTGAATATTGAAGACATGAATAAGGGTTCAGTATTCTTTACTTATTCTGCCTCTTGAGAACATGTAGGGGTCTCCTGCAGGTGAATATTGAGGACATGATTAGGGTTTCAATATCCTTTGCATTGTAATTTCATTACTTTATGTTCTATTTACTTGAAAACGAAACGGTGCTTAATATAAACTTCTAGTATTAAAATAATATTAACTTAATATGATAAACATTTTCCATTTTCCTTGCACGGGACGTAAAAATTTCAGGAAAGGACGATTGTTAACAATTATTTGTACAAAATATTAAACATATTACATTGAATGCCTCTATTTTTTATGCAATTGTCTTTTGAAATATACATCTAATTTTAATAATTATAAATAGGATGTCCACTTTTTTATAATTGAATTTCCGGTAAGAGTTTTACTGTTATTAATAATTTCGGATTGACTCCTAAAAGGAGGTATAAAAACGGCTGTGATGACCCAAGCAGGTCTTTCGGTATTAAGACTTTAAGAGATCTCTATGTTTGTGTAAAGTGTAGTGTAAGCAGTAAGTACGAGGATCGACCGGAGGACACGGTGGAGCACACCGTGGAGGTGTGCCCTGCTTGGGCGGAGCACCGCCGTGTCCTCGTAGCGGCGATAGGCGGCGGCGACCTCTCGCGTCCGGCCCTGGTCGAAGCCATGGTCTGGAGCGACACGGAATGGGATGCCGTCACCACCATCTGCGAAGCAGTGATGCTAGCGAAGGAGGTGGCGGAGCGGGAGAAGGAGAGAGCAGCAGCTTTCCTTCCCGGCCGCCGCGGGAGACGCCCCGGGCGTCGAGGGCTACGTCGTGGCCCCCGGCCACCGTAGGCGCGGGCCTGTGGACGGCGAGCAATGGGTAGCTCGCCGTCCGTCCGTCTAACGACGACAGGCTGTGTCGACGGCGCGTTTTGTTCCACGCGCGCCTCAAAGAGCTGTCAGCAGCGTGAAGGGGCCCGCAAGGGCCGACGCCTGCCGGGGCTGCGGGCTGTTCGAAAGAGTTACCGCGGCTCCGGAACGTAAGGGCACTGAAGGAACACGGATGGTTTTTAGTCAGTAAAAGTCTGACACTCCCTTCCGCTCCACCCAGAGCGAAAGGCGTAATTTGATGATTTTCCATCCGCAAAAAAAAAGCAGTAAGTAAAAAGTGGTTATTCATGCAATAATCGGATATGTACAGATTAAAATAAAAGTGAAAAGTAATCTGTTTGTTATTGTTTCTATTCTATTATTGTCTGTCTATTTGTTAACAAACGGATGGATGAAGTAATTTTTTATTAACTACATTAATTTAAAAGAAGTTATTTAACATGTATGTTTTAGTAAGGTATTGAGAACACCTATCAGTTTTTAATTTAAATAATTTAAACATCATCATTATCATCACTACAGCCTCTCATCAGTCCACTGCTGATCATAGGTCTAACCCAAGTTATGTCACAAAGCATAGTTCTGAACCACCTCCATCCATCGACTCCATTCATAAAATCGTCAGAAGCGGATTGATGGGCCATCCTACACTCCGTTTGCCGGTAGGAGGCTCCATTCTAGAAAATTTCTTTCTCATCGGTTGTCGGTTTGTCGAACTAAGTGGCCGGCCTAAAACCGTATATTAAAATTTACTTTTACATATTATATTATATTTAAAACAAATATACCAACATTTTCAGTTAGTGAAATACTCCAACATTGCCTTCAAAGGTATCTTTGCACTAAGAACAATTTATAAACATACCATTGAAGTGCAGCAATATTTAAAAATGTCGCAACTTTGATTGACTTTGGTGGAAATTAAAGCACCTTGTTCACGATCCATCTTGCTGTACTTCCCGCCAATGTCATGCAAGACGCACGATGCAAAACGACAATGAGTAGGCTTCACGTACGTCAATAATTATTATTAATTGTTAAAGTTGAAGCCTATTATACGTCCCACTGCTGGACACAGGCTTCCTCTCATTTATGAAAGGGTTTTAGGGCAAAGAAATGTCCGCCGCGCTGCCCTGATGCGTGTTGGCAAACTTCACATGTCTTCGAAATATTTTTTTTCTTATTTCTCAGTCATGCCGGTTGCCTCACGATGTTTTTCTTCACTGCCGAGCACGTGGTAAATCAGCACTTAAAATTGCAATAACAATTTCATTGGTTCCGGGGGCGTCGAACCCGGGTTGCTCACAGTACGTCAGTAATTTACCGCGAGTGCTAAGAATCTGAGCTACCACCGCTCTCATTATTAATTGCTTGTTAGCAAACTTCCTCATCATGCGTCGCGCATGACCTTGGCGGGACGTCCAGCAAGATGGACCATGAACAAGGCGCTCAAGTTATTCTATGTATAGCAAAACAGACTATCGTAATTGTTGCTAACAAAGAGTATGATAATCACTACGTTTTAAGAGGCATGACTTCCTTAGTAAAAAAAAAATGTATGGAAGGGCGCGAAGCCTCCCTGCCAACATCAAGACATGATATTTTATTTTTGAGAATTAGAATAATTTATCGATAGAATGTTTATCGATATATCGTTTATCGATGTTTTATATAATAAAAGTTTGACCTATATACTGAATGATTTATGAGAAATAAATAAAACAAAGTTTATATTATTACGTGGGAATTGAAAAATGCCGATTAGGATAAGAAATCAAATTATTTCACATACAGAAATTTGTATAAAATTAAATCTTTACAATTATTAGGTACTAAAATATGTAAAAATGTTAGTTATTATTAATTAAGTAAAAAATAAATGACTCCGTAGCGCAGTGGCTAAGCGTTTGGCTACGCACTGCAGGACCAAAGGTTCGGTCCCGCACTAAACAAGTGTTTCTATACCCTGAAATAAATATTACTTTTAAGTATATCCACCTATTAATAGAAATAACTACTTCCTTAGGCTTGTGGTTGGACTGCTGAACATGTGATCACGTATTCGAGTGTCGGGTCGGGTCCAAATCAATTAATAGACTTCTCTGTCAAGAAATACACATAAGCATCATCGAGTCGGGAAGTTGGCGTCGTTACACCCCCGTGCCTCGGAAAGCACCTATTAACTATTGGTCCTGCGCCAGATCACTTTCCAGTCGTGTAGGATTGCCATCCTATCGAACGATGAGAGTTAAGGAATAAAAAGTGTATAATATTATGTTTACGCATACAATCATGCACTATAAAAACCTGTCATACGTAGATGGCTAGTCTCCGGTGATACCGGCGCCCGTGATAAAATTCGGTTTGGAAGACATTATTACAAATAAATGTCCAAAAATTTAATTAAAATTGAAATCACCACCTACTTTTCATCATCTAAGAGAAATTTCGTCACGAATAGCCTTTTCTTGTTAATACTTTTTTCGCTTCTAAAACCACCTATTTGCCAAGTTTAGTTAATGCATATTTGATTTTTTTAACAATTCAGTAAAAGAACAACGACTCCTATAGCAAAATTAAGAGCAATATAATATGTAATTAAAATCAAATACCAATGTAACCGTTTGATTTGACATTTGAATAGTCTTACATGCTTAAAGTAATTACAATGCATACGTATGCATAGAGAGAACTTACAATTTTACAGAAATTGAGTCAATATACTTGTCTCGCTTTTCATAATTTTATTTTCAAATAAGGCAAAAATAGACAAATCTATTGAAAGATGTTGCGTGTAATTCATGCGTGGAAGTAGAAATGTTAAGTGGTCATCTTTGGTGTCTTTACACTATGCCAAATAATATGAGAGTAAGTACACTCGTACCTTCTGATTTACTAGAAAAATGACATCGCTATTATAGTAGTATTATATGTGACATTACTTTACACAACTAACGTCTTTAATCTATAGTTATTTCATTGTTAACAACAATCGGCATCGATGTATTGGTTTTTGTTTAGTTATTTATTTTTATTACTTTATTATAATAAGTTTAAAAATTTAAAGATAATAGGACTATACTTATTATTATTCAAACGATCAAGTAAATTAATCGTATACTCTAAATCAAGTGATGATTATTATTAATATTACATAGTAAATATTCGTTTCGCTAACTTTAAAAACTAATAGTTAGGGACGTTTGAAGTTGGAAAGATTGGTTTTAACCAGATTCGGGTTACCAATAAGCCTCTTAGCTCACCTTTTCATTGAGTCCAAAGCTGATAGGTGACATTTTGCAACACCAACCCATATATGGCAGCAATACTCAATGCACAGCCAGATTTGCACTTTATATAGTAAGCAGATATCCCGACCTGGAGCACCGCTGCACCCTTGCAAGAACTCCTAGCTTCCTTACAACTGCTTTGACCTTAAACTCAATGAATCGCCCGATGTTCAGATTTGAGGATATCTCAAGCCCTAACAACTGAAGACGGTCGATGTATTCCAGTAATACATTTTGGAAAGAAAGAGCCAAAGTGAATTGGCACCTTTTTGCAATGAAGAGACACGCTTGTGTTTTGGAGGCGTTGATTTTCACAAGATTGCCATCGCCCCATTTAGAGAGTAGTGTGAGATTCACACGGTCAACCATAGCTTCTCTTTCAGTCTGGACTTGATAATCACTGGTCCGAGCACCTGATTGATATCTCTCCACAACTGTGCTGTCGTCTGCATACCCATAGATACCGGGCATAAGCAGATTATTAATATGCAGAAGAGAGTTGCGTAGATAACGGACCCCTGAGGAACACCGGCGTTAGTCGCCACAGGATCGGATGAGCAGCCATCGACAATGACCCGGAGAGACAGTTCATCAAAAAGTCCTTTACCCAGTCAATGAGGCCAGGAGATAAGCCGTACGCTGGAAGCTTACCCAAAAGGCTAGCGTGCCAAACTCTGTCAAAGTCTTCGAGACATCAAGAGAAACAACAAGTGCTTCCCCCACTATTCACGATTGCCAAGCCGTTACGTGCGTTGCTTTTTCATTTTTTATTTCATTCATTTTTTAGTGTTTTTTTTTTTAATTTTTCTACTTCTATAAGTATCTATGGTTTTGTTTATTTATTTTTAATCTAGTTAATGTAGAATATAACTAATAGTTCAGAACGATACCGTATACTTAAAATAAACTGGCGTATAGACGACCTGACAGCTCGAAAAACGCGTGACTAATTTTGATTTGTCATTGTGTGCGTACATTTTACTTACAAGGACTATGGAAAATGATTGTTAACGAAGCGGTAAAAAGATTTTAAAAAAATTGTTTAGTGCACGTATTTGAATAACTTCAAAAATTAACTGAATTTTACCATGATAGTTCTAAAATAATTAAAAAATATTCATACCTATAACATGTTCCTGGGAATAAGCTGAACGTAAAATGTAAAAGGATATACCGTTAACTTAAGAAAACACTCCCCAAGAATCAGATGGGAAAGTTGTATTTTCGAGTTCTGGTGATCTTGTAAAAAAAATATTTACTGCCATGGACAGTTTCCCCGGAATTACTTTTTTAACATATTGACGTATAAATAGGTAGATACTTAACTAAGTATATACCTATTTATATTTTATAAAATGTTTTGATGGGAAAATAACAACGGGACACGGAGTACATAAGTGCTGCTTTATTTTTCATATAAGTATTATTTGTGATAATTATAAACATTTAATAAATAAATACATTATAGAACTTTATTTTAACATTCGACTTAAGTATAAATGTAAACTTAATAATTTCAGTGAGGAAACTTGTAGGAATCAGTTAAATAAGATTGTTCTGTTTGAGGCCAATATGTTTATGAGGCTTCATCATGCTTCATATTTATATTCTTTCATCTGTCCCTGAAAAGTATAAGGTAATAATAAAGTTATTATCATTTTAGCTGCATGAATTTTAAAAACATAATGATCTTAACAGAGTAAAGGGCACCAAGTGTCTGAGGATATAGATGCACTCTCTATTCTCTCAATCTCGATATGTTAAGAAAATGGCCACTCATTTATGAACTGACCGCGGCAAGTGCAATTTCATCTGGAAGATCTATCGATCCGCGCAGGTATTACTTAACCGCGAGTTCCTCTTCTCTACGACTAACGCTGTAGGCGATGAACTACGCTATTTAAGTCCTCGGCACAGTGTCATCAGCCATCAAGCATGAATCGGGCTTGATTGAGCATGAAACGCTCGATGCGTTGTGAGTATCAAATACTATGGTGGACGTCTAGTGAGGCTTCAGGAGCATTACTAAGTATCTATACCTAACTACGTTAAAAGATTTATCATTGTGACTTGGGGAATATAATCTGAAGCTCTGCTCAACCCCTTGGGTAATGCTATGAAAATTGAACTAGTGTGACTAGAGTGTATACACTTTATTATAGTCCGTTCGCGTTAAGAAAATAGTGAGTCATCAGTGCAACTACAGGGTAAAGGTGTATTCACAGTGGAGTAAAAATTCTTTTTTTTTTCCAACATTTAATTAAGTTTAATGGAAACAAATTTTCTTAAAATTACTTAAATCACTAATCAGTATCGCTAGATCTTTCGACTAACAATGTTGTGCTATCCTGTTTATTGAAATCGAAACCAAGCTCGTGCATTATTTTATGATGTGTGGTAGGTTTGAAAACAGGAATATCTTCGTCAGCTTCGCAAAGTGTCATAATTTTGTCCAATGTCGGGTAGTCGTTATTTAAATATATTGAGTGAACTTTTCTCCTTATTGCACATTTGTCTAATTCATCTAATTTATCGACCGTCGATAGTCGAGCTCTTTTTTTCATGGGTGATTTAATGTGTTAGTATCCTTTTGTTCTTTAATAATTTTATAAACAGTATTTTCGGACACACCACATGCACTTGCTGTTTTTATTACTGTGCTCTCCACAGTCGCATTTAAATCACACAGTTTAAAGTACTTATAAACATTGTAAATTACGCGTCTCTCTCCGCTATGGAAATAAAAGTGGATCAATAGATCCACTTTTATTCTTTCGAATAGGTGAGGTATTCATTTTCAAAATTTAATGTTGAACGAGTAACACGCAAAATACACAACTATTTTGTTCGAAGGTCTGACTTCAACTGGTCACTGTGAACTCGACTTTCTAATTTCTTGTATTTTAATTGGCTGCGGGGTGTGGCCAGGCCGACGGACAACGATGGCTCACTATTATCTTAACGCGAACGGACTATAGTTGGTGGCGGGTATACCATCTTTTTTAATAAGATTTTTGGCATGGTTGCTTGTTTTTTAAGCCATGTCTTCATTTATCTCAGTATCAAGTAATAATAATCCTTTAAAGCACACTGCTTCACAATATGTTGATTCGTCACATAACTTGAGCCAGCAGGCAGTTGGCGATAGTATCTCAAGGCGCCTAAGCAGACAGACACCTAATCTTGAGATTCACATCATCATCGAAGCACTTGTTTCAAGTTGTGTATCGCTAGCAACGCAAAGTCGGGAATTTGCATTTGGAAAAATCCAAAATTAGGGGCTTTTTAGGTGCTAATTAGGTGCCAAGTTTAAAAATTAGGTGCTCTACAATTTTCACCGCAACGAACTGTTGAAATTTGCGTTGCTAGCAAAACGTCTCGCTAGCAACGTAATGAAGTTATTACACTTACAATAAATATTAATAGCAAGGAATTAAGTGCTAATTAGTTGCTGCAAGTATACGCAATGACAAGGCACCCTTAATAAAAATAAAGTCGTTATTCAGAACAAAGCAGATGCAAAATTCAGGTTTTCTGAAAATCAGAAAAGAATCAGAAATGCTTTTAGGAAAAGCCTAAATTATGGGCTAAAAAGCCCCTAATTTAGGCTTTTCCTTTTCTTTTTTTTTTTCTTCAGAAAAAGTCCAATTTAGGGGCTTTTTAGGTGCTAATTAAGTACCAAGTTTAAAAATTAGGTGCTCTAAAATTTTCACCGCAACGATCTATTGAAATTTGCGTTGCTGGCAAAACGTATCGCTAGCAACGCAAAGAAGTTATTAGATATGCGATCAATATTAATAGCAAGGAATTAAGTGCTAATTAAGTGCTGAGCAATTATCGAAACCCGATACAGATTAAGATATTATTCTGGGAATTATGGGGTCCACGACCACCATTACCTTACCATAATGTATGAACGGTATTTTTTGATCTTTATCAGTGCTTAAAAATTAAGTGCTAATTAGGTGCTGAAAGATTATTGAGGTTGCATGTAGATGACGGTAATATTCTGGAAGCTATCGGATTTAAAACTACCATTACCTTACTATAAGGTATGAACGGCATTTTTTGTTTTTCAGATTTAATATGATTATATTTGAAAATGGTGGAAATTTGGTTGAAAATTATATTAAATAATATTATAGATTTATAATATTATTTAATATAATTTTCAACCAAATAAATGTTACAATTCTTATTTTTAGACATGTGAAGCCTAAACTTTAGTGTACTAAATCGAAAGGATATTTTCTTTCCAGTAAATTGCTCTGTAATAAATATCGCCATCTACAAATTTCTATAGTTCTAGTCATTTTATCGAATCAAAATCGATAGAATCTCAAGGTGGTAAGTACGATAGACGCTAGATGGCACAAACACAAGGACCTGATTTTTGCATTTGCTTTGCCGAATAACATACATAACATAAACACTCACGCCTGTCACCCAGAGGGGTAGGCAGAGACTATGGACTTCCATTTGGCACGATCCTGACAGACCTCTCTCGCTTCCTCCACATCCATATACCTACGCATACACGCTCATCGGTTAAAGGTACTCTTGATTTGGCCCATTTTCAATATATCGCCAATTTGGTCGATAAACTTTCGCCTAGGGCGACCCTTCCCGACTCTGCCTTTCATATCTGCAACATAAATTTTCTTTGTCACTCTTTCCTCATTCATTCTTTCAACATGACCAAACCACCGAAGCATTCCTTTCTTAATCCTGGTCACAACATCATCTTGCAAACCACACTCTTCTCTTATTAAACAATTTCTCACTCTGTCATTCAGATTCATCCCTAACATACTCCTTAATGACCGCATTTCTACAGCATTTATTCTACTCTCGTGCTTCTTCTGCCACACCCAATTTTCACTACCATACATTAAAGTAGGCACTAACACAGCATTGTGAATTGCCATACGTGCCTTTTTGGACACATTCTGACTTTTCACAATAGAGTGTAGAGCCCCATTCACTCTATTTCCTGCATTCACTCGTCGTTCTATATCCTTATCATATCTACCATCCCTGCTAAACACACATCCCAAATACACAAACTCATCTACTTGCTCTACCAACTCCCCTTCTATTCTTATTTCACATATCGTTTTACTTTCTCCTCTTTCAAAAACCATAACTTTCGTCTTACTTGCGTTCACTCTCATTCCCTTTTCTTTTAATGTCCTGTTCATTAATGTAACCATCATTTGCAACTCGGCTGCCGACGACGCAAGTATGACTTGATCATCGGCGTACAAAAGGCATTTGACGGTTAACTCACCCATTCTTAACCCGCATTCTTCTACTTTCAAATTTTCCAAACAACTGTCCATAAATAGGTTGAACAGCCACGGGGAAGCCACACAGCCCTGTCTGACACCTTTATGGATGCCAAACCAGTCCGAGTAGGCCCCGTTGATCCTGACACAGGCACTAGAGTCCCTATATAGAGACTTCAATGCCTGTATCAAGCCAGCGCTCAACCCAAATGAGTTCAGTGTTTGCCATAACACATCCCTATCCACTCTGTCATAAGCCTTCTCCAAGTCTATGAACGCACAAAAAACTTTTTGATTTTTGGCCAAAAACTTCTCCGCGATCATGCGCATGGAATAGACCTGATCCGTACATCCCATTCCCTTTCTAAATCCCGCTTGCACATCCCAAATTTTTCCATCAGTTTCTTTCATAACTCTTTCAATTAGTACCTTAGCATACAGTTTCCCCACAATGCTAAGAAGGCTGATACCACGGTAGTTTTCACAGTCCTGCTGTGATCCTTTTCCTTTATATATTGGGACTATCACGGCTTTGCACCAGTCTCCTGGTACCCGCTTAAGTTCCCAACATAAATTAAACAAGGTGTACAGCAGGTCTGCTACCACTCCTTCTCCAGCCCTTAGCATTTCGAGAGATACTCTATCATAACCGGCTGCCTTACCTGCTTTCATACTTTTCATTGCTTTCATTATTTCATCTATACTTACATCTCTATCTATTTCGTCTTCTTTCGGAATTTCTATTTCATTTAATTTAAACGTCTCATCACTCATAAACACGCTTTCAAAGTATTCCTTCCATCTCCTTAAACTCAAAACTTCGTCATTCAGAATAATTTTCTTATCTTTGCCGAATAATTTTCTGAATAATGACTTTATTTTTATCTGGGGCGCCTTGTCATTACCTATACTTGCAGCACCTAATTAGCACTTAATTCCTTGCTATTAATATTTCACGTATATCTAATAAATTCATTGCGTTGCTACCGAGACGTTTTGCTAGCAACGCAAATTTCAACAGTTCGTTGCGGTGAAAATTTTAGAGCACCTAATTTTTAAATTTGGCACCTAATTAGCACCTAAAAAGCCCCTAAATTGGACTTTTTCTGAAAGCAATTTGATTCTATTTTGATTTTCAGGAAATCTGAAATTTGCATCTGCTATGTTCTGAATAACGACTTTATGTTTATTAGGGGCGCCTTGTTATTGCGTATACTTGCAGCACCTAATTAGCACTTAATTTCTTGCTATTAATATTTATCGTAAGTTTAATAACTTCATTGCGTTGCTAGCGAGACGTTTTGCTAGCAACGCAAATTTCAACACTTCGTTGCGGTGAAAATGTTAGAGCACCTAATTTTTAAACTTGGCACCTAATTAGCACCTAAAAAGCCTCTAATTTTGGATTTTTCCAAATGCAAATTCCCGACTTTGCGTTGCTAGCGATACACAACTCTTGTTTCACCGTTTACACTAATAGTTTGTCGGGCTTGAGACGACACCTTTTCTCGTTAATTATCAACCCTATTTAAAATATTAAAAGATTTTAAATAACTTAAACTAAACTATACTATAATATTTTTGCACATTACCCATAATTGTCAAAATTAATTGTGTAAATAATGATATTTTGATAACATAACGTTATTAGTTACGTTTTGATATATCGGATATCGGTCCATGCCTACTGGCCATAGATTACTGTATATATACTAGAGACCACAGACTACTACTAGAAACTGGCTGACATTTACAATCCTAATTATATTGGTATTGGGTCGTATTGGGTATAAATAAAATTGGTACTTACATTTAGATTTGGGTATTTTGCCGTTGCCGGTTTCTTTAAGTCATTTATTTTCTTATCAATTTTAATTTATTGATTATGTTAATTTATTCAATTGTTAACCAACCAATGTGAACTCAAGTAATAATACTGTGTTATGGTGTGATATTAGACTATGCTTACGTTTAGAAAAGATAGATTAGATTAATTTATTATTATTGTCATACGTCAAGTTTATCTTAAAATGTTTAGGTGGCGACAAATAATAACTAGATCTGCGAAGAGGCATACATATCTAGTGACAGTCGTAAATAACAATAAAAACATAAGTTCTACTTCAATTGCTATGTCTGATAAGTTTCGTCTGCCAGCAAGATATGGAACGGGGGAAAAAAGTGTGTGGTAAGTAAATTATTTGTCTTAGAAATACTGCCTGTATTTTTAAAAACGATATATATTTACTAATAAATAACGGATCAAAAATGTATTCTTAATATTACATTTGGTTATGTTATAATTGCAATTACATGCCAATCAATTACAATTGTTTCAGTTATATAACCATTTACATGTAAATAACACTAATCCTAATCATAGCTAAAAGAAAGGTCCATTTATATAAGTTGGAAATTTGTAGTTATGGTATTGTTTATTTCTATTATCGTAGGGTTGCCAACCCCAAATTAAAAAAACTAGGATTTGAAGTTGAAAAAACCAGGACAATTCAGTTTAAATACAAGACGAAGTAAAGGCCTTGTCAAACATAACTGTGAACCGAACCAAATGTATATACTATGTATGCAAGTATCTGACTAAATTCCAACGATACCATACATAACAAAATTATATTAATTATAATTGGTTTGCTGCCTATCTCGTGAAATAATTTTTCATTGTTAATTTGAATGCCTTG
Source organism: Parnassius glacialis (assembly GCA_033319125.1). Lineage (NCBI taxonomy): Eukaryota > Metazoa > Arthropoda > Insecta > Lepidoptera > Papilionidae > Parnassius > Parnassius glacialis. The sequence continues at coordinate 9,337,558 of JAVANC010000001.1, read as the reverse complement.
ATCTTAAAAATACATGACCTTATCAGGGCGCCTTAAAAACCCAGAACGCTGTGTAAAAACTATCCTGGAAATCCCAGGACACTACAACAACTAGGACATGTTCTGGGAATACAGTATATTATTGGTACATGAGTTATCTTTTTTAACAAAGAAATCAGTATGAAATCTTGTGAATACAATTTTAAAATTTATAAAAGAAATTCAGATCAGACTAAATATCATATTATCAGACAGATGAATATATTTAAAAACTTTTGCTTAGTAAAGTAAAAATGCTGTTATCTGTTTAGTTTACAATAAAAATATTAACATTTTGATTTTGCCTTAATTAAATTAAGTAAACTCAACTAAATATAATATAAAATAAATAAATTGTAGTTTAAAAGAACTAAAGAAACTACAGATAAAATTATTTTATTTTATCCTGGTGATCCTATACAGGATACTGGGATAAAGTTATTAAATTATTATATTGTCATCAGTCCTTGATACAAATGAAAATTTCTAAGTCATTTGGTCACCTACAAGTTGGTGAAAAAAGATTCCATTACATACCTAGATAAATAACAATATTTTCAATGAATAGATCCTTTAAAAATAACTGCTTTTCATCATATTTCTTATATATTTTCTCTGTGCAAGTTTACTAATATACAGAAATATATAATCTTAAAAAAAACTTCATTGTAGTTTTTTTAATTCTATCAATATTTTCATTTAAAACATTAATGACCTATATCTAATAGACCTAGATATTTTATTTTATATAGTTATGAATAGAGATTCTGAAAGGCCCATCCTACATTGATATCGTGATTTCTCTCCATAAAACAGGGTGGAATATATTCAGTTAGCAGCTGATTACAAACCTGCTGTAAATCTGGGACAAGGTTTTCCAGACTACCATGCCCCTAAACATGTCACTAATGCATTGGCTGATATTGCAAATGGTGACAATCCCTTGCTTATGCAGTATACTAGAGGATTTGTGAGTACCACACAACTTCTAATAAAATAACTTTCCGATCTACTTACTTTTATTGCAATTGCTATTTATATGACTTTTCCTTACAGGGACATCCCAGATTAGTACAAAACTTATCTAAAGTATATTCTCCATTGATAGGAAGAGAATTGGACCCATTTAATGAGATTCTTGTAACAGCTGGTGCCTATGAAGCTCTTTACTCAGCAATTTTAGGTAATAATATTTTTTATCTACTATTAACACAACAGCAATGTTTATTAATGTAATTTATTTCATGATTCATTAGAGACCTGATTATATCCAAGTTAAATATCTTGGAATATGTATTCAAAAATTATCTTTTAATAAAAAACAGAAGCTCCATATATAATAACTTCTAAAGTCTAGGTTGTTATAGTGTATAGGAAAAGAAAGGGTCCTGCTGCCCTTATACCCATCCACTGTTGATCTTAGGGTTGGAGAGGTCTTTCCAATTAAATGTGATTATTATCAGACTCAAGACAATACACTGTCAGACAAAGGCTTCAATTATAAAGACTAGTATACCAATTATCATGGGTCAAAGCTAATGCCACCCATACCATCTGGTAATATATGTGTTAGAGGTGCCCATTTCTTAAGATATATGTAAACCTAGTTATATGTGGTAGAACCATGCTACAGCTATATTAATAGTATAGTTGTAGCACAAATGGGTTGGCTCGACCAGGAGAGGACCACACTCTCACAGAATACCGACGTAAAATAGCAGCTTAAATACTGCTGTGTTTCGTATTGTGAGTGTAGAGAACCAGAGACCCTTTATACTGAAAAAGAGGCATTCCATCTTAGTCCTCACGACTGACAATGCATCTGCATTTTATTCGCAAACGAGTACGAGTGTAGATGTCTATGGGCCACAGCAACCACTTACCATTAGGTGGACTGTGTGCTCGCTTGTCACCCTTATCCTATAAAAAAATCTAGTAAAGGCTCAAAATGAACTGATTGCTCAACATAAACATATTAATGCAGTCCATATTTCAGATACAAATAAAATAGTTATAATTTTTTTCATTTGAATTCTGCTTTAGTGCCAATAGGTAACATACATATGTACTCAATATCACAAGCAGGAGGTTCCTAAGATAAATAAATCAGTATATATCATTATGACTTATAATTCCTTTCTTTTCAAAAACAAGATTGAATTTTCGGAATGTTTAATTAATTTCAGGCCATGTGGATAACGGTGATGAGGTAATCGTAATTGAGCCATTCTTTGACTGCTATGACTTTATGATCAAATGCGCAGGAGGAATACCAAAATTTATTCCACTAAAACCAGTAAGTTTCTATATGTGTGTATTAACATTTCATAGAATAAGAAATCATAATGTTTTTGGAATATTATTGCCTATTAAAAGGGCATGCTGAACATAAGCCTCCCCCATAAATGAGGGCATCCACGACTTTTCTACCACCAAGGCGGCGCCACTGGAAAGTGAGGTATAATATTTGACAGATTTCATAGCGGGGAAGTTAATTTATTCGGAAAATGTAAAAGTTATTGTTTCTTTTTGTACTATTAGCTTTATTTTATATTAATAACGTTAAAAATAAATAAACCAAACTACAGATATTCATGAAAGTAGAAAAATTTAAAAAAAGTTAAAAATGTGCAAATATTTTATAAAGCAAACCACTGACGCATTATTTTGTGTATTAATATATAAATACTCTAGAAAGTGATAAACTTTTATTAAAAAACAACTTCTCAATTAAATTACATTGTGAAACAAAAAACTTTACCTCAGTGTCAACTAGCGACATCTGGTGAGCAGAAAATTATTAGCCCTCATTGGCAGGCAAGTTGACAACCACAGTTTTTTTTTATTATTGTAAGGAAAATACTGCTTCCCGTCTGTCCCCTCTTAAAGCACCTTACTTTAAACTGCAATTAGCAATTTCAATAAGGAGTTCATAATAAGTGAATATAAAACTCTGCTCATGTAACATAAAATTTTATACACCTCTCTATCATAGCCAAACAAAAATTATTTTTTTATTAAATATATATAAATTACTAGAATATTTTTTCAAAGTTATTTTTGCCTTTGTTACTGGTTTGGAAAAACTTTCTGCCTTGTGGAGCACCAGCAAGAAACCCAGCTGGAATGTTTTTTAAATATTAATTTACAATTGATATTGTACATTCAAATATGAAAACAATAAGAAACATCATGGTAAAGATCACCTCATTGGCAGGGGTTGTTATCAATCATGTCTTGTTTAATATTATAATATAGTAGAGTCTCACTAATCCGGCAATTCAGTACATCGGCATGTCCAGTAGTCTGGCACCCTACTCTACTTCTTCTCTACTCTTTTCCGCCGCTCCCTGCCTGATCTGTATGAGCGAAAGCTTGCGCTACGTAAGGTAGTAGGCGCACTCTCGCTTAAACACGTACCTGCTGGTGTGCGAGTAGTGATTTGTCATTAAAATAGTTGAAGATCAAGATGAATGATGATAGAAGAGCAAACAGAAATACATACATACATAAACACTCACGCCTGTCACCCAGAGGGGTAGGCAGAGACTACGGACTTCCATTTGGCACGATCCTGACACACCTCTCTCGCTTCCTCCACATCCATATACCTACGCATATACGCTCGTCGGTTAAGGGTACTCCTAATCTGGCCCATTTTTAATGTATCGCCGATTTGGTCGATAAACTTTCGTCTAGGGCGTCCCTTCCCGACCCTGCCGTTCACTTCTGCAACATAAATTTGCTTTGTCACTCTTTGACAAACAGAAATATAAAACTTTAGCATTGAAAGAGAAAATGGAGATTTAAAAAGGTTAGACAGTGAATAAAACATGTGCAAACTGGCGAAAGTGTATGGAGTTGGGTGTGCTACTATGTACGATCTTAAGAAAAACAGTCAAAAGATCGAGGAACATGTGACAACACAAAAATATTTTAAACAAAAACCACAAGTTGCAAAAAAACAAACCTTAATTAAGGACTATTATAAGATAACTTAGTTTTGTAAGATAAACATTGTCATAAAGAAATAAGTACATACATAAATATGTATGTAATGCTTTATTTATTTTGAATTTCCCTATACAATCCAGTAATCTGAACATTCCAATAATTCGTCACACCCTGATCTTTTATCGTGCCAGATTAGTGAGACTACTGTAACCATTTTAAAATAAATTAAAAACTTTACACTTTACACATACTATTGGTTTTTGCGACATATCATTGGATTAAATCTTATTTTGAAATCCCCCCAGTCTATAGAAGAGCCCTATCTTTAGCAGTGGATTTTTTTAGTCTGTGATTGCTGGATGATGAAAATTATATTTTCAAATCTATTATGATGATTCATAAATACATCTTAGAATGAAAATGTAAAATCTGCTATCAGTAAGAATATTTTCTTATCTCATGTAACTATTGAACCCTCATAACAAGTTAAATATGTGTCATTTAGATAAGATTTCATTGCGTCGTAAGTTTGATGATAAAATTGACAATATGTATACATGTTGTGTACTTCATTTGATTATTTATTTCTTTCTAATTATTTTGTCTATTCGAATTTTATCTAACCTAAATTAAAATCATTTATCACATTATTTGTTTTAAGAAGACAAAATTTACAAGAAACAAAAATACTCACTGTATTTTATTTAAAATCTATACCATATAAATAACATAGCAACAACTGCCTTATATTGAACTGAGGGGACTTTTTGTTTCTGTCTATAACTCCACGACCATATAAAGAAAACGTGTAAAATGTCAGGGGTGATCTAGGCTATATTTTATTTGAATAAATTGAAGGTTTTCTTTTAGAAATCGAAAAAATTATGTAATAAATGGTTTTTAATAATAATAATAATCTTTATTTCAGACAAACGTCCATAAATTGATTAGTAACATTACATTTTTTATATTTATTGTTAGTAAAAATTGCCTAAAATCTAAAACAAACAAAAAGAAACAATTTATCATACAATTAAAAAAAAACAATATCAAAAATTACTAAAATTACTTATTTAAAAAAAATACATGTTATATTATTTACTGTGATTTAACATTTTAACGCTTATGCATGTGCAGGCGAATCCAGTGTTTTAAAAGCGGAGAGTCCCACCTATCGGCCAAAGCGCTTAGGATGCTATTAGAAGAGTCCCTAATACGAAAAAGAAGCGAGGCGCATCTCTTTCGCATTATGGCATAAAAGTCGTCCGTACGTGCATCCGCGAACATAGTAGATGCACTACAGTGACGAGCTAGTCCCATCAAAATCCTAAATGCATTGTTATATTGAACGCGTAGTGCATTATACGTCCGCTGCGTGTACCCAACCCACATGCTACACGTATAAAAGGTTTGACAGTACGCTTTGAAGAGCATTACTTTAACCTGTCTAGTAGACTTAGCGAATCTGCGAGTCAGCATGTTGCAACGGACTGCCAGTACTCTGCGTTCTCTCTCAATATCGCAGTCATCACTCATGTTTACTGTGAGCCAGTGCCCTAGATACTTAAATTTAGGTACTCTTTTTATAACTGTCCCACATAAATTTACAGGCGGTACGTTAGCACTTCTCATATCGTCTGATGATGTTTTTGATGATTATCTTAAACTTAAATAAAACCACATGTATAGATCCTACCGATACAAAGCTGGAGCAAACCGCTGGTATTTAATATGCTCCATGTAATGGGTATCCATTAGCAAATTTTTCATGCCATTGGTTTTAAAACGGACGATAGGAAGGAGGATATTGATCTAAAACCGTGACACAGGGATATAGGCTACTGATCATATGATTCCAGTTCGGGCCAAAAAATCAATGCTTAAATTTTTCTGTCAAGAAATTTTTATTAACAGCCCGGAATCAGGAAGATGGCGATATTTCACCCCGTGCCTCAGACAGCTCGAAAAGCCGTTGGCCCTGCACTATTCCCACACTTTCATAGTAAGATGGGCGACAATCGGACATGAGCATTGATGTCTGGTCATGTCGAATTACTATAGACTAGAATAGAATAGAATGATTTTTATTCAATATTGATTATTACAGAATACTTATTGAACGTAATTTTTTATTTACCACTGGTTCGGAAAATACCTCTGTCCTGAGAAGAACCAGCAAGAAATCCAGCGGAACTTTTTTTAAACATAATTTCACTTAACAATAATTTTGTTTATACAATTTTAAATGAATTTTCGTAGAACCAGCATGGTGGCGATCACCTTATTCCCAGAGAAATTTATTCCCTTATTCCCCATATTAATAAGTTATTATAATATCAAGGAATACATGAATGAAAATAACCCCTGGAAATAAGGTGATCGCCACCATGGTTCTATGAAAATTAATTTAAAATTGTATAAGCAAAATTATTGTTAAGTGAAATTATATTTTAAAAAAAAGTCCCGCAAGTACATATTATTTATAATTTATATTGAATAAAAACGTCACGAACTCATCCGAAGGACGCACGATAATCCACGAACACTGAGTTTCGGCGCCGCCGAAAGTTCGGCAGATTTTTTTCCGAAACCGAAACTAGATTTTTTTGCCGAAACTTGCCGAAACCGAAACCGAATCTTCGGTCGGTCACTAATAATAACCCTTTTTGTACAGTTTTTCTTTAATAAATCTGTTAAACTTATTTATTGACAAACTTTGAACATGTTCTGGGATTTTGTTTTAAAAGCGTATACATTGCCTCATAAATGAATTACTAATTCTGTGGAATCTAGTAACTGGCATTACAAGCTTATGTTTGTGCCTATGAAAGTGTGGGAGTAGTAACTGCACCTGTACTCGCATACACAGTCGTGCTGTAAAATCCTTTCCAACACAGATGGCTATTCTCCGTTGAGAGTGGCTGTCGTGACCGAAATTTTGTCTGAAGAACATCATTACTCAACATCGATTGCCTCATAAAGGGGGACTCTGAAAGATCGCAGAGATCGAGAAGACTTGATCGAAACTTATAAAATTATGCATGGACACTACGATCTAGAAAATTTTGACAAAGATTTATTCCAATACTCAAAAAACACAATCTAAGGAACATCACTTCAAATTAAATAAAGCTATGTCGAATTATAACCCACACAAGCACTATTTTACCCAAAGAGTGGTCGAAGCATGGAACAAGCTGCCATCAAAAGTGATATCTGCACAAACTATTAACCAATTCAAGAACAGATTAGATAAACAACTAAAATAGAATAATTACACATTTGAAAATAGGGTATGGGCTTATATCAGCTGTTTCAACTGCTGGCCTTTTAAGTAATATTAATAAATAATAATAAAATCAAATCTTAATGTGCATTGCACCAATATTTTACAGAAAACAAACAAAGAGAACATGACCTCGGCAGACTGGGTGCTCGATGAAAAGGAGCTGGCCTCCCTCTTCACGAAACGCACCAAGATGCTCATACTGAACACACCTCACAATCCGCTCGGGAAAGTGTTCACACGGGAAGAGCTGGAAGTCATTGCCGATTTGTGCAAGAAACACGACATTCTATGTTTATCAGATGAAGTCTACGAATGGATGGTGTATGAACCCAACAAACATATAAGGATAGGTAAGTTGCTAATTAGCCAAAAGCCGAAACGCCAGCGTGAGCGAAATAGTTAATAATAACTGGAGTGGCAAACAAACTTCATTACACCTTATGATAAAAACATTGCCACAGCAAAGCAAGCACTGATATTTATAATATTTATTTAATTTCTTCAAGTAACAAGGCTATAAGGTACACGTGGTTGTGGGAGAAAGGGAGGTTCTCTTCAAACTAGGTAATAATCACCATTTTGTTTTTATGCACGCAGACCTTAGCTAAATGGTTAAAAAAATTAAACTATAAAAAAGCAGAGGCTATTTTACAATGCATTACACACTACAATATTAGTAAGCAAACACACACACACACACACACACACACGCGCACGCACACAGATACACCCTACATAATTTTTCTTTAATAGTTTATTATATCTTACGGATTAAGTTAATCACTATGTGTATTTATGGATATGGAGGAGCGGGATTTTCTGGCACAGGTGTTTTTACACTTAAAAGAAGATTCCAACCATGTCTCAAGATCATTGTAAAGTTTTAGTTGGTCAATAAAGTTTTTATTTATTATTATATATTATTATTATTATAAACATCTGCAACCAACTTCAAACAAAGAAGACTAAGACGAAATACCTCAGACCTGTAAACCTGTAATTATACTGATACTCTATAACTATTTGGCAGCAGAAATAGGTAAGTGGGAGACACCTACACAGGCGGACACCTGGGCAGAAAGGAAGTAATGTCTGATTCCATTAAATATCTTCCTAATATTGGGGAAATGATAAAGAAGAAAGGAATAAAGAGTTTAAACATCTCATTTCGTTCCTAGCAACACTGCCCGGCATGTGGGAGCGGACAATAACTGTCGGCTCAGCGGGCAAGACGTTCTCGGTGACCGGCTGGAAAATAGGCTGGGCCTACTGTACGCCAAATCTCATGAGGAATCTGCAAGTCGTACATCAGAACTGCGTGTACACTTGCCCTACGCCCACACAGGTTTGTTCCATCCATTCATCCATTACAGCCTATATAAGTTCACTACTAAACATAAGCCTCCCTTATAGATTGCCTCATATGTTGGGTTTTGCCATATTTCCCATGCTTAGAAGAGGAAGAATGTCTCCATTTCTTATTTAATTTTCTCTTTTTTCTTTCTTTATTTTCTTTTTTTATATAAATATAAAATAATACTATTAAACATTACTAATATTCCCTTTTTTGGGCGGTGCTACAGTCCCTTTAGCGGTGCCAAATTGACTATCGGTATATCGAAGTGCTGAAGTATTTGTATAGTAGGGCTACGATGGCTATCCGAGTGCAGAACCAGAGTACGAAACCTATCCAACTGCAGAGAGGTGCTTACTTACCTGTCTTAACAGGGCGACGTTATATCCCCGAAACTCTTCACCGCTGCATTGGAAGACTTTCAAGCTACTGGACTGGAATGGATACGGTATTAACATCAATGGCGAGTACATCACTCACCTTTGATTTGCCGACGATATAGTCCTTATGACAGAATCACTGGAGGACTTAAGCACTAAGCTTAATGACCTCAATAGTGTCTCCCAACAGATAGGACTTAAGATAAACATGGACAAAACAAAGATTATGTTTAATGTCCATGTCACACCTATGCTGGTAGTTGTTGGGAGCACTAAGCGCGAAGTTGTTGACGAGTATGGTTTACCTGGGACAAATAGTCCGACTAGGTAAGTCCAAATTCGACCGAGAGGTCAATTGACACACACACAGACATCTTCTCGTCAGGTATATCTCAAAACTTGAAAACGAGACTATACAACCAGTGCGTGTTGCCAGTGATGACCTATGGAACTGAGACGTGGTCCTTCACTGCTGGCCGGATGAGGAAGCTCAAGGTTCCTCAGCGAGCTATGGAGAGCGCTATGCTCGGAGTTTCTCTGCGTAATAAACTTAGAAATAAGGATATCCGCAGTAGAATCAGAGTGACCGACATAGCCCAACGGATTAGTAAGCTGAAGTGGCAATGGGCCGGCCATATAGCTCGAAGAACTGACAACCGATGGGGAAGAAAGGTTCTCGAGTGGCGGCCTCGTACCAGCGGACGAAGTGTACGGCGTCCCCCCACTAGATGGAGTGACGACCTGGTAAGACATGCAGGAAGTCGATGGATGCAGGTGGCTCTGGACCGTGTTTTGTGGCATTCCTTGGGGGAGGCCTATGTTCAGCAATGGACTTGTGAAGGGCTGTAATGATGATGATGAATGATGATATTCGAACCCACGACCTTTCGAGTTCGCGGTCCGCGCCCTGCCGTTAGGCTACTGACGCTTCTATCTCTGTCGCCTCTTACGACGTCCATGTGACGATATGGGATAGTGGATATCTCACCCTACACGCCTAACTGCTATATGCGGGGTGGTTGTTTGTTATTAAATCATTAACATAGCCAGTTTATGCGAAAAATTGTATGAATAACTTAAAATCTGCACTGGACAGATGTATTGGTTTTTATTATGTTGTCATTCCACACTGACGATGAATGTAGGTGTTTGTGATATCACCATCAAGCTTTTTAGGCGACTTCCATAAAAGTTTTATTCCATTTTTTGGAAACATAATGAAATAGCGTGGCGAACTAGTCGCTCCATTACCTTCTCACAAAATCCTCTGATCCTTATTTCTGAGCTTATGCCTAGCTGTGAGATGTATATAGGCTGTATGTTATTGACTTTATTCTCCTTTCAGTCCACTACAGGTCATAGGCCTCTCTCAAAATGCGCCATTTAGCCTGATCTTCGGCTTCACACATCCGGTTAACTGTGCCCGCCTTATTGATGGTCTTAAACTGGTTATAAATGCGATTGCTTATCATAAAGTTCTGGGTTCATTTTCGGTTTTTCTAACAAGAAATTAATAGAAGAATCAGGCGTTCATCATCATCATCATCATTACAGCCCTTCACAAGTCCACTGCTGAACATAGGCCTCCCCCAAAGAATGCCACAAAGCACGATCCTAAGCCACCTGCATTCATCGACTTCCTGCATGTCTTACCAGGTCGTCACTCCATCTCGTGGGGGGACGCCCTACACTTCGCCTACCGGTACGAGGCTGCCACTCGAGAACCTTTCTTCCCCATCGGTTGTCGGTTCTTCGAGCTATATGGCCGGCCCACTGCCACTTCAGCTTACTAATCCGTTGGGCTATGTCGGTTACTCTGGTTCTACTGCGGATATCCTTATTCCTAAGTTTATCACGCAGAGAAACTCCGAGCATAGCCCTCTCCATAGCTCGCTGAGCGACCTTGAGCTTCCTCATACGGCCAGCAGTGAAGGACCATGTCTCAGTTCCGTAAGTCATCACTGGCAACACGCACTGATTGTACAATTTCGTTTTAAGGTTTTGAGGTATGTCTGACGAGAAGATGTGTCGTAGCTTCCCGAACGCTGCCCAGCCGAGTTGAATCCGTCGATTGACCTCTCGGTCGAAGTTGGACTTACCTAGTCGGACTATTTGTCCCAGGTAAACATACTCGTCAACAACTTCGAGCTTAGTGCTCCCAACAACTACCGGCATAGGTGTGACATGGACATTAAACATAATCTTTGTTTTGTCCATGTTCATCTTAAGACCTATCCGTTGGGAGACACTATTGAGGTCATTGAGCATAGTGCTTAGGTCCTCCAGCGATTCTGCCATAAGGACTATATCGTCGGCAAATCGAAGGTGAGTGAAGTACTCGCCATTGATGTTAATATCGTATCCTTTCCAGTCCAGAAGCTTGAAAACGTCTTTCAATGCAGCGGTAAAGAGTTTCGGGGATATAACATCACCCTGTCTTACACCTCTCTGCAATTGGATAGATTTCGTACTCTGGTTCTGTACTCAGATAGTCATCGTAGCTCTACTGTACAAACACTTCATCACTTCGATATACCGACAGTCAACTTGGCACCGCTGAAGGGACTGCAGCACCGCCCAAATTTCGACGGAATCAAAGGCTTTCTCATAGTCCACATACGCCAGACATAGTGGCAAATTGTACTCTTCGGACTTCTGTACAATTTGCCGTACGGTATGTATGTGGTCTATGGTGCTAAAGCCCTTTCGGAAACCGGCTTGTTCGGGAGACTGGAAGTCGTCAAGTCTGCGCGCGTACGATTCGTAATGACACTCGAAAACAGCACGTAGACGCGGCTCAGAAGGGAAATCGGTCTGTAGTTCTTCAAGTGAGCGTTGTCACCTTTCTTGAAGAACAAGACCACCGCACTTCTGCTCCACGCCTCCGGTGTAATGCCACCATGGAGGACGGAATTAAAGTGCTTCTGAAGGACTTCAAGTACCGGTCTTCCACCCGCTTTCAGAAGCTCCGCTGTAATTCCATCCTCGCCCGGGGACTTGCCGTTTTTAAGGTGCTGGAGAGCCATTCTAATCTCGCTCAGACTGACGTCCGGGATATCTTCGGAATAGTGTCGGATAAGACTCTCTCTTGGATCGTTACTCACACTTGCGTGTGGCTCCAACGATGACGTGTACAGCTGCCCATAGAACCTCTCAATCTCACTCATAATCTCAGGTGTCCCGGAAACGATGCTGCCACATTCGGTCTTCAGCTTTGACACTTGGCTCTTTCTGGCAGACAGATCTCTGGCAAAGACTTTGGAGCCTTGGTTCCGCTCGATCGCTTCCTCAATACAAGCTTTATTGAAGTTGCGTAAGTCCCGCCGCATGCATTTGGAGATCTGTCTGTTTAGTTGCCTGTATGCTGTCAAATCTGTTGAAGAATGTAGCTTCATCTCCCGTCTAACAGCCATGAGATTAAGAGTGTGATCGGAGAGTTTTTGTGTTCTTCTGCGGCGGGTCTTGCAGAACTTAGCTCCGACCGCATTGACAGTTTCCACGAGCTTATCATTCATATCGTCCACTTCATTGCAGTCTTCTAGGCACTGAAAACGGTTTTGTAACTCGAGCTGAAAGGTTTCAGGACTTTGGAACAGAGCACGAGGGGGACGGAGCGTTGACTTCATTAGACGAGACCTCTCCAACTTAACGTTTAGGTTCAGTGTGCCTCTAACCATTCGGTGATCGCTACCAGTTTTCACCCTCGCGATCACGGAGACATCACTGAACAGTTGTCTTCTGGTCGTCATAATGAAGTCAATTCATTTTTTGTCGAACCGTCGGGGATCGACCAGGTCCACTTCCTGTGGGGCCGCTTCTTGAAGAAAGACTTCATCATAAAGAGTCTCTCTTTCTCCATGAAGTCGACCAGCTGCTGGCCCCTTGGGTTCCGTTGCCCTATTCCAAATTTCCCTACTTTCAGCTCACCGTTCTCTCTTGTGCCTAGTTTTGCATTGAAGTCTCCCATTAACACCGTATATTGGGTTTTGGAGGAATGCATGGCTCTAGAGATATCCTCATACATTTAGTTCACCTCCTCATCGGGGTGTGCCGAGGTTGGTGCGCAAACCTGTATGACCTTCAACGATTACCGTTTGGTGATTCTGAGTATAAGGTAAGGCAACCCTCGTCGACATACTCCCGATCTTTACAACGTTGTTAACGAGAGACTTGTGGACGATAAATCCGACACCTCCTTGGGACAGATGGTCGCCCTCCCGGTGATAGAGCAAGTTGCCGGATTCGAGGATTACCGTGTCCTCCCCCTCTCTTAGGACTTCGGATAATCCTATAATATGCCAGCGCAACTTGTCTATCTCTTCTTCCAGCTCCACGATCTTCTCATCAGTCCTCAGGGTGCGTGCGTTGTACGTTGCCAGGTCGAGTCATCTAAGGTCGCAACCGAACCTCCACCGGAGATTCTGAGCACCCCCTGCCCCGCCGTTACCATGGTCGCCACCGTAGCCAGGAATAGCGGGGCCGCCGGGGACTGGGGGCACTCTGTTTGTTACTTTAATAATTGGGGAGTATTTGCCATAGTTGCCACGCTTGGCGAGCGGGTTGGCAACCGCAGTTTCTTTATTGTAATTTCGGCTATTATCAGGAAGATGCTGCTGCCCATCTCCCGCCTGTTTCCCTTTGTCGCCTTTTACGACACCCACGGGAGGATATGGGGTAGTGGATATTCTTGACCGCCACTACACGGCAATTCAAATCAGGCGTTACTTTGCGGAAATTCATTATTCCAATCCATATATTAAAGTTGGCAAAAAATTACTTCGCGTACATCCGCTCGATAAAATAAAATGATGTGAAGAACTTAAGACTTACCGGTCAGCCACCGCAGAATCTAGATCACCTGAAGATGCCTCGTGTAGAGGCGAAACACGTGTCGTATTGTAGTCAGTGGTGTGTCTTTCCTAGTGTAGTGGTGTTGGGAGTAGTGGTGCTGGGATTAGTGGTGACGGGGATAGTGCACACAATTGAAGGAGGGCAGGAGATGCTCTTCAAACTAGGTAAGACACATCATTTTATTTTATCATCGTAATTTTTTGCCATCATTAATAACAAGAAATTTTCAGTAGCAGCTCGGAGTTAGTTGTCGGAGTTTCGGAAAGCACAGAAACCCGTAGGTCCTGCGCCTGATCTTTCTCTAGTCGTGTAGGATGATTGCCCCATCGGACTATAAGAGTGAAGGAGTAGAGAGTGCCCCTGTAGGTGCTAGACCTACATTCGACCACTATAATCCTGTCCTGCGCAAATGGCTAGTCTCCTTTCAAACTGGTCGCCGTGACTGAAATTGGTCTTATATAATTATTATTATTTAACTGTAGCCGCCTCGCGTAGATCACACAATCTAGCCTTAAGTCGTCCTTCGTGTTACATTTGTCTTTTTATAAATACCAACAGGAGGCAGTAGCGCGTTCATTGGAAGTGGAGCTATCTCGCATCGACTCACCAGATTGCTATTTCTATTCCCTGACCCGGGAACTCCTTCCAAAGAGAGACTACCTTGTGAAGACCCTGAAGGAGAACGGCTTCAACCCCACCATACCGGACGGCAGTTACTTCGTTGTCGCCGACTGGACTAAACTGGGTGAGTGGAGAAGTTTAGAAAGAGGTACAATGGGCGCACAATAAAAATAGGATTGTCAAACTAAGTTATCCATCATATAAATTTTATCCTGACTGAATACAAAGGTGAAACAATTGAACTATTTTAATAATTTAACTGTAATCTTCAATTTGTTTATGTTACATTTTATCCTATGGATAAATTTTAACTGATGATTTAAAAATTGGATGTTTGCCCTAGTGCAATTTATATATGTAAACTGCCTCCACGGTAAAGGACAAAAACCTCATCACAGCATAACTTGAAATTGTAATAAGCTTCAAAGTAGCTAGGAAGTAGTGTTAAACACAGAAAAAAGTAGGCTAAAGCCTAGGGCGGCAAATTTAGGGTCATTTTTTTTTGTCTTACGGAAGTTTAAACTATTTACCAGTTAATTTTTAAAGTTAAAAGCTACCATATAATTACAAATATAGTTTTTAAACTGTAAGTAAACGCAATAAAAATGATTTAATTACATTTACCGAATGTATATTATTGTGTAAGTAGTATTAAGGCATAGCTAACTCCGCCCTATTAGTAGTACATGATTGAGCTTTTATTAGCTAAGAAATATACCCAAAAACTATTTCTTGCGCAATATTAACTAAATCGTAGGGTTGTTAAAATCCCCTTTTTTTACATGGGGAAATGCCTACGCATACCCGCCTCGCGGGGGCAAGGACGGGTTATGTCGGACTCGCACCGACTAAAACCCCATGGTGTTCCACCTTCGCCGCATATTGGCAGGGCCACGGGAACGCTTACGTACACATCCGCAGCCCCACCAGCGCCGGCCGCCCCATGACAGCTCCTTCTCGGAGGAGGATCTCTCCTCCCCCATCTCCTTCTCAGGTAAGGCGCACCAGAACACATGGCGCGCCCTCCTCCTCGGCCTCCAACTTAACATGCGCAACGGACGCCCCCGCGTCCGATAGTGGCGCATCGCCATACCAACACTCCTCTTCCTCCGCGACTCCACCTCGGCTGCAGCGGCAGAGGGAGCGGACACCCCTCTCACCGCAGCCCACCGACACACATCCGAAGTGGGCTCGTCAAGCCCACTCGGAGTGGCCACCTCGGGCCGGCCCTACACCTCGGCCCAGCCACCTTGTCCCTCTTTGTTCACCGTGGGTGACCAAGCCACGGCTACTAAGCCCCCCCGCCACGACAAGGCAGGAACCCGTTCGGGGGGGGGGGGGACACACATCGATCCCCTAGTTCATAATCATACTAATCACGGGAATAGGTGGTGTAATTAGGACGATAGTGCACAAATCATGAAGTTATAATTTCATTGACAATTTATTTAATTAATATTTTTTTAATAACTGACTACGGCTCTGGGTTCTAACCCTTCTGAGCCTGAAGTTACAATGTATAATTATCCTTCATAGTACACTGCTTCACAATATGTTGATGCGTCACGTTGTGCAGCCCTTGGGAGATTTTGACGGCAACTTGAGCCAGCAGACAGCTGATAGTTGGCGATAGTATCTCAAAGCGCCTAAGCAAACGGACACCTTATCTTGAAAATCACATCACCATCAGAGCACTGTTTCACCGTTTCCACTAATAGTTTATATGCGCAGACACTTAATACACAAAATCGCACCACTTTTACATATCAAAATCCACTTCAAACCATTATTTAAACGATAATATAAGAGCAGCAAACCGCCGCCGGTCAAGTTCCTGCCAAAACTCCTTTTTTTAATTAAATTTGATTGTGAACTTAGAGTAACGAATTGTAGAGACCGGTGGGGGCGGCAAAATTTGAGTGAGCCTACTGTCGGTAAATGTGTAAATCCGCCACTGCCGCTACTCAGTGTACTCTGATAACAAAACCAATAAGTAATAAATCAAACTGGTTTCCTACTATTCACAGGAGACAAAATCGATCTTTCATCTGAATCGGACAAGTACAAAGACTATCGTTTCACTAAGAAGTTCGCAAAGGAAGCGGGAGTGCTCGCGATCCCTCCCAGCGCATTTTACTCGGAGGAGCACAAACATCTGGGGGAGAACTTTGCGAGGTTCTGTTTTATTAAGGTATCCTCTTTCTTTACTATCTTTCCTAGTAGTAGTGTTTACTAGTAGCTAATAATTGTCGATAGTCAATAAAGAGAAGATTGTATCATAATTGTACATGTGGTAGAACCATGCTGCAACTATATTATATTTGCAGCACGAATGGGTTGGCTCGACCGGAGAAAGGCCATCTCTCACATAATACCGGCGTAAAATAGTAACCTAATGCAGCTGTGTTCGTGTCTTTAGTGTAGAAAACCGAAGACCCTTTTACTGGAAACGAGCCATTCCATCTTAATCATCAGGGGTGATAACGCAAACGAGCGTGCGAATCTCTGACTGCAGGCAGTCTCCGAATGGGACGATGCCAATCTCGTGAGATTCAATGCCTCCAAAACACAAGCATGTCTTTTCGCCGCTAAAAGGAGCCCGCTCACCCTGGCTCCTTCTTTCCGGAA
The DNA here is from genome assembly GCA_033319125.1 of Parnassius glacialis. Lineage (NCBI taxonomy): Eukaryota > Metazoa > Arthropoda > Insecta > Lepidoptera > Papilionidae > Parnassius > Parnassius glacialis. Next base: position 9,320,463 of record JAVANC010000001.1, on the reverse strand, counting down.
TGTCTTTGGAGTACATTGACCGTCTTCAGTTGTAAGGGGTTGAATTTTCTCCAAAACCTCAACTATGGGCGGCTCATTGAGTCCAGGGCCAAAGCAGTCGCAAAGAAACTAGGTGTCGTTGCGGCGTTACTTCACCCCGAGGCAGATTCGTATCTCATATAAAGCACAAGTCCAGTCGTGCATGTAGTACTGCTGTCACATATGGGCTGGTGCTGCAAAATGCCACCTGGCAATGTTGGACTCAGTGGAGAGGCGCGCTAAGAGCCTCATTGGTACCCTTAATTTAGTTGAAACCAATCTTGTCGGCCTCGAGCGCAGGCGCAGAATAGCCAGTCTCTCGGTTGCATTTTGGTGAGTGTGAGCAGGAATTACACGCTTTAATTCCTCCCTCTCCTTTTTGTTTTCTTTCTGTCTTCACCCCTTTGTTGTCACTATTCCGCGCATTAGAACCAAACGGTTTGCTTCGTCTTTTGTAATGCGTACAGCTAAGGAGTGGAATAATTTTCCGGTGTCTATCTTTCCATCCGAATTAAATCTGGGCGTCTTCAAGGCAAGAGTGAATAGGCTTTGGTTACGCTAAGACAGTGCGATTTACCATCAAGTGCTGCATCACCACTTACCACGAGGTGGGAATGTGGTCAAGCACTGGCTTATAGTAAGTTAAAAAAAATTATTGTATCATAGTGTGAAATTGTAGACGCATTAAGTAGCCGCATTTGCATTAGATGAAGCAACCAAATAAAAGATAATGTTCCGGGTATAATAAATCATTTCCACTTTTTGGGTTATTTATTAATGTCCTTCATATAATATTTCATGCCGGCACATCTTTTGAAACTTTACAAAGCGCAAATTCGGCCTCACGTGGAATACTGTTCCCATCTCTGGGCAGGGGCTCCCCAGTGCCAGCTCCTTCCACTTGACCGCATCCAGCGCAGAGCGGCTCGAATCGTCGACGACCGAGTTCTTTCTGATCGGCTCGATACACTGGCACTGCGTAGGAATGTTGTATCCCTTTGCATTTTATTAATTCCAGCCGCCAAATTTCACGAACGCACATCGCGTCAATATTCACAATACCATCCTCACCACCTGGATGCTTGGCGGTCCACGACTGTGCGTTTTACTAGGAGTTATCTTCCTCGTTCAACTTCTCTGTGGAATTGTTTACCACCGGCGATTTTTCCGCACCGATACGACTTAAGGACCTTCAAGAAAAGAGCTTGCACCTTTCTAAAAGGCCGGCAACGCATCTGCAATTCCCCTGGTGTTGCGGTTGTTCATGGGCGGCGGTAGTCACTTACCATCATGTGAGCCGTATGCTCGCTTGCCCTCTCTTCTATAAAAAAAATAATAATATAATAAATGAAAATTTAAAAGCATTAAAATTAATAAGTGTGATTTTTGTTTACAGAAAGATGAAAATCTTGCCTTAACTGAAAAACTACTTAAGGAATGGAATAGTAAAAAGAAGTAATAGTTTAAAATATAAATGTATAATAAATAAGAATACAACATAATTGTGATATATTTTTGTATAATATTGGAGTTTATAACAACGCCGGAAAGGAATTATGTTTACTTTTATAGTCTGTTTTAACCAGGGCTTAATAACGTTACCAAACCCCCATTAACAATGACGTTAATTAACGTCATTTACTATCGAGTGTCCGGTAAACAATTAATAACCCGACAGGTACTTGAGCTCACCAACAGTGCCTCAGAAAAATTGGTAGAATCAGGCGTTACTTTGCGGGAATCCATTATATTAAAGTTGGTAAAAATTACTTTGCCTAATCCGCTCAATAATATAAAATGCTATGTCTTACCTAGTTTGAAGAGCACCTCCCGCCCTCCCTCGATTGCGTGCACTATCCCCGCCATCAGGCCAATGAGGGCTAATAATCTTCCACTCACCAGATGTCGCTAGTTGTGACTGAAGTAAAGTATTTTGTAACATAGTGTCAGTTAATTGAGAAATTAGTTTTAAATAATAGTTTATCATTATCTAGACTATTGTATTATTACACAACACAATGCGTCAGAGGTTTGATTTTTTTAATTTTAAGCACTTTATAACTCTTTTTTTAAAAAATCGGCTTTTAGTTATATTTTATAGTTTGGTTTATTCATTTCTAATGTAATTAAAATAAAATATAACATATAATACAGAAAGAAACCTTAAATATTACATTTTCTTAAGAAATTATCATCCCCGCTATGAAATCTGTCAAATATTTTACCTCACTGTAAAGTGGCGCCGCCCTGGTGGCAGAAAAAGTCGTGGATGCCCTCATTGAGGTAGGGCGAGGGGTGCTCTTCAAACCAGGTAAGACACATTTTATATTATTGAGCAGATGTAGGCAAAGTAGTTTTTACCTACTTTAATGGCTCAGAAAAATATTAATCCAATCAAGAATGGGATAAACGTAATTTCGGGAAAAAAGCTGAATTTGTTACCCTTAATCACATTAATGGGTCGCTCACTGCAAGTGCCTGTCGGGTTGTCCATTACATAATTAAAAGACTGTATTTACCTAGTGAAATGTATGGTCATTAAAGAACTGTGTTGCACCAATGAAATAGTTAGTTGCCCTGTAAAAACAGAAAGATTCTCTGAAATATTTCTCAAAATAAAAAATAAAGTTCAAAATATTAAATACTCATATGATGTACTCATCGATAATCAAATGATGTATTTATTTTTATTACATCTTCAGATTTGGAAATTTTATGATGATGTTTTGTAAAAATCGTCTAAATAAAAGACTAAAAGCAAATAAAAGTGTATTATTGTACAGAAACATTTGTAAAATATGTATTTGTAATATAGGTCTATGACTGTTCGGTATTTTTTCAAATACTGTTGAATTTAATCGTTCATGGTCTAAAATCTCCGCGTAGCCATCGTTTCGCATCTCGTGTATCGTTGCCGTAAGTTTTGCCGAATCTGCAAAAAAATAATCCGTCAAAACTAGCTAGACTTTATACTTGGTGGTGGTAGACCACGCTATAGGTCAGCTCGATCGGGAAAGAGTCACGCTCTCGCTTGCGATGTGATGGCTGATTTACACAGGGTCAGTACCTGGCTCCAAACTCCAGGCAAGACGGTGTTGACCCGCTACTGACATAGTGTAAATTGATTTGGAGTCAGAACAGGGCCAATAAATAAATATTTTGAATTCAGTCTACTCCTCCCGCCACCCGCGCTAGCGGTATTAACCTTGTCTAAACGACCAAGTCAGTAGGTACTTGGTCAGTCGCTAGCGCTGCATTGTAGGGTGACGTCACGTCAACAACAAAGCAGAACCTCCAGTTATTTTGTTTTCTATCCATTTTGTCATATCCAAAGTAGTTTCTTTTTAAATATCACTTCTAACATTTTCGGGAACTCTCAACAGCAGATAGGAACATTTTCTCAACATATATTTCAATCGTTCTAAATTCTGCCGTTTCCATGAATTAATTTTTTTTCTTCACTTCAACTTCAATAACGTGCGTACACCCTCAAGAAGTTATGATTACCAAGAAGTTACCATGACTACTGACTGCATGTAAACAGTGCGAGTCAGTCCTCGGCGCCAACACTGGCGCCTGTTACTGACCCTGTGTAAAGCAGCCTTAAAAGAAGCGACAGAGATGTGTCAGGTCAAAAATGGAAGTCCGTAGTCTCTGCCCACCCCTCTGGGTGACAAGCGTGAGTTTATGTTGTCATGATAGAAGTCTTGACGGTAAAGCTGCTTTCCTGCCTAGAGAGTCCGTTTGGGTGGGCTCAATGTCTCCTTCTGTGCTGCCATAGCAAAAGCAGCACCAGTACATCCACTGTTGTGGTCATAATATCACTTTTAAGAATATGAATAACATATATGTAAATGCATCGCACCTTTGGCCTTTGTTTAAATACGTGTGGCACACTGAAATGATCGGGAATAAGAAAAACCAGATGCACGGTATAGCTAAATTGTATTTTATTGTTTTTCGAAGTATTCTCCGTTCAACTTAATACACTTTTCCATTCGTGCAAACCAATCATTAAAACAGTAATTCCAGTCTGAAGTTGATGTTGACAAAATGGCTGATTTGTACGCTTCCACAGCTGCTACGGGGTCTTCAAACCGTTGACCGCGTAATAAATCTTTCATTCTAGGGAATGTAAAGAAATCGTTTGGGCTCAGGTCAGGACTGTACGGAGGATGGCTCATTAGCTCAACGTTTTCCTGCTTCAAAAAAACATTTGTTTTCCAAGCCGTATGGGTGCTCGCATTATCGTGAAGTAAAATGATGCGACGTTTCGGGTTATTTTTTCAGAGTTCAGCTATCATTTCTGGCAAACAAACCGTGATATACCACTCAGCGGTAACCGTTCTGCGTTCCTGTAAAGGAATTGTAGCAACATGCCCCTTTTTCGAGACAAACGTAGCAACCATATTCTTTGACACGCTGCGGGAGCGAACCACTTTCGTTGGTTTGACCTCGCCTTCGAAGACCCAAACTGCTGACTGATGTTTTCTTTCAGGTTCGTATGAATAAATCCATGATTCGTCACCTGAGACGATATTATAAACGGCATTTGACTTCCCTCCGTTAAAGCAGTGCAGAGTATTCCGGCACCAATCTACACGAGAAGCCCTTCTTTTTTTGCTCTTCGGACAAATTGTGGGGTACCCAGCGGGAAACTAGCTTTCTTACACACAGCTCTTATGTAATATCGACTGAATTGCAGTCATATTCTGATAACAGCCCGAATCTGCTCGTATGTCACATGACGGTCATCTAATATAATAAGTTCGCACAGCTGCGATGTTTTCAGGCGTGACCGCTGTTCTTGGTCGACCTGCAGAAGAAACAGTGCTGAGCGACACACGACCGCGTCGGAACTCGGCATACCAGCGGTAAATTGTCGTTTGACTCGATGCTTCAACATCATAAATCGAAACAAGTTCGCTGAGACATTTATCTTGAGATAAGCCGCGACGAAAATTGTGATAAATTATGGCACGGAAATGTTCACGCGTGAGCTCAATTTCTATTAACGACGTGTCAATTTTTAAACCAACATAGTTTTTGTTTTTAAACATTTTTTTAATTGTTTGAATATCATTAAGATTCTAAGAGGCCAGTATTCAAATTCTAAAAAAGGTTTTATTGTAACTCAATCCGAAATATTCTATTCCCGATCATTTCAGTGCTCCTCTGTAGAATAGAATATGTTTATTCAATATGTTTTCTAATATATAAAAAAATATGTTTGTTCGTATTTTATGCGCTGCCTTACCGATTGCGGTAAGACTGTCAACTTATTGCTTGCACTTGCGCTTAGGTTATAGACAAATTTACTTGAAAGTTGTATATCATCATTCAACTCCAATGAATGTATTATCATTTCTAATTAAACAACATAACTCCTAAATTTAAAACGATTTTTCCACAATTATTTCTTCTGCGACTGCTACGCGCCGGGTATCAGATAGTTACTTATAAATGGTTCTTATTGAAAGTCATTACTTTACTTTCATCACTGGTTCGGATAAAAAATACTGTTCTGAAATCCTGTTTTAAAATATATTGCGGGGGTTCCAATTGGACTGCAAGCTTGTCATAGTGATGTCCTTTAAAAACTTCTTTTAAATCTAGCTACTAACTCTTCACTTATCATCATCATCATCATCTTCATTAAAGCCAATCACAAGTTGATTGGTGAGCATAGTCCCCAAGGAATACCACAAAGTACGGTCCTGAGCCAACTGCATCCAACCATTTCCTGCATCTCATTATAGTGAGGAACCGACCTACCTATACATCACTTACGGATAAGAGCCTGAACCTTTTTTTAAACCGTTTATTAGCAATGTAAAAATATCTAGTACCCCATATGGTTCCGTGGATGTCATTAAGAGGCGACAGAGGAAAGCAAACAAGAATAAGGGCTGCAGCTTCTTCCTAAGAAATAAAAAGAAACTGCAGTTGCCAACCTGCGTGCCAAGCGTGATGACTATGGAAAAATCCCCAATAAGCTACCAATTCAATCAAAACATTTCAGTTTAAATTACCTGAATATACATCCTGGTACGTGGCCTGCGTAACTAGGCAACATACCAACGTGCTTGTGATATATTTCCGTTGGATTGATGGACAAGGGCGGATCAGGTCTGGAATAGTGACAGGAATGGATTAAATGGGAGTAATATGAAATGTAAAACAATTTTTACTTTTAAAAATTTTCAACTAAATCTTAATATAAGAAAAACATTCGTTAAATTTTTAAATATGTTTATTTCATTGTATTATACAAGCATTTTGACCATATATGGCCCTTCCAAATGGTAACCAATCTTCGCATAATAGTTTCTAGTACCAACTCCAGATATAACAGCGATCTTATCAGAGCCGTGTTCCTCGCGAGCAATGCGTTCTGCTTCCTCCATCAGAAGCATTCCAAACCCTTGATGTTGGAATTTTGTAGGATCGCGGGCATTTACCTATAATTAGAAAGGAATATCAACAATTGACTTGAAAAGTATAACTTTATACGATCACTATATTATTACTCTACTAATACAATAATTATATCTAAATCGCGAGTCTTAGGTTCAAATCTAGTCGGAACCAACGTTTGTGCAAAAATATTAAGTTTTCTAGTTTTAAATTAAAACTAGACGATTCTATCTGAAACTATCACATAGAATCGTCTAGTTTTAATTTACGGTATATTTTGCGAATTATGCAGAAAAAAACTCAGGTCAAAACTTAGTAACGCAGGGGTTAAGCGCTCCTGGTAAATTTCACAGCTTAAAAATACTTGTTTTATGAAAGGTTCACCTTGGCGGATTCGGAATTACAACTCTGAGTTTGCAGATCGCACCCTACGATTAGACGACTTAAAATTGTTAATATCTATTCTAAACGCTGATTCAGGAATTCAGGTGGTTAAGGAAGACATCGTGAAGAAACCTTGTCTGAAGAATAAAATATTTTGAAGACAAACGAAATCCGTAATACGCACTGAGGCAGCGCGGCGGATTATTCATAACCCTCACAGAAATAAAAGCAAGCCTGTACCCTGTAGCCCCCAGCAGTGACACATATTTATTATGTAAATTTACGCTTTACTTTTACAAAAATACATAACATCGCATAAAATCAATTATATAAATCAAAGCACATTTATCACATATCTAAAGAAGCAATGAAATGAACATTTACAGTTTTTATTGTATTTATCATTATTAATATGAGGCTCCGACAGAATATCGGCGCTGCGGTAACTCTGTTACTCTAGCATTATGTTGAATCAGTAGCCTTTTTTGTTGCTGCAATCCGTTATATTAATTAAATTATTTTTTAGTATTTGTTCAATACTTTTTAATATTTAGTTAAGTTTTATTTTGTTAAATTATGTTCTGCAAGTTGCCGCAATAAATATATGTGTTCATTCTTTCTTTCTATAGCAGGCATTTATAAAATTAATAAATGCAGCCATACCGGTACTACAGATCCATAGACATGTAGTTCCCTCACAATACTGCATTGTTTAAAGTTGGCTTTTGGTCCAGGCTTCAATTCCGGCCGGTATGTATCTGCGGCACACTTCCTCAATCTTAATAGACCAACAAGTATATCCTGATCTGGATCTTCGTAAGAAAGGAATGTTTCCCAGCCACCATTCGCCACATAGTCCCTTCTTATTAGCTCTATCTGAAATAATATTAAATTGAACCTTTTTCCTTTAAGAAACTCCTCACACACCATAAACTCGTATTATTTCATGAAGGCGTTTTAACATACATAAAATGCTCATAGACAAACATTAAAGGACAGGAACAATTATTTGTAAGCTGCATTTTTTTTGGCCATCCATGTAACTTACCATTCTTGATGGTATGGTATCAGTACTATGTAAGATTAACATGAAGACACACTGATACTGTTGATGTAAATTACAATAAAATAAAATTACATAAGCTCCTCTAAGACAAAGTATAGCTTAGCATAGTAAGACATAGTAACTATGGGGCAATCTAATGGGGGAGGCATCTATATTTAGCAGTGAAGTTTTGATAGTAATGGATGCATGGAAGGAAAGGTAGCATGGTCAAGAGTATGGACCGAAAATTAAAACAGATGAGTTTGAGTCTTCTATTTGACTAATGTCATAAATTACTGACACATGCATTTTAAGCTTACTTGGAGGGAATACCGTTAATAGTATTTTACCAAATAAAAAAAAGGGTGGTAACACTTATTTTAATTAGAATCTATTTTTAAAATAACCGAAAAGGCAGCTCTTTTAAATGATGTCGGTTTCATGTAGTCAAATGAGTATCAGATTTGTTCATTTCCTAATAGAAAATTTATTAAGCTTCCAACCAAATTTTGAGGAACTACTAAACATAACAAATTCAAAATATGTGATGTAGCATTTTTTATTCAAATTTATATTTAAGTCAACTGTGAAATTTGCACAATTTTGCCATAGTTACAATGTTCCATAGAGGTTGATATGTGGAGTAAGATGTTATGTGCAAAGAGACGATAAATATTCAAATTATCAGTATTCATATTCCTTTAGTAAAACCTTACAATGCCCAAATGATAATATTTCAAGTAGTTCTTTTTTATCAAGTTCTTTTTAATTAAAAAAAACACCATAACTCAATTGTACTTACCTCATAGGGTCTCACTTTATTGTGTATCTCTTGTATGCCCACCTCTCTAGTCCTGACATCCCTACAATCTGTACCCAAGTCGGCCATACGAGCAAGTGCCAACTCTCGAAGGTTGCCATGTTCCACTCCTGATGAAACTAAAGGCATGGGGATATCACGTTGAACCCTGTAATAAATCACTAGATTCAATACAATAAACCAAAAAGTTACTGTTACTTCAATCAAAAGTCCACTGCTGAACACAGGCTTACCCGTTTGATTACTGCATACGATATTTGCCATAGCTGCCGCGCTTGGCAGGCAGAAAGCAACCACAGTTTTTTGTGTATACGTGATAGAGCCATGGTGCAGCTATATTAATAGTATGAATGTAGCACGAATGGTTCGGTTTGACCGGGGAAGGACCGCGCTCTCACAGAATACCAGGGTAAAATAGCAGCTTAATGCTGTGTTTCGTATGGTGAGTGCAGAAAACCGGAGATCCTTTTTACTGGAATGGAGGCATTCCATCTTAGCCCTCACAGGTGACGACGCATCTGCAATTTGATTCATAATCGAGGATAGATGTAGATGTCTAAGGGCCACAGCAACCACTTACCCTCAGGTGGACTGTGTGCTCGTTTGTCACCGTGATTCTATAAAAAAAATTATTGCCATTAGGAAGCCTCTTACGATACCCATGGGATGATATGGGGTAGTGGTTATTCTTACACTGCCACACAAATTATATTATAGCACTAATGCAATATAATATGATGGATGATGTACTACAAGCTCTGAGCAGCCATGTTATGAACTATAAATACAACAATGTGACCACACAATGGATTCGGTGGATACAGAGCCAACAACGCAGCAACAAAGAGAAGGAGAAATTAAGCTCTCATTATATGTACAATATAGATAAATATGTACTGTCATAAATATTGAAGACAGTTATACAAAAATTGGGTACACAAACTTTTGATTGAACACTACACTACTATATTTCGTCCTGTGAGCATCATAAAAGATGACACAGAACTAACTATGATCTGTACTACACATTGAAGTGACATACAAAGAAAATTATTTAGGATAGATGTAGATGTCTATGGGTCACCGCAACTACTTACCATCAGGTGAACTGTGTGCTTGTCTGTCACCCTATCCTATAAAAAATGAAAAAGGCCAAATGTTTTTGATACTCGTGTGCCAATTACCAGACGTTAATTTTTAATAGTCTAGGAAGATTTGTAATTTTACCACACACAAATTCTATTATAGTAAGTATTAAGAATAAATAAACAATTTTATTTTTTACAGTATTTACCTGTACACTCTAGTCCATGGTGGAACAAGCGCCAATATCTTAGCTATCAAATCAACCAAGGTTGATGGAGGGTAACTTCTGTATCTACCAGTCTTCCACAGTTCATACAAGCCAGTACCTCTTATTACTAAAGTTGGATAGATTTTCAATCCATCAGCTCTAAAGGCTGGGTTCTCAAAGAACTCCTTAAATTGCTCAACATCACGCTCAAAGTCAACATTTGGGAGATCTGGCATCATGTGAGCAACAATCTGTAATAAAAATCACATCTATAAAAAAAAATTGGACATTTACTACATAAAACCAATTAATGTCCAAATTGTCTTGTGATGGTGATGCAAGATAGTACATCAACCCATTTCCCGCCATTGGTGTCGCAAAGCCTACTATATGTCAGAAAAATCTTATGACTACCAATAGATGGCAGTTTTCCTCTTGTTTCGGCTAGACATAAACTATCCAAACAAGTGATGGGCAACAGTGAAAAGTGAGAAATTATTGGCAATGTGTGACAATTGAGGCAATTTCTCCTCAAAAATGCCATTATTCAGATACACTGTTCATATACTTACTCACAAAATAATAAAATAACTGTGGTTGAGAACGAACCGCATGGCAACAATGACAAATAACCCACTATGAAACAACCTATAGAAAAGACCCGGATGGACCGGCTCGAACTGGAGTGGTACCACGACCTCACAGAATACCAGCGTGAAGTAGAGGTTTACCTCTGCGTTTCGCTTGGTGAGTGCAGGTGGCCGGAGGCCCTTATTACTGGAAACGAGGCATTCCATCTTAGTCCTCACGGGTGACAACGCATCTACATTTTGAATTGTAATAGAGGATAGATGTAGATGTCTATGGGCCGCAGCAACCACTTACCATCAGGTGGAATGTGTGCTCGTTTGTCACCCTTATGCTATAAAAAAAAAAATGTCCAGCCAGACTTTTGTAGGCATTTATGAAAAATCCAATATCTCCATCTCTACCTATGGATGTTGGGGACACTGAGGAAAATGATTGAACTTGTAGCCTCGGATAGATGACAGAATAACAATATATATAGTCAATTTTAAAAAACTCAGACTGGAAAAGAAGCATTATATTTGAAAAGTATCTGGCACTGCAACTGTATATATATCTTCCAAAAGAGGTGATAATACCAAATCCTCACCGCTTAAAGGATTTTTGGATTGTTAATTGGCAAACATTGATAAAATATTTTACCTTAAAACCAGCATCTTTGGCCAAGTTAAAATTTTCACAGACAGCTTTAACAGTATGTCCTCTATTTGTATCACGAGCAATATCCTCATAAACTGACTGCACACCAATTTCCAATCTGAATAAATAGATATCATAAAATTAAAAATACATTACTGTACATAATGTAATTAATATAAAGGCTTAGCTTTCCATTGACGTCAGTGGAGTTTGGTGTTGATACGTATTTTTACAGAAAGATTACACTATTATAAGCACACACACAATGTCTCAATATACGGAAACGCGTAATTTTTGAGAAAAGAATAATTGAAAATCAATTATTCTTGCAATGTTTACGTCTAATTTGCTAATAAACTGGCGCCATTTTGTAATGTCATTGTCGACGTCAATAGGGATGTCGATTCTTTCCGAAAAAGGTCGATTTTTAAATCGATTCAAATCGTAAGCTGATGTATCGGTTCACAAAAAATCGATTTCTAAAATGTCTATATTTTTTTAATGTTTCTATTTATAATGTAAATATAAACCCATTTTATGAAAAACAAGAAAGATACCATGATAAATGATCTCTTATTGAAATTTGTTTTATTTAACAGTACCTATTAGGGCAGATAAATAAAATAGGTTAGGTTCAACTTATGTCAAAGAACCGAATTGATTGACCCCGACTCCACCTGGTACGAGTCTGTCCTACCCCTAGAGTGGTTTTATAGAGCCGGAGGCGCGTAGGGGGAGCAGCCTCCGCCTGCCGTAACAAATCGTAGGCATCGGACGAGCCGGAGCGGCTGAGGCTGGTCGCCGAAGGCGACCAACAAGCCGAAGCTGCGGAGGCGAGGAGGGATGCCTGCGATTTGTTACGCTAAGGCGTAGAGGCTGCTCTTCCCGCAGCGCCGGAGAGGTAGCAGTCTCAAAATAGATACAGAAATCCTTCTGAATCAGTCCCCCTATATTTTATGATGAAGGGGATTTTTTTCTCATAAAATGGATATATATTTACATTATAAATGCAAACATGAAAAAAATATAGATATTTTAGAAATCGATTTTTTAGGAATCGATACATCAGCTTACGATTTGAATCGATTTAAAAAACGACCTTTTTCGGAAAGAATCGACATCCCTATTGACGTCGACAATGACATTACAAAATGGCGCCAGTTTATTAGCAGATTAGACATAAACATTGCAAGAATAATTGATTTTCAATTATTCTTTTCTCAAAAATTACGCGTTTCCGTATATTGAGACTTTGTGTGTGTGCTTATAATAGTGTAATCTTTCTGTAAAAATACGTATCAACACCAAACTCCACTGACGTCAATGGAAAGTCGTACCAATATAAAGATTAGAAATGTAATAATAAAGTTTCTTACATTTCTAATGCAATTTAGTGCCCTGGTTTATGAATACTAGTTTGAGAAAGAAATTAGTTACTACTGCTTATACTCAGATCTGAACACGTTCCATGTAAGAAATTACAATGACAATAACAACTTCGCCCAATTGTGAAGACTGTGGAGTGATAGAAGACCTACACCAATTATTGTTGAAATGTGTTCGATTTGAATATATTAAAAGTAATTTAATAAGTCTTGAATTTGAAAAGAACTGACGTAGGTACATATCATTATATTTTATTCTAACCAAATAGCAACAATGTGAATGTTCTGTTCAAATCCATGGCCCACGTAGTATAATAATTAATGTTATGTGAGTAAGTGATGTAGGTTAGGGTATGATGGGACTAGCATATACTAAGCGGTAAAAGTCCCTGAAATGTTTATAGAATAAAAATAAATGTAATTTGACATACCTTGTACATCCATAATTAAGCATATCACTCATATGTCTCTGAAGACAATAGTCAGGTCTTGTCTCTATTGTGATTCCTATGCACTTGGTCTTGGCCTTTTCGGAGTATTTAACAGCTTCAGCTACACATGTTGAAGTATGGCCAGATAGGGCATCATGGAGATTCCTATAAGAATGATGTGTTTAGAAAAACTACATGTACTACCAAAGTAACACAGAAAGTTGGAAGCTAGTGCTAATGTATCCTAATAGTTTAATAATTTCCAACTTACCTAATAAAATAGTCTCGATAATCTTCAGGAAGACTCATAAATGTACCTCCCATAACAATAAACTCAACTTTATCAACACTATGCCCCAATTGCTTCAACTGTTCCACTCTGTGCCGTGTTTGCAAGTAAGGATTGTATCTAGCTCTTATAGCCCTCATTGAAGTCGGTTCATAACCAGTATAACTTTGAGTAGAATACTCAAAGTCGGAATCAGGGCCGCCAGGGCAATACACGCAAATATTCCCGGTGAAATTAATGTGCGGACATCTATGAGGCTTACACATTACAGCGACCACTGCTATTCCAGAAGCTGTGCGTATTGGTTTCGCTTTCAACTTTGGTAAGAGTATACTTTTGGCATCAGCTGGAACGGCTGCTATTATGTCCACAAGCCTAGGCGATGTCCCGAGACCATATTTAGAAGAAATTCTGGTCTTCATTTTATTGAGGTTAACATCTTTCCCTTGACGATGTGCAACAAGTAATTCTTGTATTATCTCTGATATTACCATCACCATTTTTTCCTCTTTAGACAAATTTGGTAGAGGCTTTTTCTTCGCCATTTTCTTATATTTTGTATTTTATGAAAACAAACAACGCATGCAATCGCAATCCAATTCCAATGGAAAATTTGATTTGACAGAATTTGACAATTACTTGATTTGACATATGTCGGTAATTTGACAAGAAGTATTTTTAAAGACGAGGCTGAGAAGGCCATTTATCACGGAGCCTATTAATTCTATAATGACCATTTAAATATAAGTATTTATATTATATTATATTATATTATTACAGCCCTTCACAAGTCCACTGCTGAACATAGGCCTCCCCCAAAGAATGCCACAAAGCACGGTCCTGAGCCACCTGCATCCATCGACTTCCTGCATGTCTTACCAGGTCGTCACTCCATCTTGTGGGGGGGACGCCCTACACTTCGCCTACCGGTACGAGGCTGCCACTCGAGAACCTTTCTTCCCCACCGGTTGTCGGTTCTTCGAGCTATATGGCCGGCCCACTGCCACTTCAGCTTACTAATCCGTTGGGCTATGTCGGTTACTCTGGTTCTACGGCGGATATCCTCATTCCTAAGTTTATCACGCAGAGAAACTCCGAGCATAGCCCTCTCCATAGCTCGCTGAGCGACCTTGAGCTTCCTCATACGGCCAGCAGTGAAGGACCTTTCAGCTCGAGTTACGAAACCGTTTTCAGTGCCTAGAAGACTGCAATGAAGTGGACGATATGAATGACAAGCTCGTGGAAACTGTCCATGCGGTCGGAGCTAAGTTTTGCAAGACCCGCCGCAGAAGAACACAAAAACTCTCCGATCACACTCTTAATCTCATGGCTGTTAGACGGGAGATGAGGCTACATTCTTCAACAGATTTGACAGCATACAGGCAACTGAACAGACAGATCTCTAAATTCATGCGGCGAGACTTACGCAACTTCAATACAGCTCGTATTGAAGAAGCGATCGAGCGGAACCAAGGCTCCAAAGTCTTTGCCAGAGATCTGTCTGCCAGAAAGAGCCAACTGTCAAAGCTGAAGACCGAATGTGGCAGCATCGTTTCCGGGGCACCTGAGATTTTGAGTGAGATTGAGAGGTTCTATGGGCAGCTGTACACGTCATCGTTGGAGCCACACGCAAGTGTGAGTAACGATCCAAGAGCGAGTCTTATCCGACACTATTCCGAAGATATCCCGGACGTCAGTCTGAGCGAGATTAGAATGGCTCTCCAACACCTTAAAAACGGCAAGGCCCCAGGCGAGGGTGGAATTACAGCGGAGGCGTGGAGCAGAAGTGCGGTGGTCTTGTTCTTCAAGAAAGGTGACAACGCTCTCTTGAAGAACTACAGACCGATTTCCCTTCTGAGCCGCGTCTACGTGTTGTTTTCGAGAGTCATTACGAATCGTCTCGCGCGCAGACTTGACGACTTCCAGCCTCCCGAACAAGCCGGTTTCCGAAAGGGCTTTAGCACCATAGACCACATACATACCCTTAGGCAAATTGTACAGAAGTCCGAAGAGTACAATTTGACACTATGTCTGGCGTATGTGGACTATGAGAAAGCCTTTGATTCCGTCGAAATTTGGGCGGTGCTGCAGTCCCTTCAGCGGTGCCAAGTTGACTGTCGGTATATCGAAGTGCTGAAGTGTTTGTACAGTAGAGCTACGATGGCTATCCGAGTACAGAACCAGAGTACGAAACCTATCCAATTGCAGAGAGGTGTAAGACAGGGTGACGTTATATCCCCGAAACTCTTCACCGCTGCATTGGAAGACGTTTTCAAGCTTCTGGACTGGATAGGATACGGAATTAACATCAATGGCGAGTACATCACTTACCTTCGATTTGCCGACGATATAGTCCTCATGGCAGAATCGCTGGATGAACTAAGCACTATGCTCAATGACCTCAATAGTGTCTCCCAACGGATAGGTCTTAAGATGAACATGGACAAAACAAAGATTATGTTTAATGTCCATGTCACACCTATGCCGGTAGTTGTTGGGAGCACTAAGCTCGAAGTTGTTGACGAGTATGTTTACCTGGGACAAATAGTCCGATTAGGTAAGTCCAACTTCGACCGAGAGGTCAATCGACGGATTCAACTCGGCTGGGCAGCGTTCGGGAAGCTACGACACATCTTCTCGTCAGAAATACCTCAAAACCTTAAAACAAAATTGTACAACCAGTGCGTGTTGCCAGTGATGACTTACGGAAGTATTTATAATGCTACGTATAATACATAATGTAATTAACGCTTGACTATACGTGAACGTGATGAATCATTACTTAAGGATTATGCAAATTACGGGAAGTCAGGGCGCAAGTTGCGGCAGTTTTTATAGAAAACTTTCTTAATCGGTCCTTTTTGCTGGACGTTAATCCTTTCCAGTTGTAGGGAGCATTTGCTTTAGACGGATAGCCAGATGTCTTGCAACTATGACACTGCTACCAAGCTGCTACCCACCGTCAATCTAGGTATTTCACATCTGACGTAATCGAGTTGGTTATATAGATACATATACAAGCTATAAGACTTTTCTGACAGTTCCCGGAGTCGCCTTTTAAGACACCCTTGTGTTTAAATATACTGATGGATTTTCTTACGCCCCCAACACACGGCAAAATTGATTTACAAAAAACTAAGCGTTGTCATTACAACATCATAAAATGCGTTTTAGCACCGTATACTGAGGTGGGTCGCATAAATGCAGCTCTAAAATTTTTACCGTAATATGATCCGCTAGTGCGATACACACAAGAGTACAATATAATTAATTATATAACAAGTACATACAAGAAAATACACAAAACACACTGCGGCCTACCTGTTGTGTGTAATGATTCCATACGAAATGTACCAAATTGTATAGAAGGAGTTTTGTCGTGCGGTCTATCTGTCCTAATGTTGGTGAAGCTATACAAAGGAATTTTAGTGAATACCGACACTAGACAATTTAGGTTTTGCGTATGTGTTATAAACTTCAAAATTGAGTCCAAATTATTTTTTAAATCTCAGGACAACATTGTGTTTCCACATTTCATCATTAGATGCTTGCGTTATTTTTTGACTGAAAAGTAGTCATGCTCCCACTGACTGATGCCATTAAATACGAGATTATGACCCAATTACAATACCTCGATGCTATATATTAATACACATAGATCTCTATTTTTCAAGTTAGAGTTACGACTTACGAGTATGCTAGGTAGATACTTAAAGTCGAACCAAGCAGGAGATGTGTTTGCATATAATCAATATCCTTGTAAAAAATATTTAATTATCCGTAAACTTTACAGGAATTATTTACTCACGGGCAATTGAACATGAAGCATACAAACGAAAAATGAACGGTGAAATACATTTGAAGGACGGCTTTTTTTCGTTCTAAGAATTTATATTGGTCATTTAAAATATTAATTACTTCTACTTTGGCATTTTTAGATCTAAGTATAGTGTTTTTTTGTTTCTCAGACTTTTAGTAATTTATCTAAATGAGTGGAATGATCGATACAATTAAAAACGTGCAAATTACATGCAAGCTTTGATCGGTCAACACAACTGAACTCACTAGAAATTATTCATGAATCTAGACTGCCGCTCCGTCTAATATCAGTTCGAGTATCGAGCGCGCAGCGAGAAAGTTTGGACTTTACTCTACGATCAACAATACCAATTGGTATTGTTGATCGAGTGCTTTACTGTAGACTTGACAAGTCATGCTATTTTTTCTTTTTAGACACTTTACTACATCGAGGTAGGCAAAACAATATCTTTACTCACTTGACTACATTGACAGGTGCCCATTCAGTACTTTGCCTTCTTCTGTAATTTGAAGAGAAGTCACAAAGTGCCGAATTTGTGAGCTTCTTCGACGGTTCACCGAATCGTTGAAAACCATATGGTACATGGCCTGTAAACCCTGTAACAAAAAATGCTTCAAACAATACTCTCCCATGAACCTTACTCTTAATGATGGCTCCGTGGCGCATTGGCTTAGCAATGATCGAGTTGCAGTGCTGGGCGCCGCGGGTTCGAATTCCGCACGAATGTTTGGACGGGTCTCCACGATACAGGAGAAAATCCTAGTGTAGGGGTAACGTTGTTTTAAAAATAATGTTAATAGTAGATAGTATCATCGAAAGAGAATTGGGATTTGTTGTCAGGAATTATATTTGTGTAGCTATATCATCTTTCTTTTATTTCTCAGACATACCTCAAAACCTTAAAATGAAATTGTACAACCAGTGCGTGTTGCCAGTGATGACTTACGGATCTGAGACGTGGTCCTTCACTGCTGGCCGTATGGGGAAGCTCAAGGTCTCTCAGCGAGCTATGGAGAGGGCTATGCTCGGGGTTTCTCTGCGTGATAAACTTAGAAATGAGGATATCCGCAGTAGAATCAGAGTAACCTACATAGCCCAACGGATTAGTAAGCTGAAGTGGCAGTGGGTCGGCCATATAGCTCGAAGAACCGACAACCGATGGTGAAGAAAGGTTCTCGACTGGCAGCCTCGTACCGGTAGGCGAAGTTTAGGGCGACCCCCCACGAGATGGAGTGGCGACCTGGTAAGACATGCAGGAAGTCGACGGATGCAGGTGGCTCAGGACCGTGCTTTGTGGCATTCCTTGGAGGAGGCCTGTGTTCAGCAGTGGACTTATGAAAGGCTGTAATGATGATGATGATGATGATATCATATTTTTATTATTATTTATTCATACCGATTTTTTGTAATGGGTGAGACGTGATTGGCTAACACATGATTTCAAAATTGTTCCAGTATTCAAAGTTTCAACAGGTATAATGCATGCAATAAATATGTGGAATTTATAGCTTTGAATGTACTTTATGTACATTACAACTTTGAATGTACTTAATCTACATTCAAAACTATAAAATCCGCAGTAAAGGGCAACATTGAGAATTGTATTATAGGTTCTATGGATACCATAGCTTAATGCCTTTGCTTAATTTTCAAACGACTTCAGAAAAGGAGGAGGTTCTCAATTCGTTAGAATTTTTTTTTATTGTATATTCACCGATTGCTCAGAAACGCCTGGCCTGAATCGATTTGCAAAATTCTTTTTTTTTTTTTGTTTCAAAGTATACACTTTCCAGGTGGTCCCGTTTAAATTTTATCGAAATCGGTCGAGGGGTTTTTAAAAATCAACAAATTATATTCATGATCGTTGATTTGTTTGTCGTTGTTGTTGTGTTTTAAATTTACCACTTGTATAAGTACACGAGTACCACGAATTCCACACTTGCTTAGTAAACATTTTACTTATGTGCTGCAGGCACCACTGAAATTGTTAATAACAATTTTGAATGCAGATTTATCACGTGGTCACCGATGACGAAAATCATCGTAAGGAGAACCACGGAAAATAATCGTATTACTCTGTTATCTACAAAAGATAAAAAAGTCACATAACAGGAATGAAATGATGGTAGAATGGCAGACTTTCAGTTAAATTAGCGCAAATTTTACAGAAATTCAGTATCGAATTTCATAGCGAAGAATAGTGTAGAAATAGTGCTGTAAGCTCGTCACGAAGAGTGGGAGAGAAATTATTAGAAGAAATTAGATATCAGAAAAAGGCACCATTCTAGACAACTTGTTGCGGCGTGACACGTTTTAAAGAACATTATAAAAGGAAAGAAGAGATTTTTGGACTGCAGTCCACCACACTAACAATCATTTGACATACTCGTAAATAAAAGTAATTTGGAAATTGTTGGTTGTGGTTAGAAAAGTAGGTCCCAAGTAGATGTTAACTATCATTATATAGTTCAACTAACACTAACAAAGTTTTTACATTCTGTAAAAAGATTGCCACATACATAAGTATTTTGTTTAGAATATGAATATGGCATTATTTCTGTAAAATTTTCTGTTCTAAAAAAATTTACGCAGACGGTACTAATCTTATAGGGGTCCAATCAATTATATTTACGATATGGATCATATATCTGCATTTTGTATGTTGTAAAGAATATAAAAACTTGTCATATATCTACTACATGTGATTTCTTTAATATTTAAGTATCATCCATTTATAGATCAGTTCGCCAAGGCTTACACACAACTTTTTCTGTTTATACGATGGCAGAGGTGCCGATGGTATAACTGTGGTTCCTTGGTACCATAGTATAGCCAGCGTTCTTGGCACTACACCGCGGAGAGTAGGAACTCATGATAATTTTAGATTTTACTTTAAGTTTTTGTTTATTATTATAATAAATATTGAATATTTAATATTACTTTTTGTCGAAAGATTTGTAAATAAATATAAATTCATAAAATGCATGCGAACACCTGAAATTTTAGGATACCAGGCTAGTGATTTCTTAAACAAAAATCAAAACAATAATACATCTTTTTGTATTATATTCTTTGTTTGTTTACTTTTTTGCTACCTAACCGTCCACAATTAATAATAAACGATTGGTAATGTGGGCATCACAGTTGGGAATTGTAAAAACTGCTCTAACTGGTAAAACAGTTATAAAGTCACTCACGTAAAGATTCGGAGGGATTGTATCCCCAGATTTGATTTCGTACAAATGAAGAATGTATCTTAGAGTACGACATTTAATTTTAAACTTTACGATCTAATAAGTCACATTTACAAGTTGTATTACAAAAGACTGAATGTCAAAGAATGTCATTTGAAAAATCCATCCATAGAGCTTATATGTATAAATTCATCAATGAGGTTCTTAAAGGTTTACCTACCTATAGATTGAATTAAATATTTTTGGTGAGTTTAATTAACACTCTTTTATTGTAAGTCGTAAACTTTTAACAATATAACATCCACGTGGTGCACCCCGCTCACTAGCGAACCAAGTTTCGGCGACTGATGGAATAGCTATCCAAACATGCCTAATCTGTATCTCATCATTTAATAATAAGGGAAACGAGAGTATCGCTCCGCTCTTACCAAGTCACCAACTCATCGTTTTCTAAAGGTATACTATGACAGCTATGTTCAGCAGTGGACTCAAAAAGTCAAGTTCTCCACCAAAGCTAAATAAAATATTCAATTTTAAAAAATATTGAATAAACTAACTAGAATCAACCAGTAATCATATTTTTATAGAATAACGGTGACAAACGAGCACACAGTCCAGCTGATGGTAAGAGGATGCTATATATCTTCAATTAAGAACCAAAATGCAAATGCGTTGTCACCCTTCAAATCAAATCAAATCAAATCACCCTTGAGGACTAAAGCCGCGTCTCCACCAAAATTGTTGACAACATTTATGTTTCCAACTGTTGACAAATCAACAAAAGTTGACAACGTTTGTTTTCGAAAATGTTTCAAAATGTTCCAAGAAGCGTCTCCACCGAGGGAACAAATGTTTGCAACAAGCGTATTCCTTATGGCGCGTCTACACCAAAGTTTTCAACATTTGTCAACACGTGTTGCCGACAAATGTTTCTGTCAGGCGCGTCTTCACCAAAAATGTTGACAACATTTATGTTTCCGACATGTTGACAAATCAACAAAAGTTGACGACATTTGTTTGAAAATGTTGCAAATCAAAGGAATACGCTTTATGCCGACATTTTTTCCCTCGATGGAGACGCTTCTTGCAACATTTTGAAACAAAGGTCGTCAACTTTTGTTGATTTGTCAACATGTCGGAAACATAAATGTTGTCAACATTTTTGGTGGAGACGCGCCTTGATGTTGCCGCCGAAAATGGAAACACGATTCCCGACATAGTTTCGTTTTGTTGCTAAAACTAGGTGATTACAGAAACATTTGTTAGTAAAACGTGTTGGCAAATATTATGTTGACAACAAAACTTTGGTGGAGACGCGCCATAAGATGCCTCATTTATAATATAGGCTCCGTAACAATGTCTCCGGTTCTTTAAACACACCATATGAAACACAGCTGTACTATACTGTGAGAGCGTGGTCCTACTCCGGTCGATCCGATCCGACCCATTCGTGCTACAACCATGACATGGCTGCAGCGTGGCTCTACGACGTATAAAATCATTTTGCGAAAAAAAAACTATCAGCGATGATCGATTTAACATTCATTACTTTTAAGAACTTAAAATATCAAACCTTTTTTGATATATTTTTCCGGGTCTTCGTTATCCATAAAGTAGGGACTAATGGAGTGCGAAGGCGGTGACAATTTCGGTTCGTCCATAGGCTCATCGCGTAAAATTCCCGCGCATTCTGGTCTAACTGCAACTAGTGGTAGCTTGAACTCCGCCGTGGCAGACTTAGTAAAGAAAAAAAGCAAAATTTTAAAAACAGGCGCCGAACGATATCGAAATCCTATTTTTATTCCATAATCAATTACTGATTTTCGCTACTTTTAATTGCATAAATATTTTTAGTTCCTAAATTGATTTACATAATTTAATACTAACTAAACTATGCAATTTCATTTAGATTTCTGAATCGTTATGTTTGACAACCTTACAGATATTATTTATACACAAAAATATCATTATTATATACTTATGTAAATATTTCAGCAAAAGGAAATTTAATAATTTTTTAATATCAAATTCCGTATTTATCGGTCAAATTCCACGGTTTCCTTTCGTTTCTTAATATATTCATAAACATTCTTAAATATGTAAATAAAATTATTCTTATTTCTTGCGTTTACCGCTTTTGCAAGTTTTTTTTATTGTCAAAATTAAAAACTTTTTAATTAGACTTACAAATCTGTCGGCTAAATCCCATGGTTGCCCCTTTCCAGCTTGCAAGTCGACAACTCTCTCCAATTGATTCCTAGCCGCTCGTTGGTTGAGCTGTGTCCTTTCAAACTCGGATAGGGCTTCCGTGGCCGCCACCGTATACCGCTGACCGAAATGCGCGTTCAACCGAGGCAAGAAACCTATCACAAAAACGGATTTGCAGCGTATTTCTCTTATATCTTAAGTATATAAAAATTCTCACAACTAACAAGCCCAATAGTAATTTAAAAACCCGACTGCGTAAAAAAGTTTACTAAAAACAGAAAATTGTATACCATCCATATCACTCCTACAAAAGACGATATCCCATATTATTTTAAAATCCAGAGCGTGCCAAAGAAACAGACGTACCTAGGTACTAGGTATAGGTACACACAAAATACCTAAATTACCTTCCTTCTGGGGCAGTCGCATAAAAAACAGCACATCGTAGTTATTGCCTATCTACTGAAACAGTTAGCACTTTCAAAACAACAACTTCAAATATTTTAATATTTAGAATTAAGGAATATTCTAAATATTAAAATATTTGAAGTTTACGTAACATTGAAACTGTTATTCTAATCATACTGATTAATGTTTTAAAGAAAATTAAATTAGTGTTTACAAAGAAAAAACAAAAAAAAAGGATAAAAATAGGAAAAGTCTAACTTGCTTGCTTAAGGTGAAAGCACCAGGGTAGCCCGCGAAATTCAAATTTTATTACGTTTTTTCCAATTTGCAGGTCACATGGACAGGTTGTATGTTTAACAAAAAATGATTCGCGACCGTAACGAGTATGTATTTACAGAATTATAATCATGATAATCATCAATACAACACTCTTAAGTTCGCATAATCCCATTGTATGGGTATTTCCAGAAAAAGTCATTCAAAGGGATTATAAGAACTTAGAGGGTGGTATTGGCGATTTTATTTGGCTGGTTGTTTTGCCGACCTTTTTAAAAGCAGTAAGCTCGTTTCTCGAAGGTCTCTACTCTCTAAGTGGTATCGATCCAGAAAAATCGCCGGCAGTAGACGACTCCACAAAGAACTTCCACTAAACAGAAGGAACTCGGTCGTCGACATCGAGCCACTCATCGCTGGATACGGTGCAGTGGAAGGAGCTGGCCTTGGGGTGCCCCGGTACAAAGATGAGAACAGTACTCCATGTTTTTTTCATAGGATAGGGTGACAAACGAGCACATAGTCTACCTGATGGTAAGTGGTTGCTGTGACATGTGTGTGTTACATCTATCCTCAATAAATAATCAAAATGCAGATGAGTTGTCACCCGTGAGGACTAAGATAGTATGCCTCTTTTCCAGTAAAATGGGTCTCCAGTTCTCTACACTCACCATACAAAAAAGAAAGAAACACAGCAGTGTTAAGCTGCTATTTTACGCTGGTATACTTGCGCCTTGTAAGGGTTCAAACGGTGTGCTGGCATTAAATACTGTCCCGATTCGTTGAGCATGCCAAGTTTTTTAGTGACCAATTGAGCCTTCCCTTCCAAGTGACCGCGGGACTGTACGTCATTCGATATGTTGATGCTGAGGATTCCAATGCCGGTTGAGGCATCATGGGGAGTGTCCCAAAATTTGAGGAGATGCGACAAAGAGGTTCTTTTTAGCGGTAAATCTGTGTCTTCTGAAGTTTAAACTGGACTAGAGTCGTCCCCAGTCCGAGATTTTGTCTATTAAATACTCGACTTCAGACACAAGTTTGTCCCTATATCCAATGAAGTATTCTGGAGAAATATTACCACCGGTGTAAAAAGCAATTCCAGTGTTACAACCAGTCACAACAACATATAATTGATATATAGAAGAAACAGCGTGACAGAACGCAGCCTAGTGGAACACTAGTGTTACGGACGGCGAGGAGAGCCGCCTCCCCGTCGCCCTTTCATACCCCGTTGCGCCCCGCGCACCCCGCACACCGCCCGAATATCACATGATGCCGCCAACCAATGGGCGTGCGGCCCATCTTATAATACCACTCACGTGCCGAGACACTCCTTTTGAGAATATAAAAAGGGCGTTTTGGGCTGTGAGCTGTTCATTTCGGAAGCGGCACTAGGAGATACTACAACAAGAAAGAAGACCTTAAGAGAGAAAACCTCAAGAGAGAAAAATAATCCATTGAAGACTCCCATCTGTACATAATTAGTTAATTAACGCCGCTTGTAAATAGTGCAATATATAATCGTCTACAGTACCATCTTTTCTACAACCGTCCCTAGTATAGTTTACCCTACATAAAATAGAATCAGTCGTCATACACAGTAAATTAGAATTAAAGTAAAATACAGTCCACTGCAGTCCCTTACAACTAGCATTAATAGGCTCGTAGTCGGAGTATACACCGTCTACTACGACCTTGATGCTCCGATCTGCAAGAAAACTAATGATGCAATTGCACAATTTCTCGGAAAGCCCATAGGAAGGAAGCTTCTAAAGAGCGCTTTGTGCCAAAGCCCATCGAAGGTCTTCACTATGTCCAAAGTAACAACGAAGCCCTTCCTCTTGGAATCTACTGTTTCCCCTCTTCTATGACTAAGGTAAATTAGAAGATTAGAACTAGAACCAGCTGATTAGTGACCGCATTGACGGTCACTAATCAGCTGGTGGTCTTCAAGGTACCTTATGAGATGGCAGTATATAATGGATTCCATTATTTTGAAGAATGAAGGGCGATTGTGATAAGCCTGTAGTTGAAAGGGTTTGTGCGGTCGCCTTTTTAGGGATCGGGTGCACTAAAGCTGACTTCTATAAGTTCAGGATTACGCCTAGGAAGAAGGAGTACCGGAAAAGACGCGTAAGAACCTTTGCTAACTGCGAAGCACCTGTCTTCAGCACAATAGGTGGTATTGTACTCACTGGAGTTGTTGACGTCAAGGGACAGAAGTGCTTTGCACACTGAGCTCTGAGTAAACAACACATCCGTCATGGAGCAATCACACCGCGGTATGGCCGGCGGTGTATACGCCCCGTCAACTAAAGTCAAGTTGGACTCGAAAAGAAAACCTAAAAATCGACTTTCTCCTTTCCGGCATGGGCCAGTGAGTCGTTCTCCCTGTGCCGAGATGGAACATATGGCTGACAGGATTTCCCTTGGACAGCCTTAGCAAAACACGTTAGTAAAATTAGAGAGGTAGAGAAGAAAGCTTGAGCAGTTTAAAATCTTTGAACCACGTCCAGTCACTCAACGAAAGACGAAAAGTACCGAAGAAGTCAGTATTATTTTTACAATCTATTTATTTATTTTGTCCTAAAATCAAAAAAAAACTACAAATAAACTTGAGGCGCTTACTCTATTATTTATTGAGAATATTATAGCAAATTTTATTCTGTACATAAATAGTGCTTGCAAAGGCAAGTTCAGCGCCCGCTCGAACCATGTGCATGGCTCCAGCCACAGATTACCCCTTAGGGGGTAAATCAGGCCCTGATGACAATCAATTAAATAAATTTAAAAGATTTAAAGTAGATAATGATTTCTTATATTTACACATTAAATGAAACTAATTTTTACAGATTCTATCGCGTTTAATTTAACTTTTTATTTCCCGTTTCAGGTGCTTTACAGCACCCATGGTCACGGGGGGGACTGAGATGTTTAATGTCCCGATGTCATAGTTAGCTGAAGAAGCTAAAAAATTTTAGACCACTTTATTTCCATAAACTCTAAAATACAATTCACAATTGAGTTAGAGGTAAGTAAACAATTATTTAGCTTTCCTAGATGTTTTAGTCATCCGAAACCCTGATAGCACTATTGGTCACACTGTGTATGGGAAAAAGACCCATACCAACCGATATTTTAATGGTAGAATTATGGAGTGTAGAGAACAAGGAGAACCATCTTATAAGGGGCGAAAGTTGGAAAAGTGTCCTACTATTTACTGAAAATAGAGGTTCCAAAACCTACCACAATAGCGCTTGCGTCTGAAAAACTACGATATGAAGATAGCTGTTGTGAACGGAGTGAAGTCAGCTGAATTGAAATATTTAAAAAAATTCATGATTAGAGTAGTTAGTAAAATGCCAGTACACAAAATCTCAACTATTTACGTAGTACAAAAGCAAGCGGATTGCTCGGTCCTTGTTTATTTCTCCATCTTATTCTAATTACTTTTGGCGCTTTTTTTAATTTATCCTATGCTACTGCAGCGCCACCCTTATTGGACACGTTTTAGGGACACTTTTCATATATAGAGATGGTCCTCCTTCTATCTACACTCCATAGGTAGAATAGAATAGAATGATTTTTTATTCAATATTGATTATTAGGTACATAACACCTACTTATTGAAAGTCATTTTTTATTTACCACTGGTTCGGGTGAATCGCACCATCATCGATCACAGTTAGCTACCGTGGAGAAATCTTTGTTTCATAGAACACAAGGGATCTGTGACAGAAAACATCTGGCCGCCGAGCTTCAGCACGTCGAGCAAGTATTGCAAGACAACAAGCTTCGGTTCCCGTGCGTACGTCACAATGACCGAATGAAGCCGGCTACAATGGAGCGTATGCCTGCTGTACTACCCTATGTCAGAGGAGTCACAGACAAGCCTGGCTAAATCTTGAAGCGAGCTTCCCTTAAAACATTCTTCCAGCCGCCGAAGAAGATTAGACAATTTTTACCATCCGTCAAGTGTCATATCCCTCTAGAAGATGGAGGAGTGTACAAGCTGGAATGTAAATGTGGTCTCTCTTACATAAGACAAACAAAAAGATTAATAAAAACCCGCGTAAAAGAACATATAGCTGAATTGAAGCACCGACGTTCCGGGAATCTGCAGTTTGTGAACATGTTGAAGATCGTCCCCGCCATTACATTAGATTTGATAAACCCCAAATCCTCGCAAAAGAACACCGATTCCTACTAAGGATGATTCGTGAGCCTATTGAAATTAAAAAACATCCTAATTTCAATAGAGATGATGGATGGGTGCTGCTATCTGTTTGGGATCCTATAATTAATAAAATAAAATCCAAACCCAAGCATACCACTGCAAGACTTCAAGATACTGTAAAATCATTCTGCGTAGATCGGACCAAAAATTTATATTCAAAAACTGGAGGTAGCCGGGCTATGACATCGGGACGTCAAACACCTCAGTCAACCCCCCCCCCCCCCCCCTCCCCCTGAGACCACGGGTGTTGTAAAGCTGAACGCACATTTGTCCGCGCCGTACGCGCCGAGTTTTACTGATGGCTTCGCACATTTACCCGTACGCATCGTCCGCGCCGTACGCAAATATTTTGTATTACCAACAACTTTTGTAGTTTTTCCAACCACTGGTGTGAAACGGTACAGTGAAATTGATCGCTCGAAATCACTATGGAAAGAAATATAGCCTGCATAGAGGAAGAAGAAAATAAAATTCGAAGAAAAAGAAGATTCTGGATTCATAATATTAATTTAAAAAGGCAATTGGAGACTATGAAGGGGGTGTACTTTATTTAAATACTTATTAGATGATGATGAACGATTTTTATATATATTTGCATTTAACATACAAGAAATTTCAAGAATTGCTACATATACTAAAACCATATCTTTCTATGGAAAACTCAAGATTTAGAAGGGCAATTGAACCAGAGAAAAGACTTGTATGTTTAAGATAAGTATTTTTATTAACAGTTAAGTAATCAGGTATAATTGGATTTTTGAATTAAATATAACTATTTTTTGTAGTTCAGTATTTAAATAATTTATCGCTAAGTATACATATTGAAAATCGATGCAAAAAAAATTCAAATAGTGTATAATTAATTACGAATGAATTAATAGTTATAAAAATACAAAAATTATCATGTAAGTCGAAACCACCGGTTATAGTGGAAAATCCACTAAGTTGGCAACATTAGACAACACTGCACGCGCGCGCGCCGCATTATATGACGTCATCAGCATTCGTCCTACGATATCGTATACCTACCGCAATTTATAAAATTCGGCGCGTACGGTGCGGCTGTAATGTGCGAGGTTTCATATGATTTCATACAACGAATTCTAAAATTTTTCATTATTTTTTTGAAAATTTAAAAAAAATAATAATGAAAAATTATGTGGAGGAAGCGAGAGAGGTGTGTCAGGATCGTGCCAAATGGAAGTCCATAGTCTCTGCCTACCCCTCTGGGTGACAGGCGTGAGTGTGTATGTTTATGTGTTTGTATGAATTCTAAAATTCGGCGCGTACGGCGCGTACGGCGCGTGCGGTGCGTACGGCGCGGACAAATGAACGTTCAGCTTAAAGCACCCGAAACGTCGGGAATTAAAATGTTAAAGTAATTAAAAAAATCCGTAAAAATTAGTTTCATTTAATAAGCTGCTATTTTACGCCAGTATTCTGTGAGAGCGTGGTTTATCCCCGGACAAGTCCACCTATTCGTGATATAGCCACAGTATATCTGTACTTACATGGCTGTAGGTGTAGCATGGCTATACCTGGTATATATACGCTTGTTATGTAATATTCTACTTTGTTTATATAATATTATAAATAAAGCCCTCAGCTTAGCGCACTGTTAGTAATACTACTTGCGTATCATTACTAACAGTTTTTATACACCACAGTCCCTCCCGTGGCCATGGCTGCTGTAAAGCACCCGGTCGGGTATTAAAAAATTAAATTAAACACGATAGAATCCGTAAAAATTAGTTTCATTTAATGATTAAAAGGACAGATTTATTTAATGAGTTATTTTGCAAAATAACCCTGTATAACACCAACCCGCCTTGGAGATGGTGTTGGTGAGTGCAAAGCCGATACCCTCGCTGTAATGAAACTGGGTAATTTTATTTTTATTTTATAAAACTGAAGTGACCAGCGAACTAATAACCCACCTGATGGTAAGTGGCAACTAAAGCTTATAGACCACCTGCAACCAACTTTAAATAAAGACTACAAATGCGTTGTCAACTCTGAGTACTGCAATTGAAACTCCTCACCGACATTATACTGTCTCTCTTTATCATTCAGACCGGGTCAAATCATAGGCAGAAATAGCATAGGCAGAAAGGTATCATCTAATAGTGGTGTCGGTAGTAGTTTGTTCGGTATATTTAAATTATTTTCTTCTATCACTCAATCACTAAAGTGTCATCCATGAGCAAGCAGAAAGTACCGCGTTCAGGTAAAACAATGTATTAGAGCTATGGCTGCATTTCGTGCCGCATGTCTGCCGCACGAATTGGTTGCCACGACCGGGGTAAGCCTATCGCGAAGAATACCAACGTGAAATGACAGCATAATGCTGCCGTGTTTCGTATGGTGAATGACGGAAGCACGGATGAACCGATGACCCTTCACACTAGTAACGAAATACTACATCTCTCATGGATGATAACGCATGTACAGTTTGATCCCTAATCGAGCAAAGATGAAGGTGTCGTGTCGTTTGTCACCGTTACTTCTTTATAAAAACAGTGTTCTAAAACTCTGGAGGGATTCAATTCTTTTATTCAGATATTGATAATAAAACCAACAACTTTGTTAGTTGCATAATTCTTGGCGACATCGGGGAAATGAACCTAATACTCACAAGTCAGTACCACTAAGCTGCATAGTTAATCCATTGATCTCATTATCCGTGTCGACTTATTAGATTCCTATATCTAATGTCTAAACGTAAGTGGAGCGTGTAAAGGTCATATACCGTTTAATTCTCGAGGTAAATATGCGGGCTTATACGGTTCGTTGTTACTAGTTGAACGTGAACCTTTGTCAAATACGACAACAGTAAACTTGCATGTTTACTTTCACATTACGTCAGTATGACCAGTTTCAGATTTTCGTAAGGGTCACCCAAACCTTAAGAGTTATTTTGATTAGTACAAAATAATAACCCATATAGGAAAAGAGAAAGCTAATGAAAAAGCACCACCTATATCATAATCTCCCATCGTCAAGCATAGGCGGCTGTTTATGGCCTTTTCTTCTCTTTTCATTTAATTTCTTTCTTTAAAAACGTTACCTACCCGATTTTCTTCTGTTTTGTGGAGGCGGTTTCATTTGGAACATTTAAACGTGGTAGAGCCGTACTGCAGCTATATATAATATTAGTTGTAGCACGAATAGGTCGTCTCGACCGTGGAAGCGAAAGATTTTTTTTTATTTACTACCAGATTATAATATTTTCAAAATGTCCTTAGACCCCGAACGCTACATTTTCGTCTCAAGACAACGTCATCATTACAGCCTTTCATAAGTCCACTGCTGAACATAGGCCTCCCCCAAGGAATGCCACAAAGCATGGTCCTGAGCATGAAGCTAATACAAAGTATTTTACTTTGTATTTGCTTCATGGTCCTGAGCCACCTGCATCCATCGACTTCCTGCATGTCTTACCAGGTCGTCACTCCATCTAGTAGGGGGTCGCCCTAGATTTCGCCTACCGGTACGAGGCTGCCACTCGAGAACCTTTCTTCTCCATCGGTTGTCGGTTCTTCGAGCTATATGGCTGGCCCACTGCCACTTAACTATGTCGGTTACTCTGGTTCTATTGCGGATATCCTCATTTCTAAATTTATCACGCAGAGAAACCCCAAGCATAGCCCTCTCCATAGCTCGCTGAGCGACCTTGAGCTTCCTCATACGGCCAGTAGTGAAGGACCACGACCACCCAAGACGACGTATTGAGAAAAATCTATGCATATAATAAATCTGTAGAAAAGTAGTGTCTGTAATTCTAATATATTCTTACAAAAACAAGTCCAGAGGACTATATAAAGCGTTCTGAAGCCAAATCAGTGGCTTTAGGATTTTTATGTCCGTCTGTCTGTCTGTGTATTCCGGATTCACGCAAAAATTACTGCACTGATTTACATGAAATTTTGTGTGTAGGTCGTTAGTAACCTGTGGCAACTTATAGGCTACTTTTATCCGAATATAGAATTTCAAAAAAGAAGGCTAGGTATTTTCCTTCCTTTGGATGTTAATTTTCTATTATATTTTAGTTATAGGCGGGATGATGGGTGTTTTTCAAATAAATATGGTAAAATAATTTGAAACTACACCGATTTAGTTATTAAAACAGCGCCATCTATCATGAAATGGAAAAGTAATATATGTATTTTGCCTCCAGTTATTAATAAATTAAATAATATAAATAACATACATTTATATGTTTAAATAATTAGATTTTGAAAATTATTTAAAACTTCTAACGTTTAGTTTTTTTTAGTATTATTGTTATTTCATTATTAAAGTGTAGGTAATTTCAATAGATAATATTGACGTCTATCAAAAATAACGAAAATTGATAAGGTTTTTATTTCAATAACTAATCTATATGTAAACTGATTAAAACTGGTCTGCCTGCAATCATAGCAAAATTTCCATTATCATTATAGTTTTATTATAAGTCGTGGCCAGATCGTAAAATTGATCATATATCATAAAGTAGTCTATCATTTTGTGAAATGGTGTGGTCATTTCATGATATTTAACACTGTTTGTTGACCATGTCATGATATAACTTGACCAAATCAATGAATGGAAATCGTTTGAAAATAATAATAACTAAACACAACGTTGGTATTTCATGATATCATATTTTTAACAGAAACAAAAATTTTAACAAAATTGACATCACATTATGCTTTAGTGATATAATAAATAAATGTTCGCTTCTATCGCTGATATTACTAAATAGTATAGTTTTGGCTTTCATTATTTCATCTAATAATAGCGCCATCTACTTCATCAACTACTAAATAAACTAAAATGGTCACTGATAAAATTAAATTATAGTATGCTACTGAATATACGATGTAAATAATTGAGATTCGTTCGTGGTATCGTTGAATGTGTAATTACTAGGTAGATGTGGTAAACAATCATAAGCTTAGTTTCAGTTTTTATGAATTGTATTTAAAGAAATACGAGGGCCGTGTAGCTCGTCGTGAAATTCCATTATGATACGGGAGCAAAACGTGTACGATTTCCTCGAGGATGAATTCTGTTATAGAAAATTTTAGGTGCTGAGTTAACACGTGTCCGTTAAAGTGGTGACGAATAATTTCGTGGGCAAACCTAGATGTCTGAGTAATTAAAATAGTCGTGGAGATGTGAAAACCGTTAGGGCGCGTACCGACGACACGCACCCGCATCCGCGTCCAACTCGGTTTGAAATTTGTTGCATATAATTTGAATCTTATGACAAATCAATAAATCTGAAATTGCATTTATCGACGTACAACCGCACACGCCTCGCCCACGCCACGCACCCGCCACGCGCCCGCCTCGCACTCGCCACGCGCCCGCCACGCGCCCGCCTCGCACACGCCACGCGTCCGCCTCGTTCCCGCTCCGCGCTGAACCCGCGCTCACCCCGCACACGCACTTTTTATACAATTTCAGATTTATTGATTTGTCATAAGACTCAAATTATATGCAACAAATATCAAAGCGAGCGACGACGCACGTCGTCGGAACGCGCCCTTAATATGTATTGAAGCATTGCCTTTCTGCCCACAAAACACTATAGGTAATGAGGAGTCCTGTCCCAATTAAATAAAGCAGATTTTACTTAAACAAAATATTTTACTTGTCAAAGGCGGTACATAATCAAACTGATTAAAATTTAAATTTAGTGGTACGTAAGCATTATTAAATATTTTAGATTATATTTTAATTACAATTTGAAGTGTCGATTTATTTACCTCGTTCTCGGTGGTGAAGGAAAACCTGCATTTAAGTATCTAAGAAGTTTCCCAGTTTAAGTCATCCCAATCAGCGCAGCAAACACTTTTTAGCCAAAAATTCTCGGCGGCCTGTGCTCAGTAGTAACATGTATGTAAGCTGCCACTTCTTTACTTTTCATGGGGATATGTTACTTTTTTGTTCTCACTCTACCGTAAATATTAAGGCTTGCAAAGATGAGTAGAACTCATTATCGTCAGCCTATCAAAACTCCACTGAAAGGAACATAGGCCTCCCCCATAAATTGTCAAGTAGCTGGATATTTGCTATAGTTGCCACGCTTGGTGGACGGGTTGGCTACCGCAGCTATTATTACTTTGATCTGCTGTCACGAAGATGATGCTGCCCATCTCCTGTTTGTTTTCCCATGTCGCCTCTTACGACGGGACGATATGAGGTGGCGGATTCTCTTTCACCGTCACAACAAGGCGAACATTTTTCTACTACCGTTCATGAGTGCTTCTCACGTACCCACGTTTATTTTTTTTAAATTTCCTATGTTTTAGGCACTTTACAGGACTTTACAGGTCACGGGAGGACCGAGGCATATATATTTACTGTGACCGAGGTGTTTGACGACCTGATGTCATAGTTAGAATAGAATATAATAAATTCAGTAGTATGCTTGGGTTTGAATTTAATTTTATTAATTATAGAGTCCTCATATGCTAATAGTCCTCAAATCCATCATATACTAATGGTAGCATACAGCCATCTTCACTATTAAAATTAGTATGTTTTTTTTTTTAATTTCAGTAGCCTCGGCAATCATCAATGGTAGGAATCGGTGTTCTATTGCAAGGATTTGTTGTCTATCAGATCCGATATAACGGTGGGGACGATACTAAACATGTTGACATACTTTACACTTCCCGGAGCGTCGGTGGTCGGTGCTTCACATCAACTATATGTTCTTTTACGCGGTTTTTTAATGAACTTTCATCCAAAGATGCGTAAAAACCCCACGTAAAAAAAGTTTAAATTAAACGTGATAAAATCCGTAATATTAATTTTATCCTATGTGTAGTATACAGAACTGCATTTATGAAATTTTAGATTAGAATTTTAGATTTTAAAATACGTGTAGATATTTTTTTACGTTCGAAGTCTACTCGAACGAAAAAAAATATCTAGATCTATTTTATGGTGCCAATCAATATTAAATAGGACCAATGATATGAATAAAATATCTCAAACATTCTACCGTAAACTGATAGAAGACCATGAAATTCATTATCATGCTAAAACTAAATTAACTTTAATTATGAATAAACGTAAAGAGTAAAATGTAAATAATAATAATAAATTTTTATTCCAAGACAATTTACCTTTCTTATGGATACATCGGAAGACACCCTCGATATAAAAAAATAATAGGTGTTTCTAGACATATATATTCACGTGTTTCTGTAGCATATTATATCTACAACTACCAACTACCAACTGTCAACTACCAACCGTCTACGTCTACTAGTCTTTTAAAATTCAAAAAAATCTTTGTCAGACATAGAGACACACACCGAGGTGACTTTAAATTAATGTGATCGAATTTTGCTAAATTTGGCATGGAATAGCATTTAACCATCATCATCATCATCATCATCGACTTCCTGTATGTCTTACCAGGTCGTCACTCATAGTGGGGGTACACCCTACATTTCGTCCGCCGGTACGAGGCCGCCACTCAGAAACCTTTTTTCCCCATCGGTTGTCGGTTCTTCGATCTATATGGCCAGTCACTCTGGTTCTACTGCGGATATCCTCATTTCTAAGTTTATCACGCAGAGAAACTCCGAGCATAGCTCTCTCCATAGCTCGCTGAGTGACCTTGAGCTTCCTTATGTGGCCAGCAGTGAAGGAACACATCTCAGTTCCATAGGTCATCACTGGCAACACGCACTGGTTGTACAGTCTCGTTTTTAAGTGTTGAGGTACACCTGACGAGAAGATTTGCCGTAATTTCCCGAACGCTGCCCAACCGAGTTGAAACCGTCGATTGACCTCTCGGTCGAAGTTGGACTTACGTAGTCGTACTGTTTGTCCCAGGTAAACATACTCGTGAACAACTTCGAGCTTAGTGCTCCCAACAACTACCGACATAGGTGTGACATGGACATTAAACATGATCTTTGTTTTGTCCATGTTCATCTTAAGACCTATCCGTTGAAGTCACTGAGCATAGTGCTTAGTGCTGCATGCGAGACGATTCGTAATGACTCTCGAAAACAGCAAGTAGACGCGGCTCAGAAGGGAAATCGGTCTATAGTTCTTCAAGAGAGCGTCATCGCCTTTCTTGAAGAACAAGACCACCGCACTTCTGCTCCACGCCTCCGGAGTAGTGCCACCATGGAGGACGGAATTAAAGAGCTTTTGAAGAACTTCAAGTAACAGTTTTCCACCCGCTTTCAGAAGCTCCGCTGTAGTTCCATCCTCACCTGGGGCCTTGCCGTTTTTAAGGTGCTGGAGAGCCATTCTAATCTCGCTCAGACTGACGTCCGGGCTATCTTCGGAATAGTGTCGGATAAGACTCGCTCTGGGGTCGTTACTCACACTTGCGTGTGGCTCCAACGATGACGTGTACAGCTGCCCATAGAACTTCTCAATCTCACCCAAAATCTCAGGTGCCCCGGAAACGACGCTGCCACACTCGGTCTTCAACTTTGACAGTTGGCTTTTTCTGGCAGACAGATTTCTGGCAAAGACTTTGTAGCCTTGGTTCCGGTCGATCGCTTCTTCAATACAAGTTGTATTGAATCTGTCTGTTCAGTTGCCTGTATGCTGTCAAATCTGTTGAAGACTGCAGCTTCATTTCCCGTCTAACAGCCATGAGATTAAGAGTGTGAGTCTAACAGCCATGAGATTGAGAGCATTTAATGATGTTCCTAAATTCAAGCTCACGCAACCAAAGCTGCGGGTAAAAAGCTAGTAATAAATAGTTATAATAATAGGCTTATGTACACATTTATTTCTTATCCAAAAACGAAATCACTATGTTGCAAAGAAAAAGAAAAAGTTGATTTCAGAATAAAAACCAAAATACAAAACTAATCATACCTACGTAAGGTAATTTCGACATTAAATTAATTATTTTACAATAATGTTATGTCCTCATCTATATCTATACAAATAAATAAAATTGAAGTGTCTGTTTGTAATGTCGAAATTACAGCTTTTTACTAAATGCATATGAAAGTATATACGGTACTAATAACAAAAATGCAATTTTTAAAGTTTTTGTCTGTCTGTCTGTCTGTCTGTCCGTCTGTCTGTCTGTTTGTTCCGGCTAATCTCCGAAACGGCTGGACTGATTTTGACGGGATTTTCACCGGAAGATAGCTGATGTCACAAGGAGTAACTTGGGCTACTTTTATTTTAGAAAAAGAATTAGGGTTTCGCGCAAAAAAAAATTAAAACCCCGAATAACACGCGGGCGAAGTCGCGGAGAACAGCTAGTGTTTAATATTACAAAAACTTTAAACGTGGTCGTAGACGTCATTATCAGTTACATTTAAGTGAAAATATTAGGTACGTTGTTTTAATTGCAAACGATTATGACAGAGCTCAACCTGAAATTGTTATTAAAATTATTTATTTGTACATGCAACTCATGCACTCATGCCTATATATAGAGTGTTTCATTGTGTAGTAATTATTTTAGTACTTATAATTACATTTAAGTACCTACTTTTCATGTAATGACTTCAATCTGAGTAACGTAATGATGACGTGTTTATATTTTCTAGGCGTTTCTTATTTAATGACTAGCTGGCCCGGCAGACATTATACAAAAGGTAATCTGGTATCAGGGCATTCAATCTACGAGTCAGCTTCAGTATTTTTTTTCTTAATCGATAATATATTATAAAGGGGTCTATGGACCACAGCATCTACTTTGCGTCGTTATGAGGAAGATGCTACTGCTCATCTTGTGTTTCATTTCGCTCTGTCGCCTCTTACGACACCCACAGGTTGATATGGGCTGTTTATCTTGTGGATTGTCGCACGTCGCTACTACTTACTATTTAATGTTTATACGCATGCTTAAACCGCCTGCCTTCTATCTAATATTCTAGATCTTTTTAGAATGTTTCATAGTCGCCTCTCACAACAACTACGGGAAGAAATGACGTAATGGATCCTCTTACACCGCTCTCCGATAACTTGTAAGTGTGTTGTAACAACAATATCTTAACATAATTAGTTGTTCTGCCCTTACTGGTTGTTGGCGCGATGCGTTTCGTTTTCACACACACATTTTTCTATATATTTATCATACGTATAGCTAAAATCCTTTTAAAGACTAATAGAACCATTAGCAACTATAACGACAATAAACTTAAATAGAAAAGGAAAAAGATAACCTCTCTTTTCATCTCCCGTAAGTGGGTAAAAAGTTGCCTATATGTTATACACGGTCATTTACTGTCTACAAACAAAACTTCATTGATATGTGTCTGTGTAGTAGTTTCTGCGTGAATCGTGAACACAATTTTTCTACAGATTTATTATATGTAATAAATAATAGGTTAATATAATTAAGAAGAATAACTATCAATTTTTATTTATTATTTTTATTTAACTCCAAATGGTACTTTAAAGTTATTTAACTTTCTTCTGAACATTTTCCTTCGGTTAAATAATTAAAATAGTTACCGAGATGTTAAGCCGTACAGAATCTAAATTAAATCGGAACATTTTATTAACTAGAAACTGCATGTTTCCTGGCCCAAAAACCCAACCAAGAATTAGAGGAGTCGTGTGCTTAGCAGTAAGTTACTTTACTATTGCTTCACGAGGACGTCTATTTGGTTAAACGTGGAAATTATTGTTTTTAGAATTTAGGTAATTTGATGATGATGTAATAATATGGTCGCAATTAGACGTAAATTACGGATTTTTGTTTTGCGGTAACGATAATCAAGTCGCATTATTTAATGCCGCAATGAGGGAAAACGTGTCGTATTATTTTGATAATAAAGTTTTATTAGCAAATAGTTATGCAATCACAATGACGGTGAAACTGTCTGGCAATGCTTACTTTTTTTTCATGTTTCCTTCGTGGAAGCAAGTGATATTTCCATTTTTATAAAATTTTAGAGACTGGCTGAAAGGAATTCGACGTATAACTCACTAATAATAATTAACAGTGGTAGAGTCACGCGGCAGGTTTTGCTGTCGCACGGATGGGCCGGCTCGAACCGGGGTGGTACCACGACCTCACAGAAAACCAGCGTGAAGTAGAGGTTTACCTCTGCGTTTCGCTTGGTGAGTGCAGGTGGCCGGAGGCCCTTTTTACTGGAAATGAGGCATTCCATCTTAGTCCTCACGGGTGACAACGCATCTACATTTTGATTTGTAATAGAGGATAGATGTAGATGTCTATGGGCCGCAGCAACCACTTACCATCAGGTGGACTGTGTGCTCGTTTGTCACCCTTATCATATAAAAAAAAAAAAAAAAAATTTATGATATAAATAATATATCTTATTATAAGTTTTTTGTTTTCGTGCTTGTTTACATAATAAGTCTTATTTTGAAAATTAATATTATTATAACTAACCTCTTTTATGAGCCCCAAAAATGATTCAAGATTCTTTGTGAATTAATCAAAATAATTAAAGTATGTATTGGCAGTAATGTTTAGTTCTGCATTACTTATAGAAACGAGGTTAACGATGCGGCTTAACTCATGGTAAGTGATGACTGCCGCAAGTAAGCATCCGCAACCCAGAGCAATATCAGTGGAATCGTAGGTGCGTTGCAATTGCGGCCTTTTAGTAAAGAGCTTTTAGCCTATTTTCTTAAAGGTCCGAAGTAGGGGAAGTAGAAGAAAGTTATATTTGTCCGGAAAAACGGCTGGCAACAATAAATTTTACAAAGGCAGCAAAAAAAAACCTAAGCATGCGCGTTAGCCAGGTGGGTTATGCTCATGTTTTTGCCTATTAACTTGGGATGTAGGTAGTGATGATGACGATAATGCTGATGATTATAGCTATTAATATAATTGTGACGAAGATAATTGTGATGATTGCTCGGCCACCTTCGACCTAACGATTAAAGGCAATGTCTTTCGTCTATAATCAATAGATCATTTACAGGTTTTGGAACAAGTTTCGTACATGTCACTTTCAGAGATTATCAACGTATAGAATACATAAGCGCGCGAAAACAGATACATTAACCGGTTCCCACCTTGCCATATCCGCAGGAAAGCTTAAGAAGTAAGATAGGAAGGAAGTTACGTATGCGTAATACGGACGCACGTGCTGTGATACGGAAGTGAATAGATGCTGCTAAGCTGGTCGATATCATTGCCACAATGGTTGTCTATATTATATCGTTAGGAGTGCCATGAATTATTAGGAATTGAAAAGAAAACCTTGTTTACACGCTCTTCGACTAATAAGAAACTTTGCAATTCGTAAAACGAATATTTACACAACCAAACTTGCCAAGGTTCACAACCCACCTGCACAGTTAACATAACTTTATTATTATTTGAGGATGGATCAGGAAGAATTGACGGAGGATCAGGTTTTTTTTTATAGAATTAGGGTGACAAACGAGCACAAAGTTCACCTGATGGTTATGATAATAAGTGGTTGCTGTGGCCCATGGACATCTACATCTATCTGCGTTTGCGAATAAAAATACAGATGCGTTGTCAGCCGTGAGGAGTAAAATAGAATGCCTCTTTTCCAGTAAAATAAGTCTATACAGGCTACACTCACCATACCATAGCATAAAGCTGCTATTTTACGCTGGCATTCGGTCGAGCCGACCCATTCGTGCTACAACTACTAATATAGCTGCAGCATGGCTCTACCACGTAAAAAAGTAGTTAATTATAATTAAAAATAGCACACAGATAAATAGTAAATTAGCACTTAACATTGCAATTAACAACAGTTTTAATGGTACCACCGTAGATAGAAACCAGATTGCTTGCGGACAATAAAATCTAAGG
This sequence comes from Parnassius glacialis, assembly GCA_033319125.1. Taxonomy (NCBI): domain Eukaryota; kingdom Metazoa; phylum Arthropoda; class Insecta; order Lepidoptera; family Papilionidae; genus Parnassius; species Parnassius glacialis. The sequence goes on along the minus strand of JAVANC010000001.1, from coordinate 9,280,250 downwards.
CAAGCGCCCTATTATGGTCTTTATGTACCCTACATTTAGGCACAGGCCTCTTCTCATTTCTGAGAGGTTTTAGGATAAATATTTGCCGCGCTGCCCCAATAACATTTTGCATATTATATGTCTATGTTTTATATATTAACTATGTGTTCCCCGTTACTTCGCCCGCCTGTAATTTAGGGTTTGTTATGTTGCGCGGAACCATAATTCTTTTTTTTTTGAAAAATTGTGTTATTGTTATAAGTACCGTATATACTTTCGTATGCATTTAGTTAAAATTGTTATTTTAACATCACAAACAGACAATTTTATTTCTTTGTACAGATGTACAGTGTGTATTATATATGTATGTGTGTATATATACTGAGAATTGAAAGTGAAATACAGCTTGTAAGTATTTAGCCGCGTCTCCATCAAAGTTTTGTTACCAACTGTTGTGTTGCCAACACGTGTTGGTAACAAATGTTTCTGTAATTACCTAGTGTTGGCAACAAAACTTGAAACAATATCGGGAACCATGTTTCCATTTTCGGCGGCAACATCAAAGGAATACGCTTGTTGCAAACATTTGTTCCCTCGGTGGAGACGCTTGTTGGAAACATTTGTCGGCAACATCGGAAATAAATGTTGGTAACTTTTGTTGAGTTGTACCTAAACAGTTGGAAATGTTGTCAACATTTTTGGTGGATATGCGGCTTTAATTATTATTCTGTGTCTATACGTACCTATCCAATCAAACGCAACGCTTGTGCGATAATATTTCGATTCATTTGTTTCTGTAATTTTTGGATGTTTCCTTTTAGGCGCATAGGAAATACATACAACATGCCAGACACAAAAACAAACATGTTTGTTAGCACAGATGGTAGTTTGAGCTAGCTTACTTGCGGCGCAATACCCAGTTACTAACGCATTGCCTTAACCTCAATCAGCTTATAGCAACAGGCTGGTACAGATACAAGACAGCCTCATTATTGCCGCGAGATACAAATTTAAATACTATAAAGATAAACTGACTTTTAACCGTATTTATACACATTATTTTTAACCGACTTTTAAAAAAAACGATGAATACAAAATAAGGGTTGTTGCAATTCGACTGTATATTTTTTGTATGTATATCTTCATCGATTGTAAACCGATTTTGATGATTCGTTTTAATCAAATATTATTATTTTTGCATCAATCATTTTTATTTCAGACTTGAATTTAGCTTACAGTAAAGCTATAGATTGACCTCATACGGATGATATTTGTCGTACCCATAGTTGCCTCACTTAACACAAGGGTTACAGATCGGATTTTTTTATTATTATTGACGTCTGATAAAGTATTCTCATCTGGTTGGGCCGAATAAATATATAAGAGGTAATGATAAATATACATAAATATATTTTATATACTAACATCAGTAAATAATACATAGATAAATAAAAGCCCAACCAGATGGAAGCCCTCGACAGGGGAGATCAAACGGCCGTGGATTAGAGGGAAAGTGAAAGAAACCGGTAGACAATGCGGGCGGTATCAAGGAGCACTGCCTTCTGCATTTTGAGCCCAGAGCGGTCTGTCACGGAGTCCCAGTTGCCTCAGATGACCCGAGTGCTGACCGGGATTTGCCCGTTCGCAGAGACGACTACAGGAATAATTTCAGTCGGCAGATGTCGGTCACCTCGTAAGCCAGGTCCAGATATTTTGTTTTCTTATATATTTCGGCTTTCACGAGGTTCTCGTCATACGAAATGATAATGTCGACAAAAATATCCTTGACTGTGCCCGGTCCATCAGTATAACATCAGGCTTATTTGCAAGAATAATCATGTCTGTGATGATGGCCCGATCCCGGTAGAGCTGGCGGTCATTTTCGAGCACGGCTTCCGGCAAGTACTTATAATAAGGCAATTTCCGATGCACGAGACCGTATTTCAGAGCAAGCTTTTGGTGTAGAATCCTGGCTACTAGAATTGTGTCTGTGCAAGTACTCAGAGTTAGAAAGAGGCGAACAACCGTTGATGACATGCCTAAGGGACTCACCGGGATGGCGACAAGCTCGACAGATGTCGACGGCGCCATCCTTAAAGCCGCGTTTCCACCAAAGAGTTGTTATCAACACAACATTTGCCAACAAAACTTGTTTCAATTTTCGGCGGCAACATCAAAGGACGCTTGTTGCCGACATTTGTTCCCTCGATGGAGACGCTTGTTGACAGAAACATTTGTTGGCAAAACGTGTTGGCAAAACGTGTTGGCAAATGTTGTGTTGACAACAAAACTTTGGTGGAGACGCGCCATTAGTATGTATTTTCGATAGTTGTTGGTCTATATAATCTGATATTGTATCGCACAGACAAAACCCTCGGTTTCCCCAAAGAGGTTACCGAACCGTAGCTAGTGAAGGAAGGCGACAATATCTACGAAAGGCCCTTGTAGAACCTTGTTAAACTCCCATGGAGCTCCTTCTCCTTCCGTAAGGTCTCACGGCCGGAAATGCTCTGTACCTTGTGCTTTTGCCATCCCTTGTTGGCTAAGGATAGAGGGGTAAGCCCTTTATCACAAGAAATGACGTCCATATAGAATGGATCATCTGATCTCGTCAGGAAGTAATTACGGAGGTTGCACACTTCGCGATTATGCATGGTGAGCGCACTTAAAAAGCCACGCCCACCATGCTTCCGCGGCAAGTACAGCCTCATCACCGACGATCTCGGATGGTGAATCCTATGAGATGTCATGGTAGTGCTGTATTTTCTATCCAGGGTGTTAAATTCAGTTTGAGTCCATCTGAGTATGCCAAATTTATACATGAGGACAGGCATAACCCAACCGTTATATGCGTGTGTGTTATTCGCGCCCAACAAAAGGCTGTTAAGTACTTTGGTCAAGCGTGCATAAAACAGATCACAAGCTGATTGTTTCATTTCCTATATTTTGTAACATACCCAGGTATCGGTATGTTTCAGCCTCGTAAAGGGTTAGATGGGCATAGTCAAGTCTATATCCTCAGAGTTAACAACCCCACCCCTTTCAACATGGAGGACCGCAAACTTATCCGTCCCCAGCTCCATTCCAATAGAATTGCTATAATCACAAGTGATGTTTAGCAATTCTACAATATACGAGCGACTGGAGGCGAATAATTTGAGATGATGCATATAGAAAAGGTGTGTCACTTTTGTACCTCGTTTCCGAAGCTGAAATCCTCTCCCGCAACCCTTCAGTAAGGTACTGAGAGTTCTCCGCAGCCGTCATTCGCTCGCCTAGATGACAAAGGATCTTACTCCACTGCCCCATACACTGCCCGAGGAAGTCTCTAACTGTACAGTCAACCTTGTGCAGCTCAAGGACCCTCGTCAGCCACGTATGAGGTACCGAGTCGAATGCCTTTCTGTAGTCTATCCAGGCGGCAGAGAAGTTCCATCGGTTACATTTAACCACCTTGCCAATGACCGCGTCAATGAGGAGTGGTTCCTTGGTTCCACGAACACCGCCCTGACATCCATTTAGAGCGCGCGACATCACCTAATTTGAGTCCAGGCGACGAGTGATTCTCGCGCTCAAAATGGATGTTAGTGACTTGTATATGGTGGGTAAACACGTGATGGAGCGGTATTTGCTTGGGTCTGTGGCAACCTGGTCTTTCGGAACCAAATGAGTGATCCCAGTAGTAAAGAGGCTCAGGAGGGACTTCCGGCCGAGAGCCTCTTGAAACTGACGGGCTAGCACAGCGTGACACACCACGAACCCCTTCAGCCAGTAGTGGTGTAGCCCATCGAGTCCCGGACTTTTCCATTTCGGAGCCCTACGTACCGCTTCAGCTACGTTGTCCGGCGTTACGATGACGGGGTCCATGGGCGTAACATTCGCACACTGGCTCGCCACAATTTCCGTCCAAGAACCCTCGCTGTGGTTACGGGCTCTGACCACAGGCCGCTCCAGAATGCGATAGTGTCGGCCTGTTTCGGTGCTTCGCTCGTTCCACGTACCGTTGGTCGCTCCAATGATTTTTTTTATAGGAGAGGGGGCAAACGGGCATGCGGCTCACCTGATGATAAGTGACTACCGCCGCCCATGAACAACTGCAACACCAGGGTAACCAGGGGAATTGCAGATGCGTTGCCGGCCTTTATAGAACCTCTTCTGAATACCCTGTCCGACGGCTCCGTGGCGTAGTGGCTTAGCAATGAGTTGGGGGCCGCGGGTTGGAATCCCGCACTGAAAAAGTATTTGCATGGCCTACAAATAATTGTTCCGGTTCTGGATGTTTGTCTTCGTGCAATTTATGTTTGTAAACTGCCTCCACGATACAGGAGAAAATCCTAGTGTGGTTGGTCCGTTTAAAAAAAAACAAAAAAACAACTCTGGGAGAATTATTATTATTATTAAGTTATCAGGACAATGCAGCTGCCCATCTCCTGTTTAAGTTTCCCTCAGTCGCCTCTTACGACACTTACGAGATAATATGGACTAGTGAATTCTCTTAGGTCGCCAGTACACGGTATGTATGTAGGTACGTATGTGTATAATATGTGTACATGTATGTTAATTATAATACGTTACTCGTAAATTTATTCTTAACCTAAATTTCTCTCTATCTAGACCTACTTAATGAACACGAATTTATAAATCAGTTTGATAATAGCAAACGTGCCTTATCAAAAACTAGAACACCCACAACAACTGAGTTGCAATTGAAAACTGGATTAAGTAATTGTATAAGTGAGGTCGATAACCAATAACAGGAACTGAAACACCTCCGGTTTGAGATTCCGATAGGCCTTAATTGAGCCAAGGCATAGATATGAGTGAAATTTAAAAACAGTTACTACAAAGAGTAAGTAAAATATCCCTTTCTTTATAGAATGGAAGTCACAGTCCACCTGATAGCGGATGCTGTGGTCCACAGACATTTACATTTATCCTCGATTAAGAATCAGAATGCAAATTCGTTGTCACCCCTGAGGTCTAAGATGGAATGCCTCGTATCCAGTAAAAAGGGTATCAGTGTCTACACTCATCATACGAAACACAGCAGCATTAAGCTGCTATTTTCGAGCCCGACCCATTCCTACTACACTATACAATATAGCTACAGCGTGGCCCTCTCACGTAACCAGTTAAAAATAAAAATAAAAAATTAAAAAAAAATAAATTTGGACTCATGGGTGCTGGGTATCGTAGAGTAGACTAAATATAAAAGTTAAGTTTATAAGGTCCCACTGAACAGTCCCACGGCACAGGGCTTTCTCTCATATCTGTACAGCGACGGGATTTTTATTTTATTAGGCATGTAAGCTTATTTTATTAGGAAAAAAGGTTCTCGAGTGGCAACCTCGTACCGGCTCACGAAGTGTAGGGCGTCCCCCCACTAGATGGAGTGACGATCTAGTAAGACATACAGGAAGTCGATGGATGCATGTAGTTCAGGACCGTGCGTTGTGGCATTCCTTGGTAGAGGCCTATGTTCAGCAGTGGACTTGTGAAGGGCTGTAATGATGATGATGATAATGAGGCATGTAAGTCCTTGCGATGTACTCGTATTCCTAAATCGACGACTTATACGTAATTTAGTATTAAAAAGACATAATTAACAGTTTCAATTGTAGCCGGCACCGTGTTTTGAGCTCAACAGATAACGAAATACAATTTAAGAAGACATTAAATAACTAGATCTTGGACGGAAACGAAAAAAGACAATAATTTAAAATTTAAAATTTTGAACAAACGACTATATATAAATTCTCTATCTATATAAATTATTAAGAATAATTCAAAAACTATTGGTGAGACCTTGATCAAATTTATATGGGACCATATGTGAAGCACCAGCTTTCAAATAAAAAAAGAATCATCGAAATCGGTTCACCCAGTAAAAAGTTATGACACATAAAAAAAACATACAGTTGAATTGAGTACTAGCTCCTTTTTGAAGTCGGTAGAAAAACAATATTTTACAAATGATCATTCGCAACGAACGATATTGTACTTGTATACTCGATAGAGCCACAGACTAAATAATAGTTGGTAGAGCCACGCTGCAACTGTGTTATAGTTGTAGCACAAATGGGCCTGCTCGACAGACGAAGGAACACGCTTTCACAAAATACCAGCGTAAAATAGCAACTTAATACTACTGTGTTTACTATGGTGAGAGTAGATCCCTAAAGACCCTTATTACTGAAAATGAGGCATTCCATCTAAGTCCTCACCCACAACGCATCTGTATTTTAATTCTTAATTGAAGATAGATGAATGGGCCACAGCATCCACTTACCATCAGGTGGACTGTGTGCTCGTTTGTCACTCTTAAATTTGATTAATCACGTTGTAATTCCCACAAAGTTAACATAATGCTCCACAGGAAATTTCGGCATTCTTCTGACACAGTGCAGTGGTACCAAAACTTTGTAATTTACAGGACTTTCTTTTAACAATTAATCTTCTTTTTTAATCACATATTATTATCCAATGCTTGACTACCATTCCACCAGATAGTAATTATAGTGGTGATATAAGTAAAGATAGTAAAATTCACTGGTTAGCGTATCAAAAGTCTATTTATTTTTGCCTTAAAAACACATACACTGTAATTGGATGGAAAGACCGTTACCATTACAGCCTACTAAAGTCCCCATAGATTACCTCATATAATGTTATTTGCCATAGTTGCCACGCTTGGTAAGTGGGTTGGCAACCGCAGTTTTTCATTTTTGGAAAGACAGTGGCTGGAAAATTATTTCACTACTTTGCTGTGCGCAATACAATTACGTTTTCTGACTTGTCGAAGTAAGTGGTGATTACCAACAAAGGTGTTACGATTGCAGTATTAGATATTTCGTACATTTCTAACAGAAGAGACTAGTGTGGTTAAAGCTTATTTTGGTCGTAACGTGGATAAAATGGAAAATACATTGCAAGTTTTGTACAGGCAACAAGAGACGTTCAAAGATACATATGAACTTTTTGCATTAATGGCGACCATTGGATGTGGCCCTGCCGCGTGCGAATCTACGTTTTCAAATTTAACTGCAATCAGTAGGCCTCAAAGACTGTCAATGGGTCACGAGAGAATGGCTGGTATTGTATTTTTGGCCTTAGAAAAAAAAAAGAACAAAATCAATTGATCTGAACGAAGTTCTTTGCATTTTTAATAACATGGTGAATCGTAGAATTCAGCTGTTTTAAATATTTTTTATTATTATGTTAATTATTATAATAAGTTTGCAGAAACAATGTGATCTAAATGGTATTTTTCGTCGCATCTATTTACACTTGTCACTCCACCTAACAATTAATATAAGAGTAAGGTAATACTCTCATTAAGACGTGGTCTCATTAAGATATAGGTCACTCTCATTAAGACGTGGATCTCTACATCTGCAAGTTCAACCAATTTGTTCGCTTGTTCTTCATCATTGAGGATTTAATAGTTCTTAGATCCATGCTCATATTCTGTCACAGAAATTATTTGTCTACGAATAGCTGTTGAATGTACATCACTGACCTCAAGGTCAGTGATGTACATTCAATATATTCAATATACATGGTGATTGATTTAGGAGCCCGTGCTTCGAGAGCAGATCAATTATGATCCTTTTTTTTTACTTCCGCTCTACCGGTAACCAATGCTGTCCTACCTCAAATTCGACTCTAGCCACAGCCCTGAGTAGATGCTGTGAACCATAGATAACTACATCTATCCTCGATTAAGAATAAAATGCTATTGTCAAACTGGAGAATTAAGTCTAATATCTCGTTACCAGTAAAAAGGGTTTCTGGTTCAGTACATTCATCATACGAAATACGGCAATAGCCTCCTATTTCACCTATTACTATTAGTAGTATTTGTGAGAGCGTGTTCATTCGCCGGTCGACCCGACCTATTCGTGCTCGAGTCAAATTAGTTGCATGTCTGCCTCGTTTGTCTAGTGTTCGTAAGCGCGACTGCTGATTATGAGATCTCGGAGTGGAATCCCTGGTCGGACCAAAAAAACAGTTCTTAGGTTTTTTCTATCAAGCAATTCTCATTAGCAATCCGTAGTCAGGAAATTGGCGATATTTAACTGCCGTGTCGCGGAATGCACATAACGCTTGGTAAGTTGGTCCTGCACCTGATTTCTCACCGGTCGTGTCGGATTGCCGTCCTATCATACTATGAGAGTAGGGGAATAGAGAGTGCAACTGTACTTGCGCATACACTCCGCACAATAATCCTGTCCTGCGCAAATGGCTAGTCTCTTTTAAGGCTGGTCGTCGTGGCCGATATTCAGTATAGAGGTTATTATAGTTACAGGATGTCTCCACAACATGCATAGATAATCCAAGTGTTCTCTATTTCATCAAAAATAAGCTCATATTATGTTATGATTGTAACCTAACAGTATATATTTATTATATTTAAATTACTCTTAGACAAAATGCAGGTAAGCAATCAACTTTATCCGGGATCGCCTTTAAAGGTCAAAAGCAAACCTGTCCCGCACAAGTCTATCTGCGTATGGTGGCCCTACATTGACCGGTACAGAAACAGAACTGTGACTCACAAACTCACAATACGAACATTGAATCATTGGAGTTGAAGTTGCTTTGTCTAAAGATTTACCTGTATACAGGCACAAACAGGTATAACTTTCTTCGAGTGCATTAAACAAAGCTGGCCAGACTGCGCATTTTGTTTATATTGAAATTAAAAAATTTATTTGAAAAGTAGGTACAAGGCATTGAGTTATATGTTACACAGGCAAAGTTATAATATACAAGGCATTGATTTATATGTTGATGTTTTGTATAACTCAGTGGTACAAGATATACCTATAAACAATTTTTAACTAACTTCAAAAAGAAGGAGGTAATCATTCGACTGTAATTTTTTTAAATCTGCGTTACCTCATAACTTATTTCTAGGTGAACCGATTTTGATTTGAAAGCTGGTGCTTCTCATGTAGTCCCATATAAATTTGATCAAGGTCTGACCAGTAGCTTTTGAATAATTCTTAACAATTTATATTGATGTCGGTTTTACAATTTTTTTTTAATTATAGCTCTTGTTGTGGAAACTTTCTGCTACCGGCTTACATTTACTAAGGAATTATTAATTAGAAGGTGTGTAACATTTTAATGGTGGTAGGGCTTGTTTTTTTTACAATTACGACTGAGTAAGTTACCCACTTATATTAATTTTGGAATATGATGAGGCATTTATTTATTTATAGAATAAGGATGACAAACGAGCACACAGTCCACCTGATGGTAAGTTAGTTGCTGTGGTACATAGACATCTATATTTATCCTCGATTAATAATCAAAATGTTTTGCGTTGTCACCCCTGAGGACAAAGATGAAATGCCTCGTTCCCATTAAAAAGGGTCACCGGTTCTCTACACTCGCCATACGTATGAAGCTGCTTTTTTACACTGGTTTTCTGTGAGAGCGTGGTCCCTCCCCGGTCGAGCCGACCCATTCGTGCTACAACCATAATATACGAGTAGCTACAGCTTGGCTCTACCACGTACAGCATTAAAATTGGCATTCATACCTTACAGCTGTGGCTTTATTTGCAGAATAATTACAGCCACAAGTGTTCATGGATTTAACGCAACGATACACTGGTTATATTTTCTATTATACCCACATTTTATACAAAAATCGGAACTTTACAAATATCAAAATATTCTTTAGAGAATTTCTTTAACATAATAAACATGAAACAATTCTGTGATAACGATGTAAGCGTAATACCCCAACTGGTTACATAGGTCTCTTAAGAGAATTTATGATAATGAAAAAGATCAGAAATATATCATGGTTACCAACAATATCGACGGAAAACATGAATGATACAAAACAGTAGCTTGTGCCTGAAATTGTGAACGCCTTTCCATCAGTCAAGTGTAATGATAATGGTACATAATCGCTTCGGTAGAAGATGTCAATGTCTATTTAATAGTAGCAGTAGACTATTTAATTTAATAAAGAGACATTAAAACCAATCAGCATCAGCCCGTCAAACTCCACTGCTGGACAACAGGTGGATTGACGATTGCAATTCCAGAAGTTCCTTGATGCTGATCCTACTACTCCTACTACTGCTGGGTATTTTACGCCTGATGTAAATGAGATAGCGTCGTGAGTCATAGCATCATCGATCGGAAGTCATAGTCTTTATGACATAGGTAATAGTTGCCTCATACGACACGCACAATTAAATAACTTGATGAAACCACACGGCAATAAGGCATCCACGACTTTTCATGTGAAATAATGATGGAATGAGGTGAAATAATTGACATATTTCATAGCGGGGAAAGTTAATTAGTTAGATAAGTATAGAGATTAATATTAGCACATTTAACTGTATGCATGTACTTACTATGTACATAATATTATTTGGATTGAAACTGTTACTCCTTAATACAGGTTATTCTGTAACCTAGCTAAAGGTGGCTACTGACCTGCCTGCCGCAGGGGCAATCTAGGGTGTAGGAGTGGGGATGACCCTTAATTGCCTCCTTAATTGTGATGTGTGTAGGCAAGCAGGGGCAATTTTTTAAGTCGGTCCTGCGACTAGGCTTGCCAACCGTCCCGGATTTTCCGGGACGTCCCGCTTCTGGGTAAATTATGGACCGTCCCGCCTTAACCCCTTGCGGGACGCCTTTTGTCCCGGAAATCGGTAATTATATGATATTAGTATCTATCTCGTACCAACTACACCTTAGCCGTAGCTTCGATACCACTTTCAAATGCATCAGCAGAGAGAGTGTTTTCTCTGTGTGAAAATGCATGGACAGACAGCAGAAATAATCTGTTTGTTGAACACGTCAAGGCTGAACTACAAATTGACATTCATTTTGATCAAAAATGCAGTGAATTTTATAACCAATGTGTTTGTTTGTTTAACCAATTTGTATGTGGTGTGTAGTGTCCCGCGTAATATACCCAAGTCCCGGATATTGAGCTGGGAAGTCCCGGAAATGCCTTTTTTGGAGTTGGCAAGCCTACCTGCGACCTTCGATATTGCTCCGATCGCCGTGCTTCCTAGATTGCCCCTGCGGCAGGCAGGTCAGTAGCCGGCTTAAGAGTGCGGAGCTACATCCACTAGATTTAAGGACATAATATTTTATAGATAGTACAAACAATGTAATGTCAAACCCACAATCACTTTAATATAAATAAATAAAATGTTCCTTTCTGAAATATTAGGTTCGAAATGGATAAATCAAACTACGGACATTCTACTGTGTGTAAAAAATGTGTAAAAGTTAAAGAATACAGCACTCAAGCATTGTTTTCTATATACAGGGTTATTTTTCAAAGAGTAGCTAACTTTTAAACTTAAGTTCAAATATATAAATAATGATTTACCATTATTGCAGTTTTGAAAATTCGAGTAAATATATAAGGCTTCTAATTTAATTTGAAATTATCCCAAATTGAATGTGATTTATGGGCATAAAAGATTTTACCTACCGATCGACCCTTACGAATGTGTGCGTGTGCAGTAAAATCGCTAAAATAATGTATTACCACGCATTTTGAATTTAAAAGATAAAAAGGGTCAGAATGTTCAAGGTTTTTTTTAATTAATTTTTTTCTACATTTGGCTGTATTACTTATTCTGAACCTTCTCCGCAAATTTGGTTGGTTATTGCAAAATAACCCTGTATATGCATAAGTGTACTACAAACTGAAAAACTTATAATTAAATCGCAACACTTCAATAATGATCACACTGTGTGACAATCTGCGTAACGAATAAGTTCACCTTTGTTCCAACTAGCGACATCTAGTGAGCGTAAAGGTTATTAACCCCAATTTAAGTCTCATTAAAACAAATATTCAATTGAGATTATATAATCGCACGCGTCACTTACCTTCATATCCCGGTATCATGGGATGCTTGTAAACCGGATCGCCGTTACGAAACCTCGCGTTTACCACGTCAATGTCCGTCTGCGGTGGACGGTAGATCTGTTGATGTTATGTCAATGTTGTTTGATAATAAATTTAATGTCAATGCAGTGAAAGGTACATAAGATTTGAACGTAACATTTATATTTAATACTCTGTTAAGGTGAAACTCTTTGGATTCTCTCACGCCATTTAATAACGTGTAAAACTACTCTACTCCATATCATCCCGTGGATGCTGTAGGAGGTGACAGATGGAAACAGAAACAGGAAATGGTCAGCAGCATCTACCCGATAACTCAATCATAATAGAAAATAATAGTGGAAACTATGCCAAATATCCACTCTATGAGGCAATCTATGGGGATGGTCTATTTTTAGAAGTGAACCTGTTAAGAACTGCGATGAATGAATTATTAATAATTTACTAAAAACTAAAGTTTGTAAAAACCTGTGTATTATTGTATAACTTTACTTTAAAAAAATAGTCCCGTTGGGTTTCTTGCTGTTTCTTTCCAGGACAGAGGTCTTTTTATCGAACCAGTGGTAAAAGTTAAAATAATGACTTTCAATAAGAATTACTTGTAATGATCTATATTGAATAAAAATTATTCTATTCTTTTCTGCTTGATGAATGTTATCACTCATTCGATCAAAATATTATTTACACCTATACTAAAATAAGCAATATAAAGACACAGTCTTTGATGAAAAGATGAAAAAGAGATGAGAACACCTATTATACAGATAATAGGTGTTCTCATCGCTTTGAAAGCAATTTCGTCCAGTCAAACTTTGCGTAAAACAGAAAAAAACATTATAATAAAATATTTATATAAAGTACAAGGTAATGGTAGAAGTAAATAGTATAATGTTTTAAATCCAAAGGAAAGAACGGAACAGTCTTAGTTGCTTAATTTTGTACAACCGACTTCAATATAAATTAAATGCAAACATCATCAATTTAGTCGAAATCAATCAAATACGTATTATTAAGGATAACTCAACAACTACTGATGAAATCTTGACGTCATTTCCATTTGCTGATGATGGAGAGCAACATCAGTAAGGTACGTTGGGGTAAGATCGGTGATGGGGCAAGACCGTAGGATTCAAATTCCCGGCGAATTATCCTATATTTCGAAATGCTAACAATGTGCTACACGACGCATTTTCATCCTGCCCCGATCCTCAATTCGCGCCAGTCACTCCGGCAAGTGGGACCTGTGCTGCGCGGCATTTTATAAAACAATGTAATTTTTGTATTATTTTTGTCCATCCGATCTTTCCCTATGACTTTTAATTACGATTTTTAGCGAGAATATGGCTTCTTTTGTTATTATTTTGTGTGAATACTAAGTTTTATGAAGTTATAGCTAGATAAAGCTGGTCCATGCAGAGCTAAGATCGCTGTAGGCCGAGATCCGATGTTTCCCCGCGTGAGTGAAGATCGGATGAATATTATCCGATCTTTGCCCGTTACAAATATGACAGTGGTTGTTAAACTTTCATGGGTCATGTATATTTTTTTGGAGATTACTCAAGTGACTATAGGGCTCAGTCTCGTTAGCAAGTCTGTATATTTAAAAGTAATAAAACAATACGATTGTTTTATTACTTTTAAGTACACATTAAAATACATTCTTTTATATGATAAGGGTGACAAAGGAGCACACAGTCCACCTGATGTTAAGTAGTTGCTGCGGCCCATAGACATCTACATCTATCCTCTATTACAAATCAAAATGTAATTTATAATAAACCTAGCAAGCTAACAGCATAGCAAAGTGGCGAAGCAATCAGCTTTTTTTGCCGTTGAGCAATCAATTTCAAAATAGGAGGTTCAGATGCCTGGGTGATCAGTAATCGATTGCTGAAAACAGAATTTGAAAATTCGAATCCGTTCTCGAGATAATCGTGTGACAGACAGACGGACAGACATCGTGAAATCAATAAGTGTCTTCGCAAGCTTCGCCACTTAATAATTATTTAAAAAATAATTTATTATAATAAATTACATAATATTTATCTCATTAGATAATGCTTAGAACTAATTCAGTTTCACGGGAAACTTTCAACTCACGTTCCTTTTTCTGGTCTAGTCAACTTTGCTTTACTTTTTCCGACTTCATGCCCTTATCCTGATTCTAATTAACTCTATAAATAATCTCACGCCTGCTTATGTTGATACACATACAAATATGCACACAAAATAATCTATCAATTAACTACTTACCTAACTACCTGCTTCGTCAAATGCTGCTTTGCTAAAATATTTACATTTTCCTCAACTCTTGTATTATCCCAGGGCATTTCGCCAGTCCTTACTGTTAATTTTTTTCCCATAAAATAATCAAATGCATCCGATCTTTCCCTTATATTGAGTAATTCCATCTTATGTCATAACAAAGTTTGAGAAACATAAAATTACAATTTCTTTAAATCAGGGATAAGATCGGATGCCAAGAAACAAAAAAAGAGAAAATCGTTTGGAACATTTATGTTTCTAGTACTTTATAGATCTTATTGAAATATGTTTTTCAGCGTTAAAGATAGGACAAATCTCTTTTATAAACTTTGTTCTCTAAGCAGTAGAAGTGGTTTTAAATTTAAGTCTGGTCTTACCCCTTAATGGCCAATTTTTCATTATGCATATAAAAAAGTATGTCTAGTTTTCGCACACTTTTAAAGCAGAAACCGTTGAGTTTACGCAAGCAAAAGATTCTCAGAGCTAAACTACGTTTAACGATTAACGGTTTGCTCCACGTTCCAGAAATCTGCCGTATACGGATGTCGAGAAATTAAAGTTTTTGGCAGACTCTTCCAACTTTTTGAAAATCCGTCCGGTATTACCCCAACGCACCTTACTAGAGTATCACTACCTCGCTCAACAAACCGTTGGCATTGCTTGATGAGTATTTGGAAACCTAACAAGAAATACGAGTCAGTTCTCGCAATATGGAAAATGTTAACATCGAGTAGTATATTAAAAAGCTGTTGATGACGTTGATATCACAAAATATATGGTTTACAAGTGGTAAAATTAAAAATTTTGTACAACCCACTTCAATATAAATAAATGGAGAACATCACCAATGTAGTCGAAGTCAATTAAATACGTTTTCCTAAGGATAACTCAAAAATTACTGATCAGATCTTGATCAAATTTATATGGGAATCATCAAAATTTGTTCACCTAGAAAAAAGTTCTGATGTAACACACATAATTTTAAAAAATACAGTCGAATTGAGAACCTCCTCCTTTTTTGAAATCGGTTAAAATGCAGATCGTTGACACTTTCAGCCATATTTTGAAAAAATAACGTCTGGAATTTTAAATAGAAAGAAGGGACCTCCAACTCTCATAAAGTACTAACCTGAAAATCGTCGGCTGTCCTGTCGGATAGGACGAGTCTCTCCGAATGTTGAACACTAGGGTCCAAAAGTATTTTGTGCGTAGTGGACCCATAGGTGTCTCCTATCCGGTACTTGTACTCCGGACAGTGGCCTGTGTAACTGTTAAAATCATAACATTGATTAAAAGTTGTTAAACGACATAATAAATCATACAGTAAATTTAATGAACATTTTTTTTTTCAATTAATTTCTTAAATCTCTAAATATAAAAATCAATTGCTGGCGTCAGTCTCGCTAAAACTCGAAAACGGCTAAAAATATTTTGATGCATTTTTTGTGTGCATTTGAGTGAACCCTGGGTGGTTCAGATTCGTAATTGAACCCGGTAGATGGCGCTGTTGTAAAAATCCAGAAATCACCCGTGCGAAGCCTGAGCGGATTGCTGGTATAAAAATATAAAGAAATTTAAGGAAATACATTTCTATCGCAATGTTATGTTGCCATTAATAAAAATAACATCTTCATCATCAGTCCGTAAAAATCCACTTTCGAACACGGGCATCTCCCGTTGCATGGAGAGTTTGCTTTGATTGTCACGCTTGGCAGGTTGATTGGAGATCACAGTACCAGAGGTCTCGCACCTTCGGCGCTGCTGCCTGCCGATTTATAGTCGTTAGTAGCAAGACGCTGCTACCCATCTCCTGATTAGTTCCCTCTGTCGCTTCACGACACCCAGGGGATGACTGGGGTTGTTTATATTCTTGCACCGCCACTAACGGTGACCAACCACCTCACGGCCATAAAATTCATGCACAATATATTATGACCTGTGATGCAAGCTCTTGGATATATCAAGTGTTTATTTCAAATCCCGCATGTAGCTTTCATAATAATGTCCTCCAGACCGAGTTTCTGTCACGGCTGCAGTCGCAACGGAGACTAGCCATTTGCGCAGAAAATGATTATAGTGACCGAATGTATGCAAGCACAACTGCACTGTCAACGGTTATCCGATACGACGGAGAGAGATAAAGCCGTTGGTCCTGCACGTTTCGAGGCACGTAGGTTATACAACGCCAACTTCCTGAATTTCTTGTAAAACGCATTAATTAATTTTGGCCCAACCCGAGATTCAAACCCAGGAGCTATGATCAGCAGCTGCGTTTACGACCCCTATACCATCGAGGCAGTCAACCCGTTAAGGCGCCAAGTCACAGCTCAAATAATGCGTTCAGTTGGGATGGTGTTTTATAGAGACATGACGACACCGTTACATCTAGAGGCGAAAATGAATAAATATGGCTTTGAATTAAAAACTCAAAGCTGGGTAGACTTGATAAGATACGATCACTGCATTATTATCGCGTTAAAAATACTGTTTAGCTTTGTTATGTTTTGTAGATGATGTTTTACTAAATATTCTAAATGGTAGACCTACCTCGCTGCCTAAGACCTAGGAGTCATTCTACACTCTTGCCTATTTGTGTAGACTGTGGGGCATGTCATCTTAGTCCAGTTTGAAGTTAGCTGCAGGTATGTCGGGCTGCAGTCACTTACTATCTGGTGGACTTTTAGTTTGTTGGCGCTTCAGGTTTTTTTTAATGTATACAATGTGATGTAACGAAAACCTTCTACTATCCGAAATGGGCAAATAGGTACCGCAAAGACATTACCAAAATAACAATAAATATTAATGAATATAAAAATGCATGTTTTAACTACAATTTTGCTTTAATTTCGAATTCGAATTTTCGATTTTAAAAATTCAGCAAATATTTTCTTTAAACTTATTGGCTGATTTACACAGGGTCAGTAACTGGCTCCAAATTTTAGGTAAGTCAGTGCTGACCCGATACTGACGTAGTGGAAATTGATTTGGAGTCAGTACACCACTGTCGCGCCAGTACTGACTTTTTATCTACTCATGTGCTTCATTCCTGCTTTAATATTTTGAAGTCAGTCCACTCCCTCCGCCACCCGCGCCAGTGGTATTAACCTTGTCTAAATGACCAACTCAGTTACTAGAGCAGTCGCTGGCGCTGCATTGTAGGGTAATGTCATGGCAACAACAAAACAGAACCTCCAGCTTCTTTTCTGTCGTCTATCCATTTTCTTATCCAACGTTGTTTCTTTTTAAATATCTCTTCTAACATTTCCGTCAACTCTTTCCACAGCAGATAGGAACATTTTCGCAAAAAATATTTCAATCGTTGTAAATTCTGCCGTTACCGTGAATTCATTTTGCCCACTGACTTCAACAACGTGCGTACACCCTGAAGAAGTTACCACGACTACTGACTGCATGTAGACAGTGCAAGTTAGTCTTCGGTGCCAGCACTGGCACCTTTTTTATTCTTATTATAAGCTAACGCTTGGCTCCCACCTGGTGGTAAGTGGTGATGCAGCCTTAGATGGTAAATCGCACTACCTTAGCGTAACAAAAGCCTATTCACTCTTGCCCTGAAGACGTCCAGATTGTATTCGTACGGAAAGATAGACGCCGGCAAATTATTCCACTGCTTTGCTGTACGCATTACAAAAGACGAAGCAAAGTACACAGTATGCAACCCCGAATTTATCAACGTCGCACGTCTGTTTCCCAATGTCCCTTAAAATTTAAATGGACATAAAGCCATCAGTAAATATTACTGCAACTAGGTCACGCGTACTTTTGACAGTGTGAAAAATTAGCTTTAAAATTGTATTACGTGAAACATTTCTCTTTTATTTTTATGCAACAATCGTTTTACATAAATACTCTGGAGGGTCATTTATCAAGTGCACATACTGCATGTATTTGCAATCGAAAGTGATAATATCCTCCAGATCGAATTTCGGTCACGGCAACTAGTCTGAACGGAGACATCTGCACAGGATATCATTATAGTGCCCATGTGTATGCGCAAGCACAGGTGCAATATCTATTCCCTCACTCTCATAATCCAATGGGACGGTAACCCGACACAACCGGAGAGAGATCAGGCGCAGGACCAACGGCTTTACGTGCTTTCCGAGGCATGGGGAGACACCGCCAACTTCTGGACTCCGGACTGCTACTGAGAATTTCTTGACAGAAAAACCCATGAACTGATTTTTGGCCTGACCCAAAAGACCAAAGATCAGCAACCGCGTTTTCGGCCACTAGACGAATGAGACGGTGATGCAAGATTTACATGAAGATTCGCACTGATAATGCTGTTTTCCATTAACAGTGTGTAATAACACTAAGAACTTACTTTAATATAGGTACAATTATATGTATCTATACAAATAAATAAAATTGAAGTGTCTGTTTGTAATGTCGAAATAACAGCTTTTTACTATATGCATATGAAAGTATATACGGTACTTATAACAAAAACAAGATTTTTAAAAATTTTGTCTGTCTGTCTGTTTGTTCCGGCTAATCTCCTTAACGGCTGGACCGATTTTGACCGGACTTTCACTGGCAGATAGCTGATGTTATAAGGAGTAACTTAGGCTACTTTTATTTTAGAAAACTAATTAGGGTTCCGCGCAATATAATTAAAACCCTAAATTACACGCGGGCGAAGTCGCGGGGAACAGCTAGTTATTAAATATATTTAGAAATAAACGTACTGAGGTCTTATCGATACAAAGGCTCGACCGATTCCTACTAAATCTGGCAGCTCTGAAACGACTATATCACATGCTACTTGCCTTCGTCTAAATCAAAGGTTTTTTAATTGCCCACATATTATTTTGAAATAAAACAAATATATTACTATACTACCAAACAATATAACAAGAAAATGTAATCCAAGATTCGTAAAGAAACTTACCCTGGTATGTAATGCGGTTGCGCTATGCTCACCAAGTCTAACGCCATGGTATGAATATTGTTTTGAGATAATATGTAGATTTTATAAACTCATAATTTTTTTAATAAAAATTGCGTAATTACAAAATAAAATACATTCCGTCACTTGAATAATTTCTTGTTGATTGTTGTTATTTACCTTGCCTAATTCTTGACAGTTGACGTAATGTCCAAAACCACCCTTCAAGTGCCATTTTTTTTCTTAAGTGTGTAGTAAAAAGAATATGACCACTATAAAGTAGTTATGGACTGAAATCCAGTATCAAATTACTTAAACAACCTTAACCTTATTAATGTGACTCTTTATTCCGTTGGTGTTGTGTTCAATTATTGTAACTTATTTATGAAATTTATTTCGAGAAACTATCGAGATTATACTTTTAACTTAAGACTATGTTCGCTAAAGTAAATCTTATTTTAGTATTTTTAGCGAAGCAAGTACAGTTTTTGGCCTAAGCCCAAGTTAAGTTTTAATATTCTATTATACCTATATATATACACATACATATATAGCAACAGTTTTATTTTCGGTCTTTGAAAATATCAATAAATCTCACAATTTTGTATTTGCCTTAGGTGGCTCATAATAAAACAAAGGCATCACATCCAGAAACTTGTCGGTTCTTAAATAGATTTTTAAGTGGTTTAGCTCCTCCTCTCCTCTCAAATTCTCTTACCTCTTACCTTCAGAATAGCTTTCCTCCAACCATGAAGGTACTTCGTACTTCAACTAATCTGAAGATAACAGTTCCATTGCACTTTACTGGCTTCATCAGTAATTTTTTTTAACTTCTCTGTAAGTTCTAGTCCGAACACGTTAGGAAAACACTAAAAAAGACAGTCCACCAAATAAGACTTTAACAGACTTGTTCGAAAATATCTTTTGAAAACAAAAGTGCCTGTAGTGTTTATAGAATATTTGAACTCAAAATAATAAAATACTGCGGTTACCAACCCGCCTGCCAAGCGTGGCAACTATGGCAAATAAACCACTTTGAGGCAATCTATGGTTGAAACCTGCGTTCAGCAGTGGACTTTTATTAGATACGAATATGTTTTATCATAATATTTGGTAACCTAAAGAAACAGGCCAACTTATAGCAACGGCTGGCATTAGGCCTACGCCGTTTATTACCTCTAACCTTATCTATCCTCTAATCTAACCTTTGTTTATTTAGTTAAGAGGAGGTTTAGTAAAAATAAAAGGACCAAGCTTCATGCGGTCACGTATGGCAATGCCATATATATATATATATATATATATATATATATATATATATATATATATATATATATATATATATATATATATATATATATATATATATATATATATATATATATAATCTATGGGCAATGCACAAGTTTTACAGTTTTTTGTTCAGAGGCGAATGGATCTAGAATGTATATGTCGCGGGTTTTCTCAAATCACTCTAGCTATATTTTGGCTGAATTCAGACGTACTTAAATAGGTATCTAGTTCCTTCCTGTAGGTCCATTCAAAAAAATACTACTCTCTTACAAGAGGTGGAGGTCCATGGATCTTAAATGAATATTGAAACTTATGATCCAATTTTGTTTTTGAAATTTGAATGCTCATTGTCACAATCGGTTTCGCATTCCGCTCCGACATTCGTTCAGTGACAGTGTAGCAAACGATGAGGAGCTTTCCCTTAATTTAGGGTAAAATAATCTTTGACAGATTTTGTGTAGAAAATATTACAAGTTTAAAAACATTTGTTCAAAATAAAAAAATAACTAGTTTAAACAAATATCAGTAAAAGTGTATCATATTTATTTTAATACAAAATTGTATGTATGTTTAATTAATAATATGGTTGTATTCGTTGGCATGGTTGAGATAATACCGTAATATGTCAATTATAAAATTAGATGATTAATCCTCAATATAATTTTTTTTATTTTTTAATTATCAAGCGCTATTAGTAATGTTGAGAACAAAAGATAAAAATTTACCACTTTTGATTTTTTAAGACCCGTAAATAGTCTGCATTAAATAATTGATATTAATCAGGAAATATTGTGTGTCATAATTTACTTAATCATTTTTAAAAAAAACGTAATTGAAGAAGTAAGTTATGACAGAAAAATTATATAAATCATATAAATTTTAAATTATGTAATGTCTATTATACTGTTGACATACAGAATGATAATTTTATGAACACATATTAGTGATATAATCAAATGATGGTTGGCGAGTGCCAAGCGGCAACTCTGGCGACACTATTGCGATCGTAAAACTGGCTGCGATGCGGCCGCCATATTGGTTTTAGTATTTGTTGTGAGAGGCCGTATGTCTTGGTGGCGCTTTGTCAAGTGACAGTAAACAATAAAAATGAAAACTTTCTGAAACTTTGTGCACTGTGTTATATTACAAAAAACTTTAAAAAAAAGCAGTATCTTAGTTCTTCTATAAAAAGTTATAAAGTCTGCAACTGATATGTAAGTTGCAATGCAAGCATTCCACAGAGACTGTTGAACTTAATTTTTGTCGGTCTTTTTTTAGTATATTTTTCATGTTTTATTTATTACAGTAATGTATTTAGTGTGAAATTTAGACTTTTTATAAAATTACGAATAGTGAGTGTGTTCAGAATAATTGTGGTTACAAAGTTAGCAAATTATATGCGGATTGCCGAAACATTCAAGGTGAGACCACTAAAAGTTATTTGCTAAATAATACTTTTTAAATTAGGTATATAGTTACACCACATTATTATAAAATTAAAATGTTTGAATAATCAAATCTTAAACTGATTAGTTAAGAACCTTACAAACTCAAAATTCAACATCTTGTTCTGATAGAGCCCTTGTTTACTGTAAACAAGTCAATCTTGCAACATGGGAACTATACTTTTACTTGAGCAATTCTTCTTTAACCATAATGGTCAAGTACCTATGTTAGTTTATCTTTTAACCATAAATAAGTTGCTGCTATGATATAATCATATCTCCCACCTCTCATTCCTTTTAATATTAAGGGTTACTTATTCTTAATTCAATCCTTCGAAAATTACGGACTTCTCCTTAATGTAAAATATATATCAATCTTCAGATATATTATATTTATAATGCATCGCATTATCCATCATTTATGACATCACAAGCTCGTAAAATATAGTTACTAGTTACATTTTAATAAAATTTTTAGAAAAAAAAAACAACATAGAAAAAGTAAGTAACATGTAATAAACGAATAAATATTTAGATGTACAATGTACATATTTGAAGTTTTTACAACTTATTAATTATCTATTATAAAATATAACATAAATTATATCAATTTTACAATAGAATGTTTTTTATTATTTATGTTTACATTTTATTATATAGTAAAATATTAAAGTAGATAATAATAAGGTACGACTTTCCATTGACGTCAGTGGAGTTTGGTGTTGATACGTATTTTTACAGAAAGATTACACTATTATAAGCACACACACAAAGTCTCAATATACGGAAACGCGTAATTTTTGAGAAAAGAATAATTGAAAATCAATTATTCTTGCAATGTTTATGTCTAATCTGCTAATAAACTGGCGCCATTTTGTAATGTCATTGTCGACGTCAATAGGGATGTCGATTCTTTCCGAAAAAGGTCGTTTTTTAAATCGATTCAAATCGTAAGCTGATGTATCGATTCCTAAAAAATCGATTTCTAAAATATCTATATTTTTTTCATGTTTGCATTTATAATGTAAATATATATCCATTTTATGAGAAAAAAATCCCCTTCATCATAAAATATAGGGGGACTGATTCAGAAGGATTTCTGTATCTATTTTGAGACTGCTACCTCTCCGGCGCTGCGGGAAGAGCAGCCTCTACGCCTTAGCGTAACAAATCGCAGGCATCCCTCCTCGCCTCCGCAGCTTCGGCTTGTTGGTCGCCTTCGGCGACCAGCCTCAGCCGCTCCGGCTCGTCCGATGCCTACGATTTGTTACGGCAGGCGGAGGCTGCTCCCCCTACGCGCCTCCGGCTCTATAAAACCACTCTAGGGGTAGGACAGACTCGTACCAGGTGGAGTCGGGGTCAATCAATTCGGTTCTTTGACATAAGTTGAACCTAACCTATTTTATTTATCTGCCCTAATAGGTACTGTTAAATAAAACAAATTTCAATAAGAGATCATTTATCATGGTATCTTTCTTGTTTTTCATAAAATGGGTTTATATTTACATTATAAATAGAAACATTAAAAAAATATAGACATTTTAGAAATCGATTTTTTGTGAACCGATACATCAGCTTACGATTTGAATCGATTTAAAAATCGACCTTTTTCGGAAAGAATCGACATCCCTATTGACGTCGACAATGACATTACAAAATGGCGCCAGTTTATTAGCAAATTAGACGTAAACATTGCAAGAATAATTGATTTTCAATTATTCTTTTCTCAAAAATTACGCGTTTCCGTATATTGAGACATTGTGTGTGTGCTTATAATAGTGTAATCTTTCTGTAAAAATACGTATCAACACCAAACTCCACTGACGTCAATGGAAAGCTAAGCCAATAATAATCTTGGTTGAAACTGTAACTATTATCTGGCTTTTATGTAGCATTATCAGGAAATTGATAAGAAAAAAATTGATTACATGAAAGTACTAAAGGAAAATGCAATACATTTTGTATACTAACTATAGCAATAAAACTTCTTATCAAAATATGTCCCTTGTTATCACCTGTCTTAGTTGATACATTAATTACTATATGGTTTGTTTTGGTAATGATGTTTTGATCGTCAAATAATAGATTAGTCAATACTTGTGTTTTGTTAACATAAAAGTTTTCTTTTCATTTTTAGTTTTTTTATTTATTTTATAATCAAACTTTATCATAAAATATCATGAATTATAGGCAATGAACTAGACAGAGTCTTATGATATTTAGACCTAAACCATTTCAAACCATTATGCACCAGTTCATATAACTAATAGATTAATAGTTTATTACAGCCTGTCATAGTGCACTGCTGCACAAAACTTCAAAGAGATCGCCCCTTTGAGGCCAAAATTGGCAGAATGGTTTGCAACCGCAATTTATTATTATTTCATCTCTTGATAATTAAAGGTGAAATAAAATACTAAAAACTTACCAAAGTAAAATAATCCGGTTTTAAAATCCTAAAACTTGCGACGCTATTGCTTTTAATAATTTTATATTTAAGTGCGAATAAAACAAGTAATTATGAACCTTATTGCAATGAAATAAAATACAACATGTTATTTTAAATGATAATTTAATTAATGAGTTTCTTAAGTTGTATCTGTTGTTAATGCATCATGTTCCATTGCCCATTAGTTTGTCATAGAAAAATAATAAATGGTGTAATAGTAAAAAAAAACCCCAACCAGTACGTATAAAGTTTAGAAAAGAGAAATATTCACATATTAAATACTCTATTTCCACAACTACAACGAATCTAAACGACATCCCCTATGTTAAAATCTATCAAACCGCTTAAGCTGCAGAGCATGCCAAAGATATAGACATAATACAAACATATATGCACTTGAATAACATTACCCTCCTGGGGTAGTCAGGTACAAACACAAAGCGCACAGTCGTACGGAAATAGTTGCCGGGCCCTGTTGGTTTTGTCCGTTCACGGTCACTATGGGACGGCGGGGACCGGTTCGGAAGAGCGTCGGTTTGCGATACGAAAAAAGAAGGCCCGTGGCCGTCGATATTCGAGGTCGTAACCCAATTGGGGACCAGTCGCAGGTATAATACACTGCACTTTCTCCAGTGCGTGTCGCGCCCAGACGTTTCACCTCAGTCCACAGGTGTAACTCAGACCAAACTTGGTATTGAACTCGCGAAATATTTAATGATTAACTAGCTATAACGATGACTCGCAAAACTTCACGCTTTCTACGTAAATCCGGCCTGAGCTTTAGCGGTCAGTTTCGAACTATCACATCACATGAAGTGTGTTAGCTGTCAGCGGTCTTGATTCGGAATAATTTGACTTGGCTCCTCAACAGCGGCCCACGAGATATGGGTCTAAGGCGGCATAATTTGGCGGTCGAAAAATTTTGATACAGCGACTATAATCCAAAACCAACAAAAAGTTAAGGTTCATTTTCATAGTTCAAGAGCTGGTCTAGATAATTATGATTAGAGAAATCCGACCTCGATCACCGCCGACACTAATGAAATTATTAATTGCTATTTTAAGTAAAAAACATGAGGAAACCATTTAGTTTCAAGTTTCAACATCAACAAGTCGAGTAGGCCTGACGGAATCTCCGCAATTGTGCTGAGGACGTGTGCTCCGGACCAGTTGTAACCAGTTGGCACCAGTTTTAACGCGTCTTTTCCGGTGCTCCTACTACCTAGGCGTAGTCCCGAAATCATGGAAGACGGCTTTTGTTCACCCGATCCTTAAAAAAGACGACCGCTCTGACTTCAAAATAATGGAATCCATTATAAACTACTTGCTCATGCGGTACCTTGAGGATCACCAGCTGATTAGTGACCGCCAATACCGTTTTTGTCGGGGTCGATCAGCTGGTGATCTTCTGGGCTTCCTGCTCATAAATGGGCGGAGGCAGTAGAGTCCAATGGGATGGCATTGGCCCTTAGTTTGGACATTGCTAAGTTCTTCGATCGGGTTTGGCACAAAGCGCTTCTTTCGAAGCTCCCTTCCTATGGGTTTCGCGAGACATTGTGCAATTGGATCACCAGCTTTCTTGCAGAGACTACAAGGTGTTCCACAAGGCTGCGTGCTATCACCAACGCTGTTTCTTCTGCATATCAATTATATGTTGCAAACCGATAACATTCATTGCTATGCGGATGACAGCACCTGTGATGCTCTGTACACCGGTCGTACCAATATTTCTCGGGAAAATGTAGCCGAGTACCGGAACAAACTTGTGTCTGAAGTCGAGTCTTGGCTGAACAAAGTCTCGGATTGGAGGCGACATAATCTAGTCCAGTTTACAAGTTTGCGCGTTTATCGCTAAAAAGAACCCCTTTGTCGTATCTCCTCAGTTTCAAGGCACTCCCTTGTTGCCTCAGCCAGTATCAGAATCCTTGGCGTCGACATATCGAGTAACGTGCAGTTTCGTGGTCACTTGTAAGAGAAGGCCAAATTGGCCTCTAAAAAGCTAGGCGTGCTCAACAGAGCGGGACAGTATTTCATGCCGGCACACCGCCTGCAACTTTACAAGGCGTAGGTTCGGCCTCACATGAAATACTGTTCCCAACTCTGGGCTGGAGCTTCCCAGTGCCAGCTCCTTCCAATTGACTGCATCCAGCGCAGAGCGGCTCGAATCTGCAATTTCCTTCGTGTTGCAGTTGTTCATGGGCGGCGGTAGTCACTTACCATAAGGTGAGCCGTATGCTCGTTTGCCCCCTCTCCTATAAAAAATATAATAACGATAATTTACTAGTTAAAATGCATATTAATTTGTAAATTTTCAGATGCTAGACGAAAAGTAGGTTTGAGGGACAGTACTCGTATACGCTGCGACGCGACAGTTAACTACCTAAAAACAAGTAATTCGGCTATCATTGACCTCTTAAAACACAACTATAATTTATTATCGGCTTAATTTATTGGCAGTCTATGTCTTACTTACTGTAAGCACACGCACTCACACATAATATGCATCTAAAATCGTTTGCATTTGAA
Source organism: Parnassius glacialis (assembly GCA_033319125.1). Taxonomy (NCBI): domain Eukaryota; kingdom Metazoa; phylum Arthropoda; class Insecta; order Lepidoptera; family Papilionidae; genus Parnassius; species Parnassius glacialis. The sequence continues at coordinate 9,253,480 of JAVANC010000001.1, read as the reverse complement.
TTATTATAGTAAATTAAACACGATAAAATCCGTAAAAAATATATAGTTTTATTCAATCATTTGCATCCATTAATTTAGTTTTAGGTGCATAATTGTGCGTGCACATTGCATGAACTGTGTCAGATGCCAGTGGCCTTGAATCGGATTATCTGACCTGGCTCCTCAGCAACGGACTTAGGTTAAGATAGCAAGGCCCACGAGGAATGTCCCTAAGCAGCTGAATTTGGGGATCGAAAAATATATATACTCGTATGTGTGCGTAAAAAGCATATGTGTGCGTCTAGCAGTGAACATTTACGGGCTGATAAAGGAAGGAAGAAGAAAGATGTGTCCGTGTCAAGAAGTCAAAGATGGTTTCGTCATTACTTGAAATGTACGTTAGGCTTCGTTTATCTTTCTTTGTTGATCTGAGCTTGCATTAAAAAATCCAATTAAATTGCCGTCACCGTCGGTACTAAATGCTAAAAAAAATCACATAGTTTCCGATATATGCCTGATGCCATCTCAGATGTTAGATTTAAATTACGGAAACCGACGATGAGAAACAGCGTCAACGTGTGAAACATCTGGAATCTCGATTACCTACCAATCCGTCTACCAAGAATGTGATTACGGTTAATCTTCTCTATCATTCGTCCCGTGGCTAATGTAAGAGTGTGGCAGAGGGAAATAAATCACGCGATGCTACAGCAGCATCTTCCTAATAAAAACTAAAGAATAAAAAACCGGAGGTTACAAACCCGCTTGCCAAGCATGGCAACTATGGCCCTGATATGTGGCGATCTATGGTTATTTTAGCTATGTTCAGCCTCACAGAATACCAGCGTGAAGTAGAGGTTTACCTCTGCGTTGCGCTTGGTGAGTGCAGATGGCCGGAGGCCCAATTCCCCCCCCCCCCCCCTCCATCAACATGGTAGTGGAATTAAATAAAAGACTACCCCAGGAGGGTACCAACACCCCTGGAGAATCCCTCGCTGAGCATCCACGACCAAACTACTTCACTCCTGAGCGTGGGTGATCAAGGCGACCCCTGTCACGCTATCCGTGAATTTTTGCAACATCAGGGGACTTCATTCCAAACTTAACGCTGTCCATTACCACCTAGAGACGGCGAAGCCGGCCATGCTCTTTTTAACCGAGACTCGGGTGTCCTCTCCGGCTGATACTTCATATCTCTCCTGCCCGGGGTACAAATTGGAACACTCCTTTGTGCCCCGGGCTGGAGTTTGCGTATACGTCAGAGAGGACATCTGTTTTCGACGCCTCGGCAGTCTTGAAGGTACGGACCTGTCCATCCTATGGCTGCGCGTAAACATCGACGACTATCCCCGCGTCTACGGGTGCCTCTATAGGTCCCATAGCGGTAATGCCGACACAGACCGACTCATCGACCACGTCCAAATGGCTGCAGACTCCGTGCTACAACAGGTCCCATCCGCAGAGATCGTGATACTCGGTGATTTTAACGCCCACCACGCTGAATGGCTTGATTCTCGTTTAACCTTTGGTCCACCCGATCCCTAAAATAGGCGACCGCTCAGACCCGTCCAACTACAGGCCTATCCGGCACATCGCTTGCAACTTTACAAAGCGCAAGTTCGGCCTCACATGGTATACTGTTCTCATCTCTGGGCCGGGGCACCCCAGGGGCAGCTCCTTACACTTGACCGCATCCAGCGCAGAGCGGTTCTTTGTGTATTTTATCGCATCTATCACGGGGAGTGCTCTGAGGAATTGTTCGGACTAATTCCAGCCGCTAAATTTCACTATCGCACATCGTGACAACTCGCGTTACCATCCATACCATTTGGATGATTGGCGGTCCACAACTGTGCGATTTAGAAGAAGTTTTCTTCCTCGCACAACTTCCTTGTGGAATCAATTACCACCAGCGAATTTTCCGGACCGATACGACTTACAAACCTTCAAGAAAAGAGCTTACACCTTTCTAAAAGGCCGGCAACACATCTGCAATTCCCCTGGTGTTGCAGTTGTTCATGGGCGGCGGTAGTCACTTACTATCAGGTGAGTCGCATGCTTGTTTGCCCCCTCTTATATAAAAAAATGGACGTTGAGAGATTGTAACGGTAACTGGTTATCGGTTTGATGAAAAAAGAAAATAAAATGGCGCGAAATTACGCACTTTGCCGTACAGTTTTAGTAATCGCATCAAATCATTGCGAGGCGAGTTTTGTAAAAACTAGTCGAAACAAGGAGTATTATAGATAATGGCTTCTAGGAAGTCATCACTAACACGTTATCCTTATGACCGTTACTAATAAGAAAATTCTAGAAGTTTGCATAACTCGATTTTAAAGTTCCTAGTGACCAATATTGAATTTTAACAGTTTTAATGCTTCCCATTTAGATTTAGAATGCATAAAAATTCTCATAACTCACGTTGTACATTAAAGTCATTAGATGCGATTTTGCGTTTTAATTTATTACGTGCTTCATTATAGTCCGATCTTCGGCTTCACGCATCCAGTTGTAATTCCGCTCCAACTAGTTAGGGGGCGTGCCACATTACATTTGTTTCGGTTCGGGAAAACGTGGGAAAATTAAACTTTTAATAAAAAGTAAAAGCGACTTCAAAGAACTCAAAATAAAAAATAATAATTTCACACATTGAAGTCAGCGCTTGAACATTGCGTATAAAGGCCCGACTTCATGAAGTGAAATTATTTTATTCTTTATAATTCTTGGAAGTCGGCTTGCACTTTTTGGTAAAAGCTTAATTTCTTGAATCTTTTGTGTGTACTAAGGAATACACAATCTCAAGGTAACAACTGGAATTTCTTCCAAATTGTTACACTTAACATATAACCTATTTAATAAAAAAGAATAATTAAAGTCGGTACACAAATTGATGACACAGATATCGCATAACATACTTAAAAAAGCAAAAAAAAAAACATACAGTTTAATTTAAAATCTCATTTTTTAAAAGGCTAAAAATCCCCAAAAATAATTATATTTGGAAAACAATGGTCAAATAATCAAATGCCACTCAATTTTAAGATGTCGTTAAGTCTCGTGGTGTCACAGTCATTTTACTTAAAGATAAGTGATAGAGACAGCACTAGACTTAAGTCATTTTAAAATTGAGCAGGGTTCGAGTAAGTGTAATCTCTTTAAACTGTGGTGTAGTATTTATGTTATTAAATTTTATTTTATATTGAAATAGAAATTAATTCACCGTCTCGATTTACAAATTAAAAAAAAAAAACTACTAATGTCAATAGACGGATTCAACTCGGTTGGGCAGCGTTCGGGAAATTACGGCACATCTTCTCGTCAGATATTCCTCAAAACTTGAAAACGAGACTGTACAACCAGTGCGTGTTGCCAGTGATGACCTATGGAACTGAGACGTGGTCCTTCACTGCTGGCCGGATGAGGAAGCTCAAGGTCGCTCAGCGAGCTATGGAGAGGGCTATGCTCGGAGTTTTTCTGCGTGATAAACTTAGAAATAAGGATATCCGCAGTAGAACCAGAGTGACTGACATAGCCCAACGGATTAGTAAACTGAAGTGGCAATGGGCCGGCCATATAGCTCGAAGAACCGACAACCGATTGGGAAAAAAGGTTCTCGAGTGGCAGCCTCGTACCGGCAGGCGAAGTGTAGGGCGTCCCCCACTAAATGGAGTGACGACCTGGTAAGATATGCGGGAAGTCGATGGATGCAGGTGGCTCAGGACCGAACTTTGTGGTATTGGCATGGCATTCGTTGGGGGAGGCCTATGTTCAGCAGTGGACTTGTGAAGGGCTGTAATGATGATGATGATGAATGTCAATAGACTTTTATGATTTTAGTCTCACTGACGTATTCAAATTAAAATTATGCCATTGTAGTGCTGAACAAATATTTTTCTGTTTTTTTTTCTTATCAAAGTCTACCATTACCCCTACAGCATGAGCAACTTCTCTTCTTCATAGCCCTCACAATTAAAAGGAAGTTTGCAAATTTATACATTTTTAATTTTTTTATGTATAACATTTTGTTATGGCGAACGCCCCGAACCTGATCTATTTGTCGGCTATAAATTGGTTCAAAAATAACTGTTACGTCAATTTTAATAAAAAAAATGGCACATCATATTTTAAGATACCTGAATTCCTCTGCCTAGTGGAGCGTGTCATGGATATTATTGGCGTGAGTCAGACCGAACCAATTATTATGTAGTTTTTCCACGGACACGCACGAAACCAGCGCACTGGTCGTGCTCTGTTTTTAAATCAGAAGAAAAGTTCATTAAAATATCCATCATTCACGGCTGTAATGAGAACAAAATATTTTTACCGTTTTAAACAGTTTTTGCGACAGGATTACCAACATTTAAAAGTAAAATAAAAAAGCGATTTAGACACTTTGTTATCTTTTTCACAGCCTCCAATTTCATAGTAAATTTATCATTACAATAGAAAACGGAAATAGCGCACTCAAAACCAAAGAAACATTGTTCCAGACCGTTTCTGAAAGTTTAAACTTAAAACGAGCTTTATCAGAACAATTCTTTATTATCTTCGGAATGTATCCAAAAACGTGTAAAATTTATCTGTTTGGTTGATAATACATGAATCGGTTATTAATAAATACGTAGAGTGAACAATAGCGGTTTTTTTTTGCGTAAGATTTTGGTCTATTCATAAATATTTTATTTATTTAATATAAGATTGAATCATATATTTGTTTCACTTATATTTATTGTAGGCAGCTATATTTTGTTTGTTCACTTTAAACCAACCGGTTTCGCCTTACAGATTATCACAGGGTATATGACAATGATAATCTTATTTTTTTTATAGTATAGGGTGACAAACGAGCACACAGTTCACCTGATAGTAAGTGGCTGCTGTGGCCCATACCCATAGACATCTACATTTATCCTCGTTTGCCAATCAAAAAGCAGATGCGTTGCCACCCGTGAGGACTAAGGTGGAATGCCTCGTTTCCAGTAAAAAGGGTCTCCGGTTCTCTATACTCATCATACGAAACACAGCAGTGTTAAGCTGGTATTCTGTGAGAGCGTTGTCCTTCCCTGGTCGAACCGACCCATTCATGCTACAACTATACTACTAATATAGCTGCAGCATGGCTCTACCACGTATAAAAATATATAAATTAACATAAAATTTCACCAAAGTGACAACAATCGCAAGTATAAATTATGTATTTAATTAGGTAAGCTTACATTTATTTAAGTTTTTGTGAACATCAAAATATTATCACTTTTTATAGAATAAGGATGACAAGCGAGCACACAGCCCACAGCCCACCATTAGATATTGTGGCTCATGAACACCTACATCTGTAGAATGTCAAAAGCCGCGTCTCCACCAAAGTTTTGGTGTCAACACAACATTTGCCAACAAAACTTGTTTCGATTTTCGGCGGTGGAGACCCTTGTTGACAGAAACATTTGTTGACAAAACGTGTTGGCAAATGTTGTGTTGACAACAAAACTTTGATGGAGACGCGCTAAAATATCTACATCTATCGTCTATCAAGAAACAAAATGCAGATGCTTTGTCACGTGAGAGAATATGTAACGCCTCGTATCCAGTAACATAGATCTTCGGTTCTCTACACACACTATTTGAAATATTGTTCATTCTATGTATTGATTAGAATAATATTATATGTATTGATTTGAATAATATTCTATGTATTGATTTTTATGTTATCAACCAAAATTTAATAGTATGAGTTCTTACGGGTCGATAGTACAAATGGGCGTCCGTGCCTGAGGGCTCAATTCTCGGCCCCTTTCTGTTTCTTGTATATATAAATGACTTGCCTTACATAGGAGGGGATAACCATGATATAGTATATTTGTTGATTATACTTCATTAATTTTCAAATTAAAACTACAATTACTAAAACATGACGAAGTAAATATTGCTATATATCTAAACTAGCTCGCCAGGCAGACGTTGTTCTGCTCTTTCCGACGACGCTTCCTATGAAAAAATCCTTAAATTCGCAATAAAAAAATTTGAGGATCATTTATCAGGATAAAAACTATCCTATCTCTCAAGTTGGACCAAAATGCACACAGTGTGCAAAATTTCATTGAAATCAGTTCAGTAGTTTAGGAGTCCATCGCGGACAAACAACGTGACACGTAATTTTTATATATAAAGATTAGTAAATCGGCTTAACGTTAATAATTTGCATTTAAATGACACTAAACTAAGTAATAAAATTCATAACACCAAATCTCAAACATCTAAATACTAATGTAATTTTAAATGGGCAGGAGCTGAGTCTTGTCGACACCACCATTTTTATTGGAATCACACTAGACGCGCTTCAATAGGGCCCCCATATATATAGACACCGGCACAATTAGCGGAACACAAAAAAAGCAGGATTTTAAAATCTTTTACTTGAGGAACTGGCCAGTTATGATATTTTTTTTAATTTATTGTCAAATTTGAAAATAGAAAATTAGATGACATACATACACTTTTTTCATTCCTTTGTTTTACAATTTGTTGAACATTTGTTGAAAATTGTTGAACAATACGTTTTGTCAACTTGTTCGAGTAATAACTACGTAATTGTAATTTTTTTGAAAAATTGCACTTAATGGTTTTTTATAAATTTGGTATTCTATAGGCAATTTTGTTTATTAAAAGCTCTTTATTATGCCTGACTTAACATCACTGGAAATCATTAGGGCTGATGAAATGAGAAGAAATGGCCATACCTACAGATCGATTGCCTCAAGGTTTCGTCGACCAGTATCAACGATTCATCGCAGCATCCAGCGGTACAAATCGTCTAATTCTCTTGTGAGGAGGAGGGGTCAAGGTAGAAAAAGATGTACATCGAGGCGAGATGACAGTTTTTTACAACTTGGAGTTCGTAGGAATACGCGATTAACGGCTGTACAAGCTCGAAATGAACTGGAAGACGTTCGAGGAGTACGAGTAAGTGAGCGTACAGTTCGCAGGAGATTTGAAGAAGTTGGTTTAGGGTCGTATATACCTGCCAAAGGCCCAAAACTTGAGAGACGTCACCGCGTAAACCGATTAAGCTATGCGCGAGAACATCGTCATTGGGATTTGAACGAATGGCAGCAGGTTCTCTTTACTGATGAGTGCAGAGTTCTTTTAAAACAGATCGATGGGAGACAGCGAATATGGAGACGCAAAGGAGAACGCCACATACAGTCTAATTTTGAACACACAGTGGCTTATGGTGGCGGCTCGATTATGGTTTGGGGAGGGATATGTTTGGGAGCTCGCACGGAGTTAGTGACAGTCACAGGAGGGACCATGACAGCAGATCGATACATCAGAGACATTTTAGAAGAACATGTTGTACCATTTGCCCCATTTATTGGTGACGACTTTATTCTAATACAAGATAATGCTCGTGCTCATAGTGCACAATCGGTACAGGCATATCTGAGCCACGTAGGTATACCGGTGATGCAGTGGCCAGCAAATTCCGCCGATATGAATCCGATAGAGCATGTCTGGGACTTGCTAAAAAGAAGGTTTAAATCCAGAATGCCACCCCCCAACAATCTGAATGAACTTGGAAACGCATTACTTGAGGAGTGGGAGCGGTTGCCTCAAGAAATCATCGATAACATAATCTGTAGCATGCCCAGACGAATGGAAACCGTAATCAGAGCAAGAGGGAGAAACACTCGTTATTAATTTTGCTTTAATTTTATTGTTAAATCATTTAATGCTTACTTTTTTTTATATTTTGTGATGGTTCATAATCATCTAAAATTTCACTTATTTCAAATTTCTTTATTTTTCAATAAAAAATAACGAAGACTTTTCAAAGTCGTTGTTAAAAGATGTTAATCAATTTGTTATTTTGTGTCTAATTAAATTTTCGTCAAATATATGCGTTATTATCTCATAGTCTCACTTTTTTTTCTGTTCCGCTAATTGTGCCGGTGTGTATATATATATATATATATATATATATATATATATATATATATATATATATATATATATATATATATATATATATATATGTATGTATATATGTATCAAAACTAACAAGCAGACTTGGTTCTGCAGCATGTGCTGTAAAAAAAATTTGAAATCTTACCAGTGTTGAATCAGCTAAACTAATTTACTCTAGCTATTTCCATAGCATAATGTCGTAAGGTATTTTGCTATGGGGACTTGCGACTGACGACTGAAATTATATAATTTGTTTTACAGAAAAGGGCCATAAGAGCAATCTATGATATGAAACCTAAAGAGTCTTTAAGACAAAAATTGAAGGAATTTAATATATTCATCAATAAGTTTATGAAACTGTAATGTACGTACCTACACAAAAATAAAAGTAGTTATACAAAATTAAGTGATATTCATTTTGTAAATACTAGGAACAGACACAAACTAGTAGTACCAGTTACTCGACTCCACCGAGTCAGTAATTCATTCTTGGAGCGATGTATAAGCTTTTACAACAAAATCCCAAAAAATATACAAAATTTGATTTCCTTAAAGTTCAAAAACTTCATTAAAGAAATTTTGTATAAAAAGGGTTAATATTAAGAATTTATGGATGATATAAGCCCTGGGAATGAGGTGATCGCTACCAAGCTATTTGTAATTTGTTTAACATTTGATTATTAGCTGATTTTTTTTAAATAAAAAAGTCCCGTTGGTTATCTGGCTGGTTCTTCCCAGGACAGAGGCTTTTCCCCGAACCAGTGGCTTTCAATAAGTATTATTCATAATTATTTAATGAATAAAAAAGTTTCTGTTTCATAGAGATTAAAGCGAGACTTCTACATAGAAGAACTGGCTATAAATTAGGTTATATCTGTTTTTATTTCAAATAAAAGTACTAATTTTATTTTTCATTTACAATAATTGGATTAAGTATGGAAATGTTATTGTGTTGATTATACAATTTATTGCATTTTGTCTGCCGATTACTAATTCAGAAATCCTTTCCTTCGTAAGCAGACGTCAGGTTTATAACAGGCCTGTAACGCGCTTTTAATTTAGAGCGGAAATTTCTTATTCACAACTTATTAACGTCAATTAAACCTTTGCAACTGTGGTTGCAACAGCGATAATGGTTGCATTGTCATTAACAGTACGTACGCACAATAATAAAAATCCCCCTGACATATATAGATACAAACACGTATCACCAACTACCAATAGACAGATCTGATATTCCGATAATCGACGTATTTATGGACTTGCTTTAAATATTAGTTGGGGAGAATCTAAGAGTTTTCTGTATCTCATGTCTAAATTCTTTTTTGTCCTTTTATCTTTCCGCTAAGGAGATTTTGATAAATAAAATAAAAATAACTCGACATTCAGCGATTAGCCAGCGCCTATCCATTCCTTGCTAATTTGTATAAGTGTAGGAAGTGTTATGCAAAATTATATAGTTATTAGATTTACCTTAACTTAAATATTAAATTAGCGATTCATGTTCGCCCGTTACGTACACAGCTACTTAAATTCATATTTTATACACAAGTCTTTTTTAACACAATCATCAACCACACAACAATAGGCAAAAAAGTGTAAATCTCTATGAGGTATGAGATTATTATGATTTTAACAAAAACAGCAAAGAAATAGCCTATGTTTATACGTCAGGGACGTAAATTAAAGGCTGTTAGTTTATTCAATAGGTTTTACGTATATTATAGGCCTGGTCTACTTACTGGCCACTGGTCTCACCTCATTTCTGAGTTTGTCCTATTTGTAATTTCTCAGTCATGCTGGTGTAGACAATGTTTCACGATCACGATGTTGTCTTCTCCATGGAGTCAGTGGTAAATCTGTGAAAATTAAAAACTGATTGGTGCCGGTGGAGATCCACTTCGGTTTGGTCACGTACCGTTTATTCAACGCATACAAAAAATGACCAAAAAAAATTTATGCGTTCCCGACTATTGAAGATTGTTGTGGAACTGTCAAAAGTTATTCTACTATTAGAAATTATCTCAATTGTAATATTTTTATTTTATTTCATTTATAGGATAAGGGTGACAAACGATCACACAGTTCACCTGATGGTAAGTGGATGCTGTGACCCATAGACATCTAGATATTTGTCCTCGATTAAGAATCAAAATAGAAATGCATTGTCAGCCCTGAGGACTAAGATGGAATGCTTCTTTTCCAGTTAAAACGGTCACCGGTTGTCTACACTCACCATACGAAACACAGCTGTATTAAGCTGCTATTTGACGATGGTGTTCTGTGAGAGCGTGGTCCCACCCCAGTTGAGCCGACCCATTCGTACTATAACCATAATATAGCTGCAGCTCAACTCTACCACGTACGAATTACATGTATTATTACACGAATTATACGAACGACAGTAGAAATTATTCCAAAATTATTTAAATCAAAAAATAATACTCTGTAACTATTTTATCTTATAAAATCTGTGGCATTAATGTTACACCGTGAGCAGTTAGAAGTAAATATAAGATAACATTACATTAGATGAAATATGCAAAGCAATAGTGATACTGCATCGGAATGTGACACAAGGTAGCGACCCCGCAATATAACCATTACATTTAGCAAAAGAATAACCACAACGGGCATAATCACGATAGGGATTACGACTCGTAGAATTACTGCATCCTTCTTAACGACTCATTCCTAACTCTAATATATTTTACAGAAAAATCAAGTTCCCTAAAACATAGTTTGTATTTTAATGACATAGTTCCGAATAATCAAAATCCGTAATCAAAACGTTGCATTGTAGTGTCCATAAAAACCGTGTGCGTCAATGAAACCGACAGCGAAGAACGAAAGCAAGGTGTGAAACAAAACAATGTGTAAGGCACAATAAACCAAATCTCAACCTCATCTGCATATGGTGCAGCCCGCTGAAGAGACTAACGACTGGTTGATGGCAGAAGCTGGAAAGTGGTTCCAAAATACCAACCATAGGCCTTTCCCTTTGATTGCCTCATAGGCGAGATTTTGCCATAGGTTGCTACGCTTGACAGGCGGGTTGGCAACCGCAGTTTTTTATAATTTTGAGTTATCAGGAAGACGCTGCTGCCCATCTTCTGGCTTGTTTCCCTCTGTCGCCTCTAACGACACCTACGGGACGATATGGGGTAGTGAATATTGTTACACCGCCACTACACTATATTTTTATGATATAACCAACTAAATATAAACTTTGTTGGTGACAGTCACTCTTGCACATTATTTAACTTGTTAGTCTCTTTGTACCTCGCTATCGTATTTTTCGATCATGTAAACGAGAATGCGTGATTCCCCAACTCGGTAAGAAAACGACGCTCGCTTTGTTCATTTGACCGTTTTCATTTGCTCAGCTGACGCTAGAGTAGAGACATTCTTACGACGTGCGCAACGTCGTTTTGTTTCTGTTTTCTATCGTACTAATTGTATACAATAGACAATAGACAACTCTTTATTCCGACACAGAACGTTAATATTATATACACATATTATAGTTAATTTATAAATACCATACCTATTTTTGCATACAGTGCTAGGAGTGTAATTGTACTGCGGTGTCGGGAATTAGTCCCCACTCAGCGTGATCTAAGTTTAGTAGTAGAAAATGCACAATCTATAATCGATTCCGTTTTCTGATTGTTACGATCGATCTGGAGAAATTACTCTTATTGACTGTTCAGTTCGCATATTCTAATGCGGAATCACCCTTTTTTTAGAGTAAAAGTGACAAACGAGCACACAGACCACTTTTGTTCACTAGCCATTCACACTTGCATCTACTCTCGATTAAGAACAAAATGTTGATGCATCATTAACCCTGAGGACTAAGATGGAATGCCTAATTACTAGTAAAAAGAATCTCCGTTTCTATACACTCACTGTACGAAAAAATGTATCGGCTCGACCGGGGTAGAAGGGCCACACTCTCACAGGATACCAGCGTTAAGCGTGAGTTTATAGAACCGGATCCCCTTTTTATTTACGTTTGTCACCAATATTCGATAAAAAATGGTTTTTCTATACCCTATATTTAGTTAAGAAAATGTATGGTGACGTATGTTATCACTGGTAAAGGCAGTACACTCGAAATGTATATAATTTATATATTACATAACTAATAGCAGGTCTCAGCATAAGGTTGCTGTTTTTAATGAAAATTAACTTGTTTTATCAATTTGTCATTTCGTTAAGTTATTGTTCTTTTTTTAAATTATACTAACGCAGCTGCTTAAAGTTCTGTCACATTGGCCTATACTGACACGTGCCCTTAGTTACTGCAGTTTCGCTTAATTCCCCTCCATTATTGTACTGCATGCATGTCAGCGGGAGGTCATTATAAAACTTATAAGGGCCGCGAAGAATCCGTTCGCACATTTATTCCCCCTTTGTTTAATCTACCACGTAATATGAGAATAATTGTGAGACGTTTGATTCACAAAGGACAACCGCCATTTCGGTTAATGCAGCGAACTTTTATGAACAATAGAACGTGACAAGGTCGATGGGAGGTATGAAAATAATGGTGGAATGTTTGCTGAGCGAATGCTGTGTTGACTCGGCGCATGTGTTCCGCGGACGTTTGCGACATTGGAATGTGGAAGATTGATGTTGCCATATCCGTATCCGATTAAACTGGACAGCCTAACGAAAAGGGAAGAAGGGAGTGCATTTCTTGTAAGATAAGAAATAAGGGATTAACTAAATATAATATTATGTGTAGATATACACATGTGTAGCCTGCATACCCAAAATCACTTTAAAAAACTGTAGTATGTACTTACTCGTTTACATCCATCGATGCTGATTATGCACATTATTCTTTTTTCTTTCATTAACCGACTTCAAAAAGGAGGAGGTTCTCAATTCGAGTGTATGTTCTTTTGTTTGTATGTATGTTACGCGATATCTTCGCAGATTGTGAACCGATTCTAATGATTCTTTTTTTAAATAAGTTTTACCTCTAGGGTGGTCCCATTAAATTTTGAAAAAAAACTTCCGTCCTCAATCGTGGAAAATCGATCTTCGCAGATCGATAACCGATTTGGATGATTATTTTTTATTAAATTGGTTGTATTTCAAGGATGTTTCAATATAAATTTGGAGACAAAATTCCACCCCTAAGGGTAGCAAATAAATAATTTCCCTTTTTAAATATTTTTTTCTAGGTGGTCCTTCTTTTTCTTAAGTCAGTCTGGGTAGGTTTCTTTCGTGGGGTTTTCCCTCTTACCTACTCCTGCCGCCAAATAGCAGTGCACTGCTGTGTTCCGGTCTCAAGCATACAGAGAGCTAATAAAATTACAGCTGTAATTCCATCTTAGTTGTCAGAGGCACAGAATAAATAACAGTCCTACGACAACGTATCCGTAGCTTTTTGTTTAAAATTGGCTGCAGATGTCCATGGACTGTAGTAGTCTATTATCTATATAGCCTGCTGCAGTATTTTTAGATGGACTGTAAATTCGTTCGTCCTATTTAATTATTAATTCACCTTACAACTCTATTAGCTGATTAATAATTCCTACTTTGGGAGATAAAGTTACGTTGTAATATATAATGACCTATTTATTTATAAGTTTAGCTTATAAATTATAAACAAGCTCCATATAAAACAAGTGGCACACGAATTATTGGGCCAAATGATCAAGGTACCTCCCATTCACGGTCCTGTCGATCACGATCTCGGGCACGCTTGCGCAACGCCCACGGATCGCTGTCAGATGTGTAAAATCTAATCTGAGGCGTTATTAGATAAACCCGTGTCACGAATTTGTTGCAACTTCCAAATATTACAAATGTTCTAATTGTAAGAGTTGGCACTTTCGAAAGATTACTTGATGATAAAGATCACTTGAATTTACGGTCGTATAAAATGTAGCTATGGGACACAGCTTTTACATCAGGTAGAAAGTGTGCTCGCTTGTCACCCGCCTATAAACAACCCAGCGACTCCACACTGCTTCACACATTGTAAATGATTTTATGATTATGATTAGGTTTATACTTCAAGTGTAATCCTATATAACTTCGAAGAAAAAATTCCACCGTTATGGGTGGAATGATAGGAGATGAAGTTTTTATGTAACTATTTTCTTAATTTATTAAAATAAACGTTAAACCCACACTAAAATTTTCTCCTGTATCGTGGAGGCAGTTTACATACATACATTTCACGAGGACAAACATCCAGATTCGAAACAATTATCTGTAGACCATAAAAATACTTGTTCGTCCGGGATTCGACCCCCGTCTCATTGCTAAGCCGGAGCCGGATTTACGGAGCCGTCAAAAATATCAAAGCAATTACGATATGTATTGCAACTCAGGAACCGCGACTCAAAAGTAACGTGTCATTAAGCTATTCGGTGTTTGGAAATAAAGTATGTGTATAATATCAAACTTCGGTTACCTCATAATATTTGAATGATGGACAGACTACATTCTTGAACCGTTCGTAATTTAAATCATAAACGAGTCGTAGGAAAAGGATTATGTATATTACATTGTTCAGACTTAAGCAACGAATGCGTTTTCCGAAAACGATACCTACGCTCTTTAGCATTCTCCTCGTCAGTGGCTTCAGCTGGCGGCAAAACAAAGCTAATAATAGAGGCCTTGGCCCGCCCACGTCACTGTAACTAGAGCACAAATCCAATTTGCCCCTGCCCTGAGAGGCTTACTAAATGCCTCTTGCGAGTTGGAACAATAGTACCCGTTGCACTTCATTACTGCGAACATGACTAATGACCTACGAAAGCTTGGACAAACGTTTACTCATATAGTCATCGGTCAATTATTTGTCCAAAATATCCATATATAGCTGTTCTACTTTGCTTTGGCCCGCGAACTGTTTTGAGAGAACACAAAGGATTTTGACGATTAAGTAAATGTATGGTAATGCGTTAAAGTACTTGTAATATTTATTTTGTAGAAGAAAATTAAAATAAGGACATGTCTTTGTCAATATTTTAATCATGTTACAAAGTTAATAGTGTATGTTGTAATCACCTGTAATAGCTTTTGAAGTAACACCCTATCTACGTAATTATGTAAATTATAATTTTAACTATGTGTACAAACGTAGGTGATTCTTTAATAATTTAAAAAAATAGTTGTATATTTACCCTATAGAAACAATTCGTTTGGCGTCACATCACGTTTCTTTTTATAGAATAGCGGTGACAAGCGACTTTGATTTTTAATCAAGGATAGATGAATGTGTAGATATCTAGGAGCCTCCGCATCCACTTACCATCAGGTGAACGAGCACACATCGCGTGTCACCCTTACTTAATTAAAATGGAGAAGGTTATCAATTTGTCGGAATATTTCTTTTATGTATGTTCAGGGGTAATTCTTTACAACGTTGTCCGATGTGAATGTTTCTGTTTGTGAAAGGGGGTACATCTATAAATTGGGTATTTGGATATTATACAATTATCAAATTCTTCAATTTGCAAAGGAATTTGCACGATATATAACGGGCGAATAATTCTTTAACATGTCAACCTATTTCGATGTCGATTATATTATTTTTAGTTATTTTAAATTAGATTTTACTTTTTTAAGTATATTTTATAATAATGTTTTTACTTGTATGTGTGTATACTATGCATGTCTCTCTCTATATTCACCCGTAACTCAAAAACTACTCGTCAGATTGTGAGAAAAATAGTATATCAATATATCAAGCGAGTATCTTATCACCACAGAATAAATAATGGATATGACCAATATATGACGTCACCATAAAATACATGTCTACCATCAACTGTCTAAGGGTGTTACCTCACCAATGGATCGATCGTCGATCTGACACTGGTAGATAAAACGTAGTTCAATAATATATACACTCTTAACACCCTAAAACTGATGATCAAATAATTATAAGAATAAATGTATCGTCTATGGTATCATGCAAAGCACTAATGAATATATAACAATCAATTTAACACGTTATCTCCCGAGATAGCATCGTGAGTTCGCAATCAAAATATTTTCGGCAAATATTCGGTTAATTGCTCATAGCCGTTTATGTAATTTTACGTCACCACGTAATGTTTGCGTCAGATTGTTTTGGATATTTTGTAACCTGCAGCTGATTATTGTCTGTTATTATATTTTTTACTTGAGCACTGTAATATTTTACTTAAGAATTGTGCTACATGCACATTTAACTGTTTCATTTAAAACTTGTGCATTTAAAAATATAAATTGCCATTTAGTTTCGAATTCTAGTGTCGTGAATTTCAAAAAATTATAATAAAATGGAATGTTATATGCCTCAATATAATTCAATGCTATGCCTCAATATTTGTGTTCAAAAACAGCACAGTGAAAATAGGACTTATTTACCAACAAACAGGAGAAGTCAATTTATACAAAAAATTAGCTATTAGATCGGAGTCTTTTACTAGTCAAAATTATAAAGAGATTGAAAAAAAACTCGGATATATTTTCGTGGGTTTTAATCACACTTCTGCTTCATCAACATCATTAATTCACGGTCCCGAGCTACCTGCATTCACAGGATTTTGTTTAACCACGTTATGTCCAATTATTCGTAATTTTATTGCAAATAATCTTCAAGTGTTCAAACTAATTGTCATAAAGTTTATTTATTTATTTATGATTTATATTATCACCTTTAAAAACTTAGAAAGGGCGGATTTAATGCCTTTTGGTATTCACTTTCAGTCAATCCCAGGCGTGGGTAAAATATAATATAGCAGGCGCAAAAAGTCCGATGAAACGATAAATCTATACACATATTATATAATTCAAACTGCAGCGTTAACTATGAAAATGATTTTTCTGTCTGAATTAATAGTAATTTTTCGCATAGAATCTGTATGTGTATACTGTATATACGGATTCAACATAAATATTATTCAATCATTTAAATTGTATAAAAACTACCACCAGCAGTTTTTAAGGACCGGATACTACTCAGGGACCTTCAAGAATAGAGCCTACAATTTTTTAAAGACCGGGAACGCGTCTGCTATTCCCCTGGTGGTGCAGTTTTTCATGGGCGGCGGTAGTCACACTTACAAACATGTGCCTCTTATTATAAAGAAACGACTTTGGAGTTAACTAACTATTTGTTACATATAACATATAACGTTCTAAAAAATAAAGAATTCAGGCGAAATTGCGGCCACAGATAGTATTACGTACTATCGCATAAGAATAGCTGAGTCGTGGTAGTGTAGTGGTCATTTTCATCGTGCGTATGCAAACTGCATTCGTTGCCGGGCGCGAAAGTACTTATTTAACACGTGCTGAAGGAAAACATTGTAAACAAACCTGCATGTCGTAATATAAAATATATTTAGAGGTTATGTGAACTACTTCTCACAAATCATCTGAACTGTTTTTAACAATTTTCATATCTAACAGGTATAAAAATTAATATTTGTTTGTTCGTATTTTATGCACAACCATACACCGTACACCATATTGCTGTAAATGAAAACTTTGTCAACCTATTGCTTGCACTTGCGCCGAGGTTATTAGTACAATTGACTTACACTAGGTGGCGCGCGTATCGTACCGACAAATTTATTCGAAAGATACATCATTCAATTTCAATGAATGTATTATCATTCCTAATGAAACAATATAACACTTCCAAATTTAAAACGATATTTCCACAACTAGTTTTACTGCAGTAGTAACGCACCGGGTACCAGTTAGTTTTATATATTTTGTTTTGTTATTTTAGTATGTCCCGTTGCATATATTTAGGTGTGTGACAGAGTTGTGACGGTGTAAGAATCCTACCCCATATATTGCCGTGGGTATCGTGAAAGGTGACAGAGGAATACTAACCAGGAGATCTGCAGCAGTGTCTTTATGATATCAACTAAAAATAAAACTGCGGTTGCCAACCCACCTGCCAAACGTGGCAACTATGGCAAATATTCCCCCATGAGGTAATTGTAGGGAGGCCTATGTTCAGCCGTGGGACTTCAATAGTCCGTAACGGTAACGGTAGGTGTGTGATCATTTTAATGTTTGATTTGTTGTTATGTGTTCTCGTTTGCTGTCAAAAATAATAATAGAGATAAGTTATATAGAGATATGTTTTATTTTTATTAAAGTTTAGTATTGTAAGTATTCTTCTGGAACATATAAGAATTTCATTACATTATATCAACCAAACACAAAAATCTGGGCAAGCAGTGGCTGTAGAATCCGTAACGCTGGCCGAGAGTGGTCCGCATACCAACGTGCGTCGTTCGACGCTTTGACAACGCGTGGCCCGTTTTCTCGTATATGGATATCCGGTTGGCGTGTTACCGGGAATAATGGGCACATTTCGACGCTGTATTGTTTAGCATCGAAATTAATATACAGACTGTATATTCATTTCGACCTGGATACGTAAAATAAGTGCCGACTTCCTTTCTTGTAACATTAAAAAAACGTTAACTAATATAAAAACGTCAATATTCTTTTGGATGTACAAAATTCTATTACGTAATGGGCTTGTATTCCTTTATAATAGTACCTATACGTGTACAAAAATAACGTAACAGCCTGTATACATACCTCCCACTGGTATGCACAGGCTTACTCTCATTTCTAAGCCTTAAAATATAATGTTCTTGAGAAAGTTTTTTGAGTACAGAATAACTTCGCAGCGCTACCCTAGAGTGAGCTGGCAGGGTTAAAAAATACGTTCTCGAGTTATATTTTGTACTTCTTAGACATACACAATTCCATTCGGGTGAGGATTGAACTGAGTCTATTGACGTAATATCTCCTAAAAATAAAATGTTCTTCATAATACTAGGTACCTAAAATAGCTCGATTTCTTTAATGATTCCGTTTAGAATTGTCTAGTAAATGCTTCATTATAGGACCGGTTGTCATTAATTATGTACACGGTTCTGACGGACCTAATACTAATTTTGTATAATTAATTACTCAGGACTCAAATCTATTCGAATTTGCAGAAACACGTTGATACTTAGGTAGACATTTTGCTGATTGGAGGACCCGTTGAAAATGTTTAAGAAGCGCAATTTAGTAAAGAATGAAATCGAAGATTTACTTAATATTTTCAGTCGATTAATTTGTTTCTAAGTTATATTATTTGTACATCTCTTAAATTTTTTAAAACGAATTTATATATATATATATATATATTTCTGAATATTTTTGGTAATAAATTATGATATCCAAAATGAGTTGGTCTTTGTTTGATTGAAAATAAGATTAATAAATACGTAAAAACGAAACAATAAATACGTTAGTCGTATGGTTACTCGAGACTACTGTGTGCCTAACTTATGTCGAAGTTAAACTCATTTAACAGATAGGCAAAATATTTTTGTTGGCTTATAATAGTAACTTGTCTCGACTTCGCACGGGTGCGATTAACCATTGTGATACTTATCTTTTTACGACTTGATATCACAAAGCGTCAAATTTATTTTTATCTCAAATTTATGTGGTCAATGTTGTGTACACTCGTTATTGGTTTTAACACCTAAACTAGGATGTATAAGGCAATTTATTGTGTTGTCGGTGTGCTTTTTTAAATGAAAAAAAACAAATAAATTGCTCTACTATCATTATATTAAATATACAAGAAAAACCTGTTCAATGACTTGTTAAAATAATGTTACAAACCGCATGAAAATCGAACTAGTAGTTTTAATTTTTAAGCAACCATACAGATGCCGATGTGCAATTTTAATACTAGTTAAAGCCTATTTTCAACCTTCAGATATATAAGTCATCTATCAAATAACTTATAACCTAACTGAATATAAAAGTGAAATAATAATTGTACTATTTTATTCATACAACTGTAATTTAACAGTGGTAGAGCCAGGCGGCAGCTCTTGCTGTCGCACGGATGGGCCGGCTCGAACCGGGGTGGTACCACGACCTCACAGAATACCAGCGTGAAGTAGAGGTTTACCTCTGCATTTCGCTTGGTGAGTGCAGGTGGCCGGAGACCCTTTTTACTGGAAATGAGGCATTCCATCCTAGTCCTCACGAGTGAAAACGCATCTGCATTTTGATTTGTAACAGAGGATAGATGTAGATATCTATGGGCCGCAGCAACCACTTACCATCAGGTGGACTGTGTGCTCGTTTTTCACCCTTATCCTATAAAAAAAATTACCCCGGACGTGTTATATATTTATCGGGTGTATCTGTGTGTCTGTCTGTGACACCGTGGCTCCCAAACAGATGTGTTCGAAAAATCGGTTCGATTTAGATTTAGTTTTTGTTTGTTTGTTTAGAAGGTGACTTGATCGAGAGCGTTCATAGCTATAATTCAAGAAAATCTTTTCAGCCGTATGAAGATCATCAACTCTTTGTTTCGGGGATTTTAATTTTTTTTTAATTTAAGTTATTTTTGATGTGAGCTTAGCTACGAGGGCGGCACTGAAAATTTCGGGAATCAAGGAAGTGACACAACATTACTATTTAAAAATGTATTTATTGCTTTTCGAAGTATTCTCCGCAAAATTTGACACATTTTTCCATACGATGGAACCAATCATTGAAGCAACCATTCCATTCGGAAGTTGGGGTCTCCAAAATGGCCGTTTTGTAGGCGTCCACAGCTTCTTCAGGTGTTGAAAATCTCTGTCCACGCAATTTATTATTTATTTTAGGGAAAGTATAGAAATCATTAGGGCTCAGGTCGGAGCTGTACGGCGGATGGTCTAATAATTCTATGTTTTCTTGCTCTAAAACTCTTTTGTTCTGTGTGCGGTTTGAGAACTCGCATTGTCGTGATGGAGGATGATGCGGCGGTTGCAGTTCTCTTTACGGAGTTCAGAAACGACCTGTGGTAAACAAATGCTAGCATACCATTCTGCATTAACTGTTCTTTGTCCCTCAAGAGGAATAGTCGTAACATGGCCGGTTTTGGAGACAAACGTGGCCACCATTTTTTTTGCAACACTCCGTGAACGAACTATTTTTGTTGGCTTTAACTCATTTTCGAAAACCCAAACTCGTGACTGTTTTTTGTTTCGGGTTCGTACGCTTATATCCAGAATTCGTCACCTGATACGATGTTGTATACAGCATTTGAGGATCCTGCCTGGAATCTTTCGAGAGTTCTGACGCACCAAGTAACGCGAGCCGCTTTTTGCTCTTCACAGACCGAATGCAGTATCCATCGGGAAAACAACTTTTTTACACCTAATTGTTCATGCAAGATTATTTGTATTTGACTCATGCCAATATCCAAAGTTGCCTGAATTTCGCGGTATGTCACATGTCGATCTTCCTCAATCAGCTTACGCACAGCATCAACGTTTTCTTGGGTGACTGCGGTTTTTGGACGACCTTGACGGGGATCATCACTGAGCTTGACACGTCCACGTTGAAATTCAGCAAACCAGCGATAAATTGTGGTTTTGGATAGGGCTTCATGACCAAAGCAGAAATCATCCGGTGAACACACTTTTTTTGTGTTAAACCACTTCGAAAGTCGTAATAAATCATCGCTCTTGAATTTTCTCGAGTCAATTCCATTTTCTCAACGACTAAACAAGTTTGACAAAACCTTGTGACAAGTAAATGGTATTCGATTTTTAAAACCAAAGAGTTTTCAATCAAAAAGATTTTAATATGACAGGAACAGTGAAAATATTCCATTCCCGATACTTTTAGTGCAGCCCTCGTATCAATACCTTACAGTGTAAAACCTGTTAAACATTGCTGTTTGTCACTAACGTTGTTTGAACTTTGCTTTGTAATCTCTTAAAATTTCTACAGAACAAATTATTTCTCGATTATAATTATAGATGATGGTTGGTATCTGTTATTTAAAATTTGCGTATTTGGATTTGAGGTAGGCATTTGAGAAAGTTGTTCAATTTACGGAATTCGGGTATTATTTTTACATAGAGGCATTGAATTATGTTTGGAATGCAACAGTCATGGGTACAGGTAGAGGAACCGCATCCCTTCGAACTGGTTTCTTTGGTATGTAACGATAAATATGAGTGCATTGCAAACGCGGCAATTAAGTTTTTAACTTACAAACATTATTAAGCCTGAATTTAAGAAAAAACCTGTTATTATAAATGAAGAACAGAATTTGTGTGCTACTCTATCAGCTCGTTAAGGTTCTAACCTTAATGAGCGCCTATGACCCTTTTAAAATTTTCTTAAACAATTCTGATTAACTTCAAATTATATCATTAACATCGAACAAAACAGAATCGCGAAATGTCAATATTTTTTATCCCTTCACTCGTACGAATCTGTACCGTACCGTTATAGTCTATTGGAGTCCACTGCTGATCATAGGCCTGCCCCACAGATTGCCGCATAGGATATTTGATGTAGTTGCCACGTTTAGCAAGCGGGTTGGCCACTGCAGTTTTTTTTAGTCGTTATTTGGAAAACGCTGCCGTCCATATCCTAATTTGTTTCCCTCTGTCGCCTCTTACGACACCCATGGGATGATATGCGGTGGTGGATATTCTTACATCGCCATTAAACGGTAAATAATAAAGTAGTCTGTTATGACTACTTGTATCTTTAAATAAGGATCAAGTCGTGATCAAACTATTTGTGCACTCAAGGTGGACGGTGAATATAAATAAATTTGACAATAAAGGTACACATCACAGTCAAGGGTAACTGCATATTACATTTTGCTCATTACTTGAACAGCGGTCATGTCCAACTTGACCTAGGCATTTCAAGAATAGTATGCGGTAATGAATCAGACTGTAGGCGCCATTGATAAAATGATATATTCAACCAGTCCTGGCAAATCTATTAATGTGTATCTTAGTAAATATAGTTGATTAAGTTATATTATTTTCGTCTCTACGTGGCAGTCACGCTGCAGCTATATTATGGTCGTAACAAGAATGAGTCGACTCACCGGGAAAGGACCACATTTCGTGTTGATCATAATACAAACGTATAATGCTGCTTTGTTTAGTATGGTGAGTTTAGAGAACCGTCAACTCGATTCACTGAAAACGGGACATTCCATCTTAGTCTTCAGGGGTGACAACGCATCTGCATTTTTATTTTTAATCGAGGATAGATGTAGATGTATATAGGTTACAGCATCCACTTACCGTCAGGTGAACTGTGTGCTCATATGTCACATTTATAAGAAATATTTCCACACAAAATTGTCTACATGATAAATGTATTTGATTAATGACCATTTTTAATGATAAACTAAGATAAAATGGAAATGCCTCATTATATCTTAGTCCTCAGAAATGTCTCTGCATAAGGGATAGATGAACATTGCAGACTTCTATGAAAGCCACAGTATCGGCTTACTATCACGTGACTGATATGTTCTTTTGTTATCCTTCTTTCCTATATAAAAAGTTTGTATTTTCATTTGTTCGCAAAAAAATGGTTTTCGTTCCGTAATGGTTGTATCTTTCTGTATGTTTTTTAGGGTTCCGTACCTCAAAAGGAAAATACGGAACCCTAATAGGATCACTTTGTTGTCCGTCTGTCTGTCTGTCTGTCAAGAGCCTTTTTCTCAGAAACGCGTGGAGGTATCAAACTGAAATTCATATCAAATACTCAAGTTTACTGTCCCTTGAAGCTGTGAAAAAATCAAACTTCTAAACCAATGCAATCAAAAGATACAGCCGTTTATGCCGCAAATTTTCGACATTCGCAAGGGAATCAAAACCTACAGGGTACTTCCCGTGAACTCAGAATCTTGAAATTTAGTACGAAGCAACGTTTTATAGCACAGATAAAGGAAAAATTGCGAAAAGCATAAATTTTTAATTACATCATATAATAAAAATATTTTTAATAATTTTAAATTTATATACCGGATTTGTTCAGAACCCTCGGTGCGCGAGTCCGACTCGCTCTTGGCCAGTTTTTTTTATACAAAGGACATTAGTTCTTGATATAGCCGACCACCCAAGTTGTGTCACAGTGAATTCTCATTCATATATAACCTACCAGAATCAAAACATTAGAAATTCAGAAACTTAATTCTATTAAAACATCCTACTCAATAAATACTTATCATGTCCGGCTGTGATATCTGATAAGAAAGCGCCAGATGGCGCAAACAACATTACTGTTAAGGAAACTGCTACCGTTGTGGTGCACTCACGCAATCATTACGTAGGCGTTAAATTTCGTTACGTGAAATAGTCTATGTATATGTATGGAATTGCGTTTTTATTCGTTTTTTTTAAAATAACGGATAAATCAGCACACAGTCCAACTGATGGTAAGAGGATGCTGTAGTCCATAGACATCTATATCTATCTTCGATTCAGAATGAAAATATAAATGGGTGGTAACATCAAAGAACTAAGATGGAAAGCTTCGTTTCTAGTAAAGAGAGTCGCTGGTTCTCTTCACTGACCATACGAAATACACGAACATTAAGCTGCTATTTTATGCAGGTATTCTGTGACAGCGTGGTAATACAGCTGCAGCGTGGCTCTACCACGTATAAAAGTAAAACTACATACTTTATAGTAACATTACTTTGCACTATGAGAAATAAAGTACGTGAATTGATATTTTTGCTACGCTCGAGGCTTAACTCTAAATATCTACTAAAACATCTCTTACATTTCAACTTTTTTCAACGCCACTAAAAATGTACGTTGAGCTCCATTTATTTTTTGTCTTTTTAAGTTGCCGCTATGGAAATTAATGATTTTCAAAAAAATCGGGAAGTTCTTCGTTTCACCCCAGTTTTCGAAAATCGTGCGTAGGTGCGTGTCGTTTGTGCGTGCGTGCGTGCGTGCGTGAGTGCTTGCGTGCGTGCGTGCATTTCGTTTCGTTGCATTCTATACCATTTGAACCGATTCGAATCGGTAGATTTTGAGAAATATCAAAAATAAAATTTTCCAAAAAAGTTTCTTTGAAATAACTTTTAAACAGATGTAACTTTTAAAAATCTAATCAGCTCTTAAACTCAAAAACTCCGGTGATTGTTGCAAACCGCATCAAAATCGTTTGAGGCGTTGAAGAGAAATCGCTAACGAAAAATTTCGAAAAAGTTTTTTTTTTTTTCAAATAACTTAAATTTCTTCGCGGATCGTTTTTGATGTAATAAATTACGTTTTTATTTGGAGCGCTTTGCATTTGAAATTAGCGGGAAGTTCCAAGGATGGCCTGTAGGGCCCACCGTATTTTTGTATCTCATATACAAATAAATTATTTCAGTTAAATGGCTGTATGGAGGCGCTGTAGTCATGTTTATAACTAATTCTTTATTCATGGACCAAAATGAATCGCATATATATATATATATATATATATATATATATATATATATATATATATATATATATATATTGTTTTGTGCCAAAAATAGAGTTATTAATATTATATTTTATAAGTCCGGAGTGAAACTCATGATAACACCTTACCGGAAAGGGCAGAACAACGTATGCCCAGCTAGTCTTTATATATGTATAAAATTCTTCTGTCCGTGTGTATGTGACTGAACTTCTAAACTAGATTGAGTTGATTCGAGAATGGTTTAGATTCACAATTGGAATATCTTTATTAAATTCTTAGGAGAACCTGATTGCGCTTAACGTTTACGACCAAAAATATTTTTTTTTTCTGAAATCATTGTCATTTATTTCCATTTCGCACCCGAGATCCGCTGCTTGGTCGTTGAACTTCAAGCTTTCCGATGTTTCCTACCTACGATAGATAGAACGGCGCAACGAAACGCTTGAACGCGAATTATCGTTAACAAAAAATACATTAGCTTGGGGAATATAACCCGCAAAAATAGAATTGAATTAGCCGTGAAATTGTTTGTGGTCTCATATTTCTGCTCCGTTCGTGTGTAAACTTACAAACTTTTTTTTATAGAATAAGGGTGACAAACGAGCACATCTGCGAGACATCTATCCTCGACATACATTGCACATTGCTTATGCTAAGACGGAATGCCTCGTTTACAGTAAAAAGTGTCACCGGTTCTCACTACTTACCATACGAAACAGCAACATTAAGCTGCTATTTTACGCTGGTATATTGTGAGAGTGTGTTCTCTTCCCGGTGGAATGGCTCAACCGTGTAAAAACACTAAAATACGAGGGTGGATTGAAAAGTACTCGGCCCATAGATATAATAATAGAAGTCTATTTAATATTTCTATGACTCGGCCTAACCAAGAAAATAAACACATACTAAATCAGTTATATTTTTATTTTTCTACATAATCACCATCAAGTTCAATACACTTTTGCCACCTCCCCTTCCAAGCATTTAGACCGTTGAAAAAAAATGATTCTTCCTTAGAGTCAAAATATGCGTCTACAGCTGCTTTGACCTCGTCGTTTGTCGAAAATCTTTGACCTCCCAAGTGCTTTTTTAGGTTAGGGAACAGAAAGAAGTCTGATGGTGCCAGATCAGGTGAATACGGCGGATGCGGTAACAGTTCAAAGCCACAGTTGTGAATTTCAGCCATTGACTGTATTGACGTGTGAACACGGGCGTTATCTTGATGAAACAGGACTTTTCTTCTGAGCATTCCTCGACGTTTTTCTTTTATTTCCTCTCGTAAACGACGTAGTAAGGTGCAGTAGTAATCAGAGTTTATAGTCTGACCCCTTTCAAGATAATCAATCATAATCACACCTTTCGAGTCCCAGAATACTGAAGCCATCACCTTATTTGCCGACAAAATCGACTTAGCCTTTTTAGGGGGTGGTGAACCAAGTCTTCTCCACTGTTTTGATTGTTGTTTTGTTTCCGGTGTACAGTAATGAACCCATGTTTCGTCTATAGTAACAAAACGATTCAAAAAATCATCTGCATCGGCTTCAAATAACTCCAAACAGTCGCGTGAAATAGTCAATCGCGTCCTTTTTTGTTCAACTGAAAGCAGTCGCGGAACCCACCTCGCAGACACCTTGTGGAAACCCAACTCGTTGACAATGATGTTTTGAGTTCGTTCATAAGAGATGCCTATAATCTCGGCTATCTCTCTAATTTTTAATCTGCGGTCTCCCATTATTATATCAAGTACTTTTTTAATATTTTCGTCAGTAGTTGACGTCGAAGGCCTTCCAGAGCGGGGTTCATCTTTCACACTCTCTCTACCACGCTTAAATTCTGCTATCCATTTTTTGACGGATGAATATGACAGAGCACAATCGCCTAATGTACTGACCATGTCATCATGGATGGCTTTTGATGATAGCCCCTTCTTATGGAGGTACTTAATGACGGCACGCTGCTCGATTTGCTCCATTCGCGGAAATTATGTCCGATTACTTTGTTAATAAATTTATAAAATCACAACTAATTATCGCACACGTTTCGAACTTCACACAATGAACTAGTCTGAACTGAACTAAATAATGTGGGTAGATTTGATTTTTAGAATTGAATGGATCTGTGTTAGGCCGAGTACTTTTCAATCCACCCTCGTAGATGCGGTCTGTAAATTTTGGAACCATAACATTTGTTTCTTTATCATTTAGAGTATACATAAGCTTAGCTTGCTTATGTATCGTTTATCGTTATTCAGGCTTTATATTAAATGATAGTCATGAAACCGTTTCGCAACTTAACGTTTGTTTTGGACTTTATGCAGGCCTTATCACCGGTGACGTGGTTCTATTTATAGTAACAGCTAAATGCTTTTTGTCGTCGAAAGCAACTACTTTAACTTGAGACGCATTAAAAAAAACGCGAGAACCATGCGTTACGTTCGGAAATTATGGATTCGTAATGGTTTTGAATGATTGTCTTCATCCAATAGCTATTGAGACGATTAGATGGATTCGGTCAAGTAGAAAGACGTTAGATTTTGAATACGAACACAGGCCGGTTTATCGATATGTAACTTCAATCGGCGATTGGCGGCGAAAAGAGACGTACCGTTAGTCCATACGAATTTTTCTTAGGTGTTTGCATGATTGATTATTGTTCATTAAGCAGTGTGCGTGCTGTTCTGGCCGATCGGTCACGGTCTTCGCGGCTGTACGGTCACAGTATGTTGGCTTCGCAGTCCGCGGAGGAAATGCACTTGCTTATCAATTCGCACGGCCGTCCCTATTTACGGTACCAATGGTATTTAGGACAAATGGAAGTGTATGTTTGATCTATTCGAGCGTAATTAGTAATTACACAAGATGCGTTATGCTGTGACGAAACGAAATGATTGTGTTGTAACCGTTAATGAGTTTATATTACTATCTTGGTAAATAAAATTTGAATTCTTGAGTCCCATTTACAATGGCTATTTGCATTTTATAGGTACTGTTATGTTATGTTATCTTGATGCAATGATTATGTATTGTTTAACAAATAGAAAACGATTTCCTTATTGAAATCGATTTTCTAATGTGCGGTTGCGTTAATTGTCGTTTACTGGTACTTGTTTATTATTTCTTCATCATAATTTTAGCTTTAGGGTTTGACAAAAACAGACGTTAGAAACTTTAAGTATGTAGATACTGTCGTAAATCTCATCTAACACAAGCATTTTAAGATGATCTGGCCATAGACGAAGAAAATATCTTAAACAGTAGGAACTTACACTAATACTAATGTATACTACACTAATGTGTAAGTTACCTTAGCGACTTTGAATTTAATAAGATATGTAATGAAAAGATTTATTTCATATATAGTAAGTGGACTTCGTCAATGTGATACGCCTTGCATTTCCTGAAACACATACCAACTTATCATAATTGTTATTCATTAGTTTAAACGTTTGCGTGTCGCGTTGTCTTTCCTGAAAGAAAAGTGTGTTGTTTATCATATTTATACATACGCATTTCCATCTTAGGCTTAGTGTAGATTTTAAGCTGTCGAAGATAGGTCGTTGGTGACGATTCAGTTTCACTTCAGTTGTTCAGTTTTAAGTTAATTTAGCTCAATAAGGAAGTGTATGTTGTGGTGACTGTGTACATTAGAAAATAATACTCCAAAAACCAGTTAGTATTTTGTTGATTAATTCAAGTGCGAAAAAAATTATTTAATTTCACTAATATTTTCTGTTTAGTGGTGGTGTATAGAATAGAATAGAATAGATATAGGAATATCTGCTACCACATATCATCCTGTGGGTATCGTAAGAGGCGACAGGGGGAAACAAATCAGGAGATGGCAGCATAGTCTTCCTAATAACGACTAAAAATAAAAAAAACTGCGGTTGCCAACCCGCTTGCCAAGCGTGGCGACTATAGCACATATCGCTTGCACAGTGTAGCTCCTACGAAGTAATTTATGGGGGAGGCCTATGTTCCGCAGTGGATTTTAACACGTTGTAACGGTAACGGAATTAATATTTTCAAACATACAAAATTATGTAGAGATCGTCTAATGCACGTGGCCTTCCTTGTATTTTTTGGTAGATTTTGTCATATTTAAGTGTCAGAAAATATATATCTGTTCTGTTTTAGTTGATTTTATAATTTTTACTATATTTGACGTGATAAAATATACCAAAAATAAAAGAAAATTACTCTGAAAATTGGTGACTACCTCATAACTACACAAGAAACCTTAGGAAGTAGATCAGTCGGTCTGTTTGATATTTACTTCTTTATATTCTACACCTACCAGCTTATGCTATAATTTTCTCTTCGTGATAGAATTCCCAACATAATCATCTGCAGTTGTGTCAAAGTAACCGACATAACCCAACGATTTAGTGCCTAAACTAAACTCGCGATAACCGAATAATCGAAAACTGAAAAGCTCGAAAAACCGACAACCGATGAGGAAGAAAGGTTCTCAAGTGGCAACTCCATTTCGGCAAACGTAGTATAGAGCGAGACCATCCTTTAGATCAGTAATTCCCAAGCAGGTCGGCGGACCACCAGTGGTCCGCAAGAGCTTAAATATGGTCCGCGAAAGATTTAAATATTTTCCCTATCACATTTATTATTTTCTCGTCACGCGGGCAGTGCAACACCACGCGTCACGTTAGTTAGTACCTACTAGCTTTTACAATAAATACACAAAAAAATAATACTGTTAATGAAAGCTTCTTTTCAGTTTATATATAACTATGTTAAAAGTTATGATTATAATTTATTGTTAGATTAATTATGTTTATTTAGCAGGGATGGTAGATGTGATAAGGATATAGAACGATGAGTGAACGCAGGAAATAGAGTGAATGTGGCTCTACACGCTATTATGAGGAGTCAGAATGTGTCAAATCAGGCACGTATGGCAATTCATAATGCTGTGTTAGTCCCTACTTTAATGTATGGTAGAGAAAAATGGGTCTGGCAGAAGAAGCATGAGAGTAGAATAAATGCTGTAAAAATGCGGTCCTTAAGGAGTATGCTAGGGCTGAATCTGAATGACAGGGTGACAAATAGTGTGATAAGAGAAGAGTGTGGTTTGCAAGATGATGTTGTAACAAGGATTAAGGAAGGAATACTTCGGTGGTTTGGTCATGTAGAAAGAATGGACGAGGAAAGAGTGACAAAGCAAATTTATGTAGCAGAAGTGAACGGCAGGGTCGGGAAGGGACGCCCTAGACGAAGGTTTATCGACCAAATCGGCGATACATTAAAAATGGGCCAGATTAGGAGTAGCCTTAACCGACGAGCGTGTATGCGTAGATACATGGATGGAAAGGAGGCGAGAGAGGTGTGTCAGGATCGCGCCAAATGGAAGTCCGTAGTCTCTGCCTACCCACCACTACACCTCTGGGTGACAGGCGTGAGTGTTTGTGTGTGTTTGTGTTTTAGATTAACACATTATTTCTTTCACCTTGTGGTCCCTGATCAAAAAAAGGTCGAGAAACCCTGCTTTAGATGGAGTGACGACTTGATAAGAAGTGCAGAAATGAAAAGAAGTACCTAAAAGGCTCAGAATTGTACTTTGTGTCAGTGTCTTTTCAAAACTGAGTAACAAATGCACTTGCGAATGCACTGCACTTGCAAATTAATTTTTGACGTAGTAGAGTATGGTTGTAGCACGAATGGGTCGGCTCGACCGGGGAAGGAACACGCTCTCACAGACTACCGGTGTAAATTATCAGCTTAATTCTTCCATATGGTGGGTGTAGAGAACCGAAAACTTTTTACTGGAAAGGAGGCATTCTATCTTAGTCCTCAGGGGTGACAACGCATCTGCATTGCGATTCCTAATTGAGGATAAATGATTATGTATATGAGCCACAGCATCTACTTACCATCAGGTGGACTGTGTGCTCGTTTGTCAACCTTATTCTTTATATAAAAAAATAAACCGGCCAAGTGCGAGTCGGACTCGCGCACCGAGGGTTCCGAACAAATCCGTAGGTATATGAGTTTAAGATTATTAAAAATACTTTTATTATATGATGTAGCTAAAAATGTATGCTTTTTGCAATTTTTCCTTTATCTGTGCTATAATACGTTGCTTCGTACCAAATTTTAAGATTCTGAGTTCATGGGAAGTACCCTGTAGGTTTTGATTCCCTTGCGAATATCGAAAATTTGCGGCATAAATGGCTGTATCTTTTGATTGCGTTGACTTAGAAGTTTGATTTTACAGCTCCAAGGGACAGTAGACTTGAGTATTTGATATAAATTTCAGCTTGATACCTCCACGCGTACCTGAGAAAAAGGGTCTTGACAGACAGACAGACAGACAGACGGACAACAAAGTGATCCTATAAGGGTTGCGTATTCCTTTTGAGGTACGGAACCCTAAAAACAATCTTACAGTCCACCTGATGGTAACTGGCCACTGCAGTTCATGGATACCTGCAACCATCTTCAAAAAAGAATGTTACAGATGCGTTGTGACCTTTGAGCACTAATATGAAATGGCTCAAAGTCTGTAACTACGCTTACTGGCTGTCTATACTCTTCAGAGCAAAACACAACAGTGCAAGTACTGTTTCCAGCGGCAGGTAGGTATAGTTACCTCGTACCTGCCCAGGTGGAATTCTAGGCAGAACAGGAGTCCTACCACCAAGATACCTACCCAGCCGAAGTCCTAGGCACAAAAGACAGATTCCTATCACTAAATTTAGGACTGCAATGTTACCTTATACATATTTTTAAACTAACAGAATCAATTCTAATGGGAACCTGTAATCTCAGTGGACTACGTCGCCCGCCAGAAGTGAGTGGATCAGTAAGGGGTCATTAACATTTCACATTTCCTAATCGGTTTTATTAAAGCAACAGTACTACGCTGGTTGACATTCTGCCTACGTAACTTGTATCACAACTACTCCAAATACTCCAGCTACATTAAAAAATAAAAACATTAAGTTTGCAATCTGCATGTATTGACATTCGAAGATTTGTTTTGTAAAATATTAAAAATGAAGTACTAACTGTAAAAATGAAAAGCACGGAAACATTATCTATACTCTATACAAATAAATAAAATTGAAGTGTCTGTTTGTAATGTCAAAATTAAAGCTTTTTACTAAATGTATATGAAAGTATATATGGTACTAATAACAAATATACAATTTTTAAAGTTTTTGTCTGTCTGTCTATCTGTCTGTCTGTCCGTCTGTCTGTTTGTTACGGCTAATCTCCGAAACGGCTGGACCGATTTTGATGGGATTTTCCCGGGATGACAGCTGACGTCACAAGGAGTAACTTAGGCTACTTTTATTTTGGAAACAGAATTAGGGTTCCGCGCGATAAAATCAAAACCCATGAAATCCATTTGTAATAAATTCCACGCGGACGAAGTCGCGGGAAACTGCTAGTTGTAAATAAAAAAAATAACGGGTCTTAACTGCGCATAAGTCGGTATCTGTATATAACCAAGTGTAAAAATTAGGAAATAAAACATTATTACCACGTCTTTATTAAATCACTTGTTTGTCTGTCTGCCTATCATTCCGGGTGGAATCGCATAACTCTAATTTTGAGCACTTCCCAATTAGCTAGACTTGAAATTTTAAACAAAGCTCAGAATCGGATGACAATGTAGGAATCTATATCCTATACAAATAAATAAAATTTAAGTGTCTGTTTGTAATGTTAAAATAACAGCTTCTTACTAAATGCATATGAATGTATATACGGTACTTTTAACAAAAACACAATTTTTTAAAAAACTCTCTGTCTGTCTGTCTGTTTGTTTGTTCCGGCTAATCTCCGAAACGGCTGGACCGATTTCGACGGGACTTTCACTGGCAGGTAGCTGATGTTCTAAGGAGTAACTTAGGCTACTATACTATATTTGAGAAAAAGAATTAGGGTTCTGAGCAATATAATTAAAACCCCAAATTACACGTGGGCGAAGTCGCGGGGAACAGCTAGTTAAATAATTAAAATTAAAGTGTCTGTTTGTAATATCAAAGTAACATTATTAAATGCAAATGAAAGTATATACGGTACTTATAACAAAAACCATTTTAAAATTTTTGTTTGTCTGTTGGTCTGTTGGCCTGTCTTCTGTTTGTCTATCTGTCAAACAAACATGTTCCGGCTAATTCGACTTCTTTTATTTTAGAAAAACTTGGTGTTCCGCGCGAAAAAATCAAAATTCAAAACCCATGAAATCCATTTGTAATAAATTCCACGCGGACGAAGTCAGCAGAAGAAGCAGCTAGTATGAAATAAACGTGGAATGTTAATTTTTTTAGTATTAAAATTTAAAAAAAATCACTTGTTTATTACTTCCGCATGTCGTGTTTTGAGATTCTGTAGTAAGTACTGTAGAGAGAACAGAGAAAATGTAGGTACTGTAGACAAAACTATACTGTGTTTTTTTTTAAATTGTCAATTGCTAAATTCTGGATAACTAAAAGGTACAGACGTACATCATTGGTTATGGACTTCAAAAATATAGGAGCAAGATTTTACCGTAAATTCGCTGTATAAATGTTTTTTTTTTTGTTTACTTATTATAAACCAGTGCTTGACTACAATCCCACCTGGTGATGCAGCTTTAGATGTTAAATCGCATTGTCTTAGCGTAACAAATAAAGCTTATTCACACTTGACTTGAAGACGCCCAGATTGTATTCGGACGGAAAGGTAGACGCCGGCAAATTATTCCACTCCTTTGCTGTACGCATAACAAAACACGAAGCAGACCGTTTGGTTCAAATGCGTGGAATCATAGACTTTTTAATATATCTATATGTGGATATTAACAGAGGAGTGAAGACACACCGACCGTCAAAATTTTTGAGAGGATTTAGTTCAAGGAAGCGTCTACCGCGCCGCTCCAATGCACGTTGGCTGACTTCACGTCTTCAAAATATTTTTTAAATGAGAGCATCCACAACTTTTTGTGCCACCAGGGCGGCGCCACTTTAGAGTGAGGTAAAATATTTGACAGATTTCATAGCGGGGACAATAATTTCTTAGGAAAATGTAATATTTAAGGTTTCTTTCTGTATTATTAGTTATATTTTATATTAATTACGTTGGAAATGAATTAACCAAACTATAAATATAAAAAGACGACTTTTAAAAAAAGAGTTATTATGTGCAAAAAATTAAAAATCAAACCACTGACGCATAGTGTTGTGTAACTCTAGATAATGATAAACTATTATTTAAAACTAATTTCTCAATTAACTGACATTGTGTAAAAAAAACTTTACCTCAGTCACACCTAGCGACATCTGGTGAGTGGAAAATTATTAGCCCTCATTCCCAGACATACAGGTTTTCTCACTTGGCTAATATGCTATAATGGTATGCATAACCTCACATTAGTTGTTAAGTCCAAGAATGCATTTCTTTCTCGGCGGCCATTGTAATGCAAGTCCCTAACGCGTCGGCGCGTTATGTTGTCGCAATAGCGGTTTTCCCATGACTTAATACCGTTTTATTGTTGTGCATTTCTTTTGTTTCACTTGAAGGTCGCCAGTGTGCGCGATCGCGTTTCTTGTGTGTAAACTAATCGCTGGAAAGGACTCGCTTCTGTGGCTGCTTGCAATTTGTTACAGACTATTAAATTTTGTGTAAAAATTTAATGATAATTGTATATTTATTTTTTATTTATTTACGGTGTGTTTCTTTCAAATTGGATGGGATGGTGAAACTGTAGGAGCTGTTTGAACTATTACATTTTTACGTGTATTGTATTTATTTAAAAAAAATCAATATTTTATGTGTTAAATACGAACTGACACCCATATATTTTCTTTACCTTTCGATTATTGTACATATTATATAATATATACCAGAAGTTTCTAAAGGGGGTTCCTCGGAACCTAAGGGTTCGGTGGAAAAGTCACCAGGGTTCCGCGAAATCCACAGTTAATTACAAATATCATATTGTAATAGTTCAAAATATGTGATGAGATTTACCCAATTTCTGTTATATAAGTAGTTGGCGATCATACGGGACTATACCGCGACGCAATAATAAGCAATTTTCTGCCGACTTCAAAAAGGAGACGGTACTCAATTCGGCTGTATGTTTTTTATGTGTGTTACCTCATAACTTTTTACTGGGTGAACCGATTTCGATGATTCTTTTTTTTGTTTGAAAGCTGGTACTTCACATGTGGTTCCATATAAATTTGATCAAGGTCAGAACAAGAGTTTTTGAGTTATTCTTAATAATTTATATTGAAGTCGGCTGTAGAAAATATTTAATTTTAAATTATATTTTTATAATATTTCACTTAGATAGATTTAGATAAAATTCACTTTTAAAAATATTTCTAATAAAAGTTTTAATTCTTATATAAATTTCACTGTCTTTGGTTTGTAATCATTTGATGTGGGGTTCCATAAAATAAAAGGGATTTGGTGAGTGTGCCATTATTTCAAAAGTTTAGTAGTAATACATTTTTTATTAAATTTTTTATTATTTTAACCTTTATTTTTTACTCTTAGGGGTGGAATTTTTATACAAAACATTTATGTGACCAGGTCTGAATTATAACATATTTAATTAAAAAAAGGATTATTAAAATAGCTTTACAAGTAACGAAGGTAATAGCGTAACATTTCAAAAATAGGTACCTTTTCTTTGAAGTCGACTAAATAATACAATAAAGCTTTAGCATGTATCTGATAAAACGAAAGATAACAGCATAATATCATTACGATATTATGGATTATGAGGTGATAGGACACTTACGTATATTCCATCTAGGATTCCGTCTGGGTTAAAATTGATTGCTGGTGTTCATCGGTTGCAGTCGCCACTTACCATCTCATCCACTTTCTATTATGGATTGTAAGTTCATTTGTAACTTAATTTTTATAAAAAAAATGCGTGAGTGTCGTGGAACACTCGGTTGGAACGAAGTTCCTTTCGTAGTATATTATTATTGATAAACGTATTATATTATTAATTAACAAATACATATAAATGAATTACATACTAGCGCCTATTAAAACGAAGCGTCATTAAAAATAATATTTCTTTCATGGTAAGATAAGAAAAAGTGCGAGGGATATGTATATTATTCCATCTCGCTGCCGTATAGGCGTCAAGGCAGACGGCCGACACTACGTCAGAAAGGTCGTGACGGAAAAATCTTACACTTTTTCTCGCCTAGCCCCCGTCCGCCAAATTCGTACCGTCCGATAAGGAACTTACTAAAAATCCAATGATGATGATGAGAGTGGTATAAGAAATTTGGGATATCGGATCTATTTTCAAACAACTACCTAACACTATATCATGGTGTAAACAAATTGTAATAATTACCTTAGAAATAAAATAGTTTTATTTCTGATATTTCCAAAGAATACGGATAACATAATTTCTTACATTTTCTTGAATATTAGTCGCTGTCGCTGGCGCATACTCCTTATAAAGCCCTGGATATTATCTTAGGCTACGTCTTTAACGTTTCAAATAATCACACAGTGAACTCGCTGTTTAATCGTACCCCGGGTACAAGATGCGTGCTCGTGTTACCCGTGTTGCGTAACCCTGGTCACCGTCCGGTGACGATGATGCACCGAACCCGGGCATTTCGGAGCTATTGCATAACTGTTATTATCATTACATAGTGACGCCATAGCAAACAACAACCTGGACCACACTATGGTGTACATCACTAGTGAACCTTATCATAATAGTCTTGAAGTTGAAAATGCCATAGCATCTTGATGTTTCTGCAGTCGTGCAACTCATGTTAGTAGACATTAAGTTAATGACAGTAAGTACGAACACGCGAACAACTCTCTTTTTTTAATCTTTGATTACCATATTTAACCGATATCTATAATATCAATGTTTAAAAAAAAAGCTAAAGGTGATTTACACTTCATATTATTTATTCTTCGGCAGGGTTTACTTCTTTATTCTTTTTTTTTTCTATTATATTAATTCTAGCCTATCCATGGTCTTAGCTTATAGTTAATAGCATCCGATTTTTTCAGAAATCGTCGCCAATGAACAAATATGCATAAAAGACGAAATATTTTCCAAATGCACAAGTTACAACGCCACACTAGTATCGATATTCGATATCGATATCTTGTAACGAGCACCCCTAAAAGATGCAAAGCAACATGTTTTAATCCTGTTCGAAATTCGAAACTGGCGTTTTACCGCAATCAGGTTGTTGAATATGGCCACCATGCTTTTGTATGAAAGCCGGTCTCGATGTGCGGCACAATACATATCCCAATTGTAAAACGTGTTCCATTCAAGGTGAGAAACCTATTTATGCCGAGGTGTATTAAAATTTTGGAATACTCCTAACATTAACAATTCATTCTTTGAAATTAAGTATTTTTTTAATGTACATAGACGGGCAGTGAGCAAGTGTTGAGGGTTTTTGTTTACTCAGTCGATGTATTAATGTCGTTAAGAATAACGCCCTTCAAATTTATTTATTGCCTATGTATGTAAGAATATCCACTACCCCATATTATTATCCCGTGGGTGTCGTAAGAGGCGACAAAGGGAAACAAATCAGGAGATGGGCAGCAGCGTCTTTCTAATAACGACTAAAAATAAAAAAAACTGCTATTTGTAAAAACTAGTGAAAGAACATATAACTGACTTGAAGCACCGACGTTCCGGGAAGTCTGCAGTATGTGAACATGTTCAAGATCGTCCCCGCCATTACATCAGATTTGATAGATCACAAATCCTCGCAAAAAAACACCGATTCCCTCCAAGAATGATTCGCGAGGCTATTGAAATTAAAAAATATCCTAATTTCAATAGAGAAGATGGATGGGTGCTGCCATCTGCTTGGGATCCTATAATTAATAAAATTAAATCCAAACCCAAGCATACAACTGCAAGACTTCAAGATATTGTAAGCACATTCTGCATAGATCGGACCAAAAATTAATATTCAAAACTGAAGGTAGCCGAGCTAACTATGACATCGGGACGTCAAAAACCTCAGCCGCTACAAAGCTGATTGCTTCGCCACTTTGCTATGCTGTTAGCTTGCTAGGTTTATTGATTTCACGATGTCTGCCCGTCTGTCCGTGTGTCCCACGATTATCTCGAGAACGGTTTCGAATTGTCAAATTCTGTTTTCAGCAATCGATTACTGATCACCCAGGCATCTGAACCTCCTATATTGAAACTGATTGCTCAACGGCAACTTATAGAAACCGCTACAAAGCTGATTGCTTCGCCACTTTGCTATGCTGTTAGCTTGCTAGGTTTATTATTTATATACACAGCAAAAAAACAAATATACAGAAACAACCCTAGTTCAAGTGAATCTTCTTTTTACGTCCGGTTAAACATTTTTGTTGCTAGGCCAGCAAGATCTTTAAAACTGGCTATATATGGTAAAACTTGTATACTTCAGTATGGAAAAGGCTTTATGCGATAAAGTTTTACAGTAATCGGTGTTTCGGTCGTGTGTGAGCAAATTCAGACACCGAAAAAACCTTATTTTGGACTCACCATACCAGTTGAAGGATATTTTTTAATCATGAGTAATTTCTTGCGAGTGAAATGTACTATAACTAGAGCCCAATGACTTCGTCAATCTTACTTAGCGGTACCGTGTAGCAACATCTATGGAAATGTATTAAATAAAGAACGATGTATTTAGCGCGTCTAATTTTCATATCGATATACATCGCAACCGCTTCCGTAGATAGATAATAGATGGCGCTAGAGTAGTCAAGTGAGCTCGGCCACGGTCCTTATTGCTTTGTAAGAGAGTAGATTTTAAACGAAAGTTTAAAATCTACTTTATTAATTATACGTGGTAGAACCATGTTGCAGCTATATTTCTGGTATACTAGTTGTAGCACGAATCACAGCAACCACTTGCCATCAGGTGGTACTGTGTGCTCGTTTGTCACCATCATCCTATAAAAATACCTTATTTTAAATAAAAGCTACGTAAATCTTTATCTACAAATATTACGTGTCACATTGTCCGCTATAAACTCTTAAACGACTGAACTGTTTTCAATGAAATTTTGCACACCGTGTGCAGTTTGGACCAACTTGACAGATGAGATAATTTTTATGCTGACAAGTAACCCTCAATATTTTAATTGCGAATTTAAGGATTTTTTATAGAATAAAGAGTCGTCGCAAAAATCAGAACAATGTCTACCTGGCAAGCTAGTTATATATAACATATAAAAAATTGGCGTTTTTTGTTTCACTGTTCCTTCCTAAAGTTATTCTACATTGTACTGTTAGTAGATAGATTATTCGTTTACTAAATATTGTTTTTTTTTTCTATTGTTTCAGGCTCATTTGCCATCGGAAACTCCGATCGAGTTACAACGGAAGAAACCTTAGGAGTTCGTGACTAACTTTGAAAAGCATATCGATCTATACCGACGCAAGCGTCACCTACGATACCAATGTACTAGGAAGCATTAGTAAGGGGTATGCAGAGAGAAATATAGGGACTGGGTGGCTTACACTAACTTGTGTGATGTGCCGGCAACATCACATGGAAGTGCAATTGGAGGTCACCTGATTGGTCCCTTGGTCCTCTGAACACCGGATCGGTCGGCTGCTGCGGCTGGATGCGGCGGAAGAATGAAGTTCTCAACGGGCTCGAGTTCGAGCAGTCTCGCCAGCGATTCGCTGTCGAGAAAGTCCACTTTATGCATTTATACAGAAGTCGATGCCACTATGCCGCCTCCGCCTTGCGAGAGGGTAAGTTTTAAACAAATTTATTCTCACACAAACTTTTATAAGTAATTAGGCATTTCATACTCTGGTTTTGAGTCCGATGAAGCTGTAAGAGCCGCATAGTCTAACAGCATTAACATAACATAATCACAGAATAAATAGTACTACGTACTAAAGTTGCACTCCTTTGATGTTGACTGCTTGCCGACGTTTTAATAACCTACATAGTTATTATTAATCAGATAAATAGGTCTGTTAAGCTGGAATTGTCATTTAGGCAAAATCACTAAAATTTTTGCTAAATATTTAGTGCTGCAAATTTAAATTTCACGCTAAAATAGTTTGATTAAAAATTAAATAACTGCTAGCTTTAAATTAAGCTAACAGTGTTCTACCTATTAAAACGATAATCGCTTAATACAGCACCAAATAGAAGCATCAATAATTTAGTGCTCATTTAGTGCTGCCGATATACGAAACAGAATTTGGGATTTTTTTTAAATGCCGTAAACTGCTAGTTTGACATCTTTAGCAGAGTATGTGATTTAACATTGACATCGAAGTGGGTTATTACCTAGTGATATAAGATAATAAATTAGGCTCAATTAGTGCTGCAAGCACATGCAAAATAAAAGCGCTAAAGAATTATTTTTTTCCATATATCGATAACTGCCACTATGACAGGTTCAGCAAAATACGTGACCCAAAATTGACATCCAGGTTATCACCTGGTGATATACATAGGATTATAATTCAGTTCCCATTTAGTGCTGTCGATATAAAAAAATGATTTGAGAAATTATAATTTTTAATTACCGTAAACTGCTACTTTGACATCTTTAGCAGAGTATGTGATGAAACATTGACATATTTTGCTGAACCTGTCAAAGTGGCAGTTTTCGGTACATGGAAAAAAATTTCTTTAGCGCTTTTATTTTGCATGTCCTTGCAGTACTAATTGAGCACCAATTTATTATCTTATATCATTAGGCGATAGCCCACTCTGATGTCAATTTTTCAATACATACTCTGATAAAGATGTGAAAGTAGCAGAGTTTATGACATTAAAAAAATATTTTCCCAATTTTTGTTTTGGTTATATCGGCAGCACTAAATGAACACTAAATTATTGATGTTTTTATTTGGTGCTGTATTAAGCGATTATCGTTTTAATAGGTAGAACACTGTTAGCTCAATTAAAAGATAGCAGTTTTGTTGATCAAGCTATTTTGACATGAAATTTAAATGACATTTTTCTGCGTCCATACAATGTTCGCCTAAGAACCAACAGTGAAAAAAATACCTTTTTAAGTCCGAAATTACACATAATTGTATGTAAGAACAATAACTCCTGACGGACACTTCTGAAGACATAGATATTAGCAGTTATCATAGATATTTTGAGGTTATGTTTTATTTTTATGAAACATTACTATGTTATTGCTAATGTAAGCAGTTCAGTCCTAGCCTAGCACTTATACGGTAAATAAAACTCAGGTTGTGATTAGGTAAACGTGTCGCATAACAAACTAACTGCACAGTGCACTTTGATTCCGAAAACATTTGAAGAAATGTATTTTTTCAAACGAAACAAAAACGGTCGCACGTCTGACGTCTATCTATTTTGTCTTATCATCTGTCAACGTTATTGACGTTTTTTTTGCGTGGCACAATGCTGATTTGGCCAATGAGAGTACAATAGTATTGTTATTTTAAATGAAAACAGATGATTTTACTGTATCCCAGTTCCTTGTGGCATATATTAATTAATCTAAGGTATATTTAAAAAAAATTAACGTTTTCGTAATATATTTGAGTTTATGACAACTTTTGAAATATTATGTCAGTGAAGGTATTGTGCGATTGGCCAAATCACAGGAGCCCATAAACGCAGCAAATTAGTATTAATAAATTGATACAAAGTTAAAAATCTAAAAAGGTCTTTTTATTTTGATTTCACAATACAAAAGTGTCCGTTACTATCCATTGAATGTTATCTAATGCATAATTAAGGATAATAATTTTTGGTAATTCTCAAATATATGTTCGTTCTTAGGCGAGTTTTAACAATTTCCTTTGCAGAACTAAATTAGCAGCACTAAATGTTTAGAATTTTTTTTGATTGTGCACAATTGACCATTCCATCTTTACAGACGTCAGATAAATCGCGCACGCAAGCTAAATAAAACTATCGCTGCGTGAGTGTCCATATTACTTTCCATCTCTTCCCATTCCTATGTCACCACGGACTTTCCGTGATTACTAAGGGCTTATAAAGAGTAAAAAAAAAAATACATTGTGAAATGGTAAGTTACTTAGGTAAAGTACCTATGCTGACTGTAATCGACCATATTTCCGCTACTATGTGAGTTCTGAGTTCTGTGATGCCCAACGCACGCAACTTGCAAGGCCATTCGTCTGCAATCGCAATGCTTGGTTCGTATTGGTAGATAGCGTGAACAAAAAATAAACCCGAAATACCATTCCTAACAGCAATATGATCGTAATCTACTTGTTGAAAATCTTGTAAACAAAGTTTTAATTTCAGTATTTTGTGCTATTATAATCTAAATATAATTGACAAGTGAAGCTGGCTGCCTGGATCGCTCGCTAAGACGAGACTAGGCCGAAACGCATATAATATCTTATTTACTTTTAGTATTTGTACTGATTTTAAAGATAACATGTGTGGAGTGGGCTAAGCCCAAGCTGGCCTTTTTATACTTGTCTAAACATAATTGACAAGTGAAGCTGGCTGCCTGAATCGCTCGCTAAGACGAGACTAGGCCGAAACGCATATAATATCTTATTTACTTTTAGTATTTGTACTGATTTTAAAGATAACATGTGTGGAGTGGGCTAAGCCCAAGCTGGCCTTTTTATACTTGTCTAAACATAATTGACAAGTGAAGCTGGCTGCCTGAATCGCTCGCTAAGACGAGACTAGGCCGAAACGCATATAATATCTTATTTACTTTTAGTATTTGTACTGATTTTAAAGATAACATGTGTGGAGTGGGCTAAGCCCACGCTGGCCTTTTTATACTTGTTTAAAATATTTTAATTACAAAGACGAGTATAGGTATGTACTTGGGTAGTGAAGTAAATTTCAACTAAGTTTTGTAGTAAATTACTTAGGTATTACTTCTGTAGTTAAATTATTACTACAAGTATTTCAACAAGTAGGTAATTACAAAAACTATTTACGTAAACATAATTAAAAAAGCATTTTACATTCAATCGCCTAGAACGCGGTAGCCCGACTGCGATCTACCCCTGGGGCGCCACGCGATTGTAGATAATTATTTCAGGCAGGTAGCAAGAGTGACAGAGGCCTGACATAATCTAGACTCATACTCTGCTAATAATTCACTAATAGCTCAGGAAACAACGGTCTAACTCTATAATTTAAAATTTTGACTTCAATATAAATTATTAAGAATAACTCAAAAACTATTGGTCTGACCTTGATCAAATTAATATGGGGCCACATGTGCAGTACTAGCTTTCGAATAATAGTTTCGAATAAATTCGAAGAGTCATCGAAATCGGTTCACCCAGTAAAAAGTTATGAGGTAACACACATAAAAAAACATATAGTCGAATTGAGTACCGTCTCCTTTTTGAAGTCGGCAGAAAATATCTTAGACTTAGATTTATCCTGATAATAAAGCACGTTTTTGCCCTAAAAACTCTCGTCTAAAAGATTTTGTTACAATTATGGTTTAAGTTACATAAAAATCTTTTTTCAGAATCTAATTTTACGACATTTTTTATTATACCAAATTCTAAAAATATCAGATCTTGTAAAGGGCGGGGTAGCCTAAAACCTCTCGTGATTAAAGATGACCCCTAAAATATATTGTTTATAATACTTGCCATTCTACAATATTTAAATGTAGATTTAGCTGCTAGTAAAAA
The DNA here is from genome assembly GCA_033319125.1 of Parnassius glacialis. Taxonomy (NCBI): domain Eukaryota; kingdom Metazoa; phylum Arthropoda; class Insecta; order Lepidoptera; family Papilionidae; genus Parnassius; species Parnassius glacialis. The sequence continues at coordinate 9,209,620 of JAVANC010000001.1, read as the reverse complement.
TGCGAATGCTGCCGATAAAATGTTCATATTAAAGCGGCTCAAGGAGCTGAACGATTGACTTTCGATTTTTCACCGCCACGTATAGCACTTTAACTTTCAATTTCATATAACGATAATAATAATATCGTATTAACCAAAACAATTCATAAAGCCACGCGGCCGGGTACCGGGAGAATACGGAGCGTTGAAGAGAAAGTAGCCTGTCATCTGTTTCAGCAGCAACAGCTGTTATTTTCAACACCTCGAATTATTCGTGTTATAGGCTTTGAAACTTCCGCTTTACTTTATTGATCAGACTGGATGCTAAAGGATGAATATGATTTTCAGATGTTTTAATGCACATGTGTTTATTCGCCACCAATGACATGACAACGGAATCTTTCAATACCGATTCCGGCTTCGATAACTGAAATATTCGATTATTCTTTATATGTCATCTGTTTCATTGGGGGTCATGTTGCAACCCAAAACTCAATATACCGAAAATAAAATGCAAACTATTTGAAATTTTAATATCGTTGAGTTAAAGAAATGTTTTAAAGTACCAATTTTGGTTAAATTATTAAGTATTATTTTTCGTAGCAGTTTATTAGTTGTTAATTGGTTTTTAGTAAAATATATGTCTCATAGGGACATAATGAAATCCCAATATGTTATTGGAACTTGTTTTTTTTTGAAGAAGGAGAAAAAAATTGTTACAATGTGATTCGATGTGGCCTCTGAATACATAGATAAAATAGGTTTTTATTCTTGTTACAAGATTACAGAAACAAGTAATAGTGAAACGAATACATTACATTAAGATAGTTGCCATCTTCTTACACCCGAACAACACAGATGAAGGAGTAAACATTTACAATTTGTCGATTGGCGTTCTTCATCAGCATCAATCAGCGTTGTTTCTAATTTTCTTTACCTTTCTAACCTTGCGATTACTACAATGTATTTGTAAACAATGACCCTTCGAACTCATCTTTAAAACTTGCGTAATTATTCTTTACTATGAACTTCCATAGAACGACTTTGATTAACGACCCCCGCGGCCTCATTTCAGAGTTGGCCAATATCTTGTTGTTGCTGCTGCGGATTTCGTGATTGTGTTCCGCTACGTTGCGATCGTCTTCTAAAGTGCCGAGGCATTGTATCAAGGCCGTCAATTGTCTCGATTATCATACGTGACGATCAGCTCGTAAGCGTTCTTGCACTTTCACGATTGTAACATATGCATTTAACTGTTCTTGTTACGTCTTATCAGTCAATTTACAAGGCTCGTATACTTTGAATGAAGTAAGTTTTAGGCCACTGCTAACATATGTAGATATCTGTAACGGTACAATTAAATTCACATAGTTTTTTTTTTCAAAACAAATTTGAAGATTTTTTTCGTATATAATTAAGGTAGAAAGTGAACTACTTATTTGAAATGAAACGTTATTAGTTAACAAATTACAAGTCTCGTTGATATTTGGTTCGGTAACTGATGATTACGAAGGTTTATCATTGACTTGATATTGGCACATATTATGCAGTTATTCAGATTACGAAACAATTAAAAGTTTTATGTGGAATGATAAGGTAACATCAAAACATCCAACAATGGCAAGCTCTTAAAAGAAATATTAAGAAATTATTTAAAAATTCCAAACTTTATACTCTTCGCTGGCTACACGACCTGTTTTAAGACTTGTTTGAGTCACATCGCATCCCACGCTTTTTCTCGTTGTTTTAATAAAGGAACTCAAATTTGGTGGGACGTACGCGGCCCGGCGGTCGTCCATAAAAATATCTCCTGACAATCAACGAGTGACAGATCACTTTCGCCGATGTCCGTAGGTGTTCGTTCAATCAGCAGATCAACCAACTGCTAACTGTCCGCCATTGTTCAGTCATCTACGTTTAATGAACTTTTACTGTGATGTTATTTGAAAGTTGCTTTATTAATGGTCTCCTTACGGGACATTCGACCGCGCTTAATTGATATTGGCGTGTATCTATCGTTTTTAATGTATTTAATATATCGCTTGACTATTGAATATGCGCGTTCAGCACTCGATCATTTTCAGTATGCAGACTGTCAATTCAATAAACTTTTTATTTTGTAATCGTCTTATTATGTTATACACGTTTTAATTTAATATATTTTTATGGTTTGGTTTGCTTTCTATTTTTGTTTTTAAGAAATCGTTAGAAAGCATCTTAGTTATCATTTCAGTAGGTTCTTAACTTTGGTAGCTCAGAGCATTAGCGCTCGCTCTAAAATTTCATAATATGCAAGTAAACCGAGTTTCCTCTCTATCGGCGTCAATTAAAATGTTAAAAAACATATTGAAAAAACCTATGACACCAAAAATATTTCAAAATAATCTCACATAGTCTCACAGTCCGATGACACGCATTAGGGCAGCAGCGCTGCAGTCTCAAAATCATCTTTGAAATTAACGCAGAACTGCATATTTCCCAGGACTTCTTTACTTTTTATCATTTCAGCCAGTCCAAAGGCATATCGTATGGTGAAGTATTACTCTAGTCACTTCAAAGGTGAGCTGACAAAGAATACAGGCACGCATCCTTTTTATTCTACTAAGTTGGTTATATAAATAAATCCAGAAATTATCAATTATTAGATTAAATTAAACATTATTTTTGCTTTGATCACCCGTCCGTACTTTCCAGTCGTCCATAAAATAGTCATTCGAAAGTTTGAAGGCAATATCACAGAAAAGTAAACGCATTGTAATATCGGTTCACGGATCCGGTACGAAGCATCTGATTTTGCACATACCTCCATGAAGGTACCATCTGATTTATCAAAACTCCTCCAGTCGAGAGCCGTTACTACTTTTATTATATAGACGCTCTTTTTACTTATAGTAATCCGAGACACGTCTGTTTACCGCTGAGTTGCGGTCAGGATTCGCCACTTTGTGTTCGGTTCGTATTGAATTCAAGCAATTGTTTGTTAATTTTACCCTTGACGCGTTCACGTTAACATCTGCTTATCGATTTATTGATATTTTGTTATCTCGCGTGTTTGTTTTCACGCTATCTCCTAGATTATTCCTGGCAAAATTTAGTTTTAGTATTGCTCGGCGGCTGAGAAATGAAGAATGTTTGTTTATCTTTAGTAATTATCTGATAAGGCTCAAGTGCACTAACATGTTTTCCTTTACTAAGGCATAGGATTTTGACATCAGATGAGCAAAATGTTTTCACAATATATAAACGTTAAGGTCTCCTGCATGTACAACGTTTTGGACTAGGCAGTGTTAGTAGCATTTTTCTTGAGGGACTTTATGCTCCACAAACACGTTATGACGTTATTTCGGTGATAATTACCATATGAAAATGAATCTTCGATTTTATTAACTTGATTTTTTTGACTTTTGACAGCATTGCTAGACGTCTCGATTTTGGTGGAAAGTCCTGATTGTTAGCAGGTTTTTCCCGCTTTTGGGAATTTTCGACGGTATGGTGGTAGCGGAAACTCTCAACTGTGTCAACTAGTCGGCCGGCTATTTTTCTGCCTAATAATGCCTACCTGAATAAGTTTTCTTTATTACATCCCGCTTTCGTCAAATGAATCCCTTAAAAGGTTTTAAAATCCCGGTTAAACTAAAAAAAAATCTGCCAACACTGTTTTTAAGGCAGTAATGCTAAGACTCAAACGCTGTCCAATTTTAAAATGTCCTTAAGTCTCGAGTTGTCTCTATCACTTTAAGTCAGTGACTGTGACACTACGAGACATAACGATATTTTAAAATTGTGTAGAGTGAGTATTTGGTCATAATTGAATCAGTATTTAAAATATTACTACGATGTTTCTAATTTCCATAGTTTATTATAACACGGCTGGAACGTCGCGTGATCGTCCTTGAGCGGAGCGTGCGCGAATGCACGACTTTTATCTAACGAGCGTACATTTCGAACAGTTACATCAACTTCGAATCTTTTCGCGATGGAAATTTACTGAGGAATGTCTTAACAGATTTCATTATCATTGTCTCACGTTTTTGAAACGGCTGCGCTCATTACTTCACGGGAATTGGTAGGATCTTATTTCTTGGAATCTTTCTTATGCTAGTCAGTTCTTTGTCTGCGAGTGCCTTGTTTTTCTCATCATTTATGTTTGCGCATGTAGAAATCATATTTTCACGTTTGCTGACTATCAAACTATCGTTAATTTCATCTTTAACCTTACGAGAGCTTGTTACGGCATTGTTTCGCCCTAGCGTAGTTGTCGTGTGCTTATCAATCTACGTATGTTCTAGTTATTTTATGTTTCTTTTAAGAATCGTGTGAATGTTGCCATTAAAGTTGTAACTAATGGGTTTATTCCGTTATCGCATAAACGATACTTCGAATACGACTAGGCAGTGGGTGCCAACTTGCTTGCGCGTACTCTTGCGATAGGCAAAAATAAAAGAAACTTAACGATCCCATCGTGGGCTAGAATGCGCCATTCGACTACTGTCGTAAGCATAATGATTTCTTGTATTTACGCGAATACTGCACATGGAATACCTACTACTAATTAAATAATAAACAAATAATTTTATCGGGAATTAAAAAAGTTAATTAAACGCGATAAAATCTGTAAAATTTGTTTTATTCCATACTGTCCAAAACCTTTCCTAGCACGAGTATTAAAGCTCAGTTGGATTGGTATTAGTTGTGTAATGCTAGTATTTTCTCAAAACTATAATTCGCTAATAACACTTATCACAGTAAAACAAGTTTAATTAGAAATAACAGCATCATATCAGCTTTACCATTCACCTTCTAAAATTTAAGTCGAGCAGTAGCCATAATTAGACATCAACATCATGCACTGGAATAAAACAGAAGGCGAACCATTCTCGGGTTTATTTTCATCGCGTTTTACTTCCTCGACTGTACAGCGACAGTTATTTTTAATGTTGATAACACAATTGAAAATCTGAGGCACAACCTTAATCTATACAAATAAATAAAATTGAAGTGTCTGTTTGTAATGTCAAAATACCAGTTTTTTACTAAATGCGTATGAAAGTATATACGGTACTTATAACAAAAACACAATTTTTAAAATTTTTGTCTGTCTGTCTGTCTGCTAATCTCAGAAACGGCTGGACCGATTTCGACAGGACTTTCACTGGCAGATAGCTGATGTTATAAGGAGTAACTTAGGCTACTTATATTTTACAAAAAGAATTAGGGTGCCGCGCAACATAATTAAAATCCTAAATTACACGCGGGTGAAGTCGCGGGGGAACAGCTAGTTTGAAATATTTAATTGCAATGCACAAGTAATGAATAATGTTTTTATGATAGACACGTGTTGTTGTTCATTTTTAACCACACGTCCGTTCACGTGCCCTTCCTTCTCAGCTTTCCATCATCCGTTATATCGGTCGTTGTATGGCTTTAAGCAGACACCCGCAGCGTAATGCTCGTGTCAATGCGGGCTTACCGGCATCGACGTGGCGGGTGAAACTAGCATGCAAATTCCTGCCTATCCGATTATGCTCCATCTATATACACACTTGTCTCGATACTCGATCGTATCGATCACGTATCGATTTAATGCCACTGGCGCCATTTAGGTGGACTGTTCTGCTTTCTATTCGTATCAATATTGTGTCAAAGATTGTATTTATGGCTTGGAAAATATGGCGTATGGTTTCTTATACCTTATCGTAAAGTGTGTCACCTTTTATTAATGTGCTAACTGTAGATTTCTAGTTGATTTATTAGTAATAACTGTTAAGAGATTCGATGTTAAATTAACGTAAATCTTTTTGTATCACAAAGAAAGTGAAGTAGTTTCAGTGTTTTAGTTTTTCAGTGTTTCAGTTGGTTTTTGATGTTTAAGTTTATATTTGTAATGCGGAATATGTAGGAATTGATAATTTGAGATTTATTTGGATAAATAAATAGGTTTTAAGTTTTAAAAGGATTGTTTTTTGTTTTATTTAAAGGTTGTACTTGAAAGTTAATGTCACCCGACGTGGATCGACGTGATGTGGTACTCCATTTGTTATACAATTAAGGTTGACAAACGCGCAAACATTATACTTTATGGTGCAGATCTATCCAAGAGAGTCATCGTCGATTAAAAATCTAAGTCCCGTTACAAGTAAATAGGTTCTGTGCGGTCTGCGCTCGCGGTTTTAACAGTGGTAGAGCCACGTGGCAGCTTCTGCTGTCGCACGGATGGGCCGGCTCGAAACGGGGTGGTACCACGACCTCACAGAATACCAGCGTGAAGTAGAGGTTTACCTCTGCCGTTCGCTTGGTGAGTGCAGGTGGCCGGAGGCCCTTTTTACTGGAAATGAGGCATTCCATCTTAGTCCTCACGGGTGACAACGCATCTGCATTTTGATTCGCAAACGAGGATAGATGTAGATGTCTATGGGCCGCAGCAACCACTTACCATCAGGTGGACTGTGTGCTCGTTTGTCACCCTTATCCTATAAAAAAAAACTATTCGAAACTTCATTAAGCCTCCATTTTACGCTGGTATCATATAAGAACGTGGTCGTTCCCCGGTCGAACCAACCTAATCATTCTGTAGTTATAAAACAACTGCAGCGTAACTCTAACTGTATTTCATTACTACCAGCATACCAGGAGCATGTAACCCAATGGATCTATGTATTCTCATTGAATCCGATGACGGTTTAGAATATTATTTGATTCAAATTGATACGAGTTTTGATGTGTCAGTTGCTGCGTAATTTCGTTGTGATTCAAATACAAAAGACGTGTAGGGAAACCTGTTGCACGTTCAGACGGCAATAGGCTGACCCAGATCTTATGGTTTATGATGTGTGGGAACGCATCTTGTCCCATAGCGTGTTTTAAGTTTGTTTCTGCTCATGCATCGGGGCTTATTATGCTGGGTTGTATTTTTAGTTTTATTGAATTCACCAAGGAACGTTTATGGAATTACCTCGCTGTCTGTCTGCCTGCCTGTCACAGTGGTTTTGTACCTGATAGTGTTTTACGTAGAAACGTAACCCACACAGGTGTGAGGTTGAAAATTCGAATGTTGGGTTAGTTTTGTGGGCAACAAATGACGTGGACAAAAGCACAAGTCTTTCACATTTTAGTCGACTTCAAGAAAAGGAAGACTATTTGAATTCAAGTATATGTTCTTTTTTTATATGTATGTTACCCGATATTTTGGTCATTAGTGGTCAATTTTGATGATTATCTATTTATTAATTATGTTACACTTTAGGTGAGATCCCATATAATTGGAGACACAATTAGGGATAAAAATCCAACCTTAAAATATATAAATACTAACTATTTAGACGACATTGAGGTTGTGATATTCCTTAGTCTACTCAAAAAGGTACGTTAACTTTAAAAAAATTATATAGGCCAACTTTAAAAAACTAAAAAGAATAAAATAATGTCGCGTTCTCTTAGCACCAACTTCAGAATTTGAAATTATTTTATTCTTTTTAGGTCTTTGAAGTCGACATTTCTACCGACTTCAAAAAGGAGGAGGTACTCAATTCAACTGCATGTTTTATTTTTTATGTGTTTTACTTCGATAACTTTTTTCAAGGTGAACCGATTTCTATGTTTATTTTTTTATTTGAAAGCTGGTGCTTTTCATGTGGTCCCATATAAATTTGATCAAGGTCTGACGAACAGTTTTTCAGTTATTCTTAATAATTTATTTTGAAGTCGGTTGTACAAAATCTTTAATTTTAAATTATACTTTTAAAAGTCTACTGCTGAACATAGGCCTCCCCTATAGATTGCGTTATACCACGTTGGCAGGCGTTCGTGCTCATTCACCGTTTCAGTTTCCCTCTGTCGCCTCTTACGATAACCACGGGATGAGATGGCAGAGGATTGCCTTACGCCTACACTATAAGGAAATAGAAAGTCTTATACAGTGGCGATTTTATATGTTACAACTAGCTGTCTGTCTCACGAGGAAGCATTCGATAACTCTACAAATCTATTTTCGCTGTTGTCGCTACGCAATGCATAGGCTTTAAGACATTTCCTCCCTTGTCCGCTGCATGCACATTGGTCCATCACGAAGTAAGTTTGTGTGAATTTCGATGGACAAATAATTACTTTATTTGAAACCTTTTTGCTTATTATCAGGAAATAAAAGATCTTAAAAAATATAGCTGATGAAAAATCTAATTCAACATACTACCGTTTCATATTGTCGAAAAATACAATATGGTTATCGCTTATAAAACCGAAAACTTGAACGTCAAAGTTTTTTTCCCGGCTATTAAATTATAATTTTTTATCTCGATTTATATAAAGTATTTTAAAAATCCATTCCATTACGAATTTAATTGAGTAATTCATGTATGCGCATATTTTTTGCCGAGCATATACTATTTCAAGAAGTATCAATTCACGCGCGTCAAAATCGTGTCTATAATACGTTTTGTCCAACCTGACCTTAACTTCGAACAGTGACTTATTTCGTCACGATTATAATATACTTTGCATGTTCTCAACTGCGTGCGGCCCAATAAGGTTTTTCGATAACAACAACGAAGAGTGCCGCAAACGGAGCGTGTCGAACCCGGAACGCTGAAATAGAATGTCCGTAACAATGCCTACGATCTCTATTTAAATGGTCACTGAATATCATACAACTCTTGTATTTTTACACTTGTAATTTATTGCAAGAATAGCGACCTGTCACGTGTTCGCCTGCCTAGGATCTATTACTGTAGTGTTATTTACATTTAAGATAATTATTAAAGACAATTTATTGTAACAATTATTCGATTTCTCAAAAAAAATTTTGAATACAAGAAGCCCAGATCACTACTCTACACTACCTACTCCATACAGACGGACAGACATACATACATTTTAAAAATGTGGTAATTAATGGCATACAAATAACCCACTCATATATCAGAAAGTCATACCCTTTTTTTTTTTTTTTTTTTTTTTTTTTTTTTTTTTTTTTTTTTTTTTGCGGATGGAAAATCATCTAATGACGCCTTTCGCTGTGGGTGGAGCGGAAGGGAGTGTCAGACTTTTACTGACTAAAAACCATCCGTGTTCCTTCAGTGCCCTTACGTTCCGGAGCCGCGGTATCTCTTTCGAACAGCCCGCAGCCCCGGCAGGCGTCGGCCCTTGCGGGCCCCTTCACACTGCTGACAGCTCTTTGAGGCGCGCGTGGAACAAAACGCGCCGTCGACACGGCCTGTCGTCGTTAGACGGACGGACGGCGAGCTACCCATTGCTCGCCGTCCACAGGCCCGCGCCTACGGTGGCCGGGGGCCACGACGTAGCCCCCGACGCCCGGGGCGTCTCCCGCGGCGGCCGGGAAGGAAAGCTGTTGCTCTTTCCTTCTCCCGCTCCGCCACCTCCTTCGCTAGCATCACTGCTTCGCAGAAGGTGGTGACGGCATCCCATTCCGTCTCGCTCCGGACAATGGCTTCGACCAGGGCCGGACGCGAGAGGTCGCCGCCGCCTATCGCCGCTACGAGGACACGGCGGTGCTCCGCCCAAGCAGGGCACACCTCCACGGTGTGCTCCACCGTGTCCTCCGGTCGATCCTCGCAGTGGGAGCACCCGGGCGTTTCCTCCCGCCCGATTCGGTGCAGGAACCTCCCGAACACACCGTGTCCGGTGAGGACCTGCGTCAGGCGGAAGGTGAGGACGCCGTGGCGTCTCTCAAGCCACTCCTCAAAGAGGGGTCTTATCGCCGCTATAGTGGCGTGCCCAAGAAAGTCATACCCTAACCCCACTCTTCCCGCAACCGTGCATTCAGTTAAGCACTGGAAATGTTTGTTCCTCGTTAAAAATAATTTTTAATATAATCTATTGTAATTTCAAATTCTTTTCCGTATGAGATTAATCTAAATGTGGTGTTATGATCTAATACTTATACATATTCTTGTGATGACTATAGCCTCTCCTAGTATTGTATGCATGTTCGTAACACGATTAACGGTATACGGACCGTTGCAGTGAAGATAATCCCTAAATAGAATACAACATGGAGCCGTCACCGTTGTTGCTCCAAAACGTCCATCTCATTATCCACACGAGAAACTGGACCGGACTGGTTCGAAGTTCCTCCGTCGTCGCCGTAATATGGGGCGAAGCATGATCATGTTACTTCTTAGAAGCTATAAATATATATCGCTCTTTTTCTGCAAGCCACTGGACTTAACCTTTTTGTTTGCGATTGCTCCAGTTGATTAAAACGGTGAGCGTTGGAATAGCAGTTACTTGTTGTGACTGGTTTGTATGTTACTTACTATACACAACTTTATCTAGTCTAGTTATTAACGTGCAAACTGAAAGATATTTGTCAAAAATAATGTAAATAAATCGGTTTGTCGAGGAACTCCAGTAAGGATAATTGCAAACGGCGGTTGCTTTATAAGTTTTGAGCGTCCGCTACGTTCGGGACCATGGACATGGATCATAAAAATAACAAGAAAAGTGAGTATAATACAGTCGATGACACAATAGATGTACTTAGATTGCCTATTGCAACTCCACAATAAGTCAAGTACAATAAGGATCGGAAAGTTAGCCTGTAGTCATTGTCTACCGCTCCAGGTAACAGGCTTAACGGTTTATGTATGTATGTATATATTTTTTTCCAAACGACTGTCTCTGTCGACTGTGAGTTCCAATGCAGTTCGTACAGTTCGCGCCATAAGTATTCGAAAACAGAATTTGAGATAAATTGATAGGCAATCCCTAAAAAATGGTTATAAACATATCTAACGTTCAGTCAGTTCACGTTCCGACCCGAAAACAATGAATTCGTACTTTGTGTAAATGTTTGTCTCGGTTTAATCCAGTCCAGATAAATTATACCGTAACTACGCACTCGCCCTAACCAGTAAGCCACGAGGTCATCAAATTTATTACGTATTTCGTAAATGAGGCTTTTGACATCGCCCCTTCAATCGTTTGTCCCTTTTTAAATTGCCACTGTGTTTTTATATTTTTGTTCATTTGTAAACTTTATGTGCTGCTTCTGCATATTAAATAAGCCTATCGAGCTAATCCGTCATATGGGATGAAACATGGCACAGGATCGAGCCAAATGGAAGTCTGTAGTCTCTGCCTACCCCTCTAGGTGACGGTATGTAGCAAAGTAGTGTACTTTTATTCCGGGTTTTATGTGTTCGTCTTTGTGGAATTTATGTTCCGTCAGCAAGACGCCGTATACGAGGGCGGCACTGAAAATTTCGGGAATCAAGGAAGTGACATAACATTACTATTTAAAAATGTATTTATTGCTTTTCGAAGTATTCTCCGCGAAATTTGACACATTTTCCATACGATGGAACCAATCATTGAAGCAATCATTCCATTCGGAAGTTGGGGTCTCCAAAATGGCCGTTTTGTAGGCATCCACAGCTTCTTCAGGTGATGAAAATCTCTGTCCACGCAATTTATTCTTTATTTTAGGGAAAGTATAGAAATCATTAGGGCTTAGGTCGGGGCTGTACGGCGGATGGTCTAATAATTCTATGTTTTCTTGCTCTAAAAACTCTTTTGTTCTGTGTGCGGTGTGAGAACTCGCATTGTCGTGATGGAGGATGATGCAGCGGTTGCAGTTCTCTTTACGGAGTTCAGAAACGACCTGTGGCAAACAAATCCTAGCATACCATTCTGCATTAACCGTTCTTTGTCCCTCAAGAGGAATAGTCGTAACATGGCCGGTTTTGGAGACAAACGTGGCCACCATTTTTTTTTCAGCACTCCGTGAACGAACTATTTTTGTTGGCTTTAACTCATTTTCGAACGCCCAAACTCGTGACTGGTTTTTTGTTTCGGGTTCGTACGCGTATATCCAGGATTCGTCACCTGATACGATGTTGTATACAGCATTTGAGGATCCTGCGTGGAATCTTTCGAGAGTTCTGATGCACCAAGTAACGCGAGCCGCTTTTTGCTCTTCACAGAGCGAATGCGGTATCCATCGGGAAAACAACTTTTTTACACCTAATTGTTCATGCAAGATTATTTGTATTTGACTCATGCCAATGTCTAAAGTTGCCTGAATTTCGCGGTATGTCACATGTCGATCTTCCTCAATCAGCTTACGCACAGCATCAACGTTTTTTTGGGTGACTGCAATTTTTGGACGACCTTGACGGGGATCATCACTGAGCTTGACACGTCCACGGTGAAATTCAGCAAACCAGCGATAAATTGTGGTTTTGGATGGGGCTTCATCACCAAATGCAGAAATCATCCGGTCTACACACTGTTTTTGTGTTAAACCACTTCGAAAGTCATAATAAATCATCGCTCTTGAATTTTCTCGAGTCAATTCCATTTTCTCAACGACTAAACAAGTTTGACAAAATCTTGTGACATAACCGAGAATCTTTTTTTAAATAAATAAATGGTATTCGATTTTTAAAACCAAGGAGATTTCAATTAAAAAGATTTTAATATGACAGGAACAGTGGAAATATTCCATTCCCGATACTTTTAGTGCAGCCCTCGTAAAACACAAAAAATCATTGATTACCTCCCGAAGAAATATCAACAATACAACAACAAAAACAAAAAAAAGTATTCATTCGTATCGTATTTATTGACAGACGGAATCCTCCTTGGGAATCGTTGCCGGTGGAAATCACACCGCAACTGCGTTGTTTTGTTATTATGATAACACTTCATAACCATAGAAAAGATAATCTTTATATATAAAATTTACGCGTTACATTGTTTTTCCGCGATGAAATCCGAAACTACTCAACCGATTTTCATGAAATTTTGTAAATGTATATTGCTTGCTCCAACTTGAGAGATAGGATAGTTTTTATCCCGATAAGTGTGTAGTAATATTTTTCGTTGCGAATTTAAAGATTTTTTTAAAGGTCGTTGGAAAAGCTAGCTAAGTCTGCCTGGCCAGCTAGTAATATATAAAGACATCGGTTTACAATCGATACTGATAAATTTACACAATACAACGAAATCAAACGTCAAGCGTCAAAACGTTACCGATCACAATTCACACCAGAGTTGCACAATCACATCGAAGATGTCTCGCAACTCTGTCGATACTCCTCGTTGCAGGCCTGGATATTGGAACCAAGTTCCTTATCGTACGGTACGAATTTGGCGGATGGGGGCTAGGCCAGAAAAAGTGTAAGATCTTTCCGTCACGACCCCTTCTGACATAGTGACATAGTGGTGATGTAGGCCTTGACGGCTATAAAGAAGCGAGATGGAATAATGTCTATCTCCCTCGCACTTTTTTCTTATCTTACCATGAAAGAAATTTTATTTTATTTTAAATGACGCGTCATTTTAATACACGCTAGTAATTTATTTATTTATATTTGTTAATCAATAATTTAATACGTTTATCAATAATAATAGGTACAATACGAAAGGAACTTCGTTCCAACCGAGTGTTCCACGATACTCACGCATGTTTTTTTTGTGAACATCCCTATTTGTCGAAAAATTCGGCTCCTTTCTTGGATTCTTATTTTATAGCATCATAGAATATTTAATATGTTCGTCATTTCAGCCTATCAAAGTCCTGCGCTGAACGTAGGCCTCCCACAGGATTGTCTCTAAGAGGGGCACTTGTCATAGCCACGCTCGGCAGGCGGATTGTATTTTTATTTTCGTATCGCTATTAGAAAGGCTGCTGCGAACTTCCTGGTATGTTTCCCTCTGTCGCCGCGGGACGATATCGGGTAGTGGATATTCTTACACCGCCATTTCATATAATATAATATTTAATATAGTAATATGTATAAGTTTGCAAACAAATATCGATGACCACATGCTTCGCAGTTAAAGAATCGAGCGTAACCAATTGCTTTATAGCAAGGTCTCGGTTGTTTCGAGCCTGTTTACATATCGGACAAGTTTTCAGAACGCGTAAAACACGACCTAACAACGCCTTTGGGACTGAATAATTTGTTGCTACTCATTTAACCGAAGAAACGACTTTGCATTTGGTTACAAACTAAACCTAATTAGTCACGGATAGTTTTTAATTTTATTTTTAATTTACATAACATTAAAAACTTATTTTTGATAAACATATCGATTCCATCTGATGATAAATGGTAAATTATACAGTTTTGAGTGCAGAAAACCTGAGGTAACTTGCGCGTCTGAGAAACTAAAATATTTCGAGGTCGTCGATTGGTTTTTTGCCAGTTGAATTTGTATGGTTGAAGAACTTTTTTTATAGGATAAGGGTGACAAACGAGCACACAGTCCACCTGATGATGAGTGGTTGCTGTGGCACATAGACATCTACATCTATCCTCGATTACAAATCAAAATGCAAATGCGTCCACCCGTGAGGACTAAGATAGAATGCCGCCTTTCCAGTAAAAAGGGTCTCCGGCTTTCTACACTCACCATACGAAACACAGCAGCATTAATCTGCTATTTACGCTAGTATACTGTGAGAACGTGGTCCTTCCCCGGTCGAGCCAACCTATTCGTGCAACAATATAGCTGCAACATGGCTCTATCATGTATAAGTATTCCGTTTTTTTTTGGCATGATTACATGGTTGTAATTCCCCTTATTGTCTGAGGAGAGCAAGCCCTTAAAAATGACCAAGGTGTTTTGATATTAAGTTTATATATTTTTTTCCTATAAAATAGAAGTAACAAACGAGCTTACAATCCACCAGATGGAAAGTGGCTCATGTATAACTGCTACTTGTTTCAATTGAAGAACGCTACAGTACAGCTGCGTTCTCACTTTTAAGAGCTAAGATGGAATGCTTCACAACCTATACTGACGTTTTATATTCTTCAAACCGGAACACAACTGTGCTTGTTGCGGTTGCTTGACGGCAGTAATAGGCAATAGGATGATGGACCCAGACGGAATCCTAGGAATCCTAGGTAGAATGGAAGTTCTACCATCTAGTACATCCAATTTAAATACAATCGGAGAGTATCACAAGAGTGGGAACGTTCTTATGATAAGAGAATTTTGTTTTGCTGGTCAAACATTAAAGTGTGCAAGCATAAGGTGCAGGCAATTAATTTACAAAATACGTTCGATTTAAAAATAAACCTTTGTAATTTATTGTTGTAAAAACCATTAGAGTATCTGTAAGAGTGTTTACGTACTTTAATTTTATTAATTTAAACATTCCATTAAGATTATCTATTGTGAAGAGAGAATAAATTCCATCATTTACAAATTTCGTTCCCATTTACAAAATACACCTTAAAAATTCATGAATTCATTTAACAAAACCGATCGCCGTCAAAAGTATAACGGAAAATCATTAACCTCGTTGCTAGAACGAAACAAAATACATTAATAACGGTGCAATATGCATGAACTATTCGCAAGAACAATGCTTTGTCATACAAACTATTTAGCAGTGTTTTACTGTTAATAAATATTACGTTTTTAAGTCATCTCCTCGTCTCGTCGTCGTTTGCGTCATCTCCTCGTTCATGCCATTAAAAATAAGAAACAATCCAAATTTTACATGAAAGATCCTAGGTATCAAATATCAATGATCCAAAATCTTTGTCCAAGTGAAAACGTCTTTTATTTTTATATAAAATAAGGTTGACAAACGTGCACACAACGCACCTGATCGTAAGTGGATGCTGTGACCCCATAGACATCTACATCTATCTTCGAAGAATCGAAATGCAGATGCGTTGTCACCCTTGAGGACTGAGACGGAATGTCTTTTTTTCAATGAATAGGGTTGGCGATTCTCTACATTCATTATACAAAACACAGGAGCATTAAGCTGCAATTCTACAAGCTGCTGGTATTCCGTGAGTGTGGTTCTTCCCCGGTCGAAACAACCCATTCGTGCTACAACCATAATTTAGCTCTAGTATAGTTCTGCCAAGTGGAAAAAAAAAGTCTTTTCACCTTCACGCAATGTCATTGTACGAAAAATAATGGATAATTATGGATTATTTCATGAATTTAATTTGTTCCAGCAGTTAAATATTATATTACTGTTGATTATTTTGCCTACCAACTTCTTCAATTTAATAACTCTGCTATAATGTACCAAAGCTAGGTGTGATTTAAAGAATCATAAATAAAGCCACGTATTCACTAGTTAAAAATGTTTTAGGTAAGTATACGATAAATATCAGGTGCATCCACAATTGTGACAATGTGGACACACCTACATTTTTTGTGCAACGAATCTTTTATACTCATTCAGATTCCAAAACAGGGAAGTTAGTTAGTCCGGAAAATGTAAAGATTAATGTTTCTTTATATGCTATTAGTTATATTGTATATTAATTAAATTAAGAATTAATAAACCAAACCACAGATATTCATAAAAGTAGAAAAATTAAAAAAAGAGTTAAAAATGTGCACAAAAATTAAAGAGCAAATCACTTAGGCATTGTTTTGTGTATTAATAAACTAACTTCCCAATTAATTGACATTGTGTAACAAAATTTCACCTCAATATCAACTAGCGACATCTGGTGAGCGGAGATTATTAGCTCTCATTGAATTTTACATTGATTGAATGAAATCTGTTAAAAGGTTTTTTTTTCTCTTAATTATTTATAAGAGCTTTTAAATGAGCTTATGTGAATAAAAATAAATAAATAAGATAAAAATAAATAACTTCACCGGTTACATCACCATTTACCTTCGCATGGGTTTCACTTCACATCCTGAAAAAAGTCAATGTTTAAGATACAACTATTACTTGTTTCTAGAACAGTAATCGATAATTGTATTTAGATACGCTTAAAACTGATTATGTAGCTTTAAGCCACTAATACCGTTTTAAAATGTCGAAAACTGCAGCATTAAGAACCCTGACGTAAGTACAATCCACGTAAGAAAGGACGCCGCGAAAGAGTTACATATTTACAAGATTTCACCACTGCACATTTCACAAAACAAACAAAAATCTCTTGAATTCCGTGATTCAACACATTGTCCAAATACGTGAATTGCATACAAAGTAAGAGACGATTACGGTAAGTCCTCTTAAGTATGTTGGGCTTTTATAAATGATTATTTATAACGAAGGATTTTACGTGGTAGAGATGGTAGAGCTATATTACTGGTATATAGTTGTTACACGAATAGCTCGGCTCGACCGGGGAAGGACCACACTCTCACAGAATACCCGCTTAAAATAGCAGCTTAACGCTGCTGGTGCTGTTTCGTATGATGAGTGTAGAGTACCGGGTCTCCGGTACTCTACACTCACCAAACACCACACCATACTTTTTACTGGAAACGATTCGTAATCGAGGATAGATGTAGATGTCTATGGGCCAGCAACCGCTTACCCTCAGGTGGACTGTGTGCTCGTTTGTCACCCTTATCCTATAATAAAAGTCTGATAACGAAACATATTGTGGGACCGTTTAAATTTTTCTTACGCTATTAAGTGTTAACAACAAGGTAGTTAACGTGATGTCATTTATTAACTTAACTGGGACAGCCGCAACGATGTAAAACGGGACGAGAGAAACTTAAAGACAAATGAAGTGTTTGACAAAGATCGCCTGTCTGTCTGTTCGTTGCGCTCATCTGTTATACCGTCACGTCTCTAAGCTTGTTCTGAGCATTATCCTATTAGAGCATTGATATGCTTATGACTTTGTATTTGTATGTATTCTTACGTTATATGGCTTCATGGTTAACTTTAAAGCGGATAGAGATAATTTGTATAACATTTTGTAATAACTTTTATTGAAATATTTTTCAGTTAAGAACTTTTTTTATGTGAGCTTTGCATAACTTTGTCGACATGTTAACTACGGTGCACGCTGACTCGTGGTTCGAAGTCACTATAAGCTATCACAGTCATCTATATGTTTTGCGGTCGTGAATATCTTTGTATTGTAAAAAAGACATGGGAGTTGTTTTAACACAACAGTAGGTAACAAAACTTGAAACAATGTCGGGAACCGTGTTTCCTTTTTCGGCGACAACATCAAAGGAATACGCTTGTTGCAAACATTTGTTCCCTCGGTGTAGACGCTAGTTGGAAACATAACTGTTGTCAACATTTTGGTGGATACTCGGCTTTACGTTCATATACGGTCTAAGCGCATTATGGTGTCCGTGTCTTTCTTCTATTTATCAGTATTACTAATATTATTTACATAACATAATAATAAAAATTTTGATACAGTAAAAAGCGACTTGAAAGATCTAAAAGAAATATAAAATCATAGAAATCAGTACTAAAGAAATATTCGCCCAATTTCTATGACACAATGGATCCCATCTTCTGATCTTGACCAAATTTTATGAGACTATTCCTGAGGTACCTTCTTTCTTAAAATAAACAGTAATTGAGATCGGACAACGAGGTAAAGAATTATCGCTGAATATAAAAATATTTTGATGATTTTTTGGAACCTACATGTTTTTAAGTCAATTGAAAATGTAACAAATTCAAAATATAATACGAAGGCACATTTATCCGCTTGTTGTGTTCGCTTTCAAATAACAGAGCTGACAAAATAAATCACACATCACCTCATTTTATGTCTGCATTTTGAGTGCTATACCGTAAGTTACAAAATAATAAAAAACTGTTATTTTTTCAAAACCTGTTATTTTTTAAAAGAAAAAACTAATTTCCCTTTTTTACTGTATTAAAATGGTAGTTCGCAGTTTCCGTAGTAAGCGAGCATGCATGACGAAATATATTACCGTAAAGGCGCAAATCGCGGAAAGAATGATTTTATTACTTGCGGTACACTGCCCTCCATTATGTGTACTTCAGATGATTTCTGATAACAATTAAATGAATCATCATCATTACAGCTTTTCACAAATCCTCCCTCTAGAAATACCACAAGGCATCCGTCGACTTCCTGTCTATGAAATTGTATTATTTAAATGAATAATGATCTTTAAACACCTCTCCTCCCCCAAAATCTGCTGGTGGAGAAAAAAGTAAAGTAAAGTAAAATTCGTACCATTTAACATAAACTCACACTCACAATAATACTCACAGAATACCAGCGTAAAGTAGCAGCTTATTGCTGCTGTGTTTCATATGGTGAGTGTAGAGAACCGGAGACCCTTTTACTGAAAACGAGGCATTCCATCTTAGTCCTCAAGGGTGAGAACGCATCTATTTGCATTTAGATTCTTAATCGAGAATAAATGTAGATGTGTATAGGCCACTGCATCCACTTACCATAAGGTGGACTGTATGCTTGTTTGTCACCCTTATACTATAAATAAATATCTTCTTATACATCAGCTGGTAAAGGTTCTTGTACTATTATTTATTCTGTGTAATAGGGTAAAAGTCCATTGCAACATTACCAGCTGATCGATTAACGTTTATTGCAAGGAGAATCTGAATGACAGGGTGAGAAATAGCGTGATAAGAGAAAAGTGTGGTTTGCAAGATGACGTTGTGACAAGGATTAAGAAAGGAATGCTTCGGTGGTTTGGTCATGTAGAAAGAATTTTTTTTTTACAGGATAAGGGTGACAAACGAGCACACAGTCCACCTGATGGTAAGTGGTTGCTGCGGCCCATAGACATCTACATCTATCCTCTATTACAATTCAAAATGTAGATGCGTTGTCACCCGTGAGGACTAAGATGGAATGCCTCATTTCCAGTAAAAAGGGCCTCCGGCCACCTGCACTCACCAAGCGAAACGCAGAGGTAAACCTCTACTTCACGCTGGTTTTCTGTGAGGTCGTGGTACCACTCCGGTTCGAGCCGGCCCATCCGTGCGACAGCAAACGCTGCCGCGTGGCTCTACCACTGTTAAAGAATGAACGAGGAAAGAGTGACAAAGCAAATTTATGTTGCAGAAGTGAACGGCAGGGTCGGGAAGGAGCGCCCTAGACGAAGTTTTATCGACCAAATCGGCGATACATTAAAAATGGGCCAGACGTCGGTTAAAGGTACTCCTAGTACCTTTAACCGACGAGCGTGTATGCGTAGATATATGGATGTAAAGGAAGCGAGAAAGGTGTGTCAGGATCGCGCCAAATGGAAGTCCGTAGTCTCTGCCTACCCCTCTGGGTGACAGGCGTGAGTGTTTATGTATGTTTATATGCAAGGAGAAGTTGCCATAATAGAGAATATATTAGCAGGAGTATTATCGAACGCAATTCCTATTGTTTATGTATTTTCTGCCGACTTCCAAGAAGGAGACGGTACTCAATTCGAGTGTATGTTTTTTTTTATGTGTGTTAACTCATAACTTTGTACTGGGCGAACCGATTTCGATGATTCTTTTTTTATATGAAAGCTGATAGTTCTCGTGTGGTCCCATATGAACAAGGTCAGACCAATGGTTATTGAGTTATTCTTAAATAACCTATATTGAAGTCGCTTATATTGAAGTCGGCTGTACAAAATTTTTAATTTTAAATTATGTAACCGTGTAGTGGCGGAGTAAGAATAACCACTACCCCCATGTCGTTCCGAGGGTGTCGTAAGAGGCGACAAAGGGAAAATGAAACAGGAGATGACAGTAGCATTTTCCTGATAATAACTCATAATAATAAAAAACTGCGGTGGCCAACCCGCTTGCTAATCGTGGCAACTATGGCAAAATCCTCCCATGAAGTAATCTATGATGGAGGCCTATGTTCAGCACTGGACTTTTATAGGTTGTAATGGATGGTGGTGACACAATAGGTGGTGGCTCCACCATTTTTGGAAGCCACTTTTTAGAATCTAAAATAGAATGATAGCGAAATAACATAATAGAGCGGTGCCTCATGTATAAGTATACTTGGGTTGTTAGTAGATATATATTTAGGTCGCCGAATTACGGGTACGTCTTACTTAACGCAGATGCGCGGGGTAACTGGGTAAAGGTACTTAATTCGGGAGCTAAATAGCAAGTACTTATCAATGATAAGTGTAATGCTCAGTTTATCACTGTAGGCGATATATCGCTTTAAAGCATCGTGCGTATAGCCCCGATGTATCTTAGATCTCAGATTATATTATGTGGGTGTTTATGCAAGGCCTGCATGTACTTGTGTGCTTCAATACAATATTAGTTTACGCAAACCATTGTAGAGTAATTTTCCTTTGAACGTACCAAGTAAGTTACAAACCGTGAAAGTTTATAAGTGTAAGTATTAGCTCGCCTGATTTTGAAATTACACTATGCAACTTGCTGCTTTCATGTTTTCTAGTCTAGATACAATCTAAACAAATACCTAACAGTTTTGTAGGTGTGTATTTTGTTCTATGAGTGAGAGTTCTATTTACTGTTTTTTTTTTATGGCAAGTGACTATAGCAGCCCATGGACACCTGCAGTCAACTTCAAACAAAGCAGGTTACAGTTGTATTGTCATTTATATGAGACCACCTCTGAAGTATAATCCATTTCCAAGAAATCGTTGAACATACATAAAATAAACCATCATCATCATCATAATTCCAGCCCATCAAATGTCCACTGCCTAACACAGATCTCATCATAGGTAGCCTCATATGAGGGTTACTAGTCGTAGTTGCCAAGCTTGGCAGTAGGCTTGACAACCGCAGTTTTTTTTTTAATTTTGGCTTGTTCTCGGAAAGTTGCTACTGCCTTGCTTACGACATAATATTAACATCTACAAAACATACCTAAGTACGGAACATAAAACTTTTTCGTGTTTTGGTTAACTCTGTACATAAATCTTGTTGTAATCATATACTAAGAACATACTTCTCTATCTTACTCTGTTATTAAATCCTAATTCGTACTTCTGTTCGGAGGCTTAAATCAAACGAGTGCTATAATTTAATATAGGTACTCGTTCACGAAATAGATTATTAAAAAATTAACTTTTGATAAAAAGTTAAAGTCGATTTCAAAGAAAATAAAAATAAGAATATAATTTCAATATTCCGAAGTCGGTGCTAGGACATAGCATATAGAAAAATTAAAACCCCGACATCTGAATGTGAAATTATTTTAATCTAATTAGTTACATTAAAAGCTTACTAACTTTATATGAGACCTATTCGTCAAGTATAACCTTTAAAGAAATAAGAATCATCATAATCGATTCACATTTGGCGTACACACAAATAATTTAAAATTAAAAATTTTGTACAGCCGACTTTAATATAAATTATTAAGAATAACTCAAAAATTATTAGTCAGACCTTGATCAAATGTATATGGGACCACATGTGAAGTACCAACTTTCAAATAAAAACAGAATCATCAAAATCGGTTCAACCAGTAAAAAGTTATGAGGTAACACACATAAAAAAACATACAGTCGAATTGAGTACCGTCTCCTTTTGAAGTCGGCAGAAAAACATGTAGTCTGATTGTAAACGTCCTTCTTTTTTGATGTTGGTCTAAAAGACAGCTTTTATTTATTTATAAATTTTTATAATTTGATTTATAAATAGATATATTTATAAAATGAACAAGTCTTCGTTCTTATAGCAATAATATTTTTGTCATCCGTTGTCCGCTTTTCTTTAAATGTCATCATCAAAGATGGTTTTAACAGGTTTTTTAGACAATGTATTTGTTTTGTGCTAATGATTATAAATTACACAAACCTTATTGTATAGGCTGCAAGACCTACTTTCGATAAGAGGATATGAAAAAGGAGCATGTGTCACTAGAAAACTCCGCAGTATTGTCTTGCGGCGTCAGATTAAAGTCTTTGTTAATATCATTGGTTTAATGGTACGACTAGCGATCATGAGGTTTCGGGTTCGAATCCTAGGTCCGGATAATAAGTTAGTGTGTTTTTCTGTCGAGAAATGGTCAGTAGCTGCCGAAAATCGGGAAGATGGCGGTGTTTCACACCCGTGTCTCGGAAAACATGTGAAGCCGGTGGTCCTACGCCTGATCTCACTCCGGTCGTGTCGGATTGCCGTGAGTGAGGAAATAAAGAGTGCATGCTTGGGGCATACTCGCTCGCATACTCGTGCAGTATAATCTTGTCCTGCACAGATTGCGTTCCGTTGCTGATCCGTTGTGAGTGGTCGCCCTAAACGGAATTCGGTTAGGAGGACATTATTATTATTATTCTCTAGTATTCAGGTTTTTCTCACGATGTTACTTACTAATATTTGTGTGACAGAGACGGATATAGAATTTCTAGTAACAAGGATCTTATTATTTCATTTAATTCGTATCATCACGTACATTAATTATTACAACGTATATTTTTCAACTACAGTTCTGATGACATTGTTTTATAATAAATACGTAAACTGACTATCGATGACGTAATGTAAGTTACTATTCGTTTGTTTCTGTAACACAAGGTTGCGTTATCTTTAATGCGATTTCAGTAACGAGGGGAAACGTCGATAAAAGATTGCTGAATTCGCTATTTAGTAACTAATACGTTACTACACGAATAATACACTTTTGTTACTGACTGTTTGTGACTGATTTTGTTAAATTTTTTGGTGTGTTTGAGTGCGCCCCGGAATGGATTAGATTAAAAATTTGAAGATCCAGTAGGTGGCACTGTTGTCCATAAATCACTCGGGCGAAGCTGGGGCGGAGCGCTAGTCTTATATATTAATTGTATTTCTCAACTATAAAAGGCTAAACTTCGACAGAATGTTAATATCAAGTTTACCTTGATTGGTATACTGATATTTTTATCGCTCCTACTGTCTTATTGTTTCAATTTCCGTGATGACTTCGTTCACTGTTTGCCAAGGTGTATTGAACTTGGCAAATTGTACATTTATGTTACTCCCTACCTCTATAGAAGAATAATATAATAATAATGTCCTCCAGACCGAATTTCGGCCACGGCGGCCAGTCTCAACGGAGACTAGCCATCGGCGCAAGACAGGATTATAGTGCCCAAGTGTATGCGCAAGCACAGGTGCACTCTCTATTCCTTCACTCTCATAGTCTGATGTGACGGTAAACCGACACGACCGGAGAGAGATCAGGCGTAGGACCAACGGCTTTACGTGCTTTCCGAGGCACGGGGGTGAAACACCGCCAACTTCCTGACTCCAGGCAGCTACTGAGAATTTCTTGATGGAAAAACTCAATAACTGATTTTTTGGCCCGACCCGGGATTCGAACCCGGGACCTCATGATCAGCAGTCGCACCACTACAACCACTAGACCAACGAGGCAGTCAAGAATAATATAACACTAGACTGAATGTAGCAGTAACAGCTGAAAAATATTACAGAAAATATTAGATCAACAGAAACAAGCCTTATTCGCAGGACAGTATGTTATAGTACACGAGTGAGTGCGTAAGCACAGATGGCACTCTCCATTCTTTCACTCATAAATCCGATAGGACGGCAAACCGACACGACCGGAGAGAGATCAGGCGCAGGAACAACGCCTTTACGTTGTTTTTGAAGCACGGGTATTAAACACCGACAACTTTCTGACTCCGGACTGCAACTGAGAATTTAAAAAGCATAAAACATAACATTACCCAAACTCAAATTCGCACGCCTGTTACCCAGAGGGATAGCTAGAGATTACGGATTAACATTTGGCACGATCATTACACCTCTCTTACTTCTTTCACATTCATTGTTACGCAGGTACTCGTTTCATGTTATATTAATGTATATAATAATTTTACTTCGAAATTATCCATATGAGAATTTTGGCATCACTCAACAGTACCTACCTAATTCACTATCAGAATTGCATAGTTGACACTACCACAATTAATAATGGACATCTACATCAGTAATTTGATTTGCTGCATTTAGTAGTGACTCAAATATTAGTCGGTTTTACCCTTTATAATTTTGAGAATTTAAAAATATATGGCGTTAATTTGACTACAAGAAACTGACGTCATTTTCCAATTGTTCAAGTTTGTTTCGACAAGTCGTAAAAATTATTTCAATTCATATAAATGTCTACTATGCATTCGAACACGCATAATAACGCTTGTGGGTAATCTAATTTTCCATTCAAGGTAATGTCTTAATTGCACTAGCTTCGGTCCGTCGAGCAGAAGTACCAGCTTTGTGTACATTTGCTGCGTCGGGCAAAACCTTAATCTTATCACAATTACTGTGCAAGTAAAGCAAGCAAATCCTAGAAAAAGTTTTGACTACCGACAGTAACAGAAATTGCCATCTAATATGCATGCCGACAGGAGAGATGTATTTTTTTTATTTTATTTTTTTTTAAAAAAACGCTACCCCCAAACTAGGATTTTCTCCTGTGTCGTGGAGGCAGTTTACAAACATAAATTGCACAAGGACAAACATCCAGACCCGGAACAATTATTTGTAAGCCATACAAATACTTGTTCCGTGCGGGATTCGAACCCGCGGCCCCCAGCGCAACAACTGATTGCTAAGCCACTGCGCCACGGAGCCGTCGTTATTAAGCCGTTTATGCATGAAATGATTAATAGTAAAATTGACTCCGCTTCCATTCTAAGTAAATTTTCTTTTAAAATGTTTCCCCAAGACTAATACTGACTATTATTTAAAAATCAACCTTAGTAGAAGAAATTGGGCAAACATTGTCCTGTCTTGCTTGTCTCGTTTAAATAACCAAATAAGTTGTGCATCATGGAAATATTTTCTGAATCATTGCCAAATTTTAAGAACAAATTATTACAGATTTAACTTTAAACTCCTTCCTTTTCTTTGATACTCAAACATTTTCCTAGAATTAGTTAATATTTACCTATATTGCGGTAAAGTTGTAGTTGTCTATTGTCGGAGTGCAATTACATAGTAAGAAAACTTTGCATGCATGAACTTGTATAATGAATCATTGTAAACTCTGTTGAAGATCCGTTTGACCTTAATTTCAATAGAACACGAGCAATCCGAGTACATTCCCGCCGGTAACACAATTTTAACTGTCAATTAACCACGTGCTCGGCGATGAACGTAAATATTAAAATAATATCGTAGGGGGAAAACAAAATATCTGAGATATTTTAAATATTTTAAAATCTGGCAACACGCATTAGAGCAGCTTTGAGGACAGCCCTGCTCCAAAACGCTTATTTCAGAAACAATAGGAAACTTTTGTACGCAGCTGCGGGGTATAATGTAGGATGTTATAACTGAAGCGGTACGTGGAATAGTGTTTAAGGTGCGTAACGTCTCGTAATTCGCCTTACAAACAGCTTTTCCCGCATGTTCGCCGCACCTTAACTCAAGAACCGCTTCATGTTGCACTTCTGTTGCTTAGCAACGTTCGATATTTTGTAATTCGCAACTGCCACGCCACTGTGTTTCGCTTCAACACAAAAACCGAATCCCCCTTTCAGCGATGTAAAATCCGAAAAATGTTCGTCACGTCTCAACTCGAGAACCGCTTCATGTTGCACTTATGTCGCTTAGCAACAATGAATATTTTGTAATTCTCAACTGCCACGCGACTGTGTTTTTTCCATCAACGCAAAACCGAACCCCTTTTAGCTATGTTCCGTTGAACGGTTGGCCGAGCGCGTGCCTATTTGACCTTTTGATTTTTTTCATCGACAACGTCGACAGACGCTGGCTAGATTTAATTTACATTCCGATGCAACGGCGCGGCGCCGCGCCGTGAAGATTGCATTATGTTTTTTGTTTCGCCGTTTTAATATATTATGTACACGTATTGAATTTATTATGCTTGATGTGATATACACTTGCTATGCATTAAAGCTTGTACTATTATCTATACTGTGATTAAAGTAAGGTGTACTACGTACTAGAACAGACACCGTGAACAAAATCTGTGCGGCAGTGTGGAGCGCGTAGAATGAACCACAGAGTACCTTCTTATGGCACAAACTAAGTAAGTTGAGCCCAAAGGCGTGTTGCAAACAACCAGGTCTCTGCGTCCTTTCTAGTACGTAATACATATTACTTAAATGTTCATATACATATTGGTAGGGCTCTTTTCTGTCTTCGTTTCCTATTTCTATTGACAAACAGCTGTCTTTTGGGTTCTCTTTTGTAGAGTAAGAGAGCCAGGATAATTACAGGCAACGAAACATTTTATTTCTGTCTTCGTGTCGAGTGACAACGCATCTGTGGCTTTTTCATTAAAAATTATTGCAGTTATCCAAGTCAGATAATAAGCACATACCATCAGGTGGACTATTAGCTCTGCTCCTGCGTAGATGTCTAGTCTCCGTTGTACCATGACCGAAATCCGGTCTAAAAGATATTGCTACATACGTTCTATGCCAATTATTCAATTACGATGAAACTTAGCTTAGTTGTATTGAACGCGCCCGCGATAGTTTCTGATAAAAAAGAGGCATAGATAATTCGGACAACACTTAGATATACAACCACTTCCTTATTGTCTTTGCATGTTCACATTTATTTGGTACAATGCATTACACAACGATCCTCCGAACATCTAAACAGCGAAAGTATACTTTAACTATAAAAAATAACACTACCATTTGTGCCAACCAACAAAAGAGATAAGTAAGCGATCCAATAGCAAGGTTTAACGCCCCGTGTACAATAAGAGTTAAATGAAACTGTAATATTAATCGGCTGGTGTAAGTCAGGCCGCACCCCGCGGCGACTATTTCGCTAATAAAATGTCAGCTGAATTGCGGTACAGTTACTTTTAGATAATTGTATTATTAAACAATAATATAATCAGCAGATCTAAAGGCCAAACTTCTAAATATGTCCGATAAAAGATTTACTATAAAAATGTTATAAAATAGTTAATGTTGCAACGACAAAAACACAGAACAACGCAATGGAACCCAAAATAAAGTAGTACCTACACACTTCCAACAGTTTGTACAGACCTCCTCCAATTTCTTAGTGGGATTTAGATCCTGGTAGAGTCCGCCGTGCTATCCCAATGCCTTTTAGCGGATTTCATATGTCCTTGAAATTTTATTTTCAATTTTTATTTAAATTTCGCCGTGATAGCTTCGGCTAAGCGCTAGCTGTAAATTTCACAGACTCGAGCAACCCGGGCTCGGCACCAATGAAATTAATAATGAAACATGATCGGCGGTGAAGAAACCTGCATTTTGGCTGGAATAAAAAATATTTTGAACACTTGAAGTCTGCTAACACACATTCGGGCAGCGCGACGGATATTTCCTTGTGGTAAAAAATCCTCACAGCAAACGAGAAGAGGCCTGTGCCCAATAATTGCGAAACGTTTATAGGCTGTAACTTTACTTTACTTAACTTTTTTTCATTAACCGCCGTGCACATGGTAAATCAGTATAATATACATAAAATTGAAACTGACAATTTGATTGGTGCCGGTGGGGATCAAACTCGGTTTGCTTGCTTTGTTTAAATTTTGAATACAAACACAAAAGCTCTCACGCCTTCAACCTAAATTAAAATATGAGTCTCTGAGAGATGACTACATATTTGTGCCATTTGCTGTAGAGACTATCGGTCCGTGGGGTCCACGTGCGGTGAAGTTCCTAAAGGAAATGCATCCGCGGCTGGTCGTTGCTGCTGGTGATAAGAGGGCTGGTTCTTTCCTTGCTCAAAGGCTAAGTATAGCCATTCAGCGGGGAAACGCAGCCAGCGTTCTTGGCACGATACCGCGGGGAGTAGGACTATATGATATTTAAGTTTCTAGTTTTAGTTTTTTTTTTAATTATTATTATAGTTTTTAGTATTGTAGATAAAAATGAGTAATTTTTGTAATTTATTAAAATGTCGATAAACAGATGGATGAATGATATATTTTTCGTATACAATCTAATTTCCCTAATGAGCCTGCAGAATTGTTATTTAAAAAGCTGATTATGAATGTTGTGATTACAAAAAAAAATATTAGTAATCATTTAAAAACCGCCTCAAGTCCATTGACTTCAAAAGCTTATATACACATCGTGATCTATACAAGAGTTTAACATTGACTTATTATGACAG
Organism: Parnassius glacialis; assembly: GCA_033319125.1. Taxonomy (NCBI): domain Eukaryota; kingdom Metazoa; phylum Arthropoda; class Insecta; order Lepidoptera; family Papilionidae; genus Parnassius; species Parnassius glacialis. The sequence goes on along the minus strand of JAVANC010000001.1, from coordinate 9,180,855 downwards.
AGGCAAAGCTCACTTATGGATCAACGTCTTTGTTGAATGTCATCTTATAAGTTGTCCCGTTGATATCGTTTGGTTTTTTTACTACTTATATAACTTTAAGATCAGTTCTGATCTGCTAACGGTTTCTCTTTTGTATTAGACTTTTACGTACTGTTATATTACTGTAAGACATCGAATTATCGCGAAAACATTATAGTGACATCGAATTAATGGACATTATAAAATTATTTCTCGTATTTTCATATTTTTTTATTCCAAATGAAATTTATGTATTGTATCACGGAATCTACGTCGCTTGATCTTATCTTTGGTACCTAAACTTGTTTTACATCCTTTTATAACACGAAACAAGATTTATAGATTTTATAGAGATTTTTTATAGATTAATATAAGTCAAGTAACCAACTAATGTGAAACTGATAAATTGGTATGTCTGCAAAGATTTATTGTGCATGTCCTAGTGTCTCTAACACTGTGTTGAAGTTTGCTTTCGACCTTATCACATAAATGTGGTTAAGAGCGAGTGAGTATTGTCCCTTATTTGCATGGACATTTTACATGCGAGTGTAAAATATGGCCTACACAATTGACGACTTTCGTTATCGTCCTGTGTGGGCAGCTTTTATTTCTTTCATATAACTTTAAACCGGAAATATTATCTACTAGGCATAAGCTCCCATTTCATTACTCTACTAAATCTGTCTTACATAAAACGTTTTATTTCGATTGAACACTTAATTTTTTGGGTGCACGAGCTAGCTTTGACTACCGCTATCCTAAAATATGATCTCATAATAGCAATTTTTGAACTAAAACCTCCTTAGAATGAGTTATGTATGATATTACTCTAAGAAAAGCTCATTTAACAATTCAGACAATGTTATCTCTATACTCAATTCGATCATACATTAGAAAATCATAAATCAAGTATTTCTTTCTTTTACTTTTTTCTGTTATATTGTGCGTGATATTGCATAAAGCGGACCAACGACAAAAGAGCTTAAAAGATTTATTAGCTCCTTCAATGTAATGCAATTTCATACCTGATTCTTACATAATTATTTATGTTATTTAACGCCGTCAAATGGCCTGGCTTTTGCATTTTGTTGTTACGTTTTAAATCCGCATTAAAATTTAATGGTGAAGTTATTTCTGTTCTTCGCTCTTACGTTGGGTTTGCCCTCAGTTTTTTAATAGCTTAATGCCGAGCATAAATACTTAATTTAGTAGAGGTCCCTTGTCATTCCCCATAGGGTTAGCTCACACTGCAGTTTCGTTGCTCATCTTGCAAGATGAGCAACGAAACTATGACGTCAGATGCTTTCGCGAGAGGTGATGGTGATACTTAGTCATTTCGTGAGGCTACTATTATTATATTACGTGGCAACTCTTATGACCTACGGGATGGAGTGATGAAATCTCTAAACCTGTAACCACACAGAGCGAGCTTTCTTTATTTATTTCTGCCTTCTTACTATCATATCCGTTCACTCATATGTGTCATCTAGTTTGAAAGTATTTTCGTATGCCATCATTAATTTACCGAAAGGAAATCAGAGCAATGTCATTAATCGACATCGTTCTCGCTTTCCAAGGTTGATCGATAATCATGAGTCATCAATATATCTCTTCGATATGTTTGATATACAATCGCGAAATATGCACTCGAGAAAGTTAATGTCAATATTTGTTTCAGCGTCCGAAATATTGGTTCAATGGTTTATTCCTTACTTCCAAATAAAATTATATATACAAAATAAAATATTAGAGGTGCATATTCAGTGCTATATTAACACACAAGAAAAGAGTACAAACATCTCTTCGGTTTCAGAATGCCAATCAATCACCCTAAAAGTTTCAATCTAACTTTATCCTTACTTTGTTACCGCTTCCTTAGTTACAAGTTTCTGGCGAACCTGGGCTTTATATTATTCACTCCAGGAATTTCTTCTGTATTTGAAAGACGATAAGGAACATTTGCCATAATTGCCACGCTTGGCAACTGCAGTTTTTTATTTCTTGGTTGTTATTAGAAAGACGGTGCTGCCCACCACCTGATTTGTATCCTTCTGTCGCCTCTTGCGACAACTACTAGACGATATGATGAAGTGAATTTTTTTACACCCCCACTACACTACGTTAGGGTACGTTTCGACGACACGCACCCGCTACGCGCACGCCACGCGTACGCCATGCGTGTCCGCACTCGCGTCTATCTCGCTTTGAAATTTGTTGCATATAATTCAGCATTCCGCCTCTGGCACCGCTCTCGTGCGGTCGTCTCAGGTAGTCCGTGCAGCCGTCCCCGTACGGTAGTGCTCTCTCGCTCTCGCGCCTCCGCTGTCCTGCTCGCGCTGTACAGCGTCGTCGCCTTGGTGAGTCATTTCTGCTATCAGTTCTTGCCCCCCTGTCTTCGGGCGGGGAGGTTTGACTGACCTCCGCTTGTTACCTGTTATTTTTTGTTATCTTTTTTTGTTAACTATTTTTATTTTTGTTTTCGTTATTTATTTGTATAACGTGTACGTGTATACTGTTTCTTGGGAGTTACTTGCTCTTTTCAGAGCAAGGCCCTGCTCTTTTAAGAGTAAGGGCATTTCTCCTTGAATAAAAAACGTCCCGTTCTTCTGAGAACGGTGATCCCGCCCCTACTGTTAGGTTCAGAACGTCTCTGTTCTTTTCAGAACAGCATCCCCCATCAGCCCCATTCATTTCTAACATCATGTCGAAACAAGACCTTATAGGGTCCATCGTCTCAGGCCTTAATAGGCTGGATAATTCGGCTCTCGCCGCAATCGTGGCAACTATTGCCTCGTATGCCCCTCAGGCACCTCAACCGCCGCCCGTTATAGCGGCCTACCTAGAGTCCAAGAACTCTTTCGCCCCCTTAGATATGGAGTACGCATGCTCCGAGTCCGAATCCACTGCGTCGGCCCCCCGGAAGAGGCCCGCCACCTATTCTGGCACCGATTCCTCGGAGTCCTGTGACTCCGACGAGTCATCCTTCACGACCGTCTCCTCAAAACGCGGCGGTAAACGCACCGCGAAAAACCGCACACCTCCCGTTTCAGCGGCCCCTGCCGCTCCTTCAACCTCCGCAGCCCCCGTTGCTGCCTCAAACCCCGCAGCTCCCGCTGCCGTCCCTGCCTCCGCAGCCCCCGTTGCTGCTACGGCTCCCCTAATATCAATGGACATCGCCCCGCCATCCAAGCCAGCTTCCCGCTGTGCCCCAGTACTTGCAAAGAAGCAAGTCCCGCCCCCTGTCTTCCTAAGAGACAAGGCCAGATTCACCAAGTTGTCGAAATCATTATACGACGCAGGCATTAAATATGACCATGCGATTAACCTCGGGGAGACTATTAAAATCATTCCCAACTCAATCGATGCCTTCCGTAGTATCACCAGGCTATTCACAGCCGAACAAGCCTCCTACCATACTTACGCTCTTCCGGAAGAGCGTAAAATCAGGGCCGTCATCCGCGGCGTGCCATTTGAATTCTCCAACGAGGAAATCCTTGCGGACCTTAAGTCCCAAGGTTTCCCTGTAGAAGCCGTGCACAAGATGCACAGTAGAACGGGCCAGAGGTTCAACCTGGTCCTAGTCATCTTAACCAACGTGCCGGAGGCAAAAGCCATCTTCCGGCAGGTACGCACAGTGTGTGGCCTGTCGAGAGTGAAGGTTGAGCCCCCACATAGGCGCGGGTTCCCGGCGCAGTGCCACCGCTGCCAGCTATATGGTCATGCAGCGGCCAACTGCTCTGCCCCACCCAGGTGCGTTAAGTGCCTTGAACCCCATAATACTAAGGATTGTCCTCGGCCCAAAGACGCCGAATCCCCACCCGCGTGCGTCCTGTGTAAGCAAACAGGCCACCCGGCTAACTACAGAGGCTGCCCTTGCGCACCTCATCCTCGCCCCAGTAGGCAAGCTCCACCGCCGGTCAATGACCGCTCATTCCCGGCTCTCTACCAACGGTTGCCCCGTCAGGGCCTTTCACAGCCCATCCAGGGCTTCTCTCGACCCTCTCAGGGTCCCCTTAGACCCCCTCAAGGCATTATTCGGCCCCCTCCGGGCTTCTCTAAGCCTATGGAGCCTCCAGTCTTTCCCTGGGGCCCCAAAAAGGCAGACCCACCGCGGACTACCTCCGCCCCACAACAATCACAGCCCTCAATGGCTGATGACCTAAAAACGGTGTATTCCGCTATTAGGAACATCGACGTTGGGGAAATCGCTGTGTTAGCACGCAAATTGCGCGCTGCGAGGTCCCCTCAGGACCGTCTCCTCGCTCTTGCAGAGCATCATAATCTTTTGTGCTCGTTGTAAGTTAAGTTAACTTAATTAACTTAACTTACGATGACAGAGCAGGTTGCTCTACCAAAGTCTCACGGTCGTATCAAACCTAAGGGTTTATCGCTTGTATCCTTTAATATTCGCGGTTTGCGAAATAACCTCCCAGAACTTAAGCTCTTTCTTCAAAATCGTGAAGCCGATTTCCTCCTCCTACAGGAAACTAATCTCAAAACTAAGGACACTAAAGGCCTTTCTATTAAAAACTTTTCTCTCCTTCGTAATGACAGGCACGACCGCCGAGGTGGCGGTACGGCCATTTATTACAAGAAGTCACTCCACTGCTCTCCCATTTCTACTCCGCAGCTTACCAATATGGAAGCCACGGTATGCAGGCTAGCTATGACTGGACATCAGTCCATCTTCATAGCCTCCTGTTACATCCCTTCAGGAACCCATCCCCTCAAAAAAGATTTTGAGTCTATTTTATCTTTAGGCAATTCAGTCATTATGTTTGGAGATTTTAACTCCAAGCATACTGAATGGACATGCCGTACTACCTCCCCTAGTGGCAAGGTACTGCTCGATATCACGCAGTCTCTTGACCTCACCGTTCACAGTCCCCTAGGTGCTACTCACTATCCCGATGTCACCGACCACGCTCCCGACGTGCTAGATTTTGCACTACTCAAAAGTGTTTCCCTCAACCTCAGGGCAATCGAGACACTAGACGATCTAGGATCCGACCACCGACCGGTCTCCCTCATTCTTGGCCATCAGCCACCCCCATCAACACCCTCGACTAAAACCTTCACAAATTGGAAGGGCTTCAAGGAGTCCCTAGCGAATGCTCTGGACTCACAGGACTCTCCCATCTCCCTATCGTCGGACTTAGACAGTCCCGAAAAAATCGACACCGCGGTCGATTCACTCTCCACCCTTATTAAAACCTCCCTTAAGGAGAATGAAAGGGTAGTCCCGGTTGCTAATAATAGTGGGCTTCCCCTACATATTAGCAACCTATTAAAAGCCAAGAAAGCTGCTTCCCGGAGAGCAGCAAAATACCCCACGCCCGAATATAGGCACACGGCTAATCGTCTTCAACGAGAACTCCGTTTCCGCCTCTCTGAATTTCGAGACCTCGAAAAGAGTAAACTCATGGAGAATATCTCTCCCTCTCATACAGCGTACTATCGGATGGCAAGAGCCCTCCGCATAGACGCTATCACCCACACTCCCCCTCTCTCCCGTCCCGACGGTACGGTAGCCTTCGAGGACGAGGAAAAGGCTGAGTGCTTTGCAGACAGCATTGCCGCTCAATGCTCTCCTAGCTCTCAACCCGTTGACCCTTCACACGTCCAGGCAGTGGAAGATGAGGTCCGCCGCCGGAACTCACCCCCTACAGCCTCCGAACCTATCTCTGTGTCCAATGATGAGATTTCATCCCTCATCAAAGGACTTAAACCCAAAAAGGCTCCGGGCGCGGATGGCATCTCCAACCAAGCCCTTAAACACTTTCCTGAGCAGGTGTTAACCTTTTTATCTATTATCTTCAACGCCTGCTTCAACCTTAGTTACTTTCCCACTACGTGGAAAGAGGCAACTGTGATTGGTATTCCCAAGCCAGGCAAGCCTCTCAACCTCCCCTCCAGTCATCGCCCCATTAGCCTCCTCAAGGCAATGGGCAAGCTCTTTGAAAGAGTCATCCAAAATCGCATGAGGCGCCATCTGTTTCCCACAGACGGTGACCCTCTTATCATTCCCCATCAATTCGGTTTCCGAGCGAAACACTCCTGCCCCCAACAAGTTCACCGTATTGTGGAATATATCCTCAGCGGTTTTTATCCCCGTCGTCATAAGACTATCGCGGTCTTTTTCGACATCGCCAAAGCCTTTGATAGAGTCTGGCATACAGGCCTTATCTACAAACTATACAAAATAGGTCTCCCCGATCGTCTAGTACGTCTCGTGGCCTCTTATCTAAATCATCGTACCTTTCGTTTTAGACACGAAGGCACGCTATCTTCACAGCGCCCCATCAAAGCTGGTGTCCCTCAGGGCTCAGTACTTGCTCCTCTGCTGTACATCCTGTTCACCAACGATATTCCCATTCCGCCGAAAGGTGTTCAGCTCTCCCTCTTCGCAGACGACACTGCTCTCTACTGTAAAGGTATCTCGCTACCTTTCATACGGAACAAGGTCCAAAAGTCAGTTGATGACCTAGGAGCTTGGTTCAAAAAATGGCGCATTGATGTGAACCCGGAGAAGAGCTCCGCCGTTCACTTCGATTATAAACGACGCCGTATCAAAAACACTCCACCAATACGTATGCTAGGGACCCCTGTCCCCTGGCATACGTCTGCCAAATATTTAGGTGTCACTCTAGACACAGGGCTAACTTTCAGGCCCCACGTCAAGAGAGTAACCCGTCACGCACGTTTTTACCTGAATAGGCTCAACAGTATGTTGGGCCGACACAGTAAAATGTCCCTCAGAAACAAGCGTACCCTTTATAAGGTCTGTATACGACCAGTCATGTCCTACGCGGGCCCCATTTTTGCCCACGCTAACCCTAAAATTATTAATGAACTCCAAGTAGTTCAAAACCTTTTCTGTCGTCGAGCTGCGAACGCACCTTGGTACGTCCGTAATGCCGACCTTCATCGGGACCTAGAGCTCCCTACAATTCAACAATTTCTTAAAAAACTCTCTGAGAACTTCTTCAAAGCCTCAGAGTCGCACTCCAATCATCTTATTCGTGAGGCAGCTACTTATGCAGCCCCACTCCCCTCTCGCTATCGAGTCCGCAGGCCGAGAAACTCTCTCTCGGACCCGCCTAATAAACTGTCAAACGACCTGAACTGCCTCATGGCGGCTCAGGCCAACTCTAATTAAATTATTCATAATTAATTTGCCTTCGTAGGCACTCCCTCAGCGGCTCGTAGCCGCCTGCGCCCTCTTTTCCCAAAAGAGGGTCGCTTCCGATTCGGCATAAGAAGCTTTAAACAGCTAAGTTGCCACTCCCCAAAGGCGGTTTTTAGCGGGTATCACTTAGGTCCCCCGGTAGGCAGTGAGTCCCGCATAACCAGGACAGACCGGCTGTCGTGGTATGCGTAATGCATTTTCCGCCTCCCTCCGTGGTAGCCCTTTTCCAATTGCTTCGGGCGCAAAGAAAAAAAAAAAAATGCATATAATTTTACAACTTATGACAAATCAATAAATCTGAAATTGCATTTATCGACGTTCAACCGCACACGCCACGCGCCCGCCTCGTTCCCGCTCCTCGCCGGCCCCGCGCTCGCCCCGCACACGCTCTGCACCCGCCCCGCTCGCCCTTCGCCCGCGCTTTTTATACAATTTCGGATTTATTGATTTGTCATAAGACTCAAATTATATGCAACAAAAAAATTTCAAAGCGAGTTAAGGTCGCTGCATACGTAACGTGTTTTATTCCGGACGGAGCGGGACGTGAAATTTTGGAAATATCGTTTCATAGAAAATGTACGTGAAAATGCATACGTTACGGGTGCACCGACGTGACGGGGACGTGGCATGAACGGGACGAGAAAAATATCGTCGGCGACGATGTTTACCCCGTCCCGCCCCGTGCGCGCTACGTCTCGTCCGTGGTTCCGCTGCGTATGCACTAGCGATGGGTCGTTGACGGTTTCTCCGTTAACGAAACGTTAACGTTGATTTAACTTTGTCAACTAGTTAATCAACTAGTTAAATTCGTTAACGAGTTAACGTACTAATAATGTCAACTTGCAACGTAAAAAGTTAATTCATTGAACGGTTTAATTCAACGTTACGACGTTCAATTTTAGAAACAATTTGATTCAATGCATGTATTGGAAATCGTTTGATTGATGGTTCTACTTAGATGACCTTCATACTTTTTCTTTAGTTTTAAGACTGATTGAATACTATTATCTATAAATCATATTCTACTCAGGCGTATTTAAAAGGTCATCTATTTCTATGTGCGCAAATCAATTATTATTTACAATATGTTTTATTATAGTTTTTTTTAAATATTTTTTTGTTTTTTTTTTAATTTTTCGAAATACAGCCATGATTCACTGTTACCCCACGTCCGTCCCGACGTTTTCAATTTTGTACCTTAAGTAATCCTATTTCATGCAAATATACACAATTATATTAACACAAACAAATTTACACTGTAATTATAAACATTAACTAAAAAGTCTAAACTCTAAACATTTACGATATGCCGCAAAATAACTTCTGACCTTCCGCGCAATTTGTCACTAACCGTCAATCAAAAAATTAAAGAAAGCGAACTTCCTATCGTTGCATAATATACAAACAAACTAGTATTGACCTATTTCTCTCGAAAGGCACGAGCGGGGCGCGCCATTCCACCAATATCGTCATAAGTACTATTCTTAAAATAAAAATTTCGAAAATAAACTCTTTTGTAGGTTACTTAGAGTTCAAATTGTATGACATGACCATTGCTCACAATCTATGACGTTACTATCAACGTAAGTTTTTTAACTTGCTCAGTTCGTTGCGTTAACGAGACGCACGAGTTAAATTCATAAACGTCGTTGACGAATTCAACTAGTTGATTCATAAACGGTAAACGTTAATACGTTGACAGGAGATCAACGGTTGATTCAACTAGTTCGTTGATTCAACGCTCATCGCTAGTATGCACAGTCGCTCCGTTGGCTCCGCAGTGATGCACGTGCTGAACAAAATTGACGACGAAAAACTAATTGAATTTGTACGATCATAACCATGTCTGTATAATTTTGCAAACCCGAAGTATTTGGACATAAAATATAAAAAAATTCTGCGGCGTAAAATTGCAGTCGAATTATCACTCACTGCTAGTATAAATTATATTTTTAATTTATTGTTTTCATGAGTTTACAATAGATCTTAATATGTAACAATAACAGTTGAACTTTTTTATGCTGAAATCAAAAGATAGGTACGTAAATAAAGTAGACTCATGTTTTACAATGTCGATTTTTATTACACCAGTAGAATTAAATACAATAGAAATCAAGTAGGTACATAACCAACATTTTTGACAGAGTATTTGGTTAAAATGTGTTTGTAGTGCGTTTATGGGTAAGCGTGTTAGTATTTATTCATGTTAAAAATGCCGGCATGAGAATTGAAAAAAATTTAGAATTTTTCTCTCCTTTGAATTTACTTTTGACGGTTGTAGCTTTATCATCTAAAGCAATAGCAAATTCTTCAAATAAAAAATCCATCTTTCACAACACTAGCATGTTAGTTTCGAGTCACTGTCACGGTGCGTATGCATTAAACTCCCGTCCGTGTTGACATATAACCACGTTCCGTCTCCGTCCCGTGCACGTGCTGATTCCGTCGATACGTGGGTGCTGACACGCATGGCGTGCGCGTAGCGGGTGCGTGTCGTCGGAACGCGCCCTCATTCTAACACATCATGTTATCAAAAGCAGTATAATGCTTTAGATTAATATACCTATAATTATATTTTCCGTCTGAATTTAACATTACTATGACAAAGTTACTGCCATGATATCTTAATAAAAATTGCAATAAAAGCTCTGTAGTTACATCCAATTACTCAAAATTAAATTAAAATAAAATATACTCGGGGAAATTAATAGAAAGGAGCGTACAAGAATGCTGTTCACCTCCTTACTGATAGTAAGTTACCATCGCTCAAGAACGTTGGCGTTACCGGCATTTAAGGTAGGAGTAGGCTCTCTTTTATTGGGCGATATACTCTACCTACTCCAATAATACTGTTTAATACTTGAAAAAATATTATCAGTTACACAGACCGGATTTAAATTTGTATTTGATTTTTTCTGACAAATATACTTTACCCTCTAATTAGGATTGTCTTCTGTATTGTGGTGTGTGTGTGTGTGTGTGTGTGTGTGTCGTTTTACATACATAAATTATACATGAACAAACATCCAGACCCTCAATAAGTATATACCCCTAACAACAATAAATATTAATGGCCATACAAAACACTTGTTTCGTGCGGCGAACAAAGCTTCACTCATAAAATCGACAACAATAAAAAAAATCTTAAAGTTGCTCTCTCTACTAAATAAGAATACTTAGAAAGAGACAAGTATACAGATAATTATACTTTATTTAAGTAAGCGATAATCAAGGACAACCAAACCACAGTAAATATATAGTAGGAACAGTATGGAAACTTCCTACAAACGCTCGAAACGGCACACTCACACAAATAACATGCGCAACGACGAGACTTCTAAGCGCTCGTCGCGGTGCTCTCAGAAGCGAGTGTCGCCTCAAGACTTTAAAAATGCCACGAACGTATTGCGTAGTATACGGCTGTTTGAACTCGGCTTCATCAAAACCGGAGCTATCTTATTTTAAGGTTCCTGCTGATTTTGAAAGGTAAGAATGATTTTTATTGTCATTGTTATAATCGTTATCGAATTATAAGTCCGTGTGATTGATCATAATGAATTCGTGAACTTATTTGTACATCCAGAATGCGGCGGTTTTGAGGCTATTTAAAACTGATAGTGCAATAGTGGTAACAAAAAGTAAATCCAAGATGGCGGCTGCAATAGGTATCATTTTTTTCGTCATGGGTGTCATTTTCATAGTTTTTGAGTATGTTGAAGCCGATAGTGCTGGTTGAAATGTAAATCCAAGATGTCGGCTGCAATAGGTATCAATTTTTTCGTCATGGGTGCATCGATCACTAATAAAAAACATGGGTGTCATTTTCATAGTTTTTGAGTACGTTGAAGCCGATAGTGCTGTTGAAATGTAAATCAAGATGACGGCTGCAACAGGTATTAATTTTGTCGTCATGGGTGTCATTTTAATGGTTTTTGAGGGTTTTGAAACCGATTTTTCGTTATTGCTTTAAAAAAGAACACGTAAACTACAAAGTAGGTGATCTAATTTACAAAAAAATAAACAAAATCGGTTTCATAGTACCCTGTCCTTGTTACCCAACAGACATTTAAAAAAAATCTGTTCATTAGAATGATATTTTTTTACACAGTTAAATTCAATAATAAAGAATTCCGAACTTGTCGTAGCAGACGAAAATATTTTTCTGTAAATAATTTGTAATAATCTATACAAATAAATAAAATTAAAGTGTCTGTTTGTAATATTAAAATAAAAGCTTTTTACTAAATGCATATGAAATTAAATACGGTACTTATAACTAAATAACAATTTTTAAAAATTTTGTCTCTCTGTCCGTCTGTTTGTTCCGGCTAATCTACGAAACGGCTGGACCGATTTTCACGGCACTTTCACTGGCAGATAGCTGATGTTATAAAGAGTAACTTAGGCTACTTTTATTTTAGAAAAAGAATTAGGGTTCCGCGCTAAAAAATAAAAACCCTAACACGCGAGCGAAGTCGCAGGGAACAACTAGTGAAGAATAAATATACATTTTCGTCTCGTACGTTCCCGCCGACTACGTACTTTCAAAAGGTTACGCCGTAATGACAAAGTTAAAGATCTATAGTTCTACAAGTTGTTGTGTGTTAATATTAATTTGTTTTCCGTGTTTAAACTATCGTTTTTGCTGAGATTACCTTTTTAAATTGTAAGCTAGTTATTTAAATTCGATTGATTGATTAAAAAAAAGCAATATCAAAACATTAAAAGTTACAACCCTATTGCTTCAATGGAGCGTAGGTAATTATATCCTCAACTAGGCTTAGTTTCCATACTGTTCATATTTATACTGTGACCAAACGAAAGTTTCGTTTGGTGAGTTTTTACTGGAAAAGAGGCATTCCATCTTAGCCCTCACGGCTGACAACGCATCTGCATTTTATTCGCAAGCGAGGATAGATGTATATGTCTATGGGCCACAGCAACCACTTATAAACAGGTGGACTGTGCTCGTTTGTCACCTTTATCCTATAAAAAAATAATTAAAAAAGCTTAGAAGCTGAAAGTTTCATTTAACTGCAGTTTTTGTTGCCGTTGTTTAACTTTTATTCATAAGAAATTTATATATTACGCATTAAAGGGCAACACTTCCGGCTTACGCACAAACACAAAGCATTATCATGACAAAGAGATGGCGCGTCGATCGAGAAACCGTCTACACGGCGGCATTCTTCGCGCTCTTCCCTACTTTCTTTCGGTTCTTGACACAGAAATATCTGACCTTCATCAATTGACACAATAGCTTCTAATACCGTGCACTTTAACTCTATGAAGAGTCAAGTATGATTAATTTTATTATCAGAGACGCAATTTTATGATACTTGTTGTATACATATCTAGATTATTTTAATTGAATTTTTGTTAATTTGATTGTAAGCTGTTATTTAAAAAAAACGTCCTGCTGGGTTTCTTGCTGGTTCTTCCCAGGACAGAGGTTTTTTTCGAACCAGTGGTAATTAAACAAAATAGTGAATTTCAATAAGTATTATTTATAATCTATATTGAATAAAAAAGTTTCTGTTCTGTTCTGTTAATACTATGAGAGCAAATGTCAACGGTACATCTCCTATCTACTTTACTGAACAACAAATACATACAATTAATATATTGGCAACTTTATCAATCAACAGCTTGGATAATTTATATAATGCCCTCGTGTTTCATTCAAATTGATGATCACAGTAACATATTAAGTGCTTTTACTGATCTGGCAATGAGAATCTGAAAATGAGTAGAACCAGAGTAACCGACATAGCCCAACGGATTAGTAAGCTGAAGTGGCAGTGGGCCGGCCATATAGCTCGAAGAACCGACAACCGATGGGGAAGAAAGGTTCTCGAGTGGCAGCCTCGTACCGGTAGGCGAAGTGTAGGGCGTCCCCCCACAAGATGGAGTGACTACCTGGTAAGACATGCAGGAAGTCGATGGATGCAGGTGGCTCAGGACCGTGCTTTGTGGCAATCTTTGGGGGAGGCCTATGTTTAGCAGTGGACTTGTGAAGGGCTGTAATGATGATGACTGATCTGGCAAATTTTGAACGGTTATCCCATCCCCAAAAAAAATCTAACAAATGATCAGGTATCGCATCCCACTACTGCACGGATCGAGTCGATTAAGTATTTGTAGATATCTTCATTTTAAACAAAATTTACTTTGTTTTCATATAATATGTACATACCATGTACTGAGATTATACCTTAATTCTTGTGTCTAATGGTATTTTGAGCACGCGTCGTTGTCACTTTCCGAATACGGACCTTGACAAAAAGGTTTTATATTTTCCTTTTACTGATCGAGAGGATAAACGATAGCAATATATCACCATTTAACCTTTTATTATTAACAAGAAATAATATCAGACAGTGGAGTTGATTGTTCCGCGGAACCGGATTGCCTTGACGAATTTATCTTACGGACTGTTTAAAGTTCTATTTAATTTTAATGACAGAAAATGAAATCTTTAGATATAATAACTGTTTAACATGTTTTTGTAGGACATGGGTAATATTAATGACATTTAATTACTTAATGTTAAAACTTGGACAAAAGTAATAAAGGAAGAAAGTTTTACGTGTTAAATTAAACTCTATAACGTCACGTCGCGTCGTGTCAATATTGCAAAATAGTTTGGAAAATCCAACAATGCACGCCTCATAAACGTTTTTTTTTTAAATAATTTATTTGTAAAAATAAATAACTTTTAAAGGAGCTCAATAACAAAAATCAATAGGGATCCTCCTTAGAATATGTGAAATCTTATTTAATACTGTATTTCTCAATCTATTGCTTACATTTCTATTAAGCGAGAAGACTCACCGACGCACAGACGAACGGACCGCATTCCATATATTTTTTCAATTACATTTTTTGTTATGTAATCTAAAGTGAATCAATTAGAAAATAAACTAATCTTATAATTTAATGTCTGTAGTTTGACGTCTAGTTAAAAGTATAAGAACGATTTTATTAGGATACGAGCGTTACCTACTGTAAATTAATTATTATTGTACCACAGGTCTTTAAACTTTGATTGTACTATGCCTATAACCTTCGCGTGATTGCAAGCAATAGGTTTACAAACTTTTACCGTAATCTGATTGTATGGCATGGCAAAGCATAAAATACGAACAAACAAACATAAATTTGTAAATATTAGATATTATATCCATAATGTAGAATAGGCCTTTATTTTTTACGAATCATACTTTACATGCCGATTTTGCAAGCTAGTTTAAAATAAAATTAATAATTTGCAAAACAAATGCGTTATTTGTCTGTCAATTTCTAAATAATCAGAGGATTTCGAGCGGGAAATCAGTCACATTAAATTTTAATTAACTACTTTGGCAAGCTACTCAAAATGTTACCTAATCGATTTTCAGATGGATACTAAAGGTACCATCATATTGGAGTTAAACATTGATTTTAATAGTAGAATTTCTTGTACTATTATTTATTCTGTGGTAGTATTATCAAATTGTTTGCGGGGTTGTGAGAGCAATAAACGGTATATCGGGGTTTCCGGATGATTTAACAACAAAGTCTCAGAAAATATACAAGGTCTCTCTATCACCAAGGTTAAAAAAATTATTTAAAACAAACTAAAAAATGAGGTGGTTGCTTCCAAGCTGTTTCTTAAATAAGTTTTCTAAGTAGTCTGTACAACCTGCGTTCTTATTATATAATTTTACTTTGAAATAAAGTCCCACTGGCCAGTTCTTCCCAGGACAGGGTTTTTTTCGAACCAGTGGTATAAGTAAAAAATTACTTCCAATAAGAATTACTTGTTAGTATTGAATAAAAAGTTATTCTATTGTTTTCATTGATTTATATATTACACTTGTCTTGTATAACTCAATGACTGTATTCCTTCACTGCGGCGTAACGTATGTATTTTTGTGAAGACTTTTTGGATTAAAATTTTATAAATTTTAATTGTTAAGCATAATAAATAGAAGTCTCAATGGAGACTAGCCAAAAACGCAATAACTGATTTAGGCTCGATCCCGGATTCGAACCCGGGAGCACAATATTTTAATCAGCGCTTCGACCATAACCATACGTTGGTTATGATCCAAGCGCTGCAAGATCATAAGTAAGAATATTAAAGATGCAAATCATGCAGTAACTTCGACGTTTTTGATAAAAGCAATTTAATTTTTTTCCAAAATGTCATGTTTTTTAATACATTTTGCAATATTTTTATTACTATCAAAATTATTAGCTAACTCAAAATTATTAGTTTCTTTCAAAATATTCACTTATGAATAAGGTTATCCAAGAGCAGGAAACGCATAATTTAATTCTTGAAAAGGCTTATATCCACACACACTCTATCAGCACTAGTGTGTAAGAACCCTTTGCTCTCAAACTGCACGTGAGCCTTGTCGTCCGATTTTGTTTTCACTGACCGACAAAATTATTAATTGAGCTTTCACTGGCCTGTGAACCGGCGCGTTGTTAATACCTTATAGTACAGTCGTCTCACCGTAATACTATGAACTTTATATCATAACCATAAGACTGATTTTTATTTACTTCGTAGCGTTTGATGTGAAGTACGGTTTAAGTATTTGATGAGTCGTTTGGTAACAATAGCGACTACTAGCCGCTATTGTGATCCGACTACTAGACTGTTTGGGTTGTAACTTTATGTTATTTTATTATGACCCTATTTTCCGGCTTAAAATAGCTTTCAATATAAAGCAAGTAATCGCCGTTGCAGACCAAGTTCCAATTGCTCAGTATTAAGAGTTTAGTTTTGTAATTTATTTAGATAAAAACTAGGTGACGGCTCCGTGGCGCAGTGGTTTAGCAATGAGTTGCTGCGCTGGGGGGCGCGGGTTCGAATCCCGCACGGAACAAGTATTTGTATGGTCTACAAATAATTGTTCCGGGTCTGGATGTTTGTCCTTGTGTAATTTGTGTTTGTAAACTGCCTCCACGATACAGGAGAAAATCCTAGTGTGGGGGTAACGTTATTAAAAAAAAACAAAAAAACAAAAAAGGTGTATTTTAAAATTACTCTAAAAATACGTTAACTTTAAATTATTTCAATCTTTAAATGTTTTAATTCACATATAGTGATAATATGACGTTCATAATGATTATATTTTCTGATCAATTTTGGCCATGATATTGTAGTTTGTTTTTTATAGATTAAGGGTGACAAACGAGCACATAGTCCACGTGATCTTAACATCTACATCTATTAACGAATAAGAGTCAAAATGGAGATGCGTTGTCAACCCTGAGGACTAAAATTATGCCTCATTTCCAGTAAAAATGGTCCCCGCTCTTCTATACTCATCATACTGTAACGAACAAACGCCTTAATATAACTGCAGCGTTGCTCTACCATGTAGATATTTTTTTCATTAAATGGAACCATTTAACAAACTAACTTTAAACTTGCATAATTTTTTCTGCCTATATTGAAATTAAAATGTGCGTTATAAGTTGTATTACTAATCAAGAAAATATGTATTTTGACCACGTCACCATGGGAAAATGGAATAATGAGGAAAGCGTAATGTATTGTGGGAAGCACTACGAAATTTTATTTATTGTATACGTGACTTAGTCACGCAACCTTGTTACGTTGATTTTTTCTTTTATTTTTATTGGTGACTATCACATTTTGCGGTTTAGCTATGTCTACTAGAGCGTGAGCCCTTAATCATTGGTGTATCTAGTTATTTTCTAGGGGCACTGGCCCCTAAAAAGCTCAATATACGCAATTATAATTAACCAAGTTAAATTAAATATGTTGATTCCTATGCTGTAGATTATACATTTTAGTGTTTATGTGTGAAATTTTAAGGCTTAATCTATAATCTTAAGTAATCTCATATACCGGGGTGGCTACGACCATTATACCAATGCCTTTATTTCGTTTCGTCTGAATTTTTCATTAGCATGCAGTGTCAATATTTACTCCCGACACTATCTCCATTTTAGTTGAAAATGAAACAATATAATAACATTTTAAATCATCTAAAACATTTTCGATGTTGGTATATTGCCAAATATTCATTTAAAAATCATCAGCAATCAAAATATAGATGCCCTAAGAACTAAGTTTGAATGCGACGTTGCTCTGAATTAAAGCTTAGCCAGTCTATTCACATATTGCTTATTTACGCTTGTATTCTTTGAAATAGTGATTCTGTTCCGGTACATTTACGTTGCTCTGCCAGCGTTGACGTTTTAAGCTCATCCAACTTATTTCTAAAAGTTATAGTTAGGGTCACATTTACAAATATTCGTCAATTGTTTGGTATTGGTCATTTCATTTCGAAAGTTCCGACGCGCCACTACGACGTAGTGTAACCTCGACCGAGGTCACGCAGTGTCTGATCTATCCGCGTTATGTCGTCAGGTTGTTGAGTCATGTGGACGTATCAAAGGAACTGGTCACGGTCGTCGTCAATACCAGTCTGTTTGCACATCGAAATAGTCTTCACATGATTTCCAAAACGTTTGGGGTTCCGTATTTAAATACGAGTTTTTCTAAAAATTCTCAAGTAGTATCAGATATTAATTTTTTCTTGTTTATTAGATGCATCTAGTTTTATTTTTCAAGTTTTGTGTTTTTCAATAATGCAATAACTAACGTGCTACTTGTCCACCTAATGGTAAGATGCTACTGAAAGACAAAGAAGGCCACAAGAAAATTACATTAGATTAGAGGATCTTTTATTCTTACACGTGCACTTTTTGATAAAAGTATGAATAAGAGTATTGAAATAATTTAGAATAATAAAAACATTTGCTTCATGGGGGTATAGCCTCGTAACTCGTAAGCAAAATGTAGGGCAGTATCTCACTAAATCGAGTGACGACTGAAAACGAATACAAGAAGTCAATGGATGCAGGCGGCTCAGGACTGTGCTTTATGATTTTCCTTGGTATTCCTACATTTATTATTTGGCCTGTGAGGGGCTGTAATGATCGTGACGAGGACATTTATGTTCGCTAATTTTCAGTGGATTTTTGAAAAAGCTGTAATCATGAGAATAATTACTAATAAAAAGATTTATTTAATTGTAGAAGCAATTACAGAATTTTAAACATTTTCCGAATACCCTTTAACACAGTTAGGTAATTAATTATTGCAATACGTGTACCACATAACTGAAGTATTAAAACCATGAAGCAAATACAAAGTATTAGCTTCATGATTAAAACTAATCATTCATCAGAATAAGAAGTGTAAGAAAGTTTTATTTTATCCTCAAAATTGTTTGACCTACAACCTGCAAACAAATTAGCTTAGCAATTTTTTAAATGTCACACTATGTTTTAAGTTGCATCCTAATTATAATAACAATCGAATTTAAATTAAATCGATTCGTTGTTTCGCAGGAAAAGGAGGTTAATGTTCCTTTTTAGAATCACAGTGTCGAAAACTAAAATGACCGCGTTTTACAGAGCGTATTAATCGTTGACCAGTCGCCAATCTCATATTATACTGTCAGTTTAATTATACGTTATAATTAACTCGCAATTTGCGAAATGTTCGTATCGAACTTAAATCATATATTCATATGATTCCTTAGTTTGTTTTCTTATGCAAAAGATAATAATAAAGGATGATGATGGTGATCGTTAATATCGAGCGTAGCGACTCTATTAACAAGATGCTTATTTGCTTAGTACTTACTTTATCAGGAGAGTTTAAAATCAGTTATTGAGTTTTTCTTTCAAGTAATTCTCAGTAACAGCCCCTCGTTTGTGTTTCAACCCCTCGGAAAGCAAGTAAAGCCGTTGGTGTTGCGCCTGATCTCTATCTGGTCGCGTCGGATTACCATACCATCGGACTATGAGAGTGAGGGAATAGACAGTGCACCTGTGTTTGCGGATACACTTGGGCACTATAATCCTCTCTTAAGCATATGGATAGTCTCAGTTAAGACCGCCGCCGTGACCGAAATTCGGTCTGTAAGACATTATCAACGGAGCAGGATTACTATAATTATAGTCACTTATAACTTATAGTACTGTCGATTCAAACAAAGAACACTTCAAAAAAAAAGCAAGGACGAAGATGGGATGCTCGCAATCTGTATTTATTCGGCCTCACTATACCCTTCAGATCAAAACACTGTGCAAGCATCGCATGCTTGGTACCGCCAAATAGATAAGATGGTGTTACTTACCCAACGGACTCCTAGGCAGAAAATGTGTCCTGTCATCTATAAAAATAGGTAATGCTAGTCCGAGAGAGCTTCAAGCTCTAGGCGACGTGGATGCAGTGTAAGAAAAACGGGGCTAATCTCAATACAACTAGAACCAAAGTGTCTTGCATATTCTAGATATGAATGTACATGGTAGAGTTACGCTGCAGCCATATTATGGATATTATTGTACCGGTTTAGTGCTGTTGTAATTCATGTGGTAGGTGTAGAGAATCGTACACCGTTTTTACTGAAAACAAGTCTCTCTTTATCTTAGTCTTCAATTGGACTGTCTGCTCGTTTGTCGCACTCATTTTATAAAAACATAGTTTTCTCTGGTTTAGATTGGTTCTGGTCCGCAGAGTAGCAGCCAGGCACTCCGGCCACGTTGATTGTTGGATCGTTCGAGTGAACAGAGGTACTTGACCTCGCCTTCCCACATCCGTTCGAGAGACCGAGCAATACAATCTGAGTAGGATTACAATGCCCTAAAGGCAGAGACGCTACAATAAGAAATTTTATAGCTGTCCTAATAACTCACGAAAAAGATGAAATATAATAACGTAATAAAATTTGTAAATAGTTAATAGCTGTGTGCCGGTGACGCAAGAGAATCCATTATTTTATTTCTTTATTTTAAAAATGCCAAGAGGATCTTATAACTTCTTATATATTGCGGTATAGCCATCTTGTTCACTGTTACCGATACAGCCTATTAAAGTCCACTGCTGCAAGGCCTCCCACATAGATTGCCTCATCGAGAGATATTTGCCACAGTCGCCACGCTTGGCAAGTGGGTTGGCAACCGCAGTTTTTTTATTTTTAGTCATTATTAGGAAGACGCTTCTGCCCACCTCCTGCTTTGTTTTCCTCTGTCGCCTTTTACGACACCCACGGGATGGTATGGGATAGTAAATATTATTTCTAATCCAATACTTTATTTTTTCCTGTGTTATCGTAAGAGACGGCTGTGAAAAATGCCGAAATGATCTTATAACTTCTAATATATATCGCAGCATAGCCATCTTGTTCACGCCGGATATAAAATGCTCAGACTGGCGATAGGAAGCAGTGTTAAAACTGCGAGATCGTCAATGCGCCTGCCAAGAGGTATGGCAATTATGGCATATGGAGCTTTTGTCACATCTAGTGATAATGGGGTGCGAATAACAATTTAGTCATCATTTAAATTAATTGGAATATTGAATTTTTTTTTATAGTATAGGGTGACAAACGGGCACACAGTTCACCTAATGGTAAGTGGTTGCTGTAGCCCATAGACATCTACATTTATCCTCGTTTGCGAATCAAAATGCAGAAGCGTTGCCACCCGTGAGGACTAAGATGGAATGCCTCGTTTCCATTAAAAAGGGTCACCGGTTCTCTACACTCATCATACGAAACACAGCAGTATCAAGCTGCTATTTTACGCTGGTATTCTGTGAGAGCGTGGTCCTTCCCCGGTCGAGCCGATCCATTCGTGCTACAACTATACTACTAATATAGCTGCAGCATGGCTCTACCACGTAAAACTACTTTATTTTTAACTAAATTTCGTCGAAGTTTCGCACGCTTACTTGATGACTTACACCGTGTCATATAAAATACTAAAATATTGTTATGCTAACATCTAACTAGACTTAACGAAGCCAAAAATAAAAAAAAATCCTATCTGTAGGTTTCTTATTTTAAAAGCAAGAAATTAAATTATCAGCCTACGTTTATCTCCTCATCTGTTTATCTGACACAGGCCTTCTATTTTGATTTGGAGACCGTCACGTTGACATAATATGTTAGCAACCTTTACATGTCATCGAAATGGTAAGAAAGTCCTACGCATGGAATACTATTTGTGTATGTATTGTAGTACTCGTATTCTATGGTCCTACGTATAGTTTATCATATTTTAATAAGGGGCATAATCTAAAATGTTTTTATATTTTGCTCGACTGAGGTGGAGTCCAAAAGGCCATGTCTAATTTATGTTTGTAAAACGCTTCTGCGATATGTGAGACAATCCTAATGAGTCCTAGTAATATACTTTAAAAAAATGTATGGTAGGTATTCATGAGTATATATAAAAATATATAGGTGTATTTGTAAAGTGTTTTAGATTTAATAAGATGTTATCTCGTAGTAGTTGCTATCTATGTCACTTCATATCTCTATTATCTAAAACTATATGGGTAAACAGTACTAATGTTGGCACTCCTCCATTGATTGGGGGACTGAGGTGTTTGACGTCCCGATGTCATAGTTAGCCCGGCTACCTTCAGTTTTTCAATATTATCGGACCAAAAATTAATCAAAAACTGAAGGTAGCCGGACGTTATTTTATCGTTGTGAAAAAGAAACATCGGCTTTTTTAATTATGCCAATGGCTATACTTTAATTTGTTTGACAACATAATGATTGGCATATATATCAATCACTATACTTTCTTTCTTTTGTCCGAAATCTATCTTGACACTGCCAATTACTGTATCCTTTGAGTAGTGCCAATGATTATGACTTACCTTTTTCATATTTTAGATTGATGAACAATACCGATAAGTCATTAAGAGCGGGCGCTGTGGAAGCTATGCAAATGGAATTATTTGAAGGAATTTAGTAAACGGAGAATGAATTGTCTTATTTATTCTAGTTTTAAAATCGAATATTATTTTAAAATATATATTCTGTGTTATTCGTATTTTGTATCAGATGAAATTCCTACATGTTAAATATGACTTTTTCTGCCTTAATTAAGATAAATATGATGTATTTTTATTTCCGGTTGTAAGTTACCACCAAAAATCAGTTGTAAAGAAAGCTATAAACCTTGTACACTACTTTCGCAACTGACAGACCGGTTCCGATAAAATTAAAGAGGTGAGTCGCTGTAGGGGAGCCAGTTCGTTGGAAAATATTTTTTAACAAAAAACTAAGAGCTTATTTATCATGAATAAATTCTGGTATACATACCTTCACGGTTTGTGTTAATTAAAACAGTTGACACTGTGTATCTAACCTACAGTAAAGTAAAACGGAAAAGGCCATCGATCACAGATAATAGACTTTCAAAATAATATAATAAAGGAAACGGAAATTAAACTTTCTCGGAAGAGCATGTTGCCATCTTAATTAGTTCATATTTCCTGAATAAAATCTATTATTTGAATGTTACGTCCATCTAAATTTTTATTTAATTATTTTGAATATTAATAATTATTTACAATACAACATAAATTAATGTTACTTTTATCTAAGCAATACTGTGAGTAAATTATCGTTGTACACCTTCACTTATATTAGGTATAAAATATCAATTTCGTAACGTAGAATAGTTCAATGTAGTTCAATGATATTTAATAAATTTCTTGATTGTTTATGCTTATATCTTTATACCTTTGTCATTACTATTAATTGAGACAGTAATTAATTAAATTGACTTGAGGTAAGACGCTTGTAATTGAAATGCACTCGCTCCATATCGCACCATTTACCATTTTCGATAGAATAGATATACGAGTATGGTTCCATTTTTAAATTTTTAAGTAGTATAAAAATAGAATCAGATATATACAGGTTATAGAACTATGTTATTATTTGACGAGTTAGATAAAATTATTATTTAGATAATGCACGGCATTCGAATGTTATTTTCAACAATTCTAACAACAGCCCGGCTAGCTCAGTCGGTAGAGCATGAGACTCTTAATCTCAGGGTCGTGGGTTCGAGCCCCACGTTGGGCGCAACTTTTTGAGCTTTTAAATTTTCTTAAATATTTATTAAAATAATAAGTATATTATTATATTATGTCATATAAGTTTTTTTTGCATGCCTTAAGCACAAAATGCGTAGGTATGTTCTGCTAGCGCCTAAAATGAAGATTCCAACGTTTTGTCGCATAAAATCGTATCTAACAATCATATTGAAAATATAAATTATATAAACAGCACATTGGCAGAAAGATAAATGATTGTTGAATTAATTTGCGTTTCAAGCATGCACAATTGAATTTACCAATAGTTTTTTTAATATTTTTATTATGGTAGTATTTATTTACTTAAGCTTTATATTCGCACAAAGTACAAAAAGGCGAACCACATGGCATTCTCTACCAATCTACCTCGAAGGTTAAGCAGGGAATATATTATAAATATCTTACTTATTATAAAAATACGTTAATTAAAATTGTCATAAATTATAATCCTTAATGTTTTTTTTTATTGGTAAATGAATCATTTCCTCTCAATATAGTGCCAGAACGTTGGCTGCGCTTCCTCGCTGAATGGCGTAATTTTTTTTTTAAATGTGGCGCTGAGTTTCTTGCTGATTCTTTCCAGGACAGAGATTTTTTTTCGAACCAGTGGTAAATTAAACGCAGGAGTGATTTTCAATAAGTGTTATTAATTTATAATTATATTGAATAAAGAAGTTTCTGTTCTTTTGCCTTTGAGCGTAGGTAGTCCTTTCTCACCAGCAATGACGACTAGTTGCCAATAGTGATGCTTCAGGATCTGCATCGCACACGTGGGGACCCCAAGGACTGGATAGTCTCTACAGTAAATGGCGCAAATATGTAAGCATCTCTCAAAGATTCCTATTTGCATCATTTACTCAGTTGAGCCCCTATATCCAGCTGTGGACTTGTGAAGGGCTGTAATGATGATGAACTCCGTTCATCCGCTTTTGATACCGCCCTGACTCTACATGAGGTTTTTTTTAAATTATAAATTTATTTTCTTATTAAAAACTATAAATTTATTTACTTATATGAAGGCCGAAAAGCCATAATACTATACTATCCAAAAATAAACGTAATTGCGATAGTCGTCCTTAATTATTTGTTATTATTACATTTGATCTGTGTTTGCGAACTATGTACGTAAGCAAAACTCGACCGCGCCGTCTCGTCCGATGAATATTCAAGGTCCGAGATAAGGAAAAGAAAGCGTGTTCGACTTCACAGAGTAATTTAGCACAGATCCAATAATATTTTTGCGAATTAAAAACAATCTAATATAATTTTCACATCTCGCGAGCAACCTGAGCTCGATCCCCTCTGGCACCAATGAAATTGTTAATAACATTGTATTTAAGCCCTGATTTACCACATGCTTGACGGTGAAGGAAGACATAGTGAGGAAACCTGCGTGCCTGAAGAATAAAATATTTCGAAGACAAGTAAAGTTCGTCACTCGACGTTCTTGCAGCATGGGGCCATGCCATGACCGGAGAAAGACCACGCTCTCACAGAATACCAACGTAAAATAGCAACTTAACGCTACTGTGTTTCGTATGGTGAGTGCAGAAAACCGGAGAGCCTTTTTACTGGAAACGAGGCGTTCCATCTTATTTCTCACGGGTGACAACACATCTGCATTTTAATTCGTAATCGAGGATAGATGATGATGGACTGTGTGCTCGGTTGTTACCATTATCCTATTAAAAAAAAAAACACGAGTTGTAGCAGCTCTGCGGACATACTTATTACTCTTAAATTCTTTTACAAATGCAAGGGGCTTTGACGTAATTAGACTGTATAACCTTAATTTATTTTCCTTTAAGTAACATTTTAACCTTTTAAAGATTGACTTAATTTCAAAGTTCATTCAATATATTCGATAAACACAGCGAAATTTAATAACCTCAAAATAACAACTTAGTAATTCAAGACCACACAAAAAGCCGCCATTAAATCTGCGAAAAATAAACAATAGCTGATCATAAACAGTGTTTGCTTATTGTGGCCGCCTGCCAACTTCTTCAATCAAATGTCAAGTTGATGGTCACGCCCTATGGTCACGCCGTCGTGTCGTAAGCTCGTAAGCTCGTAAGTCGTGTGTTTGTTAAAGACTTGTTGACCCGCTTACATTTGCTATTGAACACCTAAAGGGAAAACGAATGAGGGCAAATAATCTTCCACTCACCAGATGTCGCTAGTTTGATTGAGGTAAAGTATTTTGTTACACAGTGTCAGTTAATTGAGAAATTAGTTTTAAATAATAGTTTATCAGTTTCTAGCGTATTATATTAATACACAACATAATGCGTCAGTGGTTTGATTTTTAATTTTTTGCACTTTATAACTCTTTTTTTTTAAATCGGCTTTTAGTTATGTTTTATAGTTTGGTTTATTCATTTTTAATGTAATTAATATAAAATATAACTAATAATACGGAAAGAAACCCTTAAGATTACATTTTCCTAAGAAATTATCTTCCCCGCTATGAAATCTGTAAAATATTTTACCTCACTGTAAAGTGGCGCCGCCCTGGTAGCAGAAAAAGTCGTGGATCATTAGAATAGAATAGAATAGAATAATTTTTATTCAATATACATTACATGTGTAATTGTTATTGAAAGTCATTTTTTACTTTACCACTGGTTCGAAAAAAAACCCTCTGTCCTGGGAAGAACCAGCAAGAAACCCAGCGGGACAATTTTTTTAAAATAAATTTTACAATATAAATGATTACGAACTATTTACAAAATTTATTTTAGAAACTGCTTGGAAGCGACCACCTCATTCCCAGGGGTTATTATCAACCATGTATTCATTTATACTATAATAACCCTTTTTATACAGTTTCAGCTTAATAAAACATTTAAACTTGGTAATAGAGAGAACCTGTACACTTTCCGGGACCTTGTTGTAATAGCGTATACATTGCCCCAAGAATGAATTACTGACTCTGTGGAGTCGAGAAACTGGCATCACTAGCTTGTGTTTGTTCCTAGTGTTTACAGAATGTATATCACTTTTTTTACTAAAACTATCTTTGTTTTTGTGAACATACATTAAATTTTCGTAAATATACTGAGAGGCCAAAGTTAATATATTAATTTCTTTAAATTTATCTCTAAGAGACTCTCTCGGTTTTAGATTGTAAATAGCTCTAATGGCCCTCTTCTGTAAAACAAAAATAGTTTCTGAATCAGCCGCATATCCCCATAGCAAAATCCCATAAGACATTATGCTATGGAAATAACTAAAATAAACTAATCTAGCTGTCTCGACACTAGTGAGACCTCTAATCTTTTTTACAGCATAGGCTGCAGAACTTAGTCTGCTTGCTAATTTGGATATATGGGGGCCCCACTGAAGCTTTGCGTCAAGAGTGATGCCAAGAAAAACAGTAGATACAACAGGGCTCAATTCCTCCCCATTTAAAAACACATTGGTATTCAGATTTTTAACATTCGTTGTTGTAAATTTAACACAATTAGTTTTATTTCCGTTCAAATGCAGATTATTAACGTTAAACCAATGCACTAATTTTGATATAGCATTATTCACTTCGTCACATTTAAATGATTGACGTTTAAGTTTAAAAATCAAGGAAGTATCATCAGCAAATAATACTATATCATGACTATCCCCTACAAGGTGAGGTAAGTCATTAATATACACCAGAAACAGGAATGGGCCGAGAATCGAGCCCTGAGGAACACCCATTAGTACAGGTGACCCGGAAGAACTTTTACCATTGATAATAACCTTCTGCTTTCTATTACTTAAATATGAAATAATAAGTTTAAGCGCTGTGTTCTTGACACCATAGTACTGTAGCTTCCTGATTAATGTCTCATGGTGAACACAGTCGAAGGCCTTGGAAAGGTCACAAAATATACCCAAAGCATCCTCTGAATTCTCCCATGCACAAAAAATATGTTTAATAAGCTCAACTCCAGCGTCAGTTGTCGAGCGACCCCTTGTAAAACCGAATTGATTTTTATGTAGCAATTTATTAATATTAAAAAAACTTAACATCTGATCTAAAATAATTTTTTCAAAAATTTTACTTAATGTTGGTAGTACAGAAATTGGTCTAAAATTGGCGGGGTCTATTGTACTACCAGATTTAAATATAGGTATGACTTTACTATGTTTCATTAAATCAGGAAACACACCAGATTCGACGCTTATATTAAATATAGTGGCTAGATAAGGTGCTAATATATCTATTATAGATAAAATAACTTTAACGGAAATCCCCCATAAATCTGCCGTTTTCTTAACATCAATAGCTTTAAAATATTTAACGATATCTTTTGGCAGTACTCTATGGAATTTAAAAGTATTAGAACAAGCCTTTACATTTTGTTTGAGCAATGATTCGGCGACAGTAGGAGAAGAATTTAATGATTTTGTTGTCAAAAAAGGAACATCAGTAAAATGTTTCTCAAAAGCCATAGCAACTTCTTGATCAGATCGCGTTAAATTATTGTTAATATTCAATTGAAAATCCGAGTTGCGCGGTTTGACCTTGCCCGTTTCACTATTTATTATTCTCCAGGTCATTTTTATTTTGTCGGATGCAGTTTTAATTTTGTTGCTTAAATGTAAAGCCTTAGCAGTGGAGCACACTTTTTTAAATATTTTAGAATATGTTTTTACATAATCTCTAAATATAACACTACTATTATTACAAAAAAATAATTTAAAAACATGCGTGAGTGTCGTGGAACACTCGATTGGAATGAAGTTCCTTTCATAGTATATTGTTATTGTTAAACGTATTATATTATTAATTAAGAAATACATATTATAATGAATTACTAGCATCTATTAAAATGAAGCGTCATTTAAAATAATATTTCTTTCATGGCAATATAAGAAAAGTGCGAGGGAGATGGATATTATTTCATCTCGCTTCCTAATAGCCCCCAAGGCCGTCTACACTATATAAAGGGTCGTGACGGTAAAATCTTACACTTTTTTTAGCCCCCACCCCCATGCGCCAAGTCCGTACCGTGCTATAAGGAACTTCGTTCCAAATTTTCATCTATCATTTGTTTTACAGTATTTAATAACTTTAAAAGATGCGAAGTATGATTTAAGCAAGATTGTTTTTTTCTTTCTATTACGTAAAAAAACATTACTCTACACGATTATTCTCTGGAGGCTTTTCACTTTATAAATAAATTGCAAAAGGACAAATAATCTAACGCTCAGCAATAATTTGTAGACAATAGTATATTTTACGTGGTAGAACCATGCTACAGCTATATTAGAAATATAGTAATTGTAGCACGAATGGGTCGGCTCGACCGGGGAAGGACCACGCTCTCACAGATACCAACGTAAATTAGCAGCTGAACGCTGCTATGTTTCGTATGGTGAGTATAGAGAACCGGCGACCCTTTTTCCTGAAAACGAGGCATTCCATCTTAGTCCTCACGGGTGACAACGCATCTGTATTTTGATTTGTAATCGAGGATAGATGTAGATGTCTATGGGCTACAGCAACCGCTTAACCATTAGGTGGACTGTGTGCTCATTTATCATCCTTATCCTATAAAAAAATACATTGATCCGTGTAAGTTTTACCTCTGCGTTTCGCTTGGTGAGTGCAGGTGGCCGGAGGCCCTTTTTACTGGAAATGAGGCATTCCATCTTAGTCCTCACGGGTGACAACGCAACTACATTTTGATTTGTAATAGAGGATAGATGTAGATGTCTATGGGTCGCAGCAGCCACTTACCATCAGGTGGACTGTGTGGTCGTTTGTCACCCTTGTCCTATAAAAAAAAAAAGTTTTGAACCCGCGGCACGGATTACCTAATAGTTACCCCGCGGCACCGAGGTACAGCACCATATACATATACACCATTTGCTCCGTATACAGTACCATTCGCTTAGCATATGAGTTTTTTTATCTACTCATGTGCGCTTAGTCACTGTGCTACCGAGACGCCACTGAGCTTTAATCAATCAATAAATCAATTTAATTATTCGTATATATTTAAGGTACTTTTGTGAATATAAACTTTTCAAGCTTGGGCCAGTTGGCAAACATTACTTGAAAAACTACTGACCAAGCTAGGCCTGGGCTTGGTAAAAGCGGAGCCAACTCGGGTAATATTTTTCTTTTACTAAATCTATTCTTTGATACCCAAATTATTTTTTCATTAATTGAATTTTAATTACATTTCTTATTAAATGAGAATAATAATCAATAATCAATCGTGATAGAATCAGTAACGATTGTATCCGTACAGAAACTAAGTAGTGAACGTAGCCAACCGTTTTAGTAAGCTGAAGTGGCAATGAGCCGACCATATTACTCGATGGACCTACCACCGATGGGGAAAGAAAGGGGAAGAACAGTTCGATAGTGGCAGACTCGTAACGATAAGTGGATATGTAATGAAGATGAGGATGAATCAATGAAGGCATCCACGACTTTTTCTGCCACCAGGGCGGCGCCACTTTAGAGTGAGGTAAAATATTTGACAGATTTCATAGCGGGAACGATAATTTCTTAGGAAATTGTAATCTTTAAGGTTTCTTTCTGTATTATTAGTTATATTTTATATTAATTACATTAGAAATGAATAAACCAAACTATAAATATAACTAAAAGCCGACTTTAAAAAAAAAAGAGTTATAATGTGCAAAAAATTAAAAATCAAAACACTGACACATTGTGTTGTGTATTAATATAATACTCTAAATAATGATAATGTATTATTTAAAACTAATTTCTCAATTAACTGACACTGTGTAACAAAAACTTTACCTCAGTCATAACTAGCGACATCTGGTGAGTGGAAGATTATTAGCCCTCATTAGGGGGATTATTGTACTGTTAGAGTTTATTCATTTTAAATTTACCTAGTTAGTAGCGCAATTTTATTAATTAAATACAAATTACTTTTTATCTTACTCTAAGATTGTATTCTGTTTTGTAACTTCTCTGTAACGACAGCAATAAGACCGTGACGTATGTATACGCAAATACGGTATTTTTACGAAACGGTGCACAATGAAGACGTTGTTACACTAAGAGCGAAACATTTGTATCGAATAACCTGTACGTGCAATTTCCTGGCAATAAAATAATTAATATGGATGTTTAAAATTTGGAAACCATTACTGCTAAACGGCAGGATTATTTTTCCGCCTATTGGAGTCCGTCTGGGCAAAGAATATAATATATGGCCTGGGTAAGCAGTCCTGCCTAATTTAAGCCGGCCCTTTTTACTGGAAATGAGGCACTCCATCTTAGTCCTCACGGGTGGCAAAGCATCTGCATTTTGATTGGCAAACGAGGATAAATGTAGATGTCTATGGGCCACAGCAACCACTTACCATCAGGTGAACTGTGTGCTAATTTGTCTTCCAATCCTATAAAAAAAGCGATACCTACTTGTCCCGCTTTAACTTATGATATTGTTAGGGGCCTATCTTTGCCCGTCTGATATGCTCCTGCTAAAGTTTCAACATAGAGGGCGCTTATTTTAGCTGGATATTTATTTCTATAAATATTCACGAATAGGCTTTTATAATGATTAATTTTTATTATTTAAATGGGTTACACTTTAGGTTTTACAAGGAAACCTTGAAGTCTGGGAAATATTAAAATAAAAAGATAATAAACATTTTTTCGAAGACGTGTAGTCCGCTAACACGCATTGAGGCAGCGAGGCGGACACTTGCTTGTCCTAACCCCCTCTCAGAAGTCAGAGAAGA
This sequence comes from Parnassius glacialis, assembly GCA_033319125.1. Lineage (NCBI taxonomy): Eukaryota > Metazoa > Arthropoda > Insecta > Lepidoptera > Papilionidae > Parnassius > Parnassius glacialis. The sequence continues at coordinate 9,149,986 of JAVANC010000001.1, read as the reverse complement.
CCTGTGCCCAGCTGTGGGACGTATACTAGTAACTTTTGTGAGTTTTATAAATTTAAAGGGCACTCTATAATTTTAAAGAAATCCTTCATCACTTAGGGGGGAAATGGAGCATCAAGATTTTATTGTACCTGTTTAATCGACATTCCAGTTGTTACCTTGTACTTGTGATATTCTTTAGACCACTCAAAATGGTAAAAAAATTAAACGTTTAATAAAAAGTAAAAACCGACTTCAAACACTGAAAAAAATTATTTCATATGTGTAATAGCATTGAACTTCTGAGCTTCACCTTCACGCGCAATTATTAGACACACTAACACTATAATATGCACCGAAAAATACAATAACCAATAACACAACAATTACATACATTAAAAAACATTTGGAGATAATGTCATAATATGTTATATTTTATTAATCCTATGTGTAGTTTGGAAAAATGCTAGTAATCGGAGAATAATAAATGTTTTCTTGCTCTCCTGTAATTTTTAAATATTGAGGTTCGCCCCTTTGCGGCGTTAACGACGAATTATGAACAATATTAATGATAGTACTAATTGAATAAGTTTAATTTATAAAAGCAAATCATTGGAAATAAAAGGCTTTTTTTTATTATGTGCACCGAAAACTAATATGTTGTGGAGATTATTTTATATTTTTTTTGTTTATGAAGTTGCTTCTTACTAAAAGTTTAACTATGAATTACTATTTTCTTACTATTCGTTTACGGCGGAAATGATATGAAGACTCAGCAGGTTATGTAACACGTACTTATAGATGCAAACAATAACATTGAGTTGCGTAACTTATACCTACTGAAATACGTTTGTAAACAAAAACATGCAAATTTCTTGACGATATGTGAAATTCAATAAGCAATGTGTTGTTATCGATGTGTTTTGAAAAATATGGGCGATGAACTTATGGAAAACAACATAATTTTTTAAAATAATAATAGGGTGACAAACAAGCACACAATCCACATGATAGTAAGCTGGATGTTGTGGCACATAGACGTCTACTTCTATCCTTGATGAAGAATCGAAATGCAGATGTGTTGTCACCCCCGAGGACTAAGATGGAATGTCCCGTTTCCAGTAATTAGGGTCTCCGGATCTCTACATACAGATTACTGTACTGTCGTCCAGACCGAATTTCGTTCACGACAGCCAATCTCAACGGAGATTAGCCATCTGCACGGGACAGGATTATAGTGCCCGAGGGTATGCGCAAGCGCAGGTGCACTCTCTATTCCCTCGCTCTCATAATACGATGACGGCATACCGCCACGTCCGCAGAGAGATCAGGCGCAGGTCTAACAGCTATACGTGCTTTCCGAGGCACGGAGGTTATGCAGCACCTACTTCCTGACTCCGCCGAGCTGTTGCGAATTTCATGACAGAAAATTCCCATAACTGATTTTGGGCCCGATCCGGGATTCGAACTCAGGATCTCATGAATAATCCACAAGACTGACGAGGCAGTCTGTAAATACTTTTCTATGTAATATTACCTTTAAAAGAATGTTTAAAAAAGGGTATACCTGCAGAGTTTCTTTCGCCGTTTCTTCTCCGTTAAGAAGAACCTTATTTTGAAACTGTACCAGATTTAGTAAGTTTAAAAAAACGACATTTGACAAACGAAATTTCTTTTCTTACGAGTCGTTGTTGTGTTCTACAAGACTAACATAGTTGTACAACTTTCTTCTTCTGAACTGTTTCCATAGATTTCAGAGCGTGTACGTAGGTGTAGGCTGTGTCAAGGGGCACAATGTATGCTGCTCTAATACCTACATCTCTAGCCCCAAACACTTTCTTTTTTGCTTTATAATGATAGAGTCTATAACAACGTATCAAGATTTTATTGTACCTGTTTAATCGACATTCCAGTTGTTACCTTGTACTTGTGATATACCTTAGACCACACAAAATAGAAAAAAAAATATTTACATTTAACATGAAGTAAAAACCGAGCCCCAATTCGAGACTTTCTTTTTCGCTTTAATGATAGAGTCTATAACAACGTCATTAAGCGTGCAAAATATTCTTAATTGATTTTATTTTAACATCTACTTAAACGTTTGTTAATTATAAATAGAATAGAAAACTTATTAATATATTAAAATAGTTATTATATTAGAATTCATAACTCACTTTATTTATATAGTGATAAATTTGACTTGAGTTTTTGAAATCTTCAAATAGTTCTTTTAATTATATTAAAACATTCGATTTAGCAGTTTAGCGGTTTGTAAATGTTTGTAAAAAAATATTAAGGCTTAGGCTCACTGTATCACGAGAGTATCGGCACAAGAATTGGTCTGTATTAGAAATACGATATAATAAAAAGGTCATTGCACATGGTTCAAAATGAGTTTATGGATTTTACATGTCCTCCAAATACATGATATTTTTTCTAAAATGAAGGTTAGGACTGTTGTTATCTTTCAACGGATGACTTTGTTAATCAGTTTTTATATATATAAAATTCAAGTAACAAACGAATCTACACGTTCCTACCTATCCTAATACGTTCATAAAAAATATTAACTGACCACAGTGGTCATCTTATAATCGATACTGATGTGATATATTTACAAAACGAAGCCGACTACGATTCCCACTAGAGTTTACATAATCACACCCGTTGCTATTGGAACTGTCATTGATTTTTTACATAACGGCTTTAAAGCATTTAGATTAATTATGCATATAAGCCGTAAATCAGGAAACACTTGAAGTGAATGTAGCAAAACGACAGACCACTACCGCTCTCTTTCTCTCTAAAATGAGAGGACATACATGTGCCTAGTAAGATGTACACTCCATTGCGTTTTCTTCTTGGTTTTCTCACATTTTTGCCACAATCACCATGCTTAACAGGCAATAGCTATCTCACTGATTTACGGTATGGGTATTTTAACCTAGTATAAATACAAGATGGTTATACAGCCATGTATCGGAGACCAACAAGAACTGTTCCTTAACCAAAAAAAATTATGTGGTGATGGATAAGACGATACCTACCACTACCACAATATTTTTATCTCTTCCTGGCTGAATTCGCCTATAGCAGCATCTTCCAATACCATTGGAATCACAATACAACCAGCCACCACAACTATTTTGTAACTGGGGAAAATCGTGGTAGAGATTATTAACAGTGGTAGAGCCACGCGGCAGCTTTTGCTGTCGCACGGATGGGCCGGCTCAAACCGGGGTGGTACCACGACCTCACAGAAAACCAGCGTGAAGTAGAGGTTTACCTCTGCGTTTCGCTTGGTGAGTGCAGGTGGCCGGAGGCCCTTTTTACTGGAAATGAGGCATTCCATCTTAGTCCTCACGGATGACAACGCATCTACATTTTGATTTGTAATAGAGGATTGATGTAGATGTCTATGGGCCGTAGCACTTACCATCAGGTGGACTGTGTGCTCGTTTGTAACCCTTTTCCTATAAATTAAAAAGAATAAAAAAAAGATTGTCTAAATTGAAAACGGTACTAGCCGTTCGTATTTTCGGTAAATTTCGTCACATTTATAACACAATTAAATATTATAAAATCTAAATCTGTGTGGCCTTTCTATTTTGTTCTAGAAGATTTTAGCGTTTTGAAGATATTTGACATGATAAATGCGATAAAATATAATACGTGCTGTTTCAAATCAGATGATCGCTGTAACCTTCGTTTTCACGTTCGACGTTTTGTTTCGTTGTCGATTACTAGCCGATATATTTTTAAACTGATATCCTATTTACTCTTAACTTTCAATCATAGTTACAGAGTGTTACCAACGTAAAGATTTCCAAAATAGTTTGAAATCGAACTGCTGATCCGGAAAACGTTCATTTCTGCACAAATGTTGTGTATATACGTCACGCCTGTAATCCCCGAGGGGTTAGGTAGAGTCCAAAGAGCAGCTCTCCCCACTCGGACTACGTTTAGGCAAAAAAAAAATGGGTATAGATGGAAAAATGTGAAAGAAGTGATAGGCTAGCCCGTTGCATACACAATATCCCATTAGTCTCCTTTTACAACAAGCTTGCCTAGCTTTAGCCTTATAACACTGTTGGCACATTATTTTTTGTTATAAGTCCCATATAAACATGGAACCTATGGCTCCGTGATACGAACCCAGGACTCCGAACGCCGTACTTTGACCACGAAGCAATATATAATATGTTTGTTTACAACCTCGGTGACATTTAAAACTTTCATGACACACATTCACAATAAAACGCTGTACCACAAGTAAACAAAAAACACATCGTAATTCTGAATGCTGACGACGCTTGAGATCAAAGGTCGTAGAAATTTACACTCGATATTGCACATGGGCTTCATATGTTATATTTGTTTTAACTTAGTACCATTATTTCGTTTAAGGAGGTTAATTGTACTTTAAACTTGCGAAGTTTTAATTCTATATTATATGTAATTTACGTCGTATTGTGTAATGAAATATGTAATAAATGTTAAACCTTCTGTAATGCTTACATTTGTATAATACTGACCTAATTCACTTGTGCTCGTGACACTAATCAGTGGCCATATAACCCTCGTTATACTTAGCATACAAGGTGAGGCATAATGTCATTGTAATTTATATTTTTAAACGTCATTAATATTGAGAATTTCTCCTGTATAGTAAATGCAGATACCATACAAAGAGCTTTCGGTGTAGGGTTCGAGTCCGCGGACCACAGCAACCCAGTCTTAGGCACTGTGCCGCCGAGCCGGCAAATTGTTTTGCATTTATATGTTGTTTTTTACTAATCTTTATTTATTTGTTTAATCTTTATCATACATCTAAGGGATATAAAGCGCAGACTTAATGCCTTATGGCATGTCTGCCAGTCAACGCTGATAAATGTTGCGTTATTTTTTAGCAGCTGGGGTACTGTATTTTGTTCATCAATGATTGTCACTTGGCCATTTATAACAAGTCATATAATAGTTAAATTAACAAACAAAAAGGTCTCGTGAAAAGTAGCAGCCTCGTACCGTTTGACGAAGTGTAGGGTGACCCCCACTAGATGGAGTGACGACCTTGTAAGACATGCAGGAAGTTGATGGATGCAGGTGGCTCAGGACCGTGCGTTGTATCATTGTTTGGAGGAGGCCGATATTCAGCAGTGAACTTGTGAAGGGTTGTAATGATGATGGTGATGATGATGAATATTAATTTTTATACCAATATTCATTCGTTACAGCATTTCATAGATTGCCTCATATTGAGGGTATTTGCCATACTAGCCGCTGTTTTTTTTTAAATTTGAGCTGTAATCAGAAAGATGCAGCATCCCCATATCCTGTTTTAGTTCCCCTGTGCCTGCTTTTACGATACCCACGGGATAATATGAGGCAATACCCACGGGATAATATTCTTTTACGCCGCCATTAATTATTATTTTGGTTTATTAATATAATGGTCTCATCAGTAACACACATATACATATTTAAAATACGATAATAACTAAAAAAATATTATCACATAAGTAGTATTAAAGGTATATTTAATACTGCTTATGTGGTATATTTAGTATATAATAAAAATTACATTTTGAATACTAAGTATGATAACTAAACATAAATATTAAATTATATATTTTTTTATTACTTTATTTAAATAATGCATTATGTTTTGGGGTAAATTCATAAAAATAATATTATGTCAACACTACTAAAATTTGGACTTTGTCCTCTCAGAACAATAACTAATGCTTTAGTTCTGAGTTTGCCCTCAAATCAATCCGCTTTTTCTAGCGTAGTAAGTAAATACAATTTTAAAAGGTATGTGATTTACTTTGTCGCATTTATGTAAAACTATTTTAAGCAGTGTATAAAAATGCAAAAGGTAGAGAATCCTATGACTATTATTATATTAATAAAAATATGAGTTAGAGTGTATTTAAAGTATTATACTCTGTATGCGATCTTATTAAAATTTGCCTATTTACTTAGCACCGTGACCTCGTTACTTGCATATTATTTTATGGACTTTGTTCCTACGTTATCGCGTTTAAATCTTATTTTACAATATCACATTTTGGTCGTGACGACGTCACGACATTACGTGCAGTTTTATACATGCCGAACATTCCAATATCATTTCAAACGTGGCTTTATATTTTAATGTAGACGATTGTACGTCGATTTTTGAACGGTCACTTTAACCCTTTCTTTATATTTGCTTGAATCTTCTTTAACTTATAAATAATTCTGTCTTTTCAGATGGATAGCAGTTCAGAAGCGATGGAGCTGCGGCGGGAGCTGGATGCGGTTAAAAGCGCATTGCAGCAACAGTCAGAATCTGTCCTGAAGCAGCGGCATCAACTGGTCGAAGCAGGGCAAGCCCTCGCAGCCCGTGACAAGCGAGCTGCGCAAGAGAGGCGGCTACGGCAAGACCAACTCGCGCTCGTTCTTCGCTCTCTTGTCCTTCTAGAATCCCGCCTTACAAGAGAACAAAGACAAATAAATATATCACTTCAACAGAAGGACAAAATTATCAAATCACAACAAGAAGAAATAGTAAAACTCAAAGCTAGAAAGTCCTATTGCAGCAACTGCCAACAGCTACTCGGATTCACTAGTGAACAAACAAATATTGAAACAGATCCTGAATTCCAGAGCTTAGAAAGTACTGATTCCAGGTTTCCAAATACATTTGTAAGAAGTTGTAGTTATCGCGAAAGAAACTCTCCCCCCGTTTTTCAAAAGAACACGCGACTTAGTAAAAGTTTTCAGCTGCCGAAGAGCGATGTCATATATGGAAACACTAGCTCCAGTGAAGAGGGCAATCATGCGAGTATCAGTAGTAAAGGAACATTCATAAAGAATAAACAAGCGTTTAGCAGACGCGATGTGTTCCGAAGATCAAGGAAGTATTCAGGAAGAAAGAATAACGGAAAATACTCCAATAACATTCAAAAAGGTTATGTTAATCAAGTTAATAATAGTAGTAGTGCTGAAGAATGCATAAGTTTGAGTTACCAAGTTAATCAAGATGATAACGACTCTACAGTCAACCTAATCGCAAATGACATAAGGCGGGCTTCGCTAAAAATAGATCAACTTATTGGCGAAGCAGCTAAAAAGGAGCTCGAGAGTACTCAAAGCGATTCTGATAAAACCTATTCAACAAAAATGGAACGATTACATGGCATCAAAAGACAAGCATCTGATGAAATTAAAGCTAATAGACAACTTTTTCTTAACAATGTGCTCAACGAAGAAAATAATGAAAAGCCTTGGTATTGTAATGTTAGTGATCCAGAGCAAGATGCTGATGATCTAGACCAAAGAAGTTCATTAAGTAATAATAAATCGAACATAAACAACGAATTTGTTATCGCTGATATTAATGGGATTCGTAATGCTGAAATTGTCTATGCCAAGAATGATATTCTGTGTGATAACATTATGAAAAGTAACTTAAACGAAAAATATATTTCAAAATTTGACGATAAAAATAATAACATTGAGGTGAACTTTCCAAAGCAAACTTCTATAAATGAAATTAATGAGAATTGGTACGCCAGCACCAGCGATGCTGATGATAGTCCTCCTAATGAAATTTATAAAAATAATCCTGTACTAGAATGTGTCAACCAAATTCTACTGCAAAATTCTTTAGATGACAGCAGTAATGACAATTCTAAATCTAGTGAATCCCCAAGCCCTAAATCAACGACAAAACGTGTTCAGTTTTCTACTTTAAATAGTATTTCTTACGATGACAAAATAAGAATAAATGGCAGCCATAACACACTTCCAAGGACTGATAAAAGAGCCAATAAAATCGTTAAGTTCAGTCTAGAGACTGCTTCTGAACACAGTTATGAAGTCCCAAACACAGCTCAAGGATTTCAATATGAGATACAAAGTATCTATAGCAATGAATATGAGCCAATAGTAACAAAAGCTACGGAGCAAAAACCTGCGCCGTTACCACGAGTAGTGCCAAATATCGAAAAGACTGTTCCTAGAATTAGGGGCTCCATGGTTAAAAATATTGCCGCTAACATCGAGAATCGAAATAACTTAATGGAAGGAAGGATAGATAATGTTGGATCAATGAAGATGTTCAACAAAAGGAAAGTGCCACGAACTCCTCCTGCATTGCCGCCAAAGCCAAAGAATTTATCAGCTAAACTGAAAGCTGAAAACATTGTCAAACCAGCGACAGAACCGTTAGACTCTGAAGCCGTTGCGGCTAATCAACGGGTTGCAGACGTTAAGTTGAGAAAAGTGGGACAAGTAGCAAATGTAAAGAACGTAGAACCGGACTACTGCTCCATTTCAGAGATAAATGTTCCAGTAGTCAGCAATGGTAAACGAGAGTTGCTTCTCACACAGCCTACGGTAGAGATTCATAACGAACAGTACCCGATACATGCAGTTAATCAGAGGAACAGCGTGGCAAAGGTTATATCCTTGCCAAGAATCCAAACTAAAATCAGTGATAAAGACATTCCAAAACTTCCACATGTCACTGAAATCATTATTCCAGACGAAGATGAAAAGCCAACCGAAGATCATCATTCATTTCCAAAAACGGCTGACGGTTACTTGGCTAACTTCAATATCCATCCTCTGCAACCGAAATTGGACCCCCGTGCTTCGATCCAAATGGGAAACACAGTGTCTTCCATATTGTCAGAAATCAACAGAGGTGTAAAGTCTGGCGGTAAGCAAATCAACTTGACTGAATTAGATCATCAATTTAGCCCTCACCATGGTCCGGAAAAGACAAATGTTAATACCGCAGAGCCACGCAAAGCAGAGTATCTTGATGATATTGACAAGTTTGATTTGTCGCAGGATTTTGAAGAGTTTAAGATAGATGATGAGCTTGGCAGTATAGTTGCAGAGGAGTATCGCATAAGTTCTAGTAGCAGTGACGGTTCGGCATGTGACGTGGTAACGGAGCATATACACACCATTGTACCTGAAAAAGATAATCAGAATAATATGAATGATAATGAGAACGGAAAGTCTGACAACTTTCATGACAACAACGAAAGCACCATAAACAAAGCTCTGTCAAAAAATGCCAAGCTTTCCAACAAACCTGATCTCCTATCGAATATAGAGAATTTAGAGACTGAGTCCGTAAGAAATTCCGATATAGAATCCAGTAATTCTTCTGGAAGTAACAGCGGTTCTTATAACACTGTTAAATGCGAGCCGAGAATGATTATTAGTTCCGAGATGAACGCAGCAAAAACGAAAGGGTCTTTCGATTTCTTTCTGGAAACGTCTGGTCTGAGTTCTAAATCTATATTTACACCTAGTAAGCACTATTTAACTATGAGACCTCCTAGTGCCAATCATAAGAATGTATTGAAACCTAAGGATATAAAGATGCGTGTTAAAAACCCCATCGCAACGAACAATATCAACGAAAAAACTATGACGACCGCTATTAAGTATTTTGAGCCCTATGTGTAATATTTTACTTTACTGTGTAATGTATTGTTTTGTTATATTTCCTTTACAAAATGTTTGATTTTATTTATTGTAGAAATGAACTTGCCTGCATAATATTACTATTGTATTTATGTTAAATAGGATGTATTTTGTAAATATTTTACTTATTTTAGTTGTTTCACAATTATGAAATATATTATAATAATATGGAGTCGGTGATTTCATTACAAAATAAAAGAAAAAGTTAAATTACAGACTATAAGCGTCCCAATACTGGGCACATGTTCATTTCTGAAAGGTTTTTTTTTATAGAATAAGGGTGACAAACGAGCACACAGTCCACCTAAGTGGATGCTGTAGCCTATAGAAATCTACATCTATCCTCTATTAAGAATCAAAATGCAAATGCGTTGTCACCTCTGAGGACTAAGATGGAATACCTCGTATCAAGTAAAAGGGTCTCCGGTTGTCTACACTCACTACAGTCTGCTTCATACACCGCTATCACACAGTAGCTATGGGCTGCTATATTACGTTCGTATTCTGTGATAGCGTGGCGTGGTCCTTCCCCAGTCGAGCCGACGCATTCGTGTTACAACCATAATATAACTGAAGCATGGCTCTAGCAATTAGTCTGTCGACTTCTGCTGCAAAACGTGTTGACGGAATTCACATCTCTCAAATATTTTTATTCTTCAGACATGTAGGTTTCCTCACAATGTTTTCCTTCACCGCCGAGTACATGGTAAACCAGCATTCAAATTTGAAAATAACGATTTTATTGGTGGCGGCGGTATTCTCTTGAACCAGAGTTGCTCGCGTACTGTATAATTTTTCGGCTAGTGCTTAGCACCTAAAGATGAACCTGTCTGCCTGACCAATCATAACATAACTGAAGTAATTAGATTTTAACTGCGCAGGAGATATAGTGCTACAAGTACGCTTACAAACGCAAGCACTAATTAATTCTAACCTTTTTTGTATAGAATGAGAGTGAAAGACGAGCACACAGTCCACCTGATGGTATGTGGATACTGTGGCCCATAGACATCTACATTATCCTCGATTAAGAATCAAAATGCAGATGCATTTTGACTGAGGACTAAGATGGAATGCCTCGTTTTCAATATGAAGAGTATCCGGTTCTCTACACTCACCATACGAAACGCAGCAGCATTTTTTATTTTACGCTGGTATTTTATGAGACCCACCATTAAAACAGCAGCATTAAGCTGCTATTTTAATAAGAATATTACCCAATATCATCCCGTGGGTGTCGATAAGAGGCGACAGGGGGAAACAGAAGATGGGCAGCAGCGTCTTCCTGATAACAATTCAAGATAAATAATAAACTGCGGTTGCCAACCCGCCTGCCAAGCGTGGCAACTATTGCAAAATCGAAACTATTATCGAGTTGATCCGTCGATTAACCTTTCGGTCGAAGTTGGACTTACCTAGTCGGACTATTTGTCCCAGGTAAACATACTCGTCAACAACTTCGAGCTTAGTGTTCCCAACAACTACCGGCATAGGTGTGACATGGACATTAAACATGATCTTTGTTTTGTCCATGTTCATCTTAAGACCTATCCGTTGGGAAACACTATTGAGGTCATTGAGCATAATGCTTAGGTCCTCCAGCGATTCTGCCATCGTCGGCAAATCTAAGGTGAGTGATGTACTCGCCATTGATGTTGATACCGTATCCTTTCCAGTCCAGCTTGAAAACGTCTTCGAATGCAGCGGTGAAGAGTTTCGAGGATATGACGTCACCCTGTCTTACACCTCTATGCAATTGGATAGGTTTCGTACTCTGGTTCTATACTCGGATAGCCATCGTAGCCCTACTGTACAAGCACTTCAACTCTTTATATATAAAATTCCGATGTGCGTGTATTCGTAATTCTTCTAAAAGGCTTGACCTATTTTGATGGAGATGGACCCAGTAGGTGGCACTATTGCTCAAACACACACTACAGCTCAAAATAATAAAACGATGCGTTTAGCAACCCGCCTGCCAAGCGTGGCAACAACGGATTATATCCAACTTGTTTCGTAATCTATGGAGGGAATCGATATGACGAACGGGAATAGAAATATATTAGCAATGTAGAGGTGGCGAAATGGAAAATAATACCTCATTTCGTCTCATGGGTGTCGTAACAGGCGACAGAAACTAAACTGAAACAGTAATAAAAAGCTGCGGATGGCAACCCACTCGCCAAGCTTGGTTACTACTGCAAAAATCCGGCCTATTTGACAAACAATGGGAGAAACCTATGATCAACATTGGATAGGCCTATTAAAAATAAAAAGTAGCAGCCTACATACATCCCACAACTGGACAAAAAAGAGTTGATTGAGTTGACTACAACGCGGGTAGAATGACTTCACATTAAATGAATGTGAATCACATAAGTATACCTAAAATTATTTCCGAAATATTTTTTTAACTTCACAAATTTCTAGGTTTTCTCGCGATATTTTGCTTCACCACCGAGAACGTGGTAAATCGAAACTTCAAATTGCAATTAAAATATGATTGGTGTCGGTGCGGATCGAATTTAGGTTGCTTACGATCGGTTCGATTACCGGATAACTTTCAAGATTCTATCAATGTAGTTTTACTCATAGTTAAAATTAAAATAAACATGCGTTTAAAATTTGCTGTCTCTAATATTTATAGTACTTTTTCGAACTCATGTCAGCTGTGAAACCGGGACTGTCACAAAAATCTGAATAGGTAGGTAGTGGTAGTAGTTTCATTACGCCTCGCGGGAGTCGAATTCTTTTGTTCCTGTGCTTTGAAATCTTACGGCGGGCTACACAGCTCTCGTTTTTGTTTACTTAAACTCATAAACACTGAAAATAAGCTTTTGCACTATTGTGGACCTTTGCCTTGGCATATGGTCTGACACAACTGGTTACTTCGTCTACGCAGATTCCAGATGTGGAGGATCATACACCTTCCCTGTTGGATCTTCTGCTGACATCTCATCCGGACGGATATAAGATTTCCGTCGATGCCCCTCTCGGCTCTTCGGACCATTGTCTGATCCGGAGTGTGGTACCACTCACGCTCCCATCGCGGTTGCCGCCGTGTTTGGCATTACAGGTCGGCGGATTGGGACAGAATGCGGTCTTTCTTTGTATCCTATACCCATGTGGGCGGGTTTGCTTCTCGCCGGATGATCCCAGCGCTGTTGCTGACTCTGTCACTGATGTGGTGCTACAGGGAATGGAAATATTTATTCCATCATCTGTGGTACCCATCGGAGGCAGATTTGCACAAGGCACAGCCTTGGTTTGATCGCTCCTGTAAGACTGCATTACGCAGTAAGCAGGAGTGTTATCAAGCCTGGGCTGTGGCTTCAGCGACTCGGGATGTAAACACTAGCACACTTAAAAAGAAGTATAACTTCACCTCCAGGTCCTTCAAAAGAGTTATTGCCAAGGCAAAGTCAGAGCACATAGGCAAAATTGGCGAGAAACTAGTTCGCCTTTCTTCGGGAACCCTTGCATTCTGGTCTCTCGCCAAGGCTGTCCAAATGAATTTCTGTAAGCCATCACTACCATCTCTGCACAGGGAGGACGACTCCCTGGCCCAAGCCGCAAAAGACAAAGCCGACCTTTTAGGCTCCCTTTTTACGTCCATCTCTACTCTTGATGACGGGGAAAAACACCGCGAACCATCCCGCGGTGTGAGTGCTCCATGCCGGATGTGCTTTTCTCACAGCGGTCGGTTCGTAAAGCACTCCTCTCCCTGGACATCCAGAAGTCGAATGGGCCTGACGGAATCCCCCAATTATGCTGAGGACGAGTGCTCCGGAGTTGGCACCAGTCCTAACGCGTCTTTTCCGGTACTCCTACTCCCAAGCCGTAGTCCCGAATTCATGGAAGACAGCTTTTGTCCACCCGATCCCTATAAAAGACGACCGCTCATAGCCGTCCAACTATAGGCCTATCGCCATCACCTCCTTGTTCTCCAAAATAATGGAATCCATTATCAACTGCCAGCTCATGCGGTACCTTGAGGATCACCAGCTGATTAGTGACCGCCAATACTGTTTTCGTCGGGGTCGATCAGCTGGTGATCTTCTGGTCTACCTGACCCATAGATGGGCGGAGGCAGTAGAGTCCAAGGGGGAGGCGTTTGCCGTTAGTCTGGACAGTGCGAAGACCTTCGATCGGGTTTGGCACAAAGCGCTTCTTTCGAAGCTCCTTTCGTATGGGCTTCCGAGAAATTGTGCAATTGGATCACCAGCTTCCTTGCAGATCGGAGCATCAAGGTCGTTGTAGACGATGCATGCTCCGACTACAAGCCTATTAACGCTGGTGTTCCACAAGGCTGTGTGCTATCACCAACGCTGTTTCTTCTGCATATCAATGATATGTTGCTAACTGGTAACATTCATTGCTATGCGGATGACAGCACATATCTCCTCAGTTTCAAGGCACTCCCCTTCTTGCCTCAGCCAGTATCGGAATCCCCGGAGTCGATATATCGAGTGATGTGCAGTTTCGTGGTCACTTGGAAGAGAAGGCCAAATTGGGCTCTAAAAAGCGTGCTCAGTAGAGCGGGACAGTATTTCATGCCGGCACAGCGCCTGCAACTTTACAAGGCGCAGGTTCGGCCTCACATGGAATACTGTTCCCATCTCTGGGCAGGGGCTCCCCAGTGCCAGCTCTTTCCACTTGACCGCATCCAGCGCAGAGCGGCTCGAATCGTCGACGACCGAATCCTTTTCGATAGGCTCGATTCATTGGCACTGCGAAGAGACGTTGCATCCTTTTGCATTTTCTTTCGCATCTACCACGAGGAGTGTTCTGAGGAATTGTTCGGATTAATCCCAGCCGCCAAATTTTACGAACGCACATCGCGGCAGAATTCCCGATACCATCCATACCATCTCGATGATTGGCGGTCCGCCACTGTGCGATTTAGAAGATGTTTTCTTCCTCGCACAACTTCCTTGTGGAATCGATTACCACCAGCGATTTTTCCGGACCGATACGACTTAGAGACCTTCAAGAAAAGAGCCTACTCCTTTTTAAAAGGCCGGCAACGCATCTGCAATTCCCTCCCCGGTGTTGCGGTTTTTCATGGGCGGCGGTAGTCACTTACCATCAGGTTAGCCACATGCTCGTTTGCCCCTCTCCTATAAAAAAGCGGCTTTTCTCGGGGGAACTTCGCTTTACGACATCATGAGTGTTTCGTGCCATAATCCCGGACCAACTCGTTGTATGTCACAAATGTTCTTCTTAGAGAAAATAATACCTATGTTCGCTCCGTAAATTGTTAAGAGTTTACATATAAAATTAATAACTTGACCACTAGATCATACTGAGGGTTTATATATGGTTTGCATTGCATAAATTCATCTAGGTATTATTTGTAATTAAAAAAAAACTGTGTAATAATTTTTTATTATTATAATTAAAAATATATACAAATTTATTTCATATATGTACAAAAATGTATATTGTAGTTTACAAATTATCATAACTTCTAATTCGTATTAGCTTATTACTTACAGTTAACGAACTTGAAACCTTAAGCGTTTTGAGAACCTTCCTTTTTATATACTGTAACATTTTTGCAGATGAGGTAGTGTCTGATATTACTTCTTCGAAAGTTTCATTTTCAGTTCTTTCAATATCAAAACCTAAATCGTTTGTGACTGTTATTTTACTTATGTCAAAGGAACTTCTTGCAAATCCAGAATCCAAGCTTTGCAGATCACTAGTAGAAGGCACTCTTGCAACAGATATATTTGAAAAGGAATCACACAGCTTCACATTACCCTTCCTTCGTTTTCGCACTTCTATTCGTGAATAGGGTTTCGGCCTATTTCTTTTTATAGTCTTCAGATACTCTTCTGAAGAAAATGTCGTTGTAGGGTTATCCACTACTGCAGGAATACACGTAGTTATCTCTTCGGACGAATCCAAGTCGATTGGCTTTCCCCATTTACGATCCAATGCACGCGATGCAACAGTGAGATGCAGATGAAGGTCCATTATCAGTAGTTAATGCGATATATGTGACCACCTCAGTGAATGATGAATAAATAATAAAACAAATGGGTGTTAGTATTTCAATTTATAGCAAATATCATTACCCCCACTTTCAGAAGGGTTAATTAATTTAATTGTAATCGATTAACATATGGCTACTGTGGAATAATTAGATAAATTGAATGTTTTGGAAAAGTAATTAGGTGATTTTTACCTAATAACAAAATATCAAATTAAATTATATTATACATATCAAGGCTCGTGACAGTTTATTTAAATCAATTAACCTTTATAAAAAGTCGCGCGTGGTTGTCGCTCATTGAGTAACAGAAAGCCTCAGAGTTTTTCTGTGTGATAGAATCCGCAGTAGAACCAGAGTAACTGACATAATCCAACGGATTAGTAAACTGAAGTGGCAATGAGCCGCCCATATCACTTGACGAAGCGAAAAACGATAGGCAAGAATGTTTTCATAGTAGCAGCCTCGTAAAGGCAAGCGGAGTATAGGACGGCCTCCACTAGATGAAGTGACGACTGGTAAGTGATGTAAGAAAGTCGTTTAATGCGTATAACTTTGGACCGTGCTTTGTGGCATTGCGTTGCCACATTTATTGTGATTACAGTCAGGCGTTTAAGTTCGCTATTCGGTGGTCTATTATTACCAAACCATCCGATTAAAATTGTCGGAACCGACTAGAAATAGGTGTCGGATTTTATTAATTTCCATACAAAATATGTCATAGGAATACCTGTTGTTTTGTCGGATTTAACATCCTACAAATAGGAAAAGAGTCTTAGGGTTCTTGTTTTTTTTAGCATAGGGTGACAATCAAGCACACAGTCCACTTGATGGTAAATGGATACTTGTGGCCCATAGACATCTACGTTTATCCTCAATTAAGAATCAAAAAGCAGATGCGTTGTCACCCATGAGAACTAAGATGGAACGCCTCGTTTCCAGTAAAAAGGGTCTCCAGTTCTCTACACTCACCATATGAAACACAGCAGTATTAAGCTGCTATTTTGTGAGAGCGTGGTCCTAAACCAGTCGAGCCGACCCATTCGTGTTACAAACATAATATAGCTTCAGCGTTTCTCTACCACATTCAAAGTATTGTATCATCATACTTACGTAATTTCATTGAGATATTATAAACTAAGTACATAAGCTAAATTTCTATACTTAAATTGGAATATTATCAGCATAACGCGTAAACAATACAGCATTATGCTTTTGTGAAAATCTTTTTAAAAATAGTGCAGCATTCCAGCTTAGTTCTCGGGGGTGATAACGCATCTCTGTACGTGATAGAGCCACGCTGCAGCTATATTATGATTGTAGCACGAATGGGACGGCTCGACCAGGGAAGGACCACGCCACGCTTTCACAAATTACATAAAATAGCAGCCCAATGCTACTGTGCTTTGTATGGTGAGTGTAGAGAGCCAGAGACCCTTTTTACTGGAAAAGGGCATTCCATCTTAGTCCTCAGGGGTGACAACGTATCTGTATTTTGATTCTTAATCGATGATAGATGTAACGTAACCTAGCATCATTAAGCTGTTAATTCACGCTGGTACGAGTATTCTGTTAAAGCCTGGTCCTTTCCTGCTCTAACCGATCCATTCATATACAGCCATAATATAGCTGTAACATAGCTCTACCACGTGATAAAAAATCGTTTTCAATAGTAATAAGAACATTGAAACCGCAACATGAGAATGTCGCATTTTGCCGTTGAATATTAACGGAAGACTGATCGGATCTCAAAATTCACTATGTAGATATCTATCGCTTTTGGGTGCCATCAGGATCCGGTTATTTATATAGATGTCTATTATCTTTGGGTTCCAGTAACTAATTTTCACGAGATGGAATGTTCTTGTTAATCATTGCCATTTACATATTCGGCTTAGAAACTATTTACTTACTAAATGTGTTATAATTAATTAATTATAAATCATTAATCGGTTTTAGTTAAATAATTACTTTCTAACACTTAATTTGTCTACATATTTTCAACAGTAGCTAATTAATATAAGTAGTTTTAATAACCATTTGCTAGTGAGGGTAATGATATCATTCATTTAAATTACTTTACAATAGTAGTTTTTCTAATCATAACTTGATCATTTTTTGAGTAATGCACTAATACGCTAGTCAGAATGGATCGTCATCTGCATCTCACTGTAGCATCGCGTGCATTGGACCATAAATGGGGAAAAGCAATATACATGTAATATACATACACAAACACTCACGCCTGTCACCCAGACGGGTAGGCAGTGACTATGAACTACCTAATATAGTATAATAAATCATTATGTAATAATTATAAGGCAATTTTTATTAAATAGAAAGTAATGATTTTTTTTATCTGTAAAAATGAATCTCGCCATGAACGCCAAATCGAGCAAAATAGCGGCACGGCCGTACCTACCATCATTTTCTTGACCGCACTAAACACTCTAATTTAATATAATATGTATTACTTGTTAGATACATTGTGTTTTCATGCGATGGCCAAGTCAATCTATGTATTTAAAACATAAAAGATTTTTAATATTGATATGGTCACTATAAGGTGTTGTTAGGTTAGCTAATTACGTAATAACTTGAGACATAAAGACCCTTAAGGAAGGACTGAATAAATTAACTGACTTGGTATTTCATGGATCTCAAAAATTTTAATTTTTTCAAAGAACTGAGTTGCGTGACTTGGTTTTTTTTACAAGTTATATTTTTGATGGCATATAATATAGTTACCGTTACATCTTTTCAAAAGTCGAGTGCTGAACATAGACCTCTCCCATATGTTATTGTTTCTCAGCTACAGTTTTTTTTTTTGTTGTTATTAAGAAAATGCTGCTGCCCATCTCCTGGCTTGTTTCCCTCTGTCGCTTCTTACGACACCCAAGGAACGAATTGGTTTGTAGATATTCTCAAACCGCATTAATATAATCAATATAATGTCGGATCAGGGATATTATCAAACAACTTTTTTTAATTTAACATGTTGGGGTTGAGGTCAAAGTGGAGTAGATTATTCCAACTTGGATTTAGTTACTCTCAGAATTAATAAAAAACTATTCTAGTTTTTTTTTTAATTTAAGAAGAAACATAATCATCATCATTACAGCCCATTACAAGTCCATGTCAGAACTGCCTGTCCAGGCCTACACCATACATAGTCCTAAAATATGGTCTTAGCCACCTAGTCATCACTCCATCTAGTAGGGAGTCACTCAACAGGCTGCCCCTCGAGAATTCGTCATTGATTATCGGTTCTTCAGGTTCTTAGCCTACTTACCTGCTAGGCTATGTCAGTTACACGTATTCTTCTACGGATACCTCATTACGGGTTTTACCTCACAGCGAAACTCCGTGGATAGCCCTCTCCATCGCTCACTAATTGACTTTAAACTTTTACTCATTTATGCCAGAAATGGAAAACCAACAGAAGAAATGTATTACAAAAGAAAAATAAGA
Organism: Parnassius glacialis; assembly: GCA_033319125.1. Classification (NCBI taxonomy): domain Eukaryota; kingdom Metazoa; phylum Arthropoda; class Insecta; order Lepidoptera; family Papilionidae; genus Parnassius; species Parnassius glacialis. The sequence goes on along the minus strand of JAVANC010000001.1, from coordinate 9,131,046 downwards.
AATGTATTGTGTACAAAATATTTACTTCACATGATATTTACAATACATTCAGAATAATCAAAGCTGGAAACCAAACATTTCACAGAGCTCTACAGTCAGTCATGTGTGATAAGGCCTCATTTACTAGGACAATTCTGAGATACTAAGCTTGTTCATTCTGTCAACAGTGTCATTTCTTTTTCTTCTTAACTGATGCTTTTTTGTTGTCCTTTAAATCTTTTTTCTGCACCTGAAATAAGAGACATGTTTCTTAATACCGTTACTGATATGTATGTTACGACTTATGTTAATGTAAATAACAAAATTAAGATTAACTTGCTAAACTTAGGATTAGTTTTGAGCGTCGACTAATGTTATTTATTTATTACATTAACATGTTCACTGCACACCTTAATCTACTGGCGGCCGGCGACACCTAGTTGTACGAAAACTAAAACTTAGGTGTACTTGGTTAAACTTAGGTGTATTTTATTGATTTAAAGCTAAAACTGACAGAATAGGTACAAAAGGAGTCCTGCCACCTAACTGTTTCGTTATACATACTTACATCTATCTGTACCTACACAGACAAAATGGAGTGATGGATTGGTTTGATTCTCATTCTATACTATATGCATTTCATATCTACATAAATATATTATATACATTGTTACACCAAATGACTAAAGTACAAATGAAAAAAGTGTGATATATTATATATTGTAATTTAAGAAAAAAATTACTAACTGAATCATATTAACAAATAATATTTAGAATTTTTCAACACACTAGAACAACACAAAATTACACAAATTTTTAGATGACCTTTACTTAAAAAAGTTTGTGAACATATGACATGTGAATGATAATGTAAAAAATGAAAAAACATACATTACATAACACAACCTTTTTTATTTTTGTAAAAAAATTCAAACCGAACATACCTTCCCATAATTGCTCAAGAAATGGCCCACATCATTGTTAATTCCCTTCCTTTTTTTCTTACCACAGCTCTTTAGGACAGTCTTTGATATCATGAGTTGCCTTTCTTCTTTCTGCTTTAGTTTCTCTTCTTTTCGTTTCTGTATTAGTTCTTTGTAGTTGATATATTCTCTTTTGGGCGGTTTTGCACCTGCAAAACAAAGTACTATTTTATATATATGAAAAGAAGAAAAATGAGCTCCATTCTCCAGAAAAATCCATTTTATGCTAATCACGAATATTTAAAAACTAATATTTTTGTACGCAACTCTAATAATAATAATAATAATAATAATATCATTTATTCGCTTAAACATGGTACATCAGAGGTGACACATAGTTGCATATTTTACAAGGTCCACATGTTTACCACATCTGGCATGCGAAAATTATTATTTAAATAAAAATAATTCATTATGTACATAGATTAAATAAAACCAAATAAATATAAATTAAAAAAGTTAAAATTACAATAATAATTTCAAGCAAAGAAGTTAATTATGTATTATTCAATTAAATTAAATTAACTATGTATTATTATTCAATTAAATTAAATTAAATTAAAATTACAATCACTATTTAATTATGTATAATTAAATTAAATTAAATTAAATTAAAATTACAATCATCATGTCATCATTCAAAATTACTATCATCATGTCAATCATTATAAATATTAAAAATTAAAATGTCAAAAGAGTATACAAATTATTACACAAAAATAAAGTCTAAAATAATATAGCAAAGTGAAATTTAGGCAACAAGATTTTATTCATTTAAAAATTGTTTTACATCATAAACACATTTTAATAATAGCCAGCTTTTGAGTTTAGTTTTAAATTTACCAGTTTCTTTCTCTTCTTTAATGCTTACTGGAAGTTTATTGTAAATCTTTACACTCATCGCGTAACAGCCATTATGATAAAAGGCAGTTTTAGGTATACATTCTAAAACTAGTCTACTAGATTTTCGTGTGTTACGTAAATATACCTCAGATGCTTTTTTGTACATATGTAAATTCTTTTTTACATGAACACTTGCTTCAAATATGTACATGCCTGGTAAAGTTAGTATGTTCAATTCCTTAAATAAGGGCTTACACGAATCATGCCATTTGGCCCCAGTTAAGGCTCTCACACACTTTTTTTGAGCTATAAAAGCTCTTTCTGAATATGAGCTATTACCCCAAATTAACAATCCGTATCTTAGTATTGTTGCAACATACCCATGATATGCAATGAGTGCGGTTTGGCGTGACGATGTTCTTCTTAATCTATTCAAAACATATACAAATCTATTAATTTTATTACAAATTTCGTCAATATGAGCTATCCAATTACAATTACTATCTAGTTTTAATCCCAGAAATTTCTTCTGATCGTTTTCTTGCACTTTGTCATTATTATATCTTATGTCAAGGTCTAGTTTCTTTCTACTATTACTATAAAATTGAACATAACAGGTTTTGGCGATATTGACCTTTAAATTATTATCATGTAACCATGAAACTACATCATTTATTGCGCATTTAATGTCATTTTCGTAATAATGTTTATTTCCATGATTATTTTTTATGATCAAAGATATGTCATCCGCAAATAAAATGTATGGGAATGGAGTTGAATCCGGTAAATCATTTACATAAATTACAAACAAAAAAGGCCCAAGAACGCTTCCCTGAGGAACTCCAGTGTACTTAAAAACTAGTCGCGATCTAAATTTTGTCAAAATATTATTTTTGTTAGGGCTCATAACTTCCACACACTGTTTTCTTGATGATAAGTATGATTCTATCCATTGCAATGTCAGTCCTCTTATCCCATACTTTTCTAGCTTACTTAATAAGGTGTTATGGCAAACAAAGTCAAATGCTTTTGACATATCGAAAAATACACTTGTTACATTTACCTTATCATCTATTGCATCGGTGATTCTTTTTAGTAAATCAAAACATGCCATCATGGTTGATTTGTTTTGCTGAAAACCATACTGTTCTTTTTTTTATAAAATTATGTTCATTAAAGTAATGACTAAGCCTACTGTGCATAGCTTTTTCAAAAATTTTGGAGAAAACTGACAAAATAGTTATTGGGCGATAATTGTTCATATCTTTCTTATCGCCTTGCTTAAATAAAGGCTTGACCAGAGATAGTTTTAATGACTCTGGAAAAACACCTACTTCGAATGATAAATTTATCAGATATGAAAGTACAGGCGATAGTTCATCCTTGCAGTGTTTAATGACTTTCGTATTTACACCATCATATCCTTCACTTTTAGAATTTTTTAAATTAACTATTAATGCCTTTGTCTCCTCCAGAGTAATTGGACGTAAAAACATGCTTTTGCACGAACTATTTATATTATACAGGTGTGTTGCTTTCGTTTGCCTTAATTTAACTACTGTTTTATTTACTGGCGGACTTGGATAACGCGCGTCGTCGGCGCGTAAAAAATACGACCTGTGTTTTGGCCCTTAGCCTCAACGACGGGGGATTCCCCGGCTCCGGCTCAAAATCACATTTGACAGTCGAACGAAAGCACAGGTCAAGCAAGAAAGTACTGTTTAATTTAATTGTTTTGTGAGGTTGCTGCAAAGTGAAAGAAAGAAGTTGAAGTTAAAATGCCTTGTCGTAAACGAGATCAAAGTGACATATGGAAACACTTCGATAAATTACTGAATAAGTAGTTATATAGTCTGTATTTCATTTGTATCAACAAAAGGTAGGTAAGTAATGGCTATGTCTATATAGTACTAGACTTTATCTGCGACTTTGTCCGCGCAGACTTCGGTTCTATAGTATGTGCCATATCGATTGAGAAAAACGGACAATGACCTCAGATATGAGCCGAGTGTCAAAAGGCGTAACTTACAAAATCTCAATTTAGATGTGATAACAATATTTAAATATTGATATTATTCCCACTTCTAGGTCAGCACATATGTTTTGTTTTTTTGTTTCTTAAATAATATTGTCTGTGGTTCCTATAAACATAGTAAAATCTTACGGTACATCGCGAAAAATGTGTTATATTTTATATTTCAATTTATGGTAAGTAACGCAGCAATTCATTTAATAACAGTTTCATATTAAAAAAATATTTGAAGCAATATAATCACCATATTGAGCTTTTGCAAATTCATCCCTTTAAAATAAACAAAACGCGCGTTACGTCAGTTCGTTCTAAAAGAAACGTGACAATGGCAGCCAGAGATGCGTCACCTTTTTTGGGCCGGTCCGCCATTTTGTTTTCATTCGTGTTCGGATAGCGCTTGCGTGTGTACGTCTCGGGTAATTCATAGCATTCATTGCATTGTTTTAGTTGAGTTTTTACTGTTAAATTTGTTATATCGTTAAGTTTTTGTTTTTTGAATCTGTTATATTAGTTTTACTGTGACGGTCGTTACTAAATCGACATGAGTTCAGGAGAATTTGGTGAAGGACCCGGTCCTTCAACATCAAGTGGAAAGAGACGTCGCCGACCCATAATAAACGTAGCAGGTACGTACAAATAGGTACAAATGCGACGACGTAGCCTTTCTATTTCTTAAAGCGCTCTTTTTATGTGACCATGTGGTATTTATTTTCTAAAACAATATGTATTTATGTGATGTAGTACTATGGTAGTATATTTTTGTCATTTATTTACAGGCCCATCTTCTGGAGCACCTTTAACGTCACCAGTAAAAAAGAGAAAACCTACCACTTTGTCGGTCGGGGAACAAGAGATTATCATTAATGTATACAAATATGTCAAAAACACCTGGCCCGAAGACGTGTATCCTTCAAACGTTAATATGGTAGAAAAGGTTTCGGAGATCTCAGGAGTCAGCAAGAGCACTATATATCGCGTATTAAGCGTGTATAGAGATTCCCATAAAATACCAGAAAAGGGAATAATTAATAAAAGAAAAAAGTCTGTAATTGACAAGTTGGACGATTTTGATAAATCGGCTATAAGAGCGAAAGTGCATCAGTTCTTTCTTGCAGGAGAATTACCGACTTTAGACAAAATTTTGCTCAGTATAAATCAAGATGACCAGTTGCCAAACTTGAGCAAAACTTCCCTGCGACGTGTGTTGCGCCATTTAAAATTCAAATATATAAAGAGAAACAGAAAAAGTGGTCTAATAGATCGCCCAGAGATAGTTCTGTGGCGTACCAGATATTTGAGAGAAATACAAATATTAAGAAACGAGGGACGTAACATTTTTTACCTTGACGAAACATGGATTAACGCAGGTCATACTATGGGAAAGGTATGGGAAGACACCACAATTGAATCTTCTCGTCAATCACGGTTAGAAGGCTACTCTACTGGCGCGAAAGCCCCTTCGGGTAAAGGAAAGCGATTAATAGTTGTACACGTTGGCAATGAAAATGGCTTTTTGGAGGGATGTGATTGGGTATTTGAATCATCATCTACTGGTGACTACCATGAGAGTATGGACGCTCTCCATTTCGAGGACTGGTTTAGAAAAGTAATAGAAAAACTGCAAAGCGGCGATGTCATAGTTATGGATAACGCTAGTTACCACTCCAGACGTTTAGAAAAAACCCCAACAATGTCTTGGCGGAAACAAAATATGCAGGAATGGCTAGAATCTAAACAGATCGCATACGTGCCCTCGGACACAAAGACCCACTTAATGGAAAAAATAAAGGCAGTTAAAGATAACTATCGAAGTTACGTCACCGACGAGATGGCAAAAGAAAAAAGCATCACAGTGGTAAGGTTACCTCCTTATCACTGTGAGCTTAACCCCATTGAACTTGTGTGGGCAGATGTGAAAGGGTACGTTGCACGAAAAAATACAACTTTCAAGTTAAAAGATGTTAAAAATTTACTTAAAGATGGTTTAACTCAAATCACGCCAGATAAATGGAAAAACTGTGTTCAGCATGTCCTTAAGGTTGAACAAAAAATGCGTGGCATGGATGATAGAATTGACCAAACTGCAGATCGCTTTATAATTAATGTTACAGATAGTTCATCAAGTGAAGATACGAGTGATGATTGCACCGAATAAAAATAAAGTTCTTATATAATATTAAAAATAAAGTTTTATCTTTTGCATAAGTACGTACTTATTCGGTGTCGTTATCACTCGAATCTTTATATGTGTTATAAATTAATGTTTTTTGTTGTTAAATGAATAAAGTACTTTATAACAATAGATGATTTTTCTTCTACAGCGATCTTTCACATAACTTTTTAATAATAGTTAATAAATATATATTATATCAATCATTATAAAAAAATCATTATAAATAAAGAAAGTACTACATATAAAATGTGCCTATATATTGAAGGTTTGTAACCCCTGGTTAAACGACCGAAAGGTCATTGTCCGTTTTTCTCAATCGATTTGGCACATACTATAGTAACTTTTCCCTTCCCATGGGAATATTGATTTATTTTTCTGAATAAAAGTAGCCTATGTATTAATCTGGTGTATAAGTTATCTGTTGTCTCCATTCCAAACAGTCAAATCCGTCCAGCGGTTGCAGTGTGAAAGAGTAATAAACACACACACATAAGATAAGATAAGATAAGATAAGCCTAAATGGTGACAATAAATAGTTGTAGATTAGGTAATGTATAAATTAAAGGATGTCCCGCAGTTCGGTGTGCCTCTTGGCATAGGCCTCTTCCAACATTTTCCACTGGGTTCTGTCGTGCGCTACCCTTCTCCAGTGATGGCCAGCTGTGAGTTTGTAATCGCCTTCCCATCTCGTCTGTTGATGCCCTCTATTGCGCTTGCCATCTCTGGGGTACCAATCAGTGACGCTCTTAGACCATTTGTCCTGGGGATCTTGGATCATGTGGCCTGCCCACCTCCACTTTTGTTGGTCTATTCGGGTAATTATATCGAAAACTTTTGTTTTTTCCCTTATTGTGCTACTTCTTACTTTGTCTAACTTCCTTATTCCTGTTAAACTTCTTTCCATGGCTCTCTGACAGCGTTTCAACATTTCTCTGTGAGATTTGATGAGTGCCCAAGTTTCGCATCCATAGGTGATGACTGGAAGTATACACAGGTTAAATACTCTACTTTTTAATTGCATGTTTAACTCCTTGAATTTCACGATTTCTTTTAAGGACCAGTACCTCTTCCACCCATTCGCTGTTCTTCTCTCAATTTCTTTGGTGGTTTGTTCTTTGTGAGAGATTATCTGTCCTAGATATATATATTCTGTCACATATTCTAGTGGCTGGTTGTCAATATCAATGGTTATTGTTTCAACGTTTGTGAGTAATTTTGTCTTTTTTTTGTTCATGGATAGACCTACTTTCAAACTTTCTTCCTGCAGTGATTTTAACATGTTCTTTAGATTTATCGGATTTTCTTCAAACAGGACTATGTTATCCGCAAATCTCAGGTGGTTCAGTTTGACACCTTGCAAGTTGAGGCCGAAGTTGTTCCATTCTAGTTTGCGGAAAATACCCTCCAAAGCAGCTGAAAACAATTTCGGTGATAGAGGGTCCCCTTGTCTCACTCCCTTCTCTATCCTGAACTTTTTTCCTAAGGTTTCTAATTGGACCCTCGCTTCACTATTCGAGTAGATGTTCTTGATAATATTAATGTAAATTATAGGTACTTCTTGTTGTTCCAGGCTCTCCCATAATGCATTGTCGCTTATACTGTCGAAGGCTTTTGAGTAGTCGATGAATGCCATGTAGAGTCTTGTTATACTCGTTATATTTTTCCATTATTTGTTTTACGGTATGTATGTGATCCAGGGTGGAGTATTTTTTTCTAAATCCAGCTTGCTCTCGTGGTTGGTTTTCTTCTAGTTGTTTACTTATTCTTTCCAGGATAACTTTGGAGAACACCTTGTAGATATTTGACATCAAGCTAATAGGTCTATTAGACCCGATTAGATGGTGAAGAACACATAATAGGGAAATACGGAAGTGGCAAAAGAAGCAAAAACGGAGAAAAATTGGTAGAATTCCTGCTTGAAAAAAACCTAACACTTTTAAACTCCATGTTCTGCAAAAAACCCAAAAACAAATGGACTTGGATGTCTCCAGATGGAAAGACTAGAAACGAAATCGACTACATAATAACCAACAAAGTTAGGTCATTTAGTGATACGGGAATAATACAAAATCTTAACTTCAATACTAACCACCGTATGGTACGCAGCTATCTCAATGAAAGTGGTACAAAAAAACCTACACCAATAGTAACTCAAATGAACTATGTACTTACAAACAATTAGTAGAAAGAAGAACCCAAATGACATCACAGAAGACCTAATGGAAGTAGTTGCCTCAGATATAGACCTTAATGAAAAATATAAAAAAATAGAAAGAAAACTAAAAGAACAGGCAAAAATACAAATAAACAAGAGTCAAAAATCCTACCTAAGTGAAAAAACTTTAAAACTAATTGAAGACAGAAGAAATTTAATAAAGAAAAGAGATAAGAAAGATAAGCAAAAATTAATTTCCAACCTTAGCAAACAGATTCGCGAAAATATAAGGATTGACAGGAAAAATAGAAGAATTAAAACCCTGGAGAATCACATTAGCAAAACGGGAGGCACGAAAAAAGCGCTCAAGGAACTTCGAGAACAGGGAAAAGAATGGATACCAAAGTTAAGAGACAAAACACTGCCAATTACCTCTCGCAGCAAAATTCAAAATATAGCAACAAACTATTATCGCTTACTATACAAAGAACACAGTTCAAATCAACCAAAAATACAATTTCCACATAAAGGATATAAAGATATACAAAACCATAGGTTCGATGACGCAGAAGTCATACCAGAAATATTAGTAGGGGAAGTAGAAAAATCTATAAAAAGTCAAAAGATGGAAAAATCCCCTGGTCCAGACAGAATCACAAACGAACTTATGAGAGGGACAATTAAAGAAATAAGCCCAATACTAACAAAGGTCTTCAATGAGACTCTAAATACCGGCAGCATTCCGAACCAATGGGCAGAATCACATATAATACTCCTACACAAAAAGGGTTCAAAAGATGATATAGGAAATTATAGACCCATTTCTCTCATATCAAATGTATATAAAGTCTTCGCTAAAGTGATTCTAGACAGAATATCGCTCACACTCGACGAAAATCAACCTGTGGAACAGGCGGGGTTCAGGAAAGACTTTAGTACAATTGATCATATACATACAGTCAAACAGCTCATACAGAAATACAATGAATACAACAAAACCATTTACCTGGCCTTTATAGATTATGCCAAAGCTTTCGATAGCCTTAAACACGAATCGGTATGGCAGAGTCTAAAAGAGCAGGGGATCCAAAATGCCTACGTTAATATTATCAAAAATATTTACAGTGAAAGTAAAGCCAGAATCAGGCTAGAATCTACAGGAGATGTCTTCCCAATCAATAGGGGCGTCAGGCAAGGTGACCCACTCTCACCAAAGCTGTTTACAGCAGTGCTTGAGCAAATGTTTAGGAAATTGGAATGGTCATATCTGGGACTAAATATAAATGGAACACGATTGAATCATCTGAGATTTGCAGACGACCTGGTTATAATGGAAGAGGATCCACTTACACTGGAATCCATGATACAAGCCCTAGTAGACAGAAGTAAAGAAGTAGGTCTGGAAATTAACATAAGCAAGACAAAAATGATGACCAACTCAATACCCATAGACATAACCATCAACGGGCAGAACCTTGAATATGTAGAGGAATATGTGTATCTAGGCCAGATAATATCGCCAAATGACCAAATGTCCAAAGAAATAGACAAAAGAATTGCAACAGGGTGGAAGAAGTATTGGGCCTTAAAAGAAATCATGAAAAGCAAGGAACTGGGCATGAAGATCAAGAAGAAAACTTTCGATACCTGCATCCTACCCTGCATTTCATATGGCTGTGAAACCTGGGCTTTAACAAAACGTCATAGAGACAAACTAGTAAGATGTCAGAGAAGCATGGAAAGAAGCATGTTAGGTTTGAAACTAATGGACAAAGTAAGAAGTACAGACATTAGGCGCAAAACGAAATTAACAGATATACTGGCACGTATTGATCAACTTAAATGGAGATGGACTGGACATATGCTTCGCTGCAAAAAGGAAAAGTGGAGCAAACAGGTGACAGTTTGGTACCCAAGGAACAGCACTAGGAGCCAAGGTCGTAAATCAAGAAGATGGGAGGATGACCTAAAATTGACCTTAGGACCCCTTTGGATAAGAGTAGCGGCAGACAGAAAACAGTGGAAAGAGTTGGAGGAGGCCTTTGTCGAAAGACACACTGAAATAAGAGACATTTTGTAATATAAGTTTAGTTTTAGTTTATATATTGTTGTACTTTCTTTTTAATTATTTTTTTTGGTTTGGCTTATTTTTCAACATAAACATGTAATATGTAACTTATTTCGGAAAATAAAGGCTTTATTATTATTATTATTATAATAGGTCTATAGTTTCCTATGACTTCTTTTTGTCCTTTCTTAAATATAAGAATAATGTGTGATGTTTTCCATTGTGTGGGAATCAAGCCAGTCGCAAGTATTTCATAAAATATTGGAGTAAGTATGGGTAGTAGATCTTCCAAAGTGCCTTTGAGAATTTTGTTTACAAGTTTATCAGGCCCTGGGGCTTTTTCCATCTTCTGACTACATATTGCTTTTTCTATTTCAATGGGGAGTATTTCTGGCTCAAGATCAACGTATTCTTTGGTGATTCTTGATTCGTGTTTTTGTTTTTTGTCCAGATCAGAGTAGAGGTCCTGGAAGAATTTGGTAGCTATTTCATTTATATCTTTACGATTTGAAGAAATTTTCTCCTTTTTGTGAAGCTTTGGTATCCATTCTTTGTTTGTTTTACGAAGTTCTTTAAGCAAACACACACACATACACACTCACAAACTTTCACATGTATAATATTAGTGGGATGGGATTTTAAAATTTATTTGATGTGTTGTTTTTATTTTTGACAATGAAAGCAAAGCTAGATACAATTTTCAATTCACAAGCATTGTGCTTGTAAATTGTCTCGGGGAGAGAAAAATGCATCTATTAAGGGATTTACTATGAGCGCACTGTGGACTCATGTGAAGAGATTTCATCAGAAGGAGCTTGCTGCCAGTATAAATACCGTAGATGAAACAAGCACTGAAGTTGAAGTAACACCAGCGAAGAAACATGCGTCCTTAAAGGAAATATTATATATAAAAACGTACTACATATGAAACTGATGATCCTAGGGCTGTCAAAATCACATATTTGATTGCTGAACAAGTTTGTCTAGATATGGAGCCCCTGGATTTGGTAAAAAGGAATATCGTCGTTTGCTCAGTGAACTAGCTCCAAGGTTTGTTTGCTTTTATTTAAATGCCACACTTTTCCCGCAACTGCGTCAGCGTCAGTTTTAACCACTTTTCCCCTCCCATGAGAATTTTTTTATCGAGATAAAAAGTAGCCTAGCCTATGTTTTAATCAAAATCAAGGTATATAAGCCTATCTTCATTACAAATTTCAGCCAAATCCGTCCAGTGGTTGAACACACACATACACACACACTCACAAACTTTTGAATTTAATTTATAATATTAGTGTGATACTCTTTCAATTTTCACACAACATTTTTCAATTCCTGACTGTTATTTTTTTACAAATATAATATTATATCTAGAACCCACCTTACAGAAAAAATTCTACGTGTTAAAATAAAATTGAACAAGCAGTTAACAAAGACCCCATATCTCTCTGTCACAGCAGACATGTGGACCAGTGACGCTTCCTCAGAAGTCAATTGCTTTAATAAATCTTACTGGCTATGGTGTCAATAAAGAATTCCAACTCAAATCTTATTGTCTGAAAGTGTGTCCTTTTGAAGGTGACTCACATTGAGGAGAAAATATTGCCCAAAATATGCATATGATGTTTCTGGAATATCAGTTGTTGGATAAAGTTGCAGCAGTTGTAACGGACAACGCACGGAATATAGTTAAAGCAATTGATGAGCTTGATCTAAGTTTTAAACATATTTCTTGTTTGGTGTACAGCATCCAATTAGTGCTCAAAAAAGTTTGTTTGGTCAAGAACGCGTAGCCGAAATGTTAACCACATGCAGGGGAGTTATTACTCATTTTAATCACTCGACCTCTGCACTCAAACAACTAAAAGATTCACAACAAGCTAACAACATACCGAAACATGTTTTGTTTCAAGATGTTGAAACTAGATGGAACTCAACATATCAGATGTTGAAGAGATTACATGAACAACGCATAGCAATTCAAAATGTTTTACCATCTCTACCAAATTGTCGTCATGAAATCACAGCAAGGCAATGGGCTCTCTCTTTGAGCCAAATTATTGGTATTTTGGCCAATTTTGAAGAGGCTACTATAGAGCTAAGCAAAGAATCAAAAACATTATCTCAAGCAATCCCAATAATATAAAGTCTTAAATCTTGCCTCAATAAAATTAGCAGTGATCCTTCTTCTCATCCTGATGTAAAAAATCTGGCAAACTCTCTACTCAGTAAACTTTCAAATAGATGTGCATTTATGGAAATTGATGAAACTTATCTATTAGCAACGATCCTTGACCCACGAATCAAAACAAGGATTTTCAGCACATCAGCGGTCGCTGAAACCGCTCGATCAGTTCTTAACGCTGCTGTTGATGACAGAGAGGCCATAAGACCGACAAGACCTCCAGAAGAACCTCAAATGTCGACAAGTAGAGGAGTTAGGCAAGCAGGCCAAGAAATAATTGAAGGGGCCGAAATGGAAGAGCCAATTTCAATATTTTCTAGTGAGTATTAAAAAGGAAAGTTAGTAACTTTTAATAGGTAATCATTGTCATCTACATAGTAAAAGTAAAATTTAATTCCAAAACGTTTTTACAGGGGATTCGCAAACTAAAAACGAGATAGATGCTTAGCTAAAGCTCCCAAATTGACCGCCGACTGCTGATCTATTGATCTTTTGGCGAGAAGATGTCCATTTTCCAAGGCTGAAAAAACTCAACCAAAAATATTTTTCAATGAAACTATGTACAGTCGCCTCGGAAAGACTTTTTTCAATGGCTGGGAATATCCAGACTGAAAAAAGAAATTTCCTAAAACCGGAATATCTACAAATTTTATGTTTTTTAAATAAAAATTTGCCAATTGTAAATTTTAATTATTAGAACAATAGAAAATCATCAAATAAATTAGTTTTTTCTTACCATAGCGAGATATTCGTATTCGTATTTGCCGAAGAGTAGGTTTGATATTCGTATTCATATTCATAAAAGTAGTATTCATTGCATCACTAGGAATGATGTATAACTTTCAAATAAATTTGTCTGTATAATACATGTGCCACCTATTGTAAATTAATCGTACTATGCCTATAACCTTTCGAAGAAGTGCATGTAATATGTTGACAAAATTTTTACCAGTCTGATGAATGGTATGGCAGCGTATAAAATACAAACAAAAAAACATTAATTTTTACATATTAGTTAAGCTTCCTCATTCTGTCAATTCATGAAAACTGTTGTTGTTGTTTTATACTATGTAGAGATGGTCACCACACTAACGCAGATGACTGAATAAAGAAATATAAAAAAGAAGTTTGTTATTGTTTAAAATAAGAACAATATGTTTATATTATCCAAATAAATGTCTATAAAATCAGGAAACCTGTGCCCATGATCAACAGAAATAAAAGCTTACCTACCTAATATGTGTACCAAATAACATTTCATATTATGGTTAATATAAAAAAAATTACGCGATTAATATATTAAAATAGGTTAATCCTTTTACCTAAACTAACGGCTAAAGCAATTTTAGCTTCTTCCTTTTTAGTGCCATCAAAACCAGACATTCCAAATTTTACTACTTCATGGCGAATTTTCTTAAGGTCTAAATCTTTCTTTGAATGCATTACTTGGTTATCACTCGCAGTCTTACTTTCTTCATTTTCTACAGGTTGCTTTTTTTTAGATTTATGCGATTCAAATTTAACCACTTTAAAATTACTTTCAGCATTTTTTAAGGCAAGAGCTGCCTTGGTCAACACAATTGACATCCTATATCGTAATATATGTTTTTAAAACATTTAAAATTATAAAGTTCAGATTACTGTAAAGCTCAGATTCCAATCAATAATCAATTAAAATTTGTGATTCCAATTTCAATAAACAATGACCCACCCATGTGTTTCTGACAGTGAGCTGGGTTTTTTTTATAACTGGCTTTACGGCTCTGGGTTCTAGTCCTTCCGAGCCTGAAGTTACAATGTATAATAATCCTTCATAGTACACTGCTTCACAATATGTTGATGTGTCACATTGTGCAGCCCTTGGGAGATTTTGACGGCAACTTGAGCCAGCAGACAGCTGACAGTTGGCGATGGTATCACAAGGTGACTAAGCAGACAGACACCTTATCTTGAGAATCACATCACCATCAGAGCACTTGTTTCACCGTTACCACTAATAGTTCACATGCGCAGACACCTAATACACAAAATTGCACCACTTTTACATATCAAAATCCACTTAAAACCATTATTTAAACAATAATACCGGAGCAGTAAACCACCACCGGTCAAGTTCCCGCCAAAACCACTTAGCTGAGTGAGTGGGTGATAACCAAAGAGTGTAGTAACTGTCTGATAATCTCCATACAAATATTCCTGGCCTTATGTCTTTGGACCTTCAGAATTGATTTTTACAGTTATTTAAACCCCCCTTTCCCCAACCTATAAGTTTGGAGTAATATATATATATATATCTTTATATATAAAAAGTACGTGTCACGTTGTTTGTCCGCGATGGACTCTTAAACTACTGAACTGATTTCAATGAAATTTTTGGTCAATGTGCAGTTTGGTCCAACTTAAAAGATAGGATAGCTTACATCTCAATTAATAGTCGCAATACAATATTATTTTATTGAAAATTATTTGTCTATTATTTGACAGTCACAATTCTCTGTTAGCTCCAAACGATTCTGTCAGATGACGATATCTGTTGACTGGATTGAGTAAATATTTAATAGATGGCGCTATGTTAAAAATACAAACGTTTAATATAAGCTTCAATTTAGTAATATAACCACCACGTGTTGCTGTAAGTATTCAACAGATAGAACCGATTTCAAAAAAATTTTGCAGACTGTGTGCAGTTTGGTCCAACTTGAGAGATAGGATAGTTTTTATCCCGATAAGTGACCCTCAATTTTTTATTGCTAATTTCAGGAGTTTTTTTGGGAAAGCAAATGGTTATTCGGAAAGGGCAGAACAACGTCTGCCTGGTCAGCTAGTATATATATATATATATATATATATACAGGGTATTTTTGGAACGCTCCCGAAAACTAAGACAGGCGACAGCACCAAGTATACCTTTGATCATGGGTCCAAATAAATTTGATCCTGATGAAAAAAAAATCATATTTTTACAACGTTTTATTAGTTTTATTCACGCGCCATCATGTTAGTACAGCTAAATGAAACGATAATTTCATAAAAAAAATCATGAAAATACTGAAACATAAAACCAGCAGTGAAAACTGAATTGATATCACCTGACTAATGGAGGTTAATGTACGCGCGAACGGTGAAAAAAGAACGCTGGCCTTGAACTTGGCCACTGAGCGATTTATCACATATTGGTACGAAGGGGGCGCGACGGGAGAACAATCCGCCAGTATAACTGTGCCTGCATGCTATTGGTTCCCGCGCTTTGTTCGCTCCAAAAATACAGTCGCATACACAGCTTACTTTGCGACTCGCGCGATGTTTTAAAAAGGAAGGAAAGAAAAATTATTTATATCTATTGTTTTATGACTAAACTAGTGAACGAAAAGGTAAATATGATAGGAGAAGGTGAATGGGGAATGGACGGCGTGTCACACTTAGCTTAAGTTTTCTTCTTACAAACTTAAAAATATTTTACGATAGAAATAACAAATAATGCTCAAGTAAACATTATCCATTTTTAATTCCAACCTCTTCCAAAGTTCTAAGTAGCTAGTAAAACGCCTAGTATGATTCTACAATAAAACAATTAAATACTATAATATTATAAAACAATAGCCCAATACCATGTAGTACTTTAGAACGCGACTGTACCCACACTCCCTTCGCTACCGATCTATATCTAGCTCGGTCAATGTTATGGTCATAAGAAAAAAGGGCGCATCTGACAATTTTTGAATAAATGAGTTAAATATACCATTCGTCTCATGATAAGAAGGCGCATCTACTATTTTTTTTAATATTCACAAATATCAATATTTTAGAAATTATCGTAAGAATTTTAGACGTAACTGTAGATCACAGATGACATTTTTTTAGTAGAAAAGACTTATACAAATTCAACATAAAAGAAAGGACAGAGTGCAGAGTTGGCGCGTGGAATGTTAGAGGAGGCATGAGAGATAAGACGAATGAGTTAGTTGATCGAAATAATGAAAGAAAGAGAATTAGATGTCGTGTGTATGTCGGAGACCAAACGGAAGGGCAGTGGTACTGAAGAGCTCCCTGGCGGGGCGTTAGCTCTATGGTCCGGAGTCCCGGAGAGCGAGAGCCCGCCAGGGAGTGGGGGTGCTGCTGTCGTCTCGGTTGGTCGATGTTATGACTGAATATAAGGTTGTGAACTCAAGACTTCTCTGGGTTCGCTTTAAATTGGGACTGACGAAGTTATTCCTTTTGGCTGTTTATGCGCCGGTAGCTTCGTCGTCCAGGGCTGAGCTGGAGGAGTTTTGGGAGAATGTAAGAGAAGTTCTAGATTTGACTAGGGGAAACGAAAGAATTGTTGTATGTGGTGATTTGAATGGATGGGTTGGTACCACTCGACCAGGGTACGAGTCGGTGCTTGGAAAGTTTGGGGATAAAAGGGTTAATGATGCTGGCAAGCTTATACTGGCGGTATGCAAGGAAAAGGGTCTTCTTGTGACAAACACTATGTTTAATCACAAGAAAATCCATATGTATACTAGAGAAAGAAAGAATGAGAGAAGTATGATCGATTTGTTCCTGGTGGATGACCGACTGCGAAAACAGGTGATGGATACGCGAGTGTTCAGGGGTGCTGACCTGGGAACGGATCACTATCTAGTGGTTACTAGATTTAGGGGTCTGTTCGCAGGTTGGCGCTACCGGACGGCAGTAACAGAACCACAGTCGGTCTGTCGCATCCGAAGCTGGAAGCTTCAGGAAGCGGATACTAGGGACAAATATCATGCGAGGGTAGCCGAAAAGCTTGACAACATCGATGGCAGAAAAGAATGTGTTGAAAGAATATGGCAGAACCTTAGGGATGGAATGGTAAGTGCAGCGGAAGAAGTGTGTGGCACGATTAAAAGAGGCAGTAGTAAAAGAAGAGATGCATGGTGGAATGATGAAGTGAAAGAAGCTGTAAAGAAGAAGAAGAAAGCATGGTTAGACTACTTGGCCTCTAGTAATGATAAGGATATGAGAGAGAAGATGAAATAAAGATATAAGCTGCAAAAAGTTCACACGAAAGCATTGATTGAGGAAGTGCGTGAAAGGTGTAGAATGGAAGCGGACGAAAGGTTGTCGCACAACTTTAAGGAGAACTCCAAACTCTTCTGGAAAGAGGTTGGAAGGACCCGAAGTGGTGCGACGGCCTTAAGAATGAACAAAGTGCTTTCGAGAACTAATGACGTCCTCTCAGACAAATCGGACGTCATGCAGCGATGGAGCGAATTTTATAGAGAAATGTATGCGTGTGATGATCTTAGTGAGGGATCCGGGGATGACGCCGAGACTGGTACGCCAGACCCGGACCTGAATTCAATCTCTTTCATACTGATGACACTGAGGTCATCAGTATGAAAGAGATTGAACGTGCGATTCGAAGTTTGAAATGTGGTAAGGCTGCGGGACTAGACAGAGTTACTGCTGAAATGGTCAAGTATGGTGGGCCTCGCGTCTGGGACAGCTTTCATCTGCTGTGCAATTTGTGCTGGCAGACGGGGGATATCCCGGATGATTGGCGATCCGCAGTCATTGTGCCTTTATATAAAGGTAAAGGTTCACATTTTGACTGCGGGTGCTATCGGGCGATCAGCTTGACCAGTTTAGCAAGTAAAGTTTACTCGAAGGTTTTGACACGTAGGATGCAAGAGAAATCGGAAAGATTTCTATGAGAGGCACAATGCGGATTTAGACCTGGAAGAGGATGCACGGATCAAATGTTTTCTCTCCGCATGATCACGGAAAAGCTTCTGGCTGCTAACCAGAGGATTTTCTGTGCTTTTGTGGATCTTGAGAAAGCATTTGATAAGGTTGTAAGGAAGAAAATGTGGGAACTGTTGCCGGGGTATGGTGTGGATGGTCGATTGCTAAGGGCTGTGCAGTCACTTTACTGTGACTGTAAAGCCTGTGTGCGGGTAGGGCATGACCTGTCACCCATATTTAGCGTCCAAACGGGCGTAAAACAGGGTTGTGTCATGTCTTCCTGGCTGTTCATACTGTATCTCGACAGCTGTTTACAGAAGCTGAAAGATAGCTGTTTGGGTGTGAAATTGGGTGACATTAAAGTAAATTGTCTGCTGTATGCTGATGATGCAGTGCTTATTGCACCATCAGAGGCAGAACTGCAGGCATTAGTCACGTGTATGAAAGAGGAATGTGAAATTAAAGGTCTCCGCTTGAATGCTAATAAAACTAAGGTTCTGGTATTTGAAAGGGACAAAGAGAGAACGAAGTGTGAAATATGGATAAATCAGGAATGTCTAGAACAGGTAAATGAAATTGTATACTTGGGGAGTGCTTTTAGCCGGGATGGAAGATGTGATTTAGATGTGGACAGGCGTGTCGCTGCCGGGAACAAAGTCAATGGTGCCCTGACTGCGTTAGTCAAAAGGCAAGGCGTAGTGAAGAGTGCACGCCTTGCAATACATAACGCAGTGTTGGCACCGACTTTGTTATATGGCAGCGAAACCTGGGTATGCCAGAAGAAGCATAAAAGCAAGTTGAATGCAGTGGAGATGCGATCTCTTCTTAAAATGTGCGGCGTCACCATGGCCGACCGAAAGCGAAACGAAGAGATTCGCAATATGGCAGGTTTGAAAGATGACCTTATCACAAAAATTGATAAGGGCGTGCTTCGATGGTTTGGGCACGTTGAGAGAATGAGTGAAGACCGAATGGTGAAGAAAATATATAGCGCGAAAGTTAATATTAAAAGGTGTCGAGGTAGACCGAGACTAACTTTCGAAGACCATGTGAGCAAACTGCTCGAAGAGGGGAGGGTCAAGAGTACTCGGATACCTAGACGTGCATGTATGAAGAAGATAATGAATCTGAAAGAAGCGAAAGAGGTATGTAAGGATCGTGACACTTGGCGATCTGTTCTCTCTGGCTACCCCGTCAGGGATTGTGCGTGACGATAAGTAAGTAAGTAAAAGAAAAGACTTATTTAACCAGTTGCTACGTCATCTTTAACAATATTTGTATCGATTACTTAAATTTCAATTATTCTTGTCTTATTATTCTATATCTTATTATTAAGAGCTGGTGTTTCACATGTGGTCCCATATAAATTTGATCGAGGTCAGACCAATAGCTTTTGAGTTATCCTTAATTATTTATATTAAAGTCGGTTGTACAAAATTTTTAATTTTTAATTATTATCGTAGTAAGTCTCGTATGATATCCCCTTTAAAATCATTACTCAAGAGTTGAGGGTTGTTATTTTTTGTGTCTCACTACCAATGGTTCTCTAATATTTACTAAGAAAAAAGTAATAAATTACTATTAGTGTCCTTTCAAATTCAAATGACCTTTCCAAAATATGTAAAAATGTTAAATGAATGGCAGTTTTTTTTATTTATTAGTTGGAAAGACGCAAATAGTTATATGCGTCTTTCCTTCGATGTTTTTGTGTTGCTAGATGTATTTTTTAAGCTAAGATGAAAAGGAAAATTCTTTTTATTTAAATAAATAAACAAATTATCAAAAA
The DNA here is from genome assembly GCA_033319125.1 of Parnassius glacialis. Taxonomy (NCBI): domain Eukaryota; kingdom Metazoa; phylum Arthropoda; class Insecta; order Lepidoptera; family Papilionidae; genus Parnassius; species Parnassius glacialis. Next base: position 9,111,136 of record JAVANC010000001.1, on the reverse strand, counting down.
AATAAGTTCATCCTTAAAATCTTCATGTCTCTACGTATATATTTCAATTTTCATATAGAAACCTTTTAATATACTATAGACACAGGGTCTGAAAGAAAAATTCATCAATTTATTTTTTATTTCCATTTTACGTTTTTGTTAGTTGCGTCCTTCTTTATTATGACGCATGAGAATGTAACCCGGCCGGCTCGTATCGCCTCACGCTGTGACGCAGTAGGTTTCCGTTTTGTCGTGTTAATTAATTGAAGTTTTTGAAACAGTTCCGTGTTGATTTTGTACACGCGTGCACGAGCGTTTTGTTTATTAAATTGTTATAACGTCTTGGTATTATTCTTGTTACGTTTTTTGTTTTAATAATGCTTAACGCGTACGTTTATAGTGATTGTGAATACGACAACATGTTATGTATCCGAACCTAGGTACACGAAGTATCGCTAAATAAATTGTTAAGACGTCGGGATGGAACAAGTGTGTCATACTGTGCAGTGCACAAAGTGTTGAAGCGTAACCGAATGCTTGGCCACCTCGCTCACCAGATCTGACCCCGTTAGACTTCCTTCTTTCTGTGGGGTATGTGAAAGAAAGGGTTTTTAATCGTGAGTGTGATAGTGCTGACGAAACTACAAAAGGATCGTGGATGTTTTCGACAAACTACGTACGGACTGTGTCGAAGACCACACGATGATGCCCCGCCTCCATGAGTCTGCCTTGAAATGAATGAAGCACAATTTGAGCCGCATCTCATAAGACCACGGAGGATTTAGAGCGGTAAGCTGTTTCATAACAATTTTTTTTTAAATAACTTAGTACTGAATAAATCTGAATACATACATAACTGAATACATGAGAATAATAAACATACCTACACGATGAATAAAAACGCATGGCTCTAACCTTGGTTACATTTCATTTACATGTTTTTTCATTAGCGGGAAATCGAACCAGTTATTTGGGTTATTTAACCTGTAAATTCGGATTAAAATGGCTACGTGGAGACAAGTACAGAGGCAAAATAGTAGGTTAAGTAGATAAGTTAGGTATTTAGACAAGTGTTGTAAATTATTAGGTATTGTGGTATGGCCCGCTAGTTGCGGACCGCGCGAATTTGCGTTCGCGCGTACATTGACCTTTAATCAGCTGATATGAATTGAGTTATTCCACTGCTGGTTTTATGTTTCAGTATTTTCATGATTTTTTTTATGAAATTATCGTTTCATTTAGCTGTACTAACATGATGGCGCGTGAATAAAATTTATAAAACGTTGTAAAAAGATGTTTTTTTTTTTCATCAGGATCGGATTTATTTGTGACCCATGATCAAAGGTATACTTGGTGCTATCGCCTGTCTTAGTTTTCGGGAGCGTTCCAAAAATACCCTATATATATATATATATATATATATATATATATATATATATATATATAATACTGGCAGACGTATTTTAAATAGCACATCTCAAAATATTAATTACTAGCTGTTCCCGCGACTTCGCCCGCATATTAGGTTTTATTTTCTTTGCGCAGAACCCTACTTCTTTTTCTAAAATAAAAGTAGCATAAGTTACTCCTTATGACATCAGCTATCTGCCAGTGAAAGTCCTGTCAAAATCGTTTCAGTCATTTCGGAGATTAGCCGGAACAAACAGATAGACAGACGACAATTTTAAAAATTGTATTTTAATTATAAGTACCGTATTTACTTTCATATGCATTTAGTAAATGGCTATTATTTTTACATTACAAACAGACACTTCAATTTTATTTATTTGTATAGATTTAAACTGCACCCATGTAGTTCAGAAATAAAAAATAGTTAAAGGTTGCTTACCTTTATATCGTCGATATTACTTCAAATAATTAGAATTGGGTACAGTAAAAAAAACTGTAATATAATTGTACCATCGTTAAAAAGCATAAAATGCAATATTAAGTGCAAAAAGATAATAAAACCTAATTTTTGTAAATTGTCGACAAAGAGTAAATAATCATTGTTAAGAAAAATATATGATATATTATGATTATATACTCAATATATCATTTATTTTTCATAACACCCGCCTTCCTTTTAGAACTTTATGCACATTTTCATAGTTAATTCCAGAACTCGTGGTTTGTATAAAAGTTTTGTTAATATGTCAGCAAGCTGGTCTTTGACACATGTTCTCAGCACATCTAAATTTCTTGCTTAACACATTCTCTTGTAAAAAAGTGTCGTATACGAATATGTTTTGTTCGATGGGCTAGCTTTAAAGTGGACACATTGTCAAGATGTAGTCTGGGAATACTATCACAAAAATATCAACTAAAAATCTAGCGGCAACTAGTTCAGCTTCTGTAGATGTTATAGTTTCTATGAAATCAGTTAGAACAGTGATTCTCAACCAGTCTACGGGCCACCAGCGGTCCGCAAGAGATTAAATATTATGATCCGCGAAATATTTAAATATTTCACCTACCTATTCGTTTTAAATAACATATTTATTATTTTCTCGTCACGCGGGCAATACAATACCACGCGTTACGTTATTAAGCACCTAATAGCTTTCACAATAAATACACAAATAATACTGCTGGAGACGGTACTCAATTCGACTGTATGGTATTTTTTAATGTATATTACCTCATAACTTTTTACTGAGTGAACCGATTTCGATGATTCTTTTTTTATTTGAAAACTGGTGCTTTACATATGATCGTAAATTTGATGAAGGTTTGACAAATAGTTCTTGAGTTATTTTTGATAATTTATATTGAAGTCGGTTGTGAGAAATTTTTAATTTCAAATTATTGGAAAGTAACATCCCTTGAGCGAATACATTTATGATCTATTTTATTCCAAATTCGATAACCCAATTTATAACCCAATAGGATTCCTTTTTGAACTTTCTTGTCAAGTTTCATTCTATTTTGTTTAGGAATATGAATTAGCACTGACAACCTATAATTACCAGATGTTTAATAGCTGATTTTTTGCCATGCCACAATTCATGAAGAGACTTTCCTTCAATCTTCGTTGGCCCTGTCCGATTTAAAATGTAAACAGTGGTATTTACGATTTCAGCCCTTAGTCCTTTTGGTGTTTGGTGCATATAATATTTTTAAAACGGGGGCTGTATGGGCTTAGGTCCATTTGCCATTACCTGTAAATATTTAAAAACGAAAGTATCTTTTTGATGATTGACGTTTGACGTTGACGTAGTTTTTGATTTTGAATGTAAAAATGATTTGAATATTTTTCAGGTGGGCTAGTTATTAATAGAGTGGTCTTTGTTTATTTTTAATTTTATTGCGGATACGTTCGTGCTGAGCTAAAAATAAAGTAACCGATGTTGACTAGTTAAATTTAGCCACAGGGATTTTAGCAATAATAGACTCTTTGAATTTAGTATAACAGGTAACGGAGCCAAATGATACTGAAAGCTGAATTTATATCATTGATTCGATGTTCAGAAGTTCAAATAAATTCGGTGTGTATGTTATTTGATTCCCAATGTATCCGTCATAATTAATACCTTTATATTAATTATAATATTTTTTAAGTTAGTAGGCAGTGATGATATTTCATAAAATAATTGAAAAACAAGCAATAAAGACATGAAGAACAATTTTGGAAATATGGATACGGCTATAAAAGCCGGAGAACTTTTGATGACTGAAAAACCTTTTGCGTACGTTCTTTCGTCGAAGGAAAAAGGATTCAGATGTGATAACTGTTTACAAAAGTGAGTTTTTTATACTTATTTTCAGTAACTCACGAAGTTCCTTTTTACGTTGTTAAATAGACAATGAATTTTTTATTGAAATTTATGATTTTTATAATTTTATGTATTTTTGTTATGTAATTAAATATATCAATTGTTAATTTCGTAACTGCATTGTAACTGCATATCACCTTCATAATAATTTTATTTCAGTTTAGCTATGTAAGTATATTACATAACTTGTGTAACAAAAATTGTTAACTAATTTTATGCTTATGCATTTGAAAGATGAAAATAAAGGATCCTTGCCACCAATTTGAATTTAAATACATAAATTATATTTATTGTAAACTAGTGGTTCGCCCTGGCTCCGCACGGGTGATTTCTGAATATCGACAACAGCCCCACCTACTGGGTCCAAATGTAAATCTAAACCATCTAAAAACCCATTCAAACACCCAACAAAAAATGCATCAAAATCAGTCGAGACGATTTTCTTCTCTTCTTTCAGGATTCTTTATTTTAGTATTACATAATGATCATTGCTTAGAGTTAATACATTTTTACTTGTATAAAAAATACTAAGAATGCTTTACCATTACAGTTTATTAAAGTCCACTGCTGAACATAGGCTTTCCCCGTAGATTGCATCATCGGGGGGATAATTGCCATAGTTGCCACGCTTGGCAAGTGGATTGGCAACCACAGGTTTTTTATTTTTGGTCATTATTAGGAAGATGCTGCTGTCCATTTCCTGATATGTTTCCCTCTGTCGCCACTTACGACACCCACGGGATGATATGGGAAAGAATGCTTTCTTCTTAATTAATCCTTAAAAAGTTCATAAGAGTTGTTAAAGGGCAGATTATAAATCCACAACTTTTAATGGTTTTTTACCGATATACAACATTTAAGCATTGTTATAATATCTCTTATTACAGGTTGAAGGTCCTCAAATGTTCTGGATGTCAGTTTGTGCATTACTGTGGCCGCTTGTGTCAGCGTGATGCATGGAACGAACATAAGGTAAGTTAACTTATTATTTTATTATCTGTAAGGTCAATTATTCTATGTATTCATTTTAACATTTTTACTATTCTAAGCCAGAGCTTGATTAGTAAGTGGGTACTGGTGATGCAGCTGAAAACTAATTACATATGTTGCGTTCTAATAAGTAAAATGCCCATGGAGCTCCCCTTTTTCTTGTACAAAAGAAACTTATTAACTACATTTAAAATTTTCAGTGGGAGTGTGCTAATTTGAAGAGAGTTGCCCCTAAGATCATTCCAGATGGTGCTCGAATGTTGGCAAAAATCATAAACCGATTAAGTCGTGGGAATGGCTACACATACCGTGCCTTTTATTCTCCAATATCATTTCGTATGTGGAAGGATCTAATGTCTCGTAAATATCACTTTATTTGTTTTACTATATAATAATTTTAGATTGAAAAGTATGTTAAGTTACAAAGACCTTGCATTGTGCAAGTCACATTTCTTAGGGAATGCTTCTATTTGTCTTGTTTTAAAGTTTTACTTATTGAGCCATGCTTTAGTGTATGCTGCAGTACAGGTAGGTTGGCTCTACTGCTTGAAGTAGCAGCAACCAGAGTCCCTTTTGACTGGTAACAAGGATTCTCTTTTGGTTATCAGAGGTAACAAAACATTGCTTCATTTTTTTTCTTAATCAAGTGTGACAATTATACAGTCCACCTGATAGTAAGTGGATGACTTGATTACACTGAAACACCCTTAATTATAAAAAAAGTTGCTATAAAAATATGCAACATTCCATATCTCTACATTGATTAACACTGGCCACTAGAACATGTTAAAAATATTTTTCCTTATCTTACTTTACCATTACAGCCCACTAAAGTCCACTGCTGAACATAGGTTGCCTCATGGTAGGGATATTTGCCATAGTTAGCATGCTTAGCAAGTGGGCAACTATGCCAACAGCAGTTTTTTATTTTTAGTTGTTATTAGGCAGATGCTGCTACCCATCTCCTGATTTGTTTCCCTTTGTCGCATCTGCCACAGTGCCACTACACAGCAAATTTCTTTTGTTATATCTAAAATAAAAATTGAAAATTCATGAATGTTTTTATTTTTCTACTTCCCATAAACTTGTTAAAAATATATATATTCTAGGTAACATGAAATCTTTGAAATTTGGAACTATAAACTATAATAATTACAAACACATACACTCACACCACACACACATTACAATAAAATAATATATTTATCATTAAAAATCATTACTTTAATTAATTAATAGCTAAATACTATTAATTAATTAAAGTAATGGTTGTATAGCGTATGCGACAGTACCCATGCGCAGCTATACCCTCCATATTTCGTTCAGCGCTAGACTTACATGCCGCGACTTGTACCTCATTGATGAACTTAATCATAATAAGTTTTTTTTATTTTTGTAAGCATTTTTGTACAACTTCTTTTCCTCTTTAACCCTACAAAGTAGAAACTTGTTTAATTACTTGGCAGGTCAAGTTGATACAAGTACCAGATGCTTGGAAACTTTGACAACATTCTCTTTGCTAGTCTGGCATTATTATCACTAACTACAAATCTATGGCTTTGAGATTTCTTGGCATATCCATAGTAGATCTCAGGATGCCTATGGGACAAGTTGTGATGTGTAGATGAAGTTGTGATCAGAATCTGCGATTCGCTAGTGCCACCAACATTTTCATACATCAATTAAGTCTACTTGTCTAATCAAAAAGTGACTTTACAATATACTACTAATTAACTTTCAGATTACCCTGACTTGAAAAACGATAAAAAGCGAATGGACCATTTTACTTCACTTTGTGTTGTATTGTTTGAATTTCTTAAAGACATATCACTACCTAACACTGTTGAGCTTATGGGAATGTATGGAAGAGTAAGTAAACATATTATGTTTGGTATAGCTTGATCACAAGTGCTGTGCCATGTGATAATAAAGGCTGTGAATACAAAAGGTAATTCTCACAATATTGATTAACCAATATCTTATTATTAATGAAAGGTTTATTTGTATAATACTTAAGAGGATATTCGGATAGTGTTTAGTAAAATATAGTTTATAGAAACATATTGCATGCCTTAAGCGCGCGTAGGTATGTTCTACTAGTGCCTAAAAATTAAGATTCGCAACGTTTTGTCGCATGAAATCGTATGTAACAATCATATTGTACACATAAATGATATAAAAAACACACTGTCAGAAAGATAAATGATTGTTGAACTTATTTTTTTTTTCTAATCAATTAATTGCTATTTTTATATAAAAAAGTGGTTTTAATATCTTATGGTGTGGATTTATCAAGACCGCATGGAGGGGTAAACACAATAACTTTTGAGAATATCAATTTTTCAACTCGATTTTATATATATATATATATATATATATATATATATATATAAACCTATTGTTAAAGGTGTTGAAATTAATTAATTAGGTAGAAAATATATATAATCTCCCTCATTTGCATGGACTATCACCGTTATCTCTTATCCCAAAATCACTCTCCTAAGTATTTTTTACGTGGAACTTAGCTAATTAGTTTTAACATCTTTAATGTAACGAATTTCCGTAAAGTACCACCCGATTCTATTTAAAAACCTGTCAAATTTCTAACAATCTGAATATCCTCTTAAGTAAGGTGATTGTTTATATCTACCGGTGTGACATTGTCAATGTGTGATAAAACCCTTTTTTTTTAAAGTAAGGTGATATTACAAGGCTCAATCCTTGTGTTCAAGTTACCTGCTATAGTATAAGGGATATTTGCCTAATGCTGGTTTCTATAAGCAGTAAGCTAACTAGATATTATATTATAACATTTTGTATTTATTACGTGATTAGTATGTAGAAGAAGATTGAATTACGCATAATTTTTAAATATAGCAAAATCTTTCGCTTTAAATAACCGAAAGATTTTGCTATGTTTAAACCGGCTAAAAATCATCCCATCATTTTGCTTGTAAAGTTTATACTCAAACCACCCATTCCATTTTGCGTTTCTTAAAAGTAGTCATGATTCCAGATGGTCATCAATAGTTTTACGATTTTAGACACAGACATGAACTCAATCGGAACAGGTATATATCTAGCATCGTCTATTATAGACCACAGTTGCAGCCCTAATGCAGTGGCAACCTTTGATGGAAAGACAATTCATATAAGAGCTATCAAGGATATGCCGAACTTGGATTGGAATCAGGTAAATCAATTTTTTTTAGTTATGTAGCAAAGCACATAGCTAGTAAAACCTTTACACAGTGAAAGTTTCATTGCCCATTAATGAAGTTAATTAATTCACAGATGTATTTCTATTATTGTGTTTTTTATCCAGACCATAGACCAGGTCCATGGTTAAAAGTCCTGGGTTATTCTAATCTATGATTTTTAGCTTTCTTTCTCTTGTATCTGAGTAAATAGAACAAATTTGAGTCTTGGAGAGGTAACTATACAGGGCTATTGCAATATACGGTCAAATTTGTAGAAAAGGTTCAGAATAAGTAATATAGGCGAACGGTGAAGAAAAATTTAAAAAAATTATCTCAAACATTCTGTCCTTTTAATCTTAAGCATTATTTTAACTAATTGTCATTCATAAATATATAACGCCTACTATTTTACTACGCATGAACACATTCGTAAGGGTCAATCGATCGGCAAAAACGTGGTGAATTGAATTGCACACAGAGAAGCACGCGTACACGTAATAATCACATTCATAAATCACATTCAATTTGGGATAATTTAAAAAAAAGTAAAATCCGTATTTACTTGTATTTTGAATAATAAAAATAATGATATACCGTTGTTGCAGTTTGCAACAACGGTATATCATTATTTATATATTTGAACTTAAGTTTAAAATTTGGCTACTCTTTGAAAAATAACCCTGTAACTTGTACCATTTGCTGTAGAGACAACTCAATTTGAGGTAAAGATTTTAAGAAAAGAAGACTAGTTCTTTTTCTCGCCCTAAGACTGATTATATTTAAATAAAACTAATTTTACGGATTTATCGCGTTAAATTAAGATGAGTTAAAATAAGAAGAGTTTATAGTTAAGATGGTCTAGAAATGCAGTTAATTTATCTAAAGGGAGAATTGTGAAAGTGTCGTTTACGTACCGCTTGTAGAATCTTGGGTTTACGGGAGAAGTACGCAGGGCTTTCTCCTTAAAGTCCTCCATGAATATATCGGCAACAATGGGAGATACAGGTGAGCCCATCGCCACTCCATCTACTTGCTTGTAGATCTCCTCCTTTCACAATAGGTTCGCGTTCGCGTAAATATAAGAAAACTGATTATATTTTTCAGTGAGGAAACGCAACCAGCATTTGGAGCATTTCTTTTAGGGAGACAAACGAGCACAGAATCCGTCTGATGGTAAGTGGATGCTGTGGATCATATACGTCTATATCTATCATCGATTAAAGATCAAAATGCAGATGTTTGTCCCTGAGGACTGAGATGGAATGCCTCTTAAACAGCCTCGGTTTCTCTACACTATTACAATAATACACATGTATTCTGTGAGATCGTGGTCTTACCCGTACCGAGCGTAACAAGCGTTATATTAGTTAATTGCCAAGTGATTTTATTTTATTTTCCAGATACGTATTTCATACATAGATCTTCTAAAGACACCTTACGAAAGGCAGACGGAACTACTGGAGAACTACTACTTCTTGTGCGAGTGTGACAGGTGCATTGGTAAATGCTTTAGATGTGCACACTAATTTGTTAAAAACCTGCATGCTGTATCCGAAAGCGACTCTATGATTTTAGTGTTGTCTACTCTTGATCTTTACTCTTATTTTTATATTTTATTCTTTGAAGTTTACTATACCATTTAATAAAATAACATAATATCTATTTATTCACCTGTCAAGCCCAGTTGTTTTATCAGGCTATTCTTTCAATCGGCGAGGAAATCTGGGAAATCTTTTAACAGTGGTAGAGCCAGGCGGCAGCTTTTGCGGCCGCATGGATGGGCCGGCTCAAACCGGGGTGGTACCACGACCTCACAGAATACCAGCTTGAAGTAGAGGCTTACCTCTGCGTTTCGCTCGGTGAGTGCAGGTGGCCGGAGGCCGTTTTTACTGGAAATGAGGCATACATTCCTAGTCCTCACGGGTGAAAACGCATCTGCATTTTGATCTGTAACAGAGGATAAATGTAGATGTCTACGGGCCGCAGCAACCACTTACCATCAGGTGGACTGTGTGCTCCTTTTTCACCCTTATCCTATAAAAAAAAAGAAAAAAAGACGAAAATCTTTTTGAAATATGTGTACTATGAATGAATGAAATGAATGAATGACATAATATAATACTTTATGGTACACCAGAAATACATATGAGAGAAAAAAAACTATTTACAATTTCATACTTAAATTGTTTGTCAATCATACTATTTAATGTCTTCTTCAGGTAGATGTTTTATGTTTAAAAATTACATTTTAGATGAAACACAGCTTAAAATACTACATGCGGCTAAATGTCCGAACACCAAATGCGACAATCCTATAAACATACCATGGAAGGAAAACTGTGAATTGGTCAGGAAACCAACCATAGACAACAATGGAGATAAACAATCGAAACAAAATGGAGTTGTTAGTAATGGACAAAATGTTGACCCTAAAAACCCCACTGAAAATGGAGACACTGTGAGAGATGTAACAGAGATACAATGCAGTACTTGTGGAACGAAATGTACACAGAAGTTTATCGATGTATTTAAAAAGGCAATGGAGTTCACAGAAATGCATTTGCAAAATATGAAGGGTACGTCGGTGGCGTGTATCCTTTTTCTTCATATCTTCTATCAATTCTAGGAGATGTAGACAATTGGTTTATTTGATGAAACAATTTAAATATTTAAATTGTTACCTAATATTTTTTTCAAATAGCTTGAATATTTGATATTAAACAAGGTAGAAAAGACATGCCTTATATATTATGATAAAAGTCTCTTATAACCATACCATATGTGTAATAAATACTAATAGTGGGTCAACTCCTTTGTTATACCGCAAAATACCTACAGGGCTGTCTCGACGTCAAATAGCTATAAATATGCAAGGGTTGCCACAAAAATATTTCCTTAGAATATAATATCATAACATTAGATTTTATGTGTATTCCTCGTAACAATTAATTTTTCTATACAAAGATACAAACTAATTAAGTTTCAAAACTAGTGGGATGCGGGAACTAAAGACTGTGTAACAACCTCCGAAGGAGACCGAGTTATAGCCGAAATACATTTTTTTTTTGGTTTTTGGCCATGTGACCCCACTTCGATATACCGACAGTCAACTTGGCACCGCTGAAGGGACTACAGCACCGCCCAAATTTCGACGGAATCAAAGGCTTTCTCATAGTCCACATACGCCAGACATAGTGGCAAATTGTACTCTTCGGACTTCTGTACAATTTGCCGAAGGGTATGTATGTGGTCTATGGTGCTAAAGCCCTTTCGGAAACCGGCTTGTTCGGGAGGCTGGAAGTCGTCAAGTCTGCGCGCGAGACGATTCGTAATGACTCTCGAAAACAGCACGTAGACGCGGCTCAGAAGGGAAAAACACAAAAGGAGAGCGTTGTCACCTTTCTTGAAGAACAAGACAACCGCACTTCTGCTCCACGCCTCCGGTGTAATGCCACCATGGAGGACGGAATTAAAGAGCTTCTGAAGGACTTCAAGTACCGGTCTTCCATCCGCTTTCAGAAGCTCCGCTGTAATTCCATCCTCGTGTGGGGCCTTGACGTTTTTAAGGTGCTGGAGAGCCATTCTAATCTCGCTCAGACTGACGTCATCTTTGGAATAGTGTCGGATAAGACTCGCTCTTAGATCGTTACTCACACTTGCGTGTGGCTCCAACGATGGCGTGTACAGCTGCCCATAGAACCTCTCACTCTCACTCAAAATCTCAGGTGTCTCGGAAACGATGCTGCCACATTCGGTCTTCAGCTTTGACAGTTGGTTCTTTCTGGCAGACAGATCTCTATCTCTGGCAAAGACTTTGGAGCCTTGATTCCGCTCGATCGCTTTTTCAATACAACCTGTATTGAAGTTGCGTAAGTCCCGCCGCATGCATTTGGAGATCTGTCTGTTCAGTTGCCTGTATGCTGTCAAATCTGTTGAAGAATGTAGCTTCATCTCCCGTCTAACAGCCATGAGATGGAGAGTGTGATCGGAGAGTTTTTGTGTTCTTCTGCGGCGGGACTTGCAGAACTTAGCTTCAACCGCATGGACAGTTTCCACGAGCTTGTCATTCATATCGTTCACTTCATTGCAGTCTTTTAGGCACTGAAAACGGTTTTGTAACTCGAGCTGAAAGGTTTCGGGACCATGGAACAAAGCACGAGGGGGACGGAGCGTTGACTTCATTAGACGAGACCTCTCCAACTTAACGTTTAGGTTCAATATGCCTCTAACCATTCGGTGATCGCTACCAGTTTTCACCCTCACGATCACGGAGACATCACTGAACAGTTGTCGTCTGGTCGTCATAATGAAGTCAATCTCATTTTTTGTGGAACCGTCGGGGCTCGACCAGGTCCACTTCCAGTGGGGCCGCTTCTGGAAGAAAGAGTTCATCATAAAGAGTCCCTCTTTCTCCATGAAGTCGGTCAGCTGCTGGCCCCTTGGGTTCCGTTGCTCTATTCCAAATTTCCCTACTTTCAGCTCACCGTTTTCTCTTGTGCCTAGTTTTGCATTGAAGTCTCCCATTAACACCGTATATTGGGTTTTGGAGGAATGTATGGCTCTAGAGATATCCTCATACATTTCCTCCACCTCCTCATCGGGGTGTGCCGAAGTTCGTGCGTAAACCTGTATGACCTTCAGCGAATACCGTTTGGTGATTCTGAGTATAAGGTACGCAACCCTCGTCGACACACTCAATCTTTACAACGTTGTTAACGAGAGACTTGTGGACGATAAATCTGACGCCTCCTTGAGACAGATGGTCGCCCTCCCGGTGATAGAGCAAGTTGCCGGATTCGAGGATTACCGTGTCCTCCCCCCTCTTCGAACTTCGGATAATTCTATAATATGCCAGCGTAACTTGTCTATCTCTTCTTCCAGCTCCACGATCTTCTCGTCAGTCCTCAGGGTGCGTGCGTTGTATGTTGCCTGGTCCAGTCGTCTTAGGTAGCAACCGAACCTCCACCGGAGATTCTTAGCACCCCCTGCCCCGCCGTTACCATGGTCGCCACCGTAGCCAGGAATAGCGGGGCCGCCGGGGACTGGGGGCCGTTTCTTTGTTACTCTCATCATAGGGGGGTATTTGCCATAGTTGCCACGCTTGGCGAGCGGGTTGGCAACTGCAGTTTTTTTTATTGTAAGTTGTTGTGTTGTTATCAGGAAGACGCTGCTGCCCATCTCCTGCCTGTTTCCCTTTGCGCCTTTTACGACACCCACGGGAAGATATGGGGTGGTGGATATTCTTAACCGCCACTACACGGCAAGCTTCACCTACCACCACCTAATTTTAAAATATTGGATAGCGGGTTGAACAGAATAAATAAAACAGTTTAAAATTATTTGTTGGTTCTGTTTGTGCAACGCACGCTGCGCACCCACGTTACAGATGCGCAACCGACAAATATTTACGACACTTATTATTGGGTTCTATTAATTATCTGTTGTCGAATTTAACGATATAATGCATTCTTATCCTTACATATAGTTCAATGAGGGCTAATAATCTTCCACTCACCAGATGTCGCTACTAGCGACTGAGGTAAAGTTTTTTGTTACACAGTGTCATTTAATTGAGAAATTAGTTTTAAATTATAGATTATCATTATCTAGAGTATTATATTAATACACAACACAATGCGTCAGTGGTTTTATTTTTAATTTTTTGCACATTATAACTATTTTTTTTTAAAGTCGTCTTTTAATTATATATATATATATATATATATATATATATATATATATATATATAGTTTGGTTTATTCATTTCTAATGTAATTAATATAAAATATAACTAATAATACAGAAAGAAACTTTAAAGATTATATTTTTCTAAGAAATTATCGTCCCCGCTATGAAATCTGTCAAATATTTTACCTCACTCGAAAGTGGCGCCGCCCTGGTGGCAGAAAAAGTCGTGGATGCCCTCATTAAAATCGTGATGGAAAGCAATCATATGGTTGTAAATATTCAATTTTACCTAGGGCGTCATACAATAGTTTCCCAATATTTAAAGTTTTTTTTTTTCATATTTGAAGTAAAGAGATAATGTAAGTTAATAAAAATAATACCGAGTAAAATCGTGTTGTTGGATGAACACTAAACACGTGCAAGCGTGCAACTGATTCCGTGTACGTGACACTCCTAACTCTGCTCTCCTTCATCCCGCTCCGCATCGTTGCTTCGTCTAGTCGCCGAGTTGACTTACTATTAGTATTTATTACACATATGACCATACTATGTACATGGTATTGATAGTCCTAAAAACACAGGTCTTTAAGTATTTTAAGATTAAATTTGAAAAATTATAGGCTTTACTGTGTACTATGTGTCTTATGAGGCAGTATTTACAAGACAATCATAATATTAGGCTACTTATATAATTTTAGAAATAAGGCATTACACACACACGCTTATCAAAGACTAAAGTATAAAATATTTTTAAGCTTTTTAAACAATTATATTTTTTTTTCAAAATGATCACCTGGAAAATATTGTTACATAAAAATTAGTAAATATTATACAATTTTTATTTTCTTCACTATTGCAACACAGATGTTGATGTTTGCAAGTTTTGCCTTGAGAAACAGGAAGGAGTCCTACATCCACTGAATGTAATGCACGCTCAGACATTGGACCATGCATTTGATGCTCTAATTCAAGTTCAGCTATGGGAGACAGCTTGCGTTTATGCTGAGAGATTAATTCCATGTTTTAGGTGAGTTCTCTTGCAAAATTCACAAACACTAGCTTTTGCCCGCGACTTCGTCGGCGTAGATGTTACACTTTAAACCATAGGTGATCTATCAAAAATCGCACTTTCATAGTAAATTCCACTCACTCACACGGGACTTAAACTATCTCGATACCAAATTTCATCTAATCAGGTTTAAGCGTGAAGAGTTACATTTGCTCACGCGGTCTCGCGGTCGTTACTTTTAAAATATTTTACCAAATTACGTAGTGTAAGAGACAAAGGTTATCATCTCCTTTGAACATTAGAAGCGATTAAAGTATTTATTTTGATATAATCCATTTGTTACTGCAAAATGTGCGTTGGAAATAAAGTATCAAATTTTATTTTATGTATGGTTCACTATTTTGGTAATAATGGCGTACACATAAAAGATAGATATATACTGTCGCGGACTTTTTTGTAGAACTGTTTAGGAGAAACAATTCCACCATACATTATATTTGTGTAACTCTTACAGTTTTTGCACCGCACGCCAAAATAGCTCGCAGATGACAGATTTTTTCCGACTAACTTAACACTTATTGTTATATTTTGACCAATTTACTCAATATCTTTATTAATTATTATAGTATATGTATTGTTCTGATGTATGAGCTATATTATTGAAGTTTAATTAAAATACTTTCAGTAATTTTTGCGAAGGACAGTAACAAACATCCATACATCGTCACAAACTTTCACGTATATAATATTATATATTATTAATAAATTATATTATTGTAGTAGGATTATTATGTTCATGGACCTATGGTAAATACTATACGGATTCTCACCAAAAGCACATTCAAATAAATGTGCTATTGAATCTGTACATAAGTATAATTGGAATTAAAATATACCAACTTAACAGTATATATTGTCCTAAATACCACCACAATTTTCGGATCTTTATTAAGTGGCGAAGCTTGCGAAGACACTTATTGATTTCACGATGTCTGTTCGTCTGTCCGTCTGTCCGTCCGTCTGTCCGTCTGTCCAACGATTATCTCGAGAACGGCTTCGAATTTTCAAATTCTGTTTTCAGCAATCGATTACTGATCACCCAGGCATCTGAACCTCCTATTTTGAAACTGATTGCTCAACGGCAACCGTTAGAAACCGCTACAAAGCTGATTGCTTCGCCACTTTGCTATGCTGTTAGTTTGCTAGGTTTATTTTTTTTTACAAATTAAGTAATCCCTTACATTAACCACTCCAAAAAAGTTTTAAAATGATTGTGTTAAGAGTGGTTCTTCACTGTAGTCGAATGGTGCTTGCTTTCGCTTGGCGCTGGCTTTCCGAGTTTACAGTCCGCACCCTACTATTAGGCTACTGTTGCTTCATAATTCATCAATAAAAAATATAACTTAAGGATAATTTCAGGCGACTAATTTTGGCAGGAATATCATTCCAGAGAAGCTTACTTTTCCTCTCAATTAAATATATTGAATAAGTTTTGTTTTATTTTCACATTGTGTCAATAGATGACAATAGAAAAAAAAGGTACAATTTTTTTTTAAATGAGATTTGATTCCGATACTGGCTGAGGCAACAAGGGGAGTGACCTTGACCTTGCCTTGTGCTCTTTACACTTTACGGCTAGGTTATTGAGATTTTCTTTAAAGAAGTATTTTTTTCTACCAGTATACATTTATATATACCATAGTTTAAAATAGGAAAATCATTTTTTTTAGTTTTTCTCATACTAGGAATTTAATAGTAACCAGTGAACAGTGGCGTTACTTAAGTCATATGAAACAGAACAATGCTGCTTTTTTTTTCAATTTTAAGACTTAGTGACACTATGTCACAGTCAATTTGACTTAAAGTGATAGAGCCAGCACGAGACTTAAGGGCTTTTTAAAATCGAGTAGCGTCTGTGTATTTGGGCATAAAACTGGCAGCTTTAATAGTTTCAGTAGTGTTCCTTAGGTTTAGGTCACTTTTCTATCGTACTTTCACAAAATTTACTTGAGCATTATAAGATTTTTAAACTCAATCATTTCTTTCTTTTTATTATTGTTTGACTGAATGGGTTACATGTTCGGATACATTAGTCCACACATACATAACGTCACACCTGTAAACTCAAGGGTAGGCAGAGTTTATAGGGCGGGGGGCCTCTCGGCCACATAATCACAAATCTAATATCCCATTAGTCACCTTTCACGACATGCTAAGCAAATGACAATGTTGGCACATTTTTTTTTATAGGAGAGGGGGCAAACCAGCATGCGGCTCACCTGATGTTAAGTCACTACCGCCGCCCATGAACATTCTTTTATTTAACTGACTTGGCTCAATATGGAATAAGATTGAATGCCTCGTTGCATGTAATGACACTGGACTTTCATTGTCTTACTTGAAAACCGGCTTGCTGTATTGATGTTGTGATTAGCAAAATATTTGACCCCAGCCACTCTACAGGAGAGATCATACTTTTAATTTCTTTATTCTAACTTATATTTTTATTATTTATACTTTTTATTCTTACTTTTGAATGCATATTTTATATCTTTACAGATTCTATTATGGTGAGAGACACCCATTGCTGGGATTGTTGCACTTGAAGTATGGAAAGATATTACTTTATAAAATGGATCTGCATAGAGCTTTAGAACAATTGAAATTCTCTGAAAATATTCTTAGAATCACTCATGGTGACAGGCATCCCTTGTATAAGGACCAGTTATTGCCTTTACTAAGTCAAGCCATGCTGGAATCATAGTGAGAAAAATAAAAAAATATTGGTTGTAATTTTGTCAATTATTTTAGTGAAACGATTATGCTAGCAATAAAAGTATTTATAATCAAATGTTTTTGAATTTTTTCAATTTCTTTTTCCAAATAAGTTAATGGCTCTTCATTAATTTGAGGTGTGAGCACCATGGGCGTTCACGAATTTTTGTGTCACCAGGACGGCGCCAATTAGGAATGAGGTGAAATATTTGACAGCTTTCATAGCAGGAGAGCCAATATGTTAGAAAAGTGTAGATGTTAATGTTTTTTTTTTTCTGAAAGATTAATTATATTTTATAGGAATTCGATTAGAAATTGATAAATCAAAATACAAATACAAAATAAAGATGAAATAATGCAGCACTGAGGCATTGTTTTGTGTATACAGGTTTATTTTACAACTAGCTGACCCGGCGAACTTCGTACCGCCTAAAGTCGATTCTTTTTTTTTTAATACTTATTCAGCTATTTGGGACACCGGGTCAGCTAGTAAAATAAAAAAGAATAATTTAAAATTAAAAATTTTGTACAGCCGACTTCAATATAGGTTATTTAAGAAAAACTCAATAACCATTGGTCTGACCTTGATCAAATTCATATGGGACCACACGAGAACTATCAGCTTTCATATAAAAAAAGAATCATCGAAATCGGTTCGCCCAGTACAAAATTATGAGGTAACTCGAATTGAGTACCGTCTCCTTTTTGGAAGTCGGTAGAAAAGGAAAGTTGATAAGTCAACAATTACATTATGTCAAAAAATAAAAATTATAAAACACAACTTTATGTTATGGTATTAAAGTTCAAATTGACTTTTAAGTATTATTACGAATCTTTTGTATGGGAATATAGAAAAGTGTTATTTTTAGGCTTTTCAGGCAATTTTTTAAATTTTTCTCTCCGTTAAGCCGATATTACACGGTTGATCCGTGTAATCCTGTATGGGTGTAATATCGGCTTAACGGAGAGAAAAATTGAATGAAATTGAAACAATTCATACAGGTAAATCATTTAAATGACGTTCAATGTTGTGAAGGATCCCTTGGGAATAAAACAGTAATTATCTTCAAACCGCTCCGTGAGAGAGTAATTACTTTCCCTATATGCTGTTCTTTCTTGATTATATTATATACTGGTAGCTGGTCCCGAACGATTTGTATCGGCATTCTTCTCTTGTTTGTCCCCCTTTTAGGGACAGGAGGCTCTACAGGTCTCGAGGTGTCCCTCTCTACCTGGGTATCATCGCGGGGGGCAACGGCTACCCCGGTCCTGGGTGCTGCGATTGTGCGCAGCTTGTACGTTGGTGTGTTGCGCACTACACGCCATCAGATTGGGCGTCGGGACTCTCACTCGTCTCCGGCGTCCCCGTCGCTGGGCGGTGAGCAAAGAAGTTCTCGTGGGAACGGCCGCCCGTCAGATGGGCGGGCGTGGGGTGGAGCTAGATTTTGCAGGTGTGGATGTGGCCCGTTATCTGCGCGGTCGAACAACCGTCTCGCAGTACGGGCCACAAAGTCCTGTATGGATTCAATCTTTAAATCTCTGGAAATAACATCATTCCTGACGTAATGGCCAGCTCCCACGATCACTCTAAGTGCAAGATTCCTGCATCCTCTTACGCTGAGTGGCTGAGGTCAACGCGTACCAAGCTGGCGCTGCGTACGTCATCCGTGAGCGGACGTAGGTTTTATAGATGGAAATTTTGGCTTTTATAGGGAGTTTGTATCCCAGTATAGGATATAGTTTTGCTCGCGCGACTCTGGCCTGACGCACGACGTGGTCGACCATCGGGGTCATGCGCAGCGAGCGATCTACCTGGCATCCTAGATACGTGATGGTTGTTGCCCAACCCACGTCCTGCCCACGGAGTTTCAGGGTTGGTGGTGTATGCGTCAGCCTGGTCTTGAAGGCGACGGTCTTCCCGACGTTGACCGTCATCCTCCATTTATCCAGCCACTGAGGTAACAGGTCCAGCAGACGCTGCATCTTTTTGGCCGCGATCTCTACCCGACGAGATGACGTGAAGTACGCACTGTCGTCTGCATACAGGGCTAAGACGACATCTTCCCACTCCTCCATGAGGCCTTGGAGTGTGGGGATGTCATTTGTATAAGTCGCGTACAGGTGCGGTGACAGGCAGCTGCCCTGTGGCACTCCCGCTTCGATCGGTCGTGCTACCGAAACAGCCTGTTCGATATTGACGTAAAAGCTCCGCCCCTCCAGAAACGACGCTATTAGCCGCACAAGCAATGGCGGCAAGGTGGTATTCTCTATTAATTTGTATAGTAGCCCTGCGTGCCACACTCTGTCGAAGGCCTTCTCCATATCGAGAAGGACCCCCACATTGATTATATTCGGCCGCAAGATAGTGTAGCACGCGGGCTAGTTGTGCTGTGGTGGAATGTGCTCTGCGGAAGCCAAATTGCTCCTCACGCAGAGCAACATGCGGCAATATTCTTTGGAGTGTAAGTTTCTCAAAAAGTTTCGCTATGTGCGGTAATAGCGTTATGGGGCGGTAGCTAGCCGGGTACCTCCTATCCTTTCCCGGCTTTGGTAGCACGATGATCTTGCCCTGCTTCCAGTTGGTCGGGAAGTGGCCAGTTCTCAAAATGCCATTAAAGAGCCTGGAGAGCTCCACTATCCCCCTTCTGGGGAGCTGCTTTAAGGCCATGGTGGTAATACCGTCGCATCCCGGCGCTTTGCGGTTAGGCAGGCTCATGATGGCGCGCCTTACCTCCGCTGGCGAGAAAAAGTCATCGCCCCGTAGTGGTGGCGCCGGGTTCGACAGGTATTCCTGCACGCGGTTTATTATGCTCTCTACTGCGTACCCCTCTGTTACGCTATTGGGTTTAAATTGTTGTTCCAGGTGTTGTGCCATCGTTTCCGCCCTTTTTTGAGCGTCATAGATCCTTTTTCCCGTGTTGTCCACAAGTGGGCAAACAGGTGGTGGTGTCCTTGTAAGCTGTCGATTGAGGAGATGCAGGGAGGCGGGTGTCTCCGAGGCTTCGTCGACTCGCCTCTCCCATGCCTCTCCCCTGTGCGCTCTTATCGCCATCGACATGAGTGACTATAAAAATAAAGCTTGCGTTGCTGTTATATTAGCGATAGCATTAAAAAGGCGTGTAAAGAGAAAAAAATGGATGAAGCATTGGCTCCATCCATATTTTGCTCTTTACACGTCTCTCTCACGTGAATTCTTTCAAGGTTTTTTGGTCATTCGTTTGAGGCACGGCTGGCGCCGCCACTGCATCAAGAAGCGCATCCTCCACAATCACTGACAATTAATACTGACGATAAATATCGACCAGAGACTAGACACTCGATATTTATCGACGATACTTGATACAGATCGTTGGATTTCTGGATTTTTAGAAATCCAGCGATCCGTATCACGATCCAAGATATGCTATACTACACACTCGATAAATATCGTAATCCTAGATTACGATCCAAATATCGTCTAAAGCGTCTAAGGCGCACGATAAATATCGTGCGCCTTAGACGCCTACTACACACTCGATAATTATCACGATATTTGGATTCAGTGTTCATTCATTCTGTCAGCGATGGAGGAGGACGCGCTTGTCGATGCGGCGGCGGCGCCAGCCGTAGCTTAAACGAATGACCAAAAAAACTTAAAAGAATTTATACTTGTGTTAGAAACACTATCCGAGGTGTGGGATAGCTCAAATGCAAACAGTTTTAATAAAGTGAAAAGATCAAATGCTTATGAGCGGCTGCTTGAAATTTTTAAGAAAATTAAACCGACCGCGACAACTAAGGACGTAATAGCAAAAATTAACTCTTTAAAATCTAACTACAGGAAAGAATTGAAAAAAAAAAACAGATTCAAAGCGATCCGGTGCTGGAGCTGAAAAATTTACAATTAAAAGTCTTGGGTATTTCTATTTATAGTCACTCATTACGTTACTGGCTTCGGATTATGTAACGTACAAGTCTTTAGTGAATGAAATCTACCGTTGTACTGATGCGATTAATATCGATTGTGTAGTATGTAGATTCGATCCTAAATATTACAAGATAAATATCACGTTAAATATCGTGATAATTATCGAGTGTGTAGCATGCGCCTTACAGCGGCAACTCACTTTCGTGGCGCAGGGGCAATCTAGAACGAACAGCGATCGGGGCAATATCAGAACTGTGTCTACACACATGCCTGCCGTTCTATGTGAGAGTGTACGTCTCGCTGGACACACGCGTTGAGAATGGCGCTATTTTTATCAAAATGTAAATGAATTGTAGTTAAAGGAAGGTCTTGCACCCATGTCGCTCTGCCGCAGGGCCGACTTAGAAAATTGCCCCTGCTTTCATACACACATCACCATTAAGGAGGCGATTAAGGGTCATCCCCACTCCTACACCCTAGATTGGCAGGCAAGTGGCGCAGGGGCAATCTAGGCCTTTAGACCATTTAACCCAGTGGACTCATCTCGCATAATTAATCCCCTCTGCCAAGGTATTGGATTTAAAAGCTTTTGCGTTTATAAAAACTGTTTACGAAATCGAATTTACCATTATCCATTACAAGAATCGTTTCCGCCGATGTAGGTGTTCTTTAAAAAATGCCGATCGGTGCGGTTAACGTGTACATAAAGCAGTCAAAATACTTAAAATTTACAAAAAGATGGAGTTGTATTCCCTATGTATGTATAATAAGAATAGAAGGGGAGTTGGTAGAGCAAGTAGATGAGTTTGTGTATTTGGGATGCGTGTTTAGCAGGGATGATAGATATGATAAGGATATAGAACGACGAGTGAATGCAGGAAATAGAGTGAATGGGGCTTTACACTCTATTGTGAAAAGTCAGAATGTGTCCAAAAAGGCACGTATGGCAATTCACAATGCTGTGTTAGTGCCTACTTTAATGTATGGTAGTGAAAGTTGGGTGTGGCAGAAGAAGCACGAGAGTAGAATAAATGCTGTAGAAATGCGATCCTTAAGGAGTATGTTAGGGATGAATCTGAATGACAGAGTGAGAAATTGTTTAATAAGAGAAGAGTGTGGTTTGCAAGATGATGTTGTGACCAGGATTAAGAAAGGAATGCTTCGGTGGTTTGGTCATGTGGAAAGAATGAATGAGGAAAGAGTGACAAAGCAAATTTATGTTGCAGAGGTGAACGGCAGAGTCGGAAAGGGTCGCCATAGGCGAAAGTTTATCGACCAAATTGGCGATATGTTGAAAATGGGCCAAATCAAGTGTACCTTTAACCGACGAGCGTGTATGCGTAGGTATATGGATGTGGAGGAAGCGAGAGAGGTCTGTCAGGATCGTGCCAAATGGAAGTCCATAGTCTCTGCCTACCCCTCTGGGTGACAGGCGTGAGTGTTTATAGATATAGTATTTTTATTGTGATGCATGCTTTTTTCTATTAAAATCATTAACAATAATATCATAAACATTGACCTACTACTAAATGGACCTCGGCTCTTCGCTCAAGTGTCCGAGTCAAAAGAGTTCTAAAATGCAAAAAGAGTTCCAATTGCGCGCCAGTCTTTGTTTTGTCGACCGATAATGCACTCCAAAATACCGTACTGTATCACAAAACGAGCAAAACTATTTATATTTATATATATTTTTGATAAGAACTATTAATATTTAATAATTTTAAAGTAATATTTTGCTTCGATACAAGATACGTAGGTAGTATTTAAATTAAATTCACATTAATTGTAAAAACAGAAATCATACCGATAATTTTCACTAAAAGCTGCATAAGATAAAAACAGCTTCTGGTTGAAGTTGAAACGCTACTAAATTGTCGCAAGTAAAATTATCTTTATATATAAAAATTACGTGTCACGTTGTTTGTTCGCGATGAACTCCTAAACTACTGAACTGATTTCAATGAAATTTTGCACACTCTGTTCAGTTTGGTTCAACTTAAGAGATAGGATAGTTTTATCCTCATAAGTGACGCTCAATATTTTTTTATTACGAATTTAAGGATTTTTTGTATGAAGGGTCGTCGAAAAGGGTAGAACAACATCTGCCTGGTCAGCTAATATATATATATATATATATATATATATATATATATATATATATATATATATATATATATATATATATATATATATAATACGTTTATATAGGGTCATACAGGTATATCCCGGGTCAACGGGACACATTTTTCGTGAATTTTGTTCTAGACCCGCCGTCCGTTTAGTAGTAGGTCAATGATCATACTCGTAAATAATAATTTATGTATTCTTTATTGCATTCCTTAATATAAAAGAATACAAAATGCGGACCATTCTCTGCCAGGTGAGAATTTGACGTAGGTGTAGCAGTATAGAAAAAAAAACAAAATAAAAACTAAATAACTATGATATATATAAATTTTACTAATTTATAAAATAAATAAATACATACATATATACACATCAACATACAAATATAAATAGTACATATAATTGACTGGGAGAGAATGCCTTAAGACTTTAAGTCCGCCATAATACGTACGATTTTTACTTTGTGCATAAAAGTTAAAAAGAAAACAATAAATAAATATAAATAACTATGAATATATACGTACTGTTAACAATAATATATTAGTTCTTAAGATTAAGATACTTTGTGTTTCGAGCTAATAAGAATATCTTACTGTCCTTAGAATAATAACACCTAGAACGATAGTTCCCTACAAAGCGGACGTTCAAACGTGAGAAATTTCAAGCAGCAGCTGCTTGAAATTTTTAAGAAAATTAAACCGACCGCGACAACTAAGCACGTAATAGCAAAAATTAACTCTTTAAAATCTAACTACAGGAAAGAATTGAAAAAAAAAAAACAGATTCAAAGCGATCCGGTGGAGCTGAAAAATTTACAATCAACAGTCTTGGGTATTTCTATTTATAGTCACTCATTACGTTACTGGCTTCGGATTATGTAACGTACAAGTCTTTAGTGAATGAAATCTACCGTTGTACTGATGCGATTAATATCGATTGTGTAGTATGTAGATACGATCCTAAATATTACAAGATAAAAATCACGTTAAATATCGTGATAATTATCGAGTGTGTAGCATGCGCCTTACAGCGGCAACTCACTTTCGTGGCGCAGGGGCAATCTAGAACGAACAGCGATCGGGGCAATATCAGAACTGTGTCTACACACATGCCTGCCGTTCTATGTGAGAGTGTACGTCTCGCTGGACACACGCGTTGAGAATGGCGCTATTTTTATCAAAATGTAAATGAATTGTAGTTAAAGGAAGGTCTTGCACCCATGTCGTTCTGCCGCAGGGCCGTCTTAGAAAATTGCCCCTGCTTTCATATACACATCACCATTAAGGAGGCGATTAAGGGTCATCCCCACTCCTACACCCTAGATTGGCAGGCAAGTGGCGCAGGGGCAATCTAGGCCTTTAGACCATTTAACCCAGTGGACTCATCTCGCATAATTAATCCCCTCTGCCAAGGTATTGGATTTAATAGCTTTTGCGTTTATAAAAACTGTTAACGAAATCGAATTTACCATTATCCATTACAAGAATCGTTTCCGCCGATGTAGGTGTTCTTTAAAAAATGTCGATCGGTGCGGTTAACGTGTACATAAAGCAGTCAAAATACTTAAAATTTACAAAAAGATGGAGTTGTATTCCCTATGTAAGTATTTTTATTGTGATGCATGCTTTTTTCTATTAAAATCATTAAAAATAATATCATAAACATTGACCTACTACTAAATGGACCTCGGCTCTTCGCTCAAGTGTCCGAGTCAAAAGAGTTCTAAAATGCAAAAAGAGTTCCAATTGCGCGCCAGTCTTTGTTTTGTCGACCGATAATACACTCCAAAATACCGTACTGTATCACAAAACGAGCAAAACTATTTATATTTATATATATTTTTGATAAGAACTATTAATATTTAATAATTTTAAAGTAATATTTTGCTTCGATACAAGATACGTAGGTAGTATTTAAATTAAATTCACATTAATTGTAAAAACAGAAATCATACCGATAATTTTCACTAAAAGCTGCATAAGATAAAAACAGCTTCTGGTTGAAGTTGAAACGCTACTAAATTGTCGCAAGTAAAATTATCTTTATATATAAAAATTACGTGTCACGTTGTTTGTTCGCGATGAACTCCTAAACTACTGAACTGTGCGATTTACACAGCGCTCGGTCCGCAAAGCACTCTTCTCCCTGGACGTCAACAAGTCGAGTGGGCCCGATGGAGTCCCTCCCATTGTGCTGAAGACGTGTGCTCCGGAGTTGGCACCGGTTTTAACGCGTCTTTTCCGGTACTCCTACTCCCAAGGCGTAGTCCCGAACTCATGGAAGACAGCTTTGGTGCACCCGATTCCTAAAAAAGGCGACCGCTCAGACCCGTCCAACTACAGGCCTATCGCCATCACCTCCTTGTTCTCCAAAATAATGGAAGCCATTATAAACTGCCAGCTCATGAGGTACCTAGAGGATCACCAGCTGATTAGTGACCGCCAGTACGGTTTTCGTCGGGGTCGATCAGCTGGTGATCTTCTAGTCTACTTAACTCATAGATGGGCGGAGGCAGTAGAGTCCAAGGGGGAGGCATTAGCCGTTAGTTTGGACGTAGCGAAGGCCTTTGATCGGGTCTGGCACAAAGCGCTTCTTTCGAAGCTTCCTTCCTATGGGCTTCCCGAGAAATTGTGCAAATGGATCACCAGTTTCCTTGCTGATCGGAGCATCAAGGTCGTAGTAGACGGTGAATGCTCTGATTTCAAGCCTATCAACGCTGGTGTTCCACAAGGCTGCGTGCTATCACCAACGCTGTTTCTCCTGCATATCAATGATATGTTGCTAACTGACAGCATTCATTGCTATGCGGACGACAGCACTGATGATGCCTTATATACCGGCCGTGCCAATATTTCTCGGGAAAACGTCGCCGAGTACCGGGACAAACTTGTGTCTGAAGTCGAGTCTTTGCTTAACAAAGTCTCGGATTGGGGCCGACTAAATCTAGTCCAGTTCAATCCCCAGAAGACACAAGTTTGCGCGTTTACCGCTAAAAAGAACCCCTTTGTCGTATCTCCTCAGTTTCAAGGCACTCCCCTTACTGCCTCAGCCAGTATCGGAATCCTTGGCGTCGACATATCGAATAGTGTGCAGTTTCGTGGTCACTTGGAAGGGAAGGCCAAATTGGCCTCTAAAAAGCTTGGCGTGCTCAGCAGAGCGAGACAGTATTTCATGCCGGCACATCGCTTGCAACTTTACAAAGCGCAAGTTCGGCCCCACATGGAATAGTGTTCTCATCTCTGGGCCGGGGCACCCCAGTACCAGCTCCTTCCACTTGACCGCATCCAGCGCAGAGCGGTTCGAATCGTCGACGACCGAGTTATTTCTGATGGGCTCGATACACTGGCACTGCGTAGAGATGTTGCATCTCTTTGCGTATTTTATCGCATTTATCACGGGGAGTGCTCTGAGGAATTGTTCGGACTAATTCCAGCCGCTCAATTTCACCATCGCACATCGCGACAAAACTCGCGTTACCATCCATACCATCTGGATGATTGGCGGTCCACGACTGTGCGATTTAGAAGAAGTTTTCTCCCTCGCACGACTTCCTTGTGGAATCAATTACCACCAGCGAATTTTCCGGACCGATACGACTTAGGAACCTTCAAGAAAAGAGCTTACACCTACTACAAAGTACCTACGTACCTAGTACAAAGCGGACGTTCAAACGTGAGGCACAGTATAAATACGAACAGTATGGAAACTAAGCCTAGTTGAGGATATAATTACCTACGCTCCATTGAAGCAATAGGATTGTAACTTTTAATGTTTTGATATTGCTTTTTTTTATCAATCAATCGAATTTAAATAACTAGCTTACAATCTAAATAGATAATCTCAGCAAAAAACGATAGTTTAAATACGGAGAACAATTTAATATTAACACACAACAACTTGTAGAACTATAGATCTTTAACTTTGTCATTACGGCGTAACCTTTTGAAAGTTTCGGCGGGAACGCACTGGACGAAAACGTACCTTTATTCTTCACTAGTTGTTCCCTGCGACTACGCTCGCGTGTTAGGGTTTTTATTTTTTAGCGCGGAACCCTAATTAATTTTCTAAATTAAAAGTAGCCTAAGTTATAGTCCCACCAACTTATCTGTGAACTGACAGCTGCGGCAAAATTGTGAACTACAGCTGCCATTTAATCAAATGTCACTCGATACGTCATTGTTTTGAGAGTTTATAGAAAAATAAAAAATGCCGAAAACCATTAAAAGTGATGCCCGAAATATTATTTTAAAAGTACTTTTGTGAGCAAGAAGCTCGAGGGCAAGCACCGATAATGTCTTTCAATCAGGTTTATAAAAGAATATCAGCTGCTACAGGTCAGTATTGCTATGTTTTGTTCTTTCCATTCGTATTTCCGATAAATGGATTGGTTAATACAATTCATTTCTTTTTCAGATATTAGTCAAGGATTCATTTCCAAAATAGTTAAAGAGCCGGAAAACGCATAAAACATAGGAAAGCAATTACAAAGCCCGGTAAAAAAGACATAAAGGCATCTTATTTAATTAAAGTTTAAATTGTTCAAGTAAGATATTTTTGTTTCTTCTTGTTCTTGGACATATATCTGTTAAATCTGTGTTCTAGTCTTTTTATTCCGTGACTAATTTATTACCCTAGTATGTGGACTCTATGTAGGAATATAAGACCCTTAGATGGGAATATTCCCGAACTGGCAACACTTCAGTGCAGAAGCGCCAAGCTGTCAGTTCACAGATAAGTTGGTGGTACTATACTCCTTATGACATCAGCTATCTGCCAGTGAAAGTGCCGTCAAAATCGGTCCAGCCGTTTGACAATGCTAAGCCACTGCGCCACAGAACTAACGAGCCGTGGTAGCTCTCATACAAAAGTTATAAAGCATTTGACGCAATGTAGCAAGTGACTATCGTTGATGAATAAGCCTATGGTCATAAGTTTGATGGTAAATGTAGCTTATTTTGTTTTTAGTTCTTAGGGGGCACTGTGTGTGCTACACACACACATACACATACACACACAACGTACACACATACATTTTTTACATAAGAATAGTAGGGAAGGGGGGGGGGGGGGTAGATTACAGGCGTATTAACAAAATATTATAGAGTAGTAAGCTTGTTTCTTGAAGGCTCTTAGTCACATCGGTCCGGAAAAATCGCCGGTGGTAACTGATATCATAAAGAAGAAAATTTTCAGTAAATGACACAGTGGTGGAACGCCGAGCATCCAAATGTCGTGGATAGTTTCGTGAATTTTGAGCCATTACAGTTTATCAAAAATTCACTGCTGAACATAGGCCTCCATAGGATATTTGACAAAGGAATAAACTATCTTGAGGGCATGATGTGCAGCGATAGATTACCCATGCCTCGTCGTTTACCCTAACTACATTTCATGCGATCATTCCAAATTCGCTCTTTATGTAAGAGCACCGAATTAAAATATTACTACGTATATACGGTAATAGTTTTTAAAGATAAACACTTTTCGGACAAAAGTAACATTTAGTAACATCTTACGCAGTTTTCGCATACCTATATGAAGTTAACGCTGACTACAATATTTCATGAGTAGGTATACAATTTTAGACATTATATTTGAATTTAATTATTCTATTTATAAATTAATCAATACTAATAATGATTATTATATTATTGATAGATATTCTATTAAAATTTAATGAAACTCTTAATAAACGGAATTACAATAAAAATAAATAAATACATAATAAAATTGAATATTATTAATATTTAGTTTCCAACTAAAAAGTATCAATTAAAAAAAAATAAAAGTAAATTGATACGTTAATAAGTAAATTCCACTGCATGGTTTAGTCTTCTTTCGATTTTCATAAGGACAACGATTTGTTTCTGGCTTTACTGGTGCCGATGGTAATAGAACTCGATTTGTCAGCATACATCCACAACTCTTGCACATTATTAAGTAAGGCACATGAAAAACAAAACAGACAAAATAAACTATAATAAACTTCAGCAACTTTTAAATATGTTTAACATTATATATAAAAGTAAATTAAAGTTACAGACTTGATACGTCCCACAGCTGTGTACAGAACACCACACATTGTTTAGAGGGTATTGAAATTTGAAACATTCTACATAACTTGTTTACGTGGTAGTGTCATGCTGTAGCTCTGTTATGATTGCAACACGAATAGATCGGCTCGACCGGGAAGAACCACGCTCTCACAAAACACCAGTGTAACAGTGGCACTGGCATGATAATGCTTGGTTTCGTATGGTGAATGTGAATGTGGAGAACTGGCCTTTTTATTGGTGTCGAAGCGATATGATTATATCTTAGTCATAAAGGTTGGCAACGCATTAGTGTTTCGGTTCTCAAGCGACGATAGATATGTCTATGAGACAAACATATCACCATCACGTGGACAGTGCGCGTTCTCAGAACGATGTTATCCGAAGGGCTCTTGCCTCTACAAAAACAAACGTTTTCTCGATTTTAGAAGCTTGTGGTATTCGAGACTATGTCAGGAGACCTTGGTCCATTGACAGAGCGACAAAACCCTAGTGTGGAATGATACGTGCGTAGACTCTTGGGCAAACTCTAATCTTAGGAACACCTCGTTTAGAGCCGGGGCTGCATCAGAGACGGAACTAAGTGACACAAGTATGAGTCCCTAAAAGGTGATTTGCTGTAGAGATTGTCAGTAAGGTCCACGTGCGATGAAGTTTTTAAGGAACTGTCGACGCCGCTAGTGATAAGAAGATTGATTCTTTCCTTGCTTAACGATTAAGTATATCCATTCAGCGAGGAAATCAGCCAGAGTTCTTAGCACTATGCCGCTGTCGCTACCACTTCGGTTTTGCTTTTAGTACTATGTTAATAAAATATTAAAATTGGAGGGTAGGTGATTTGAGTAGTACACATTTTTGACATCTTAGATTTAAATATATTTTAAAAATAGTTACAGTTTGAATTTCATGTTAATTATTTACATGTAATAAATAACTACCTACCAGCACTTATTTCCAAATATTTTCTCTAACATCACTGCACTGCACAATTATTTTCACCATGGAAGCACTGAAAGGTTCACTAATTGAGATGTCAAAGTCATTCCAAAGTCAAATGGATGACTTTCAACGGGAACTGCAACATTCTGGTTCTGCTGCCTCAACTGCATCTTCCCTACCTGGTGATTTTACTGCATTTAGAAAATTCATCTTGGCTGCTTTAACATCTTTGCATAACCAAGTAGATCTTCTGGGAAGAGAGCTAGATCGTAGTGAAATGCGTCGCCGCAGGAAGATGATCCTATTCCATGGAGTTCCTGAAGAAAAATCTGAGGAAACTGCCACCGTCATAAGTACACTGATCAGCACGAAACTACAAGTGTCAGGTTTCAGTAAAACATCCATAAGCCGCTGTCATCGTCTGGGACGCCCTTCCGATAAATCTTCCAGGCCTGTGGTTGTCAAATTCAGCGATACTGTGATGCGAGACAAGGTTTGGTTCTCCAAAACCAAACTTAAGGGCACAGGTATAACTCAGTCGGAGTTTCTTACAAGGAGACGCCACAGTGTTTTTCTTGAAGCTAGGCGTAGGTTTGGCGTAACCAAATGTTGGACCAGGGATGGAGTTATTAATATTTTAACTCCTGATGGCACAATGCATCAGCTTGAGACCTTGTCTGAGCTTGACACAATATGCAACGGGTCAACTTCTGCCACACCAGCTTATCCAATGGTGGTTGAGGCAAATAAGGCTCCTGAAGATAAAAGTGCACCACAGCGTTCTAAGAGAGTCGGTAAAAAATGAACTTTCTTATTTAACATCATCATTTTATTAATTTTGTAATCCTTATTGCTATAACTTTACTTTTATTTTTCTTGTTTGCTTTCTATCATCATTATTTGTCATTGTTTATCGTTAATCAGATAGTAAAATGTAATGATTAATAATCTCTCTTTAGAATGTTCATAATTTTTTTTTTCTCTGTAAGGTATGTTATTCTTAGTATAATGTTTCATTAGAATGTTTATTATTATAATTTTTGCAAGGTATGTTGTTAATTGGTAATACGTATTGTCACTTTTTGACATTTTGACTCATCTGACATTGGCAACTCTCACTTTTTGTGTCTATGGTACGTTAACGTTCCGTTTCTTCATTTATTGTTAAGTTAATTATAGATTTCTTTCAATACTGCTGGCAGGTAGTTTACTGATGACTTATTTATTTTTGAATTTATTTATTTTATATATACATATACATATTTCATATATATATATATACACATATATACATACATTTAGTAATCAGGTATAATTTAATATGATTTCTTCAGATGATAGTGTTCGCAGTTCCAATTCCTTCGCCTTTGATTCTGTTTCTGATGGATTAAGCAGCATTGATAGCTTTGAAAGCATTGCACCCTTAAATATTATGTTAGATTCAATTTTTACTGAATGTAGCAAAAACTTTAATGCTATTCACATAAATGCTCAAAGTATTCCTGCTCATTACCCCGACATGTTGTCAAGTTTTAATAGCAAAAATATACACGCTATCCTTGTTTCGGAGTCATGGTTAAAACCATGTCTTCCATCAACATCCTACTCGCTTCCAGGTTTTCATTTGATTCGTAATGACCGTACCGATCGGGGCGGTGGCGGTGTTGCTATTTATCTACGTTCTCATATACCGTATTCAGTAATTCAGGTTTCAACTGGTTCTCAGACTGAAGGCGAAGCTGAATTTCTCTTTATCGAAGTTCTTCTCGGTCATAATAAATTACTTCTCGGAGTCTTTTACAGCCCCTCTCTCACTGTTGACTACTTCACCACTTTAGAAAACATTCTTGAAAATCTTACACCTATCTATTGTCATAGTATAATTATGGGTGATTTTAATACTTGTCTTTTAAAAACCAACACCAGATCAATAAAACTAAAATCTGTTATCGAAGCAGCAAATTTAAAACTTCTTCCTACTTCTGCCACACACTTTTTCCCAAACTGTGCCCCTTCTCTTCTCGACATAATGTTTGTGTCTTCACTTGACCTTGTTCATAAATTTGGGCAATATGCTGCTGATTCTTTTTCCTATCATGACCTTTTATACTTGTCTTACAAAATCCGTCCCCCTAAAGCTAAGTCAAGGATCCTACTTCAGCGTAACTTTAGTGACTTGGACTTGAAGCAGCTTTTAAATGACGCTCGAAAAATTGATTGGAGTGTAGTCGTCAATGCTTCCACTGTTGATGAACAGGTAGCTTTGTTCAACTCTTTGTTAATTCAGCTTTATGACGTTCATGCTCCTGTTCGTCCAGTGCGTGTAAAGCATCCTCCCTCACCTTGGCTGACTGATGATATAAAAAAAATCATCCACATTAAAAATTGTGCCAAAGCGAAATACAAGTCAGTTCCTAGCGACCGGAATCGAGAGAAGTATAGATTAGTACGGAATCGTTGCAACAATCTGTGTAGAAAAGCACAACGACGCCATATCCATGAATCAGTACAAGATCCTGACCCTGCTAGGGTCTGGAAATTTCTTAAGTCTTTAGGAGTTGGGAAATTACGGCAAAATTTCACTCATCTTAACTTTGATCTCAATAAACTTAATTTGCATTTCTCATCTTCGTCTTGCATTAACGATAAAGCAAAACACAATACTTTGGATTCTCTTTCAAAAGCTCCCGCTCCGGACACCTCTGCTTTTAATTTTAGTCAATTAAACAGTTGTGATGTTATGAAAGCCATAATGTCCATCCATTCAAATTCAATTGGTAGTGACTGCATTAGTCGGAAAATGGTCATCCCTCTCATTGATCTCCTTTCACCTGTAATCACTTCCATCCTGAATAATTCACTGAATTCTTCTATTTTCCCTTCAGCTTGGAAAGATGCATTTGTAGTTCCTCTTCCGAAAAAGTCGAATCCGTCTAGTTTTTCTGATTATAGACCTATCTCTATCTTGCCTTTCCTTTCCAAAGTTCTTGAACGTCTTGTGCACAATCAATTAAGCATCTATCTTTTAAAGCATAATCTTTTAAATCCTTTGCAATCCGGTTTCCGTCCTGGCCACAGTACGACTACTGCACTTTTACAAATCACTGATGATATTCGGTATGGAATGGAGAAACAAAAGCTTACCATTCTTACGTTACTTGATTTTAATAATGCATTTAATACAGTAGATTTTGATATCTTGTTGGGCATCCTGCGCTT
Organism: Parnassius glacialis; assembly: GCA_033319125.1. Classification (NCBI taxonomy): domain Eukaryota; kingdom Metazoa; phylum Arthropoda; class Insecta; order Lepidoptera; family Papilionidae; genus Parnassius; species Parnassius glacialis. The sequence goes on along the minus strand of JAVANC010000001.1, from coordinate 9,077,474 downwards.
TCTCAACATATCTCCAACTGTAGTTGACTGGTTTCGAAGTTACTTGTTTGGTCGCCGACAGCGCATTCAGGTGCAAGATGTTTTTTCCACCTGGACTACTACAGCAGCTGGCGTACCACAAGGTGGCGTGTTGTCTCCTCTCCTGTTTGCAATTTTCATTAACTCTATAAGTCATAATCTGTCCTCTTCCTACCACTTGTATGCTGATGATCTCCAAATCTATACTCAATCGTCTCTTGAAGATTTTTCTAAATCAGTTGACACTATTAACGCTGATCTGACTTGTATTTCGAATTGGAGTAAACGTTATGGTTTAATGATTAATCCTAAGAAAACTCAGGCGATTATCATCGGTAGTTCCAGATTAATTGGAAAAATTGACTGGTCTTCCCTACCTCCTATTTTTCTAGACTGCACTCTAATCCCTTACAGCAACAAGGTTAAAAATCTGGGGTTGTATCTCGACTCTTGTATGTCTTGGACCTCACAGATTAATGAGGTTAGTAGAAAAATGTTTGCTGCTTTAAGCTCTTTACGTAGACAACGTAATTTTCTTCCCACAGTAACTAAAGTTACGCTCGCCCAGTCTCTACTTCTACCTATCCTTGACTATGCTGACATATGCTATCTTGACATTACCGAGGAGCAGCTTAATAAGCTTGAGCGCATTCAAAATTTATGTATTAGATTCATATTTGGGCTTCGCAAATATGATCATATCTCTGAATTTCGCAATCAGCTCAAATGGCTCCCGATCCGCTTTCGCAGGAATACTCACATTCTCTCCACTTTGTATAGCGTGCTGTTTAATCCTTCCACTCCTCATTATTTAAAAGACCGTTTCCAGTATCTTTCCCTTACCCATAATCGGTTCCTTCGATCCTCTGTCAATCTTTCTCTCTCTACTCCTTCGCACTCTTCCTCCTTTTTTAAGAAATCCTTTACTGTAACTGCTGTACGTTTGTGGAACTCTTTACCTCTCCACATTCGTCGTGCTCAATCTCTTCATTCTTTCAAAAGTCTTGTTAAATCTTATTACTTAGAACGCTATTAGATAAATCACTTTTCCTTTTTTTGTACTCTTTTCATTTAATCTATTATATAATATCATACATAATCTTCACTTACCTTTATTTGTATGTATTTTCATATTTTTTATTTTCATTTTTTTTTGTACGCCCCCCTCTATTTTTAACTATTGTTTACATCAGTTCTCTACACTAAGGTTGTCTGGAAGAAATCACTTTCAGAGTGATAAGACCGCCTTTTGTACATTTTTCTAATTTAGATTTAATTGTATTCGTTTTTGTTTTGTTTTCTGGTGTACAATAAAGAGTAAATAAATAAAATAAATAAATATATGTTTTAATGTTACCTTTATATAAATGCATTAAATTAAATTTAAATTCCCTTCAGAACAATTTAAATAATTACTCTGTGTAGGTACTTAATTTGTTTTATAAGAGTATCGTCTAAACTCTAAATGCCATCAAAACATTTTATTTTTTATAAGAAGCAGAAAACCAGCATGCGGCTAACCTGATGGTAAATGATTACCGCCGTCCCATGAACAACTGCAACTCCAGGATCTCCAGGGGAATTGAAAACGTTAACAAAACGTGGTCCTTCACTGCTATCTGTATGAGGAAGCTCACTCGCTATGGTAGGGTGGATGCCCCTATTACCAGCCTTTTAGTGCCAATTTCAACTTTAAAAATTCCTGCTATTTTAATTAGGGCACAATATATTTAAACATTTGCTTTAATCTATAGGTTATTTATCTAAAAATATAATGAACGTTTATTTACAATCGTATTATTTCATGAACAATTTTTAAAACGACGATAAGCAAAAAAAGGCGTTATGGCTCAAATGCCAGCCACTCTGTACCGAATGTCGTCCTTTTGTGTACTTAATGCCAGCATAGCATAGGGTTGTGCCTTTTGAGTTTTTGGTAAGTACCTACTGCAGGTAAGTTTTAGAGGTAAAGTAATAAATTCGTAACAACTTTCAATTTTGAATCTGCTTGTGACAAGCATCGGATATGTATTAAGGCAGACGACAACATTATTTTATTTTAATGTTTTTCTATTTAACTTACTGTATTTTAGTTTAAAGCAGTTCAATAAATTAAAGCAAATTATGATGAAACATTATGTAGTATATCGATTTCTAATAATTTAATCATCAAATACACAATAATCAAGTCCACTACGGAACATCCTCCTCCATAGACTGTAGCAAAGCCTGGTGCTAAGCCACGTTCCTTATCATGAGCTTTTCATTTATGTTCTAAGTTGTAATTAGTATTACTAAGTTATAGTTTTTACTTATATATACTATACTTATTGCTTGTTTTTTTCTTCTTTCTCAAAAAATAATTGAATACTTAAGGTGTTCTTAATATACACCGAATGTCAGATAGAAAAGCTCGTAGTACATTTTTTGCTAAATTTTAAAATCTAAAACCAATTTTAAAACAGACGAATTGATTAAACTCCCTTAACTATAAAATAAGTTATGATCTAATTAATGGTATTTATTCCAATTTATGACAGCCCTGATTTATATTACGTGGCTGAAATTAGGTACTTCTTATTAGGTACGTCAAACCAAATAACAGCCGGGCGGCTGACATTATGCACTCCATACATTTCGTATATCTAATTACAGCCCCATTAATTTCCACTAAAATAAAATAAATAACTTGTTAATTTTAACAAAAATAACTGCATTACTATGTCTATAGCCATATTCATACAAATCAAAAAGCCTATATGTTGAGGACAGCTAGAGACCCGCCGCCCCGTCGCCCTTCGTACCCCGTTACGCCCCGCGCACCCCGCACACCGGCGCTGATCACGTGATGTCGGCGACCAATCAGCGCGCGTGCGGCTTCATTACCATCGTGCGGCGGACACCACAGACTGAGACGCTCTCTTGCGAAATATAAGAAGGGCGTTTTGGTCTGTGCGGCGTTCATTTCACTTCGGAAGCGGCACTCGAGAAGACTCCAAAGAAGACTCAAGACAACAGATCAAGACTCCACAACTGAAGACCTCTCTCTGTACATATTAGATAGTTTATTTTAATAGTGCCGAATATTGTAAATAGTGTAATACAGTATAGTAAAAAGTACCATCTTTTCTTCAAGCAGTCCCCAAGTATAGCTAACCTCAGATCAGTCAGTCATTAATCAATCAATAGCATAAATAAATACAGTCCACTTTCATCCATTATATTCTTGGTCCATCGTCGCCGGATTCAAGCCAGAAGAAAGAAGCAAGAAGTAAGAAGAAACAAGAAAGAAGGCAATTATAGAAGAAAGAACATAATTATAGAAGAAAGAACATAATTATAGAAGAGAGAAGATCATTATAGAAGATCTTCAAGGAAGAAAGAAGTTCGTCGACGAAGAGAGAAGATCGTCGGTACTAATTTCTTCCCTGTTTCTTGTTACGCCTACTTCATACACGTCTATTGTCTGTTTGCAGACAATTTCTTGTTTCTTTAACCGCGTTTACGCGGCCAGTGGTTGCTGCCTAACGGTGCCAAACTGTGACCATCTGGTAACGCCCTTGTGGCGGGAACGACATCCAATACGTGCGTCTTTTTGAAGACGATACGTACGTCTTTTTGAAGACGACCGGAGGTCGCAACGTGGGACCATGAGGAAGACACGAAGCCAGAAGACACGGAACGATGACGATACGCCGGTAGGAATGCGTATATTCGAAGAAGCACCCGCGTCCCCGTCCGATTATCTCGTGATGGCAAAAGCGCCCTCCGCCGCGCCCCAGGCCCCGCTCGCGGCCGTATCTACGCCCGCGCCCGCACCCCCGCCGCCGCGCCCCGCTATGACCGGGTCTACGACCGATCGCTTAGGAGAGGTTAGCACATCCGCGCCGCGCACAGAGACACTCGCCGCGATTATTGAAGATCTTCCGTCTACAGAAACTAGTTCGATAGTACGTACCGTCGCGCCTGTAACAGACGTTGTACATAGGCCCGCACCTCGCGCCCCGTCGGTCCGCTCCGTTCGTTCAGCCCGGTCGACAGGTAGCGCGATAGCTAAGTTGAAACAAATCGAATATAACGCCGCGGAGGAACTAGCTGCAATTAGGAGAAAGCAATTGCAACTCGAAGAAGATCTTATTAAGAAGAAGTACGCTAGGGACGTCGCGCAACTGCAAGAAGAAACAGATAGGGAAAGTATTAACGAAGACGAGTTAGTTGAAAATAGTTTACGCGTTGATAGGTGGTTAGAGAACGTAGAGACTGTGCGGGGGGAGTCGCCTTACCGCCCGTCTCAGCCCGCGCCCCGCATCGAGATAGAGCAAGCCCTACCGAATAGGGAAACCGGTTACGACCACGCTGAAGATGCCCAGGGGAGGACGGTAGCGAATGAGGTTCAACCACGGCGCGTAGAAACGATACAGAGGGATAGTGGAGTCGCCGTAGAAATGAACCAGGTGGATCGTCGTGTACGGGTTACGTCGCGCGTCCAACGCCGCACTCTATCGCCTACACATAGATCGCCACATCGCCACGCGGATCGTAGATCACCGTCGCCGTATAGGGATGTAGGTGTACATAGATCGCCATCGCCACATCGCCACGCGGATCGTAGATTATCGTCGCCGTGTCATAGGGATGTAGGTGTACATAGGACGCCAGCGCCACAGCGTAGGCTAGAGGGAGATAGGGTTAGAGATAGGTCGCTTACTCCGCGAGGGAAAGAGAGGGGTATAGAGCGACTAGCGGAAGCTCTAGAGAATATGATTAGAGTCAGGCCCGCTGCCGCGAAGCAGACGCAGGACTTGCCTATTTTTAACGGTTCGGCCGCGGAATGGTTAGCCTTCAAAGCCGCGATGAAAGAATCCACGCGTTTATATGGATTCACAAATACGGAAAATATGGCAAGGTTAAGAAACTGTCTACGCGGTGAAGCTAGGGAGGTAGTATCAGCACTGCTGTTTACCGCGAAGGATCCAGCAGATATTATGCGAACACTAGAGCAGTGTTTCGGCCGCCCGGAAGTAATTATCGATCGAGCGTTAGAGGAACTGAAACGCCTTCCGCGCCCGGGTCAAACCGCTCAGGAATTGAATTCGTTCGCGATTAAGTTACAAAATATAGTATGTATTTTGCAGAACGTCGACGGCAAAGGATATTTGCAAAATCCAATGCTGACTAGGGAAGTAACTAGTAAATTAAGCCCTCACTTACGGTCGCGTTGGTGCGATTATGCGGAGCACTACGGAAGTGCAGACGAACCGGATATCGTTACACTGTCTAGGTTCATGATGAGAGAGGCTGATCGTGCGTTGAGTCATGCCTATACGTCCGTAGCGCCGACTAAGGAATCGCCCGTAGGACGAGAGGCGCCGCCGTCGAAACGAGTTGTATTAACACGCCGCGTAGAGGATAGGGCCCGCGACGTAAAGACGTTCACCGCCCAGGAGGACACCGGTAGTGCCTCATGTATGTGTTGCGGGGGTGAACACGTGATCGCCAAGTGTCAGAAAGTTAGCGCAAATGGGTGTGGACGAACGGTGGAATTGGGTAAAGGAAGAGGGGGTGTGTTTTCTGTGTTTAAATAGTAAACACCGACCGTTTAGATGTAAAGCCAAGAAATGCGGCGTCGACGGCTGCAACGCCCCCCACCATGCCCTCCTTCACACCCGCAAGACCCGCGCACCTGAGACATCGGCAAAACCGGATGAGACCGTGCTCGTCGCGTCTAACGTTGGTAGTAATGCGTCCGTATTATTGAAAGTGTGTCCCATTACGTTACGTGGACCACGTGGTAGGGAAATAGATACGTATGCGTTGCTTGACGAAGGCTCGACTATTTCGTTAATCGACGACGACTTAGCGCGCGAGTTAGGAGCGGAAGGCCGGTAAAGCCGCTGAATATTAGAGGCGTAAATAATAGCCAGCGCGAGGCCGATAGCAGGCTAGTTAACATAGGCATACGTGGCAAGACGCGCAGTGAGATGTATAGAATAAATGCGCGGACAATAGCAAATTTAAAGATAGGTTCGCAATCCGTAAGTAAGGAGTGTTTACGTTTAAAACACTTACGCGACCTACCGAGCTCGGTTTGTTATGACGACGCAAAACCGAGATTATTATTAGGCGCCGACAACTGGCATTTAATAATCACCCGTAATTTAAGGATAGGACGTCGAAGGCAGCCCGTAGCTGCACGAACGTTGCTAGGGTGGGCCATCCAGGGAACCGTGCCGCGGTCAACGTGTAGGGAAGACGGCGAGACCGTACTACACGTCGTAAGCGCTAGCGGACGGTCGGATGAGGACGTCCAGGCGCTCGCCAGTCCGGACAGGAAGAATTTACGACTGCCGAGACGCTACGCGCCCACGGGGGGAGTAATAGGGAAGCCACCGCGCGACGATAAGGCGTACACGCATCGCGACGGTAGGGACAGGCCTACGAGCGTAACGGCCAAGGCGAAAGTCGCCCCGATAAAGGCGCAAAGCATACCGCGTTTAGAGTTGCAGGTGAACTTGATAGGCGCGCGACTCGCGGAATTCGTACAAGGCGAGCACAGAGTGGTAGCCGATAAGGTAGTGTATTGGACAGACTCCACTACGGCGCTCCACTGGATACAGAACGATACGGCGCGTTACACTCCATACGTGGCTCACAGGTTAGGGGAGATAGCAGAGAAGACGTCACCCGAGCAATGGAGGTGGATACCGACCGCAGACAATATCGCGGATCAAGCGACGCGTGTGAATTATATGAATAAAGAAGAGAACGACAGATGGTTCACGGGACCGCCATTCCTGTACGAGGACGAAGACAGATGGCCTCGCCGTCAGGAAGAGAAGGCAGGCGATGATGACGAGCAACTGGAGGAAGTCGTGGCGCACCAGAGCGACACCAACCACACACCTGCCGGACATAGAGAGATTCTCTTCCTACGAGAGATTAATAAGGGCCACTGCACGGATACTACAGTTCGTCGATGCCATAAGAGGAAGGGCGCACGGACTGACACTGCAGCACATCCAGAGAGCAGAGCGGATGTGGATAGAACGCAGTCAGCAAGAAAGCTTCACTGAAGACATCAGTCGACTGCAGCGAGGAAAGAACCTGGCAACCGGCAGCGCGTTGAGGAAGCTCGACCCCATATTGGAAGATGGCATATTACGAGCTAGAGGACGAATCGACGCAGCCGATGTGGACAGCCAAATGAAGAGGCCCATCATACTGAACGGACGCCACCAATTTGTAAAGCTGCTTGTGGAAAAGGCGCATCAGGAAGCAAGCCACGCCAACAGGGAGCGGGTAGTAAACGACCTACGCACGAGATATCATATCCTTCGATTACGACCAACCGTAAGAGAAGCGGAGCGGAGATGTCTGCGGTGCAGGGTACGCAAGGCGACACCACGGCCAGCGGTTATCGGAGATCTACCACCTGAACGGTTAGGGGCATTCGCGCGACCATTCACCTACACCGGAATCGACTATTTCGGGCCTATAACGGTTACGATAGGACGTAGGCATGAAAAACGGTGGATAGCGTTATTCACTTGTTTAACGACGCGCGCGGTGCATTTAGAGATAGTTTATTCCCTAACGACGGATTCGGCGATATCGGCATTGAGGCGCATGGCGGCTAGGCGTGGGTGGCCACGGGTCATCTACTCTGACAACGGAACAAATTTCCATGGGGCGGACACCGAACTACGACGGGCAATGGAGGAGTGGGCACCCCTGCTGAAGGACTACGAGTTGACTCGGCGGACAGACTGGAAGTTCATCGCGCCGGGCGCGCCGAACCAGGGAGGCGCATGGGAGCGTCTCGTGCGCTCAGTGAAGACCGCGCTCGAAGCCACTCTACACCAGAAGAGCCCGCGGGAGGAGACGTTGGTGACGCTCCTCACAGAAGCAGAGAACACGGTGAACTCTCGACCGTTGACGCACGTACCGGTCGACATCGACGAGGAAGAGGCGCTGACACCCAACCACTTCCTGCTGCTGGGACCATCGAGCCTTCCAGTAACCGCGCCGTGCACGCCTAGTGATCGTCGGGCGTGGAGAGCGGCGCAAGGACTTGCCGACGAGTACTGGAAGCGCTGGATGAAGGAGTACCTGCCGACGCTGGTTGCACGCGGGGACTCGCGGGATGTGCAGCAGCGACAGCTACAAGAAGGGGACCTCGTCGTGGTGGCAGACAGTAGCATGCCAAGGAACGTGTGGCCGCGGGGAATTGTAACACGGACCTTTCCCGGACCAGATGGCGTGGTGCGCAATGTGGAGGTGCGGACCAGGGGCGGATTGCTGCGGCGGCTGGTCAGGAAGATCGCCGTCCTCCCGAGAGAAGATTGGGCTCGCGAGCTACGCCGGGGGGAGGATGTTGAGGACAACTAGAGACCCACTGCCACGTCGCCCCTTCGTACCCCGTTACGCTTCGCGCACCCCGCACACCGGCGCTGATCACGTGATGTCGGCGACCAATCAGCGCGCGTGCGGCTTCATTACCATCGTGCGGCGGACCCCACAGACTGAGACGCTCTCTTGCGAAATATAAGAAGGGCGTTTTGGTCTGTGCGGCATCTAGCCTGTGCCATCGCCCCCGAGCGGTTGTGTACAGGTTGTCCGCGTGCCTAGCGTCCCAACGCTAGTGCCCCTCGTCCCGCGTTCGCGCTTTTCAGATAGTGAGTGCCTAGCGCTGAAGCACGGTAAGTGTTCATTTGCTAACTCGCAGTTCTTACCCCCCCGCCCTTCAGTCGGGGAGGTCTGACTGCACGCTTGTTATATAGTAGTATACTAGTAATTTATAAGTTTATAAGTTTATTATAATTATTTGTGTAATATATATATCGTGTATTATATTGTTTCTTAGAATACGTCACTTGCTCTTCCGAGCAAGCCCCTGTCCTTTTGAGGATAAGGGGAAAGGTTTCAGAGTGTCGAACGTCCCGTACTTTTGAGTACGGTGACTTCTCCCCTTACATTTAGCTATAGTTTTTATAGTTTTTATTTTTAATTAGTCAACATGTCCACTCAGGACTTGAAAACGTCAATTATGGAGGCCATCACTAGGATGGACGACCCACAGGCGCTTGCTGCCGCCCTAGCCCTTCTGGCTCCTTCCGCCCCTAAGGCAATCGTCCCGCCGCCCGTTTTAGCGGACTACCTCGAGTCACAGAACTCGTTTGCCATGTTGGAGGCCGAGATGGAGTGCTGTCACTCCGACTCCGCGTCGACAACATCGTCAGTGTCTGCCTCCCGAAGAGGCCCGCGACCAAGTCCTCATCCAGCACTAGGACATCGGAATCATCGGACTCCGATGACACCAGTGCATCACAGGATAGTTATACTACGGTTTCGTCGAAACGCGCAGCGAAACGCGCCGCTAAAAACCGCCCGCCAACCGCCGTAGCGGCCCGTGCCGTCCCCTCTAGCCCCACAGCCCCCGCCGCTGCCGCGTCTACCTCCGCAGCCCCCGTCGCTGCCCCTACCCCTCTGTTGTCGTTAAACGTAACGGCGCATAACAAACCGGCTTCGCGTTGTGAACCTAAACTCGCGAAAAAGCAAGTCCCGCCGCCTGTCTTTCTTAGAGACAAGGCTCAATTCACGCGTCTGAGCAAAATATGCTACGACGCGAAAATTTAATATGATTTAGCTACGAACGTCGGCGTAGCAATAAAAATCCTGCCGAACTCATTAGATGATCTTCGGCGTCTTACTAAGTTATTCACTAGTGAAGGTGTGTCGTATCACACATATGCTCTTCCGGAAGAGCGTAAAGTCAGGGCCGTCATCCGAGGCGTCCCATATGAACTCTCCAACGAGGAGATTCTTGCTGACCTGAAGGCTCAAGGATTTCCCGTGGAGGCTGTGCACAAAATGCACAGTAGGACAGGGCTAAGGTACTCGTTAGTACTAGTTATTTTAGCCAACGTACCGGAGGCTCGAAACATCTTCCGGCAAGTGCGCACAGTGTGCGGCTTGTCTGGAGTGAGGGTCGAGCCACCGCATAGGCGCGGTTTCCCGGCGCAGTGCCACCGCTGTCAGCTGTACGGACACGCGGCGGCCAATTGCTCCGCCCCTCCTAGGTGCGTTAAGTGCCTGGATCCTCATTACACTAAAGAGTGTCCCCGGCCTAAAGATGCCGTATCCCCACCCACGTGTGTCCTGTGCCAGCAGACAGGACACCCGGCGAGCTACAGAAGATGCCCGTGCGCTCCTCGCCCTCGCATTCCCGTCTTCAGACAGGCCCCTCCGCCGGTAAATGACCGTTCATTTCCGGCACTGTATGCTAGGAAGCCCCGGCAGGGCGTAGTACAGCTGTCTCAGGGAGTTGCACGACCCCCTCAGGGTCCCCCGAGACCTCCACAGGCGCCGCTTAGGCCACCACCCGGCTTTTCAAAGCCTATGCAGGCTCCAGTTTTTCCCTGGGGCCCCAAAAAGGCTGTTCCACAACAGGCTGCCTCTGCTCCTCAGCAGAAGCAGCCTACAATCGCCGACGACTTAAACACGGTTTACGCCGTGTTAAAGAACGTCGACATCAACGAGATAACGGTGTTAGCAAGCAAATTGCGTGCTGCTAGGTCCCCACAGGACCGTCTTTTGGCTCTAGTAAAGCACAATAGTTTATTGCGTTCGTTGTAAGTTAACTTAACTAACTTAGCTTACAATGACAGAGCCTTCTGCTCTGCCTAAAAGTCACGGTCGTATCAAGCCCAAAGGGCTATCGCTTATTTCATTTAACATTCGCGGATTGCGAAATAACCTCCCAGTGCTTAAGCTCTTCCTTAAAGATCGCGAAGCTGATTTTCTCCTCTTACAGGAAACCAATCTTAAATACAAAGACATTAAAGGCTTATCCATTAAAAATTATTCTCTTCTTCGTAATGATAGGCACGACCGCCGAGGCGGCGGGACGGCCATTTATTACAAGAAGACACTACATTGCTCTCGTATTGATACGCCGCAGCTTACCAATATGGAAGCAACGATATGCAGGTTAGCTATGACGGGACATCAGTCTTTAGTCATAGCCTCCTGTTACATTCCACCTAGAAACCTCCCCCTCAAAGATGATTTTGAGGCCATCTTATCTCTAGGCAATTCAGTCATTATGTTTGGAGATTTTAACTCTACGCATACTGAATGGAAATGCCGTAAAATCAACTGTAGTGGCAGGAAGCTGTTTGATATCACGCAGTCTCTTGACCTTATCGTCCACAGTCCTCTCGGTGCAACACACTATCCCGATGCTACCGATTACAACCCAGATGTACTAGATTTTGCGTTACTCAAAGGAGTTTCACTCAACCTCAGGTCTATTGAGACACTAGACGATATAGGATTCGATCACCGACCGGTCTCCCTTATTCTCGGCCATCAGCCACCCCCTATTATAACTACGAAAACCTTCACTAACTGGAAGGGTTTCAAGGACTCCCTAGCAAAAGCTATGGACTCGCAGGACTCCCCTAATTACTTTCCGTCGGACTTAGATTTAGACAGTCCCGAAAAAATCGACACCGCGGTCGATTCACTTTCAACCCTTATTAAATCCTCCCTTAAGGAGAATGAAAGGGTCGTCCCGGTTGCTAATAATAGTGGGCTTCCCCTACATATTAGCAACATATTAAAAGCTAAAAAAGCTGCTTTTCGTAGAGCAGCAAAATATCCCACACCCGAATATAGGCATACGGCTAATCGTCTTCAACGAAAACTCCGTTTATTCCTTGCCGAATATCGAGACCTCCAAAGGAGTGAACTCATGGAGAATATATCTCCCTCCCATACAGCGTACTATCGGATGGCTAGAGCCCTCCGTATAGACGCTATAACGCACACTCCCCCTCTCTCCCGCCCCGACGGAACGGTTGCCTTCGAGGACGACGAAAAGGCTGAGTCCTTTGCAGATAGTATTGCCGCACAATGCTCTCCTAGCTCTCAACCTGTCGACCCCTCTCATATTCAGGAAGTGAAGGATGAGATCCGCCGCCGGAACTCATCCTCCATAACCTCTGCCCCTATTACAGTGTCCAATGATGAGATTTCATCCCTCATCAAAGGACTTAAGCCCAAAAAGGCTTCGGGCGCGGATGGCATTTCCAACCAAGCCCTAAAACACTTTCCTGAGCAGGTGATAACCTTTTTATCTATTATCTTCAACGCCTGCTTCAACCATAGTTACTTTCCCACTTCGTGGAAAGAGGCAACTGTGATTGGTATTCCCAAGCCAGGCAAGCCTCTAAACCTCCCCTCCAGTCATCGCCCCATTAGCCTCCTCAAGGCCATGGGCAAGCTCTTTGAAAGAGTCATCCAAAATCGCATGAGGCGCCATCTGTTTCCCACAGACGGTGACCCTCTTATCATTCCCCATCAATTCGGTTTCCGAGCGAAACACTCCTGCCCCCAACAAGTTCACCGTATAGTGGAATATATCCTCAGCGGTTATTATCCACGTCGACAAAAGACAATCGCGGTCTTTTTCGACATTGCCAAAGCCTTCGACCGAGTCTGGCATGAAGGCCTTATTTTCAAATTATACAAAATAGGACTCTCCGATCGTCCAGTACGTCTCGTGGCCTCTTATTTACATCATCGTACCTTTCGTTTTAGATACGAAGGCACGTTATCCCCTCAGCGCCCCATTAAAGCTGGTGTTCCTCAGGGTACGGTACTGGCTCCCCTCCTGTACATCTTGTACACCAACGACGTTCCAATCCCGTCGAATGGTGTACAACTATCACTCTTCGCAGATGACACTGCTCTCTACTTTAAAAGTAAAATATTATCTCAAGCAAGGAACAAGCTCCAAAAGTCAGTCGATGACCTAGGAGATTGGTTCCAGAAATGGCGCATCGATGTGAACCCGGAGAAGAGCTCCGCAGTTCAATCCGATTTTAAACGACGCCGTCATAAAAACGGTAAAAATATTTCACCAATACGTATGTTAAGGACCCCTGTCCCTTGGCACACGTCAGCTAAATATTTAGGTGTCACCCTTGACTATAGGCTCACTTTCGAACCTCATGTCAAAAGAGTGACACGTCTAGCTCGTTTTTACCTAGGCAGGCTTAACAGTATGTTAGGCCGACATAGCAAAATGTCTCTAAGAAATAAGCGAACCCTTTATAAGGTTTGTATACGTCCCGTAATGACTTACGCGGCCCCTATATTCGCACACGCCGATCAAAAAATTATAAATGAAATACAAATAGTCCAAAACCTTTTCTGTCGTCGAGCTACGAACGCACCTTGGTACGTCCGTAATGCCGACCTTCACCGGGACTTAGAAATCCCAACAATTCAACAATTTCTAAAAACACTATCTGAAAACTTCTTCAAAGTATCAGAGTCACATAACAACACATTAATTCGTGAGGCAGTTACTTATACAGCCCCACCCCCTTCCCGCTATACCGCCCGCAGGCCGAGAAACACTCTCTCGGATCTGCCGAATAAACTGTCAAACGACCTGAACTGCCTCCTGGCGGCTCAGGCCAATTCTAATTAAATTAAAAATTATTTAAAATCAATATGCCTTCGTAGGCACTCCCTAAACGGCACTTAGCCGTCTGCGCCCTCTTTTCCCAAAAGAGGGTCGCTTTAGATACGGCATATGAAGCTTTCGACAGCTGGTTGCCAGTCCCCAAAGGCAGTTTTTAGGGGGTATCACTTAGGCTCCCCTTGTAGGCAGTGAGTCCCCCATAACCACTATAGACCGGCTATAGTGGTATGCGTAATGCATTGTCTGCCTCCCTCTGTGGTAGCCCATTTCCAATTTCTACGGGCGCAAAAAAAAAAGTCTGTGCGGCGTTCATTTCACTTCGGAAGCGGCACTCGAGAAGACTCCAAAGAAGACTCAAGACAACAGATCAAGACTCCACAACTGAAGACCTCTCTCTGTACATATTAGATAGTTTATTTTAATAGTGCCGAATATTGTAAATAGTGTAATACAGTATAGTAAAAAGTACCATCTTTTCTTCAAGCAGTCCCCTAGTATAGCTAACCTCAGATCAGTCAGTCATTAATCAATCAATAGCATAAATAAATACAGTCCCCTTTCATCCATTATACTATATATGAGATAATGTTGTAAAGTAAGCATAATTTTACCGGGATCATTACTGTCAAGTAATTAGGAAAATGAGCGTTTTTCGTCGCGTACGTGTTTTGAATTTAATTTAACACAGTTAGGTTTAAAACTGTGATGTAATATTTGAAATATACTTTCCTCTAGTTACGAAGAATTTTTTAAGTGACAATTTTTGTATTTAAGACTAATAGAAATCTTATTAACGAAGTAAAAAGGCGAAAAGGCTGGAATTAGGGGCATGGCTGGTATTAGGGGCATCCACCCTAGCTATGCAGTTTTAAAAGAATAATGATCTATATTGTATAAAAAATATTCTATTCTATTTTATTTATTTATGCTTTAGAGCAATCTAGTTAATCATATGAAAAATAAATGTTGTTACACCACATTAAAATTAGTGAAGCACTTTATCGAGAGATGGCGCCACATATCATTTATATCGTGATAGTGTTTTATAGGTTTGAAATAATGATATTTGTCATGTTTACTGACCATTGTATGTATTAACACACTATTTAATTGATTTTCTTTATATTTTTGGACCTCACGGCTGTTTGTGCCGCGAGAGCTGAACGACGAACTTAAGCTTAAGGCGCAGGTTGAGCAAAATGTCGCGCTAGTCGTTATTTTTATTTGTAGCAGCGATGGGTATTGGGTAGGAATGGGTCATCGACGTATTTACAGTCGACGAAACGAGACTGTTTAACGTCAACGATGAACTAGTTTATAAAACAGTTTCTTTTTGACTAGTTGAATAATTTACGTCAATATAAACTAGTTGTCGTTCTACATTGATTCGCTAATTTGTAAACGACGACTAGAGTAAACTGTTAGATAAATAATAAGACTGATGTTATGTGATGTCATCAACGAGACGTCGATCGGCAAGAGATAACATTAGTCTTAGTTAACAATTTTTGAGTAAAATGAGCTTCCTTTCATACTCTTTCCGGGCTTATGAGTAAGTAAATCCTTGTCGATTAGTAGTTTCTGATCTGTACTAATTTTTTTAGTATAAAATGCGTCCATAACTTTTTGTCCTTTAGCTGAAGGCCGGGGTGGCTCAAATGACGGTTGTTCTCCCACAGGTTCCACATGCAAAGCACTGCGAATTTGTTCCTGATTCGTTTGTCCAAATGAATGACCGGATTGGTCATCATCAGCTCCAAACACCGATAAATAAATCGAAGGATGCTTTCTTCACAGATAACTTTTTAAATTGGCGGTGGACATTTCAATGGAGACTAAAATAATAATGTAAACAAAATTCAAAAATCTGCTTACGCCTTATATTGACATGCAAATTTCATATCTATCTGCATTGTAATAGAGCTTGGTTTTACAAAACACCGCCACTGCGAGAGTCGAACACGTGGATAAAGAGAGATAGCCATAGCCGTCGAAACAAGCAGGTGTGAAAAGAACGGAATGCTTGATCGACGAGTGACCAGCGAAACAGTTTCGGCAAATGCTCGACGGTGTATATAGTTATGTACTGCGCGATGCAAAATGTCGTTCACGAGTAAACTAGTTTATCAGTAGACGATAAACCGGTCTAACAGTCGACGGCAAATAAACTGTCGAAAAAAACTGTTCGTTCATTCAACGCTCACCCTTAGTATTGGGTAACTAGCCAAAATTGCAATAACCTAGCTAGCCAGTTATTTGTGGTGGAATAGCCAGCTAGATAACCAGCTATTCAGCTATTTGGCTATTTGGATAAATGACTCACTAACCAACCGATAGTTGATACCGTTAGCGTGCCACTGTAGTGTAGCTAGGCTAGGAATTCAATGCTCAACTACCCTGTGAATTACGTTCGAATCTCGCCGCGGAACTTATATTTAGATAAATAAAAAATAATGACTTTCGTTTTTATTTTCTTATTAATTTTATATTTTCTTGAAAAGAAATGACTTTCCCTCATAACTATGTCGTACATATTATTAAATCAAATTATTAAAAACTGTCGAAATATCATATCCATCTATATTTTAAAGTGCCATCTATATCTATAAATGAAGAAACTGCTGTAGTATCAGATTTAATTATGTTATACAACATTCAACAGTACAAGTAAATTAAAAGTGCAAAAATTTATGTTTTTAAATGTCAATATGGACAAAGAACGTTTTAATTGGACGTAAACCATTATCATATAAACTTTTATATTCATAAAAAAAGTGTATAAATAAACAAAAACACAAATAGGTACTTACTAATAGTGACTAAATAAGTGTATAATATTATAGCATCTAAGACTGTATATAAACCATGAAGCAAATACAAAGAGGAGACGTTGTAATTAAATTTTACTATGTAACAACGCGTGACAATTTGCGGGGTGAGGGGATGCAAAGCCCCGCCCCCTTTACATTATCTACATCTACCGATAAATAGTAAAACTACTCGAATCTTTCCATATCGATGTTGCTATGTAGCTTAGCTACCTTGACGGCAGATGGCGGTATGACCACAAGATGTTATAAAGTATAAAAATAATCTTTTGGCGATTAAAATTTCTTTATATCTGAATGAAAAACAAATTTCATCACCTTCGTATGATTATTTTATCATTACTGAGCTCTACGTACCTTTATATTTTTAGTTCACAGGACACAAAGTGTCCCCATCTAGTGTGAAATATATTTAATTATATTTGAAAGCCGACGCAAAGAGATTTTTCTAGAACTATTTTAATAAATTAGTTGTAAAATTACTTACAAATGAAATGTGATGCCATCCATAGCATCGGAGCGTCTATCTCATGAAGCAAGTACATTCAGACAAAGAAATTTTAATCGCCAAAGTAATATTTTTATAGTTTTCATAATAATTTTGGGAACAAGCCGCCATCTATCGTCAAGTAAACCTCTTAAAATAATAACAAAAAGACAGGGCCGCAATTAGAATTCAATTATTTTACCCAGTAACCCAACATTCAATATTAAAATGAAGGAAATTTTACTTGGCTGATTTTTACGAAATGTTTAAGTTATATTTAAGTGACATTCTATATGCAAAGAATCACTTAAATACAATTTAAATATGTTTATCATTTCGGGAAAGTCAACCTTCAAGAAATATTTATTTTATCCATAAAATAAAGTCTCTTTGAAACTAAATATACTATGTTCAATATTAAGTAGGATTTTTAATTTTGAACTAAATATCCTACTTATCTCAATAATATTATAAAGGCGAAATTTTGTGTGTTATTTCTGTCTACTTGAGCTTATTCCACACTAAGTATGTACTGTGTATGTGTAATTTTTTTCACGTAGTAACGGCTGGACTATTATTTATGTGTGGGCTCTGAGGGAGAACAAATAATAGACAAATTATTATAATTAATATAATTTTATTTACAAATCAATTAAAATATAAATATTTTATTCCAAATTAGGCATCCGAATGCACTTTTTGAATGCCAATCTAAGAACATTAAATTGTATTTAAGTGATTCTTTGCATATAGAATGTCACTTAAATATAATTTAAACATTTCGTAAAAATCAGCCTAAGTACAATTTCCTGAATTTTAATATTAAAAGTTGGATTACTGGGAAAAATAATTGAATACTAATTAGGGCCCTGTCTTTTTGTTATTTTTATGAGGTTTACTTGACGAGAATACGGCCTGTTCTCAAAATGATTATAAACGATAAAAGTAATATTTTGTGATTAAAATTTCTTTATGTTTGAATGCAAAACAAATTTCAGCACCTTCGTATGATTATTTTACGAACACTGAGCTCTACGGACCTTTATATTTTTAGTTCACATGACACAAAGTGTCGCCATCTAGTGTCGAATATATTTAATTATATTTGAAAGCCGACGCAAAGGATTTTTCTAGAACTATTTTAATAAAATAGGTGTAAAATTATTTACAAATGAAATGTGATGCCATCCATAACATCAGAGCGTCTATCTGAGTAGTTTTTACACAATAAAACAACACTTCATCCTTTTCTTCTTAATACTACGAAAATACACCGATTTGCGATTTTTTCAACACATAAGCGCACAGGACGAATGCTGACAGTATACTAACTAAAGCCACGCCCACTATGATGACGTCAGGACCTACTTAAAATCACAGTGCACAGTTGATTATGCCGTCTCCCCTTTGTATTAGCTTCATGATATAAACCATGGAATTATTACGCATAGAATACTAGTACGCGCACCGAAAGTGATGCAAGTTAAACTAACGCAAAACCGCGTAAGTTGACTCAGCGACGCGTCAGTGCGCAACGTCACGTCTTACGGAGAAGAGCTCGCGAAAAATTGTAAAAATTACCGTTTGTGTTGTAAAATATTGTCACACGGTGATGATAAACATAAAAGAAGTGATGGTATTACATTTCACATATAAGTTTATACATTTAATTCACTATAAGTACGTAAAACTAAAAAAATACTTACCTAAGCTCTCATAATACAAATGTTGCTAGTTGTGGGGAAAAAATCACAATTTTCTTTTAAAAATATTTATTTTCTATTTGTGTTTAAAACGTTTAATCGCAACGCTCTGTGTAAAACTCAAATGTTTATATATAGATACCTACTTCTCTAAGTGTTAACATTATAATATTAACAATGGGTGCCTATTTAAAACGAATACAGAGTGATCAGCTAATCGCGATTCGTCGACGCCATTTTAACACAACTATTTTATTTTAATTGCTTTTTTTTATTGACTAAGGTTACGTTTTAGAGTATAGAATAAAAACTTTTTTATTTACAACATCATGAGATTATTAATAAGAACGCCTTTACTAACCAGATGTCACTTTACACCCAAGCATTAACCAGATGCTACGTTAGACCCAAACAGCCTATTTTAACCGACTCCCAAAAAGAAAGGTTATCAATATGTATGTACACTGATTTCTAAGCTTGATCAATTCATATATACATGCTGAAATTTTAGTGGTTGTTGTCCCGCAGCCAAATTATACTGTCTCGATAGTAGAGTCAATTTATTAAATTATAAAATATTACAATTAAAAAAGGGCAGATTTACAATAGTAATACCTCACAAGCTATTCGGGCGTCCAAACTAGTTTATGTCGTATCACTACGCTTGAGAGTTCATGTTATGAACATTTATTAGTGGCCCTTCACTGTGTAGGAAGCGTGCGGTAGCACGTGCGATAGACGTAACACTACATTACGTTCAGCGATTTTTTTTTCAGACTTTATTATAGTAATTCGGTATAAGCTAGCCTGCACGCCCGACCTACTTGCGAGATATTGCTATTGGTTTGAGGTCGCATTCGAGTTTTGTTTTTCTCGATTTTAAATCTGCCATTTTTACATCCTAATAATTTTATTTTAATAAATCTATTGTACGACTAAGGCAAAATCATTTTACTTCGGGAAAACAACCATTAAAATTTCAGCGTGTGTATAAGATCAATCTGTGTGGTGTATATCCTTTCTAATAAAAAATCTAAATCGGTTTACAAATTGTAGAATTCTGAGGTAAAAAAACATTAAAATATACACCGAATTGATAACCTCCTCCCTTTATGAAGTCGGTTTTTGAAGAACATTACACGATGTGCTTATTGTATTGAAGCAAATTAATTGTGTTTAATAATATTCTTAAATTTTATTACGTCTGCATTTTTTACCATTAATATATGTATAATAAAGTTATATTAGTAACATCATTATCGTGTTTATTTTATTCCATTTTATATTCTCATAAAATAAGTCGTCATACGTAATCTTTATTATATCGATTTTTTTAAATTTATTAAAAAAATAGTGATTTGCACAATTTGATTGCAAACGCCAGAAACTGGTATCACTGAATGGCGTGTATGTGTGCGTGTGACGAGTGTAGGCACATTCGACTCGCGCCCACTAACATAATGACTTTGCATCATTTTAACGCTCGTGTTTTGTACTGGGCTGCGTTTCTATGCGTAATAATTCTATGATATAAACAAAATAAGTGTAAACAGACTAAAGTTCAAATTTGTACATAAAATCAAATGAACTTTGAAATACGCCGATGTAACATTTTATACTGTATGATATTTCATTATAATTTAATTTTGTACTCTATTTCATCGTCAGTCCTAAGCCTGAAGAAAGTGTGAATGGAAGTTCATTTTAATTAAGACAAATGATCAAAATACAATTATTATGTACATATTACAAATAATAAACCTGACCTTTTTGTTATATCGTGAATGTATAAAAGATAAGGGCGATGTGAAATCATGAAATGCGATTGAAGATTGCATCGATCGCGCGTGTAGTTTCCCGTTGCCCGTTGGCTAATGGCAAAAACATTTAAGTAGTAGTAGTAATAGACCGGACATCAGCAGCAAAATTGTCGTCTGTAACTTATGTCCTATAGGATATATCTCCGTTAGTCTTAGTGACATCGTCATAAAGTCAAGACGCATTCTTTTCATATCTTTAAAAAATATTTTTATAGAAAATATGCCCGGTTGTGCATTAAGATATTGTAAGTCACGATATGGAGCAAAAAATTAACGTGATTTTGGTTTTTTATCGTAAGTATAACGTATATTTACCGAATAATCTTTAAATTTTATTATTCCTAGTAGATTGTTCTAGAAAATTTATTTTTATTGTACTAAGCGCCCTCTGTTATCCTGTAGCGTCACTATTTATTTAAAGTTAGTGATTGACGACGTTTATCGATTGGGGTTATCGATAAAAATAATACACAGGATGCCGATTTAATCATTTACAATATTTAAGGAGGTAAAACAGTCAAAGATACTGAACCCATACCAACAAAAATGAGTAGCATATACCAACTATGTTAAGTGGCCTACTTTATGTGGAAGGGTGGGAAAATTTTTTTAGGCATGATGATGAGATTTTCTGTGTTGCTTATGAACATGCTGAGGATACTTGCTGTGTTGATGTTTAGCAATACAGCAAGTCTTCTCTTTTACATACCGGGCGTCAATGTCTGGTGGTATTCAAGGACAAAATCATTATAGATCCTGGCTTACAGTGATAGGAGAGTGCTATAGGCTTGTGACATTAAAAGAATTGTACTGTTAAGGATATTAGGTACAAGAAGTTGTAGGTTAAGCCTGAGTTAGGAAATAAGGTAAAAACTTAATATAACAATTTTTGTTGATGTGGCTATTGTCTTTTAAGTAGTGCAGCTGATGAAATTGACAAAATAATATAATGCCATCAAATACATAACTTTTAAAAAAGCCAAGTCTCGCAACTTAGTTCTTCTATCGTAAAAAGTTGTGAGATCCATGTAATACCAAGTCGGTTAATTTATTCAGTCCATAGATTGATACATAGATTGACTTGGCAATCGCATGAAAACACAATATAACTCACAAGTAATACATATTATATTAAATTAGATTGTTTAGTGCGATTGCCAAGTCAATCTATGTATCAATCTATGGACTGAATAAATTAACCGACTTGGTATTACATGGATCTCACAACTTTTTACGATAGAAGAACTAAGTTGCGAGACTTGGCTTTTTTTACAAGTTATGTTTTTGATGGCATCTCATATCTTTTTGTAGATAGTTATATCTAGGTAGCTATTTACACCTATTATTCCATTATATGCACATATATGTACACTGATTCATTCACTGCAAATGTAACTTTGTAATACTATATGTTTATATAGGATTACAAAGTTATTTATGCAGTTGGTGTATCCGCCGCTATTTAGTTAGTTACTTGAATAGCTACCCATCTCTAATTTGTAGAGATGAGACATTCTTGCAAAATTTAATACCAGGGCTTCTAAGTACGAGTATGGAAAAATACCAGGGTCGAAAACCAGGTTTTAAAAATACTTGAAAGTATTTGTTAATGTCAATATTAGTCTTGTGCCTGGTCGGTCAATTTAAAGATTCGTTCCGTACATTACGGACAGTGAACTAGTTCGTTCTATTAGTTCAACTCGGTCATCAGAACTACTAACCTGTTTAAATTGTATCTATCTTCATGAAATGGTTATCTCAGTCAGTCACTGACTGAATCAGTCAACAGTCAGACTGATAGATGCAATTTAAACAGGTTAATGCAGTCAGTCTCAGTCGGGCGATATTTGCTCGAGTCATAACGTTGTGTGATAAAAAAATACATAATAATTGATTTCCCTTCATACTTGAACAGGCTTAGGACTGTCATTCTAGTCAATAACATAAAGATAATATTATAGGGTAAGGTGGGGCACAGTGTTACACGGGGTACACTGTTACAATGCACATATCTCCGTCTCTGTCTTTAATTTTTTTTAATATTGGTATACAGTTTCGACAAGCGCATAAACAGCCATCTTAATACAGGTATCATTGCCCCAGGTTGTACCGCGTTTGAGAGTTATCTAACAAAAATCGAATTTGGATGATAAAACGTGAAAAAAATCACGTTAAAGTTTTCTATTTTTTCTCTGTGGTTTTGCATTTAGGTAAGTGGTTGTTATTTTCTTTTATTTATTGTATATTTAGCGTCAAATTATCGTTATATAGTTTTGTGTAAAAATAGCTTAAAAGGCTCATTTGAATTTATTTTTCTGATTGCTTCGCCTGGGGCACTATGTTACGGGGCACTGTGTGACACTGTAACAATGAACTTCCATGAGCTAATTCTTGTTTTTTGAAGGTCTTTAAGAAAATCGTGCGAAATTGTAAGAGGAACACGGATTACGGACTCCATACTGAAAATTATACGAGAGAAACAATTCTGATGGTTGAAAGTGGGACGAGTCTTCGAAAGAGAGCAAATGAAAAACATGTGAATTTCATGATTACAAAATACTGGAAAAACAAAAAGATGGCAGGAGTTGATTGGTTATACGGATTTAGAACACTGCATGCAGATTTAACTTTGAGAAAATCACAACTTTGCAGCTTGACGCGCGCAACATCATTCAATCGCCATAGCGTGAATATAATCTTTAGCAATTTGGAAGATCTTATGCGGCGATGCCCTAGTTTCCCAGACGATAGCAGATTTTACTATTTGGATGAAACTGGAACAACTACTGTCCAAAAACCTAAAAAAATATTCCAGCAAAGGGAGATAAACAGCTGAATAAAGAACCAAGCGCCGAAAGGGGAACACTGGTTACTACAAACACTGGTGCAGTATCTGCAACGGGATCATCACTACATCCGGCAATGGCATTCCCCAGAAAACAATTACCGACATTGATTGTTTTCTATTATTTTAATGTTGTAACATTGTGCCCCTTACCCTGTAACAGAGTACCCCAGATGCGGGGCTCATTGTTACAATCGACTGATCTCATTAAAGTGCCATTTTAAGTAGGTTGTTGCTAATAATAGTTGAGTTTAAATAATTATAAGTAAGAAGGGACTATTAAAGTTAATATCCATGCCAGTTAAAAGTTGATTAAATTAATATTTTCGTCACTACATTGCCGTTTATTTTTTTGTAACACTGTGCCCCACCTTACCCTACCATTTTTTATGTATTGCAATAAAATATTTTTGTCTATACCTACATAAATTTATTGGTCACTGCGTATTATGGTGAAAGGCCAAGCAGAGAGCAGGGATTTGTTGTAAACTTACTAGGTGATTTGGGTAACTAGCTACAGAGAGGCATTTATCGGCTCTTGTCCTTGAATTAAAGATGGTTAATATATATTTTAACTGTTAAAATAATCAGTTAAAAAAATAACAAATTTATTAAATAAATAAAATTAACCATAATTAATAAAACTATCACATTTCAATCCATTCAAAACAATCTGCGATCTATTTCTTACCTTAGTGATTTATAATTTTATATTTATGCCATCTAGCGTCTTCTTTACGTGCCACCTTGAAACGCGTAGTGTTTCTATATAGTTTGTGCACCTTGAGAATCAATTAACTTTCGTTTGACTAAATGACTTTAGTACCTGTGGAATGGAGTAGATGGCGGTTTACAAAGCAGTGTTATTTGAATGAAAATATTCCTTAAAACATCAATACATGTATTCTTTTGATATATTACATTAAATTTGTGGCTTCACATGTCTAAAAATAAGCATTGTAATAATTATTTGCTATAAAATTAACCTTATATCCAATATTTTATTTAACGCTATGTTTAACCTTGAATGACTGACCGATTCTGGGATGGTCTGTTTGCGTCATGAAGCTAATACAAAGGGGAGACGGCATAAACGGCAGAATCGGGAAGGGTCGCCCTAGGCGAAAGTTTATCGACCAAATTGGCGATATATTGAAAATGGGCCAAATCAAGAGTACCTTTAACCGACGAGCGTGTATGCGTAGGTATATGGATGTGGAGGAAGCGAGAGAGGTCTGTCAGGATCGTGCCAAATGGAAGTCCATAGTCTCTGCCTACCCCTCTGGGTGACAGGCGTGAGTGTTTATGTTATGTTATGTTATGTTATTTGCTATAAAATTAACCTTATATCCAATATTTTATTTAACGCTATGTTTAACCTTGAATGACTGAACCGATTCTGGGATGGTCTGTTTGCGTCATGAAGCTAATACAAAGGGGAGACGGCATAATTAACTGTGCACTGTGATTCTAAGTAGGTCCTGACGTCATCATAGTGGGCGTGGCTTTAGTTAGTATACTGTCAGCATTCGTCCTGTGCGCTTATGTGTTGAAAAAATCGCAAATAGGTGTATTTTCGTAGTATTAAGAAGAAAAGGATGAAGTGTTGTTTTATTGTGTAAAAACTACTCAGATAGACGCTCTGATGTTATGGATGGCATCACATTTCATTTGTAAATAATTTTACACCTATTTTATTAAAATAGTTCTAGAAAAATCCTTTGCGTCGGCTTTCAAATATAATTAAATATATTCGACACTAGATGGCGACACTTTGTGTCATGTGAACTAAAAATATAAAGGTCCGTAGAGCTCAGTGTTGGTAAAATAATCATACGAAGGTGCTGAAATTTGTTTGGCATTCAGACATAAAGAAATTTTAATCACAAAATATTATTTTTATAGTTTATAATCATTTTGAGAACAGGCCGTATTCTCGTCAAGTAAACCTCATAAAAATAACAAAAAGACAGGGCCCTAATTAGAATTCAATTATTTTTCCCAGTAATCCAACTTTTAATATTAAAATTCAGGAAATTGTACTTAGGCTGATTTTTACGAAATGTTTAAGTTATATTTAAGTGACATTCTATATGCAAAGAATCACTTAAATACAATTTAATGTTCTTAGATTGGCATTCAAAAAGTGCATTCGGATGCCTAATTTGGAATAAAATATTTATATTTTAATTGATTTGTAAATAAAATTATATTAATTATAATAATTTGTCTATTATTTGTTCTCCCTCAGAGCCCACACATAAATAATAGTCCAGCCGTTACTACGTGAAAAAAATTACACATACACAGTACATACTTAGTGTGGAATAAGCTCAAGTAGACAGAAATAACACACAAAATTTCGCCTTTATAATATTATTGAGATAAGTAGGATATTTAGTTCAAAATTAAAAATCCTACTTAATATTGAACATAGTATATTTAGTTTCAAAGAGACTTTATTTTATGGATAAAATAAATATTTCTTGAAGGTTGACTTTCCCGAAATGATAAACATATTTAAATCGTATTTAAGTGATTCTTTGCATATAGAATGTCACTTAAATATAACTTAAACATTTCGTAAAAATCAGCCAAGTAAAATTTCCTTCATTTTAATATTGAATGTTGGGTTACTGGGTAAAATAATTGAATTCTAATTGCGGCCCTGTCTTTTTGTTATTATTTTAAGAGGTTTACTTGACGATAGATGGCGGCTTGTTCCCAAAATTATTATGAAAACTATAAAAATATTACTTTGGCGATTAAAATTTCTTTGTCTGAATGTACTTGCTTCATGAGATAGACGCTCCGATGCTATGGATGGCATCACATTTCATTTGTAAGTAATTTTACAACTAATTTATTAAAATAGTTCTAGAAAAATCTCTTTGCGTCGGCTTTCAAATATAATTAAATATATTTCACACTAGATGGGGACACTTTGTGTCCTGTGAACTAAAAATATAAAGGTACGTAGAGCTCAGTAATGATAAAATAATCATACGAAGGTGATGAAATTTGTTTTGCATTCAGATATAAAGAAATTTTAATCGCCAAAAGATTATTTTTATACTTTATAACATCTTGTGGTCATACCGCCATCTGCCGTCAAGGTAGCTAAGCTACATAGCAACATCGATATGGAAAGATTCGAGTAGTTTTACTATTTATCGGTAGATGTAGATAATGTAAAGGGGGCGGGGCTTTGCATCCCCTCACCCCGCAAATTGTCACGCGTTGTTACATAGTAAAATTTAATTACAACGTCTCCTCTTTGTATTTGCTTCATGGTTTGCGTTATGGAGTGTAGACACTCCATAGTTTGCGTGCGTCGTTCTTTGCTTCATAGTTCCCACCACTAGTTCGTAGTTCACACGCACGGTTTAGCGTTGGCCTCTTGCGAGTGTAGGTGAACGAAAAGAACTATTAGACCGATTAACAGTCGGTATTCGGAAACGTTTCTTCTAGTACAGTGGCAAGATACGTTTCCTAATCGTTCATCGTTCGCGAACTACACAAGACTAGTCAATATATATATATGAATGCCTAAATTGATTCGGGCAAAATTTTATACTGAACATTTTAAAATTTTTTGTTAACGAAATGAAATCTTTCCTTCCAACTTTTCGGCTTAAGACTCTTAATTAATAAGAGTTTTAAAATTGTCTCTCAATTCAATATACACGCGAAATAACTATTTAACCCTAGATACATAACGTTCTTTGATACCCCTGACAGCATAACGTGAGGTCGATATGACTCACAACTGTTTTCGACCCGATTGCGCTACTGTCATTTAATATTGTAATATATTCTATGGAATAATATTTCTAGACACGTCTAAGAAATGAAATAAAAATAACTATTAGGTTGTATTATTTTTAATTTATATAAAAACAAACCTGAAACTAGAGTTCTTTGGAATAATGAAACTTAAAACGAGTATTTCTTTTGTATGGCTAAAAATCACTTATCTAGCACAAATTAAAAAAAAAAATTAAACATTAATAAAAACATAACATAAAAAATCAAAATATTTATATATCAGTCCCAAAATAGGAACTACATACAGACTAAACAAGTCAAAACTTTATGCTCTGCACAGACAGGTTTTTTAAATTTAGCACTCCGCCTGCGTCTTTCTCCTTAGTTTCCACGGACAGAATTTATCAGTATTTCATCAAAGTAAGTAGGTAAGTTAGTTCCCGGCAAGAGAATTCAGTAATATATTTTGTATGTTTTCGCGTAATTTGCGACTCAGATTAGGAATTTCAAGCATTTTTTTCCATCCATGGCTTGCTATGTCAGTGCTCAACTTTTTCATAAATGCCCATCTAATTGGGGCTTTTTCTTTTTTGGAAAGCATATTGTGGCAATAAATAGGGTACCTATTGACAAAGGCTATATTCATCATGCCGTAGATTAACACCATAGGCCATCTATTTGTCTTTCTACTGCATGTCATCTGAGAGCACATTTGGTCGAACAAATCAACTCCTCGCTGTGTTTGATTGTCGAATTCAATCGTATCTGGTTTTCCTGAACTAGATTTAACAACACGTCATATCTAAAATAAATCATTCTCTTAGTCACTTTGCAGTTTTCACACCATCTTCACTCATGTTATCTTCTTCTTCACTACAGGCATCGACAGTTTCTGATTCTCCCTCCAAAAGTTTTTCAACGAGGAAGTCTTGCAACGCCCGAAATGAAGTCATCCTGTACTTAGTAGGTTTAGCTAGATGATCAACTATAAAACTAAAAACAAATACATATTATCAAAATAAACTAAATCAATCGAAAAAACATTCAGTTGGTTAAGTTCAAAATGTTACAAATCACATAACGTGAAGTCATTTTGACTCACGGTTGCACTACATCGACATATATATAGTATGTTTCCAGGGCAGGCGGAAAGACGTACATTGACTTAAAGTATTATGTTAGCACCGAAACGAAACGACAGGTATTGCTTCCAAACATTTCGTTATCGATTTCGTATCGTTAAGCGCTAAGCGTGTTTCACATGGTACGGGGTGAGGTGAAGGAAGCGTTCATTTAGAGATAACAAACCTAAGCCGAAACAATACCACTTTTAAAATGGCAGACCTCAAAAAACTATTTAAATAAGGGCTATACAATACTGACCATATAAAGTGAAGAACTGCATTAACCACGCCATAAAAGAAGAAAACAAATGAAATAAATTGGATAATGCCATTGATAAAACGTTAGACAGTTTTATAATCAATGTAGTGAACTTTTC
Source organism: Parnassius glacialis (assembly GCA_033319125.1). Lineage (NCBI taxonomy): Eukaryota > Metazoa > Arthropoda > Insecta > Lepidoptera > Papilionidae > Parnassius > Parnassius glacialis. The sequence continues at coordinate 9,049,009 of JAVANC010000001.1, read as the reverse complement.
CACATCTTTATCATCAGAAAATGATTCTGAAATAGTTACAAAAGCATAGTCTGTCAAGTGTCTCTGACAATTTATTATGAGAAGTTTCATGCTGTCTTCAAGGTTGACTGCTAAAGAATGCATTAAAAATTCGCCATTTTACCCGACTGCCAAGAAGTGGTTATGTTTTGTACAACTACCTACCTACCTACTTATTACACTACTTACCTACTGTTAACGTGTAATTAAATTTGTATTAATTCTTATGGTTTATAAAAAATAAATTAAAAATTATGTTAATTTGCTTTTTAATTCATATAAGTACGGGATACTCTTCTTTCTTCATGATAAAATAGACACAGGACCTACGAAGAACTTCGCATTCGGCACTCTTATCTTTCACTTTAATGATGTATGTAATGATACAAGCATAAAAAGATTAAACCTAAAAAAAAGTTTGGCTACCCCGATGATATCGTCAAAGGTCAATGTACGTTTTTCCGCCTGCTCTAGAAACATACTATACAATGCTTACCTGAAACACACATGTACCGTATGGGAACTCTGACTGCGTACCAAAGAGTATAGTAACTGTCCTATACAGGAAAAGAGAGCCCACTCGTGCGAAATCTGTCAACCGAGGAGTACTAGCGCCGTCTGGTGTCGTTTCGCCACAATATTGTGAAAATGTGTGCGTGCGTATAACACTTGCACCTCTACATATACACCTCTGCTCATGGTCATTCATTACGCTTTATGTACTGGGATTAATTACCAACAACCAACTGTGAATTAAACATTTGAAACATTTTAAGATAACTGCATAGTAACTAAATGTTTAATTTAACAGTCGGTTGTTAATAATTAATCTAATACATAAAGTGTGATTCATAGTTTGTAAATAGGAGTTATTTTTTAACATGAATGAAATTAAACACAAATAATTGGTATATTATTCTATATTTTTTGAACTTAATGAAAATAAAGGAGATAGATAAAGATAACTAATATTTTATTCTAATGTTTATATCATTAATACATTAATAACACAGATAGTGTCTATACAAAAATAGTAAATTTTATTATTTTTATAAATGAATCATAACAAACTTTATCATTACAAAATGTTAGGTTATATGCTACATATGTTATGTTAAGATAACGGTAAACTAAAACGACTATGAATCAATCCAAAGCTGTAACCACGCTTGGCAAGTGGGTTGGCAATTGCAGTTATAAGGAAGATCAGTCCACCTGCTGATGTGTTTCTCTCTGTCGCCTCTTACGATGACACCCACGGGATGATAATATGGGGTTGTGGATATTCGGAGACCGTCACTACACGGTAATCTAATATTTTTTTACAATAAATGATTCGTAAACACAGCTTTATTATAACAAAATATTAAACTAATGTCTTTAACAATAAATTTTCACAAAGAAAATATGAAAATAACATTTTTTACAAAAAATAATTCATAAACACAGCTTTGATATAACAAAATATTAAACTGAAAAAATAATAAATGCCTTGGCATATGGTCTGACACAACTGGTTACTTCGCCTACGCGGATTCCAGATGTGGAGGATCATACACCTACCCTGTTGGACCTTCTGCTGACCTCTCATCCGGACGGATAGGTTTCCGTCGATGCTCGTCTCGGCTCTTCGCACCGATGATTGGCGGTCCACCACTGTGCGATTTAGAAGATGGTTTCTTCCTCGCACAGCTTCCTTGTGGAATCGATTACCACCAGCGATTATTCCGGACCGATACGACTTAAGGACCTTCAAGAAAACAGCCTACTCCTTTTTAAAAAGCCGGCAACGCTTCTGCAATTCCCCTGGTGTTCCAGTTGTTTATGGGCGACAGTAGTCACTTACTATCAGGTGAACCGCATGCTCGTTTGCCCCCCTCATTTATAAAAAAAAAACAACTAATGTCTCTAACAATAAATTTTCGCAAGACAAAATATGAAAATAACATTTTTTACAATAAATGATTCATAAACACAACTTTGATAGTACAAAATAAGAAATATTTTTATAATAACCCTGCCCCCTCTATTGTATGTATAAAATGGCCGTCTATAAAATATAACTATATTAAAATGAATAATATACGTGATCAGATAATCAATATATTAATCTTTCTAAAGGTCTAGATATAGGCTGTTATTCATTATTAATTAATACCTTCCCACTTGGAAAAGGCTTACAATATTTATATTAAAACACCAGATACAAGGACTTCACTCTCACATTTTTAAAAAATGTGGGGGAGGCACACGGCTTCACAGACGCCAACGCCGTGTGCGGTGAGCGCCAACCAACCAACGCGTTCCACCCGAAAAGGAAGTTGAGACTAGACCGTAGTCCACAGCAAAATAACTGGCGAAGAACAAAAAGAGGGCTTGGCCCCTTGTTATTCATAACAGCTTTGATAATAGAAAATATGAAATAATATTTGTATAATTAAATAAGTGATTCATCAGAACACAGCTTCAACAATCGCCTCATAGAAGAGATATTTACCATAGTTGCAACAATTGGCAAGCGAGTTGCCAACTGCATCTTTTAAATTTAATCGTTATTAGGAAGGAACTGCTGTCCATCTTCTGATTTGTTTACCTCTTTCGCCTCTTTAGACATTCTTACTGCGCTACACACAAACTAACATTTTTACAATAAACAATTCATTTAACACAGAATTCACAATACAAAGTATGAAACTAATATTTTAACAATAAATGATTCTTAACAGCTTAGACAATACAAATTATGAAAATATTTTTTATGAGATACGATTCTTAACGGCTATAACAAAACCTTCACTGCAAATGTCATCATCTTTTTGGTGATCTTCTCAAATGCCACTTGATTACTCATTTATTCTACTTTTGATAGACGAGTCCTAAAATCTTTTATAGTTTTTTTAGACTTCTTTAATTTAAATTTTAAGTCTTCTCGCATGCTTTTGTAACAACTTCTAATTCTTAGGGTAGTATCCGATTTTGTCTGTTTATCTGAAAATGTTTAATTTATACATTAGCTTTTTCAAATTGGAATTTACAATGTAGAAATTTGCAATAAATGTAAAGTTATATATTTTAGTATAGGATATTCATATACTAGACTATATTTGCTTCCCTACTAAGCAAATTGTTAGAACATATTGTTTCATACTAAAATATAAGGAATTAAATATTTGCTAGTTTGATATTTTTTTTTAAATGTTACCTCCACAGTAGGATTTTCTCCTGTATCGTGGGGTCAGTTTACATACATAATTTTCACAAGGACAACATCCAGACCAGGGACAATTATTTGTAGGCCATACAAATATTTGTTCCGTGCAGGATTCGAACCCACGGCCCTTAGCGTTTTGACTTATTGCTAAGCCACTGCGCCCTGAGCTGCCAAAAACCTTATACAAAAAAATAATTTGTAATTATAAAATAAAAGTAAAATTAAAAATTTAATGTATGTACACAAGAACAAACATAGTTTTATATAAAAATAGTGATGTACATTCTGTAAATACTAGAAACAAGCACAAGTTAGTTATACAAGTTACTCGAGTCCAAAGAGCCAGTAATTCCATCATAGGACAATGTATACACTTAGGCCCCAGAAAATATGCAGGCCTTATCTATCAAAAAGTTTAAAATTTTTATTAAGCATAAATTGTTTAATAAAGATTTATTATGCTACTAAAGTATACATGATTGATAAATAACCCCTGGCAATGGGGTGATCAGTACCATGAATAGAATAGAATAATTTTTTATTCAATATTGATTATTACATAATACTTATTGAAAGTCATTTTTTATTTACCACTGGTTTGTTGCATGCTGTTTCTGTTTTCATACTAATTGTATACAATACTTCAACAAAAAAGGCCCACAGCGTTTCTTGCTGGTTCCTCCAGGACAAAGGCTTTTTTGGAACCAGTAGTAATAATAGTAAAAATTTACTTTCAATAAGAATTACATGTAATGTTTATGTTAAAAATGATTCTATGGTATTCTATTCTTATATACTATAACTTTATTAACATTTGTCTGTGATGTTGAAGGCTGGTCATGTGGATGCAGACTCGGCAGTAAGTCAGGAAAGGGGTTTTGAGAAAATGGTAATACACTTAAATAGCTATGTAAAATAGTAGTTAGTATAATACTGCTCTTTCACTAAGGTTTTAATTATTTCATTGCAAATTAAAGGATGTTATTGCTTTTAAAAGTAGCATTTTAAAATTTTTGTCAGAGCATGATGAGCAGTATGCATTAAATAGTGGAGAAAGGAACAAAAATGTAGTTAATTTACATGTTTTATTTATAAAAGTTTAGCAGTGAGATCAAAAATCACATATTGGTTGTTATTATTTGCCATAACAATTCTTAAAAATGGAAAACTTCTCTAAAAATATACATCTTAGCAAAACTTAAAGACTTAATTAGAGAGATCAAAAATTATAATGTTTATAATTATAGTCTTATTTGGCACAAAATTATTCTCATTAACTTACAAACAACATGAAAAAACTTTTTAACATAAAATTGTTTCAAAAGGACTTCTCCAAAAAGCACCTTAATGAAAAACAATACTTAAATATAATTAAGAATCACTGATAAGCCAACTTTTAGAATCAGTGTTACCTGGGAGATTATACCAACTTATGCTGTTTCAAAAACTAGCCTACATTTTATCACATTCACCGATCATATCTATTATAATTTAATTACAGTGTTAAATTTTCTGTGCCTTATTCCTCGTTTGCTAAATTTTCAACATTATTATTAACACACAACTTTTCCCAAAAGTCTGCAATTAGCAGGCATTAATGGACACAGATTTTGAATTATCTTTTTCATTTCAGTTAGTAATGCCTCTTTCAAAAAGTCTAGTACACGTTTAAGGTATTTCTTTTCATTTGTGGATTTTCACTGGTAAAAAAGTTTACTGGAAGTCTTAGAATAATAACACCTAGAACGATAGTTCCCTACAAAGCGGACGTTCAAACGTGAGGCAAGAACAAATTTATGTTTGCGTAAGCAAGTTGTGTTTATGCTAGACGAAACGCACACGAGTGAAAAAACAATGTTCCCAATACATTATTTTTTTCCCCAAAAGTAGGGAAGTTGAAACTATATTAAACTTAACAGTTACGACGTAACGTATTACTGATACAAATGTGAAAATAAGTTTGTTCGAATTCTGTTATCGAAGTGTAGTCCACCAAATTCAAAACATTCTTGAATAGGGTATTTGCCTGTCTAGCCAAGCACTTTTATGAGCAATCGAAATGTGATTGTAGCATATTTTTCTTTGTAACTGAATAGAGACGTTATAATTATGACTAATGCAAGTTCAATATACACACCCGCCCGATGCCCGACACACGACTGTTCGACGAACGATTGGTGAATTCAGTATGCATTATTCAGTTTGTTTTAACTAATTTGTTTTTAATAATCGTCGAATAATGGTGCATCACACCTCACTGCATGCATAACGTAAGCTACAATACAAAAAACATAAGAACATTTTAATTTTGGCAGGTTTTACACAGTAGATGCATTCCAGCTTAAAGTTATTGAGAAAACTTTATAAGAAAAACACAAATGAATATTAAAATTATTTATATCAGTAGCCTTGTAACTGAAACTGTTTCCTGAACAACTGCCGCTTTGATGATACGAATCGTAAAGTATTTTCTTTTTTGGATTTTTGTACAGTCTAATTCTTAAGTAGCGCTCGACAATAAGTCTCGTCAAATTCGAATCATGCAAGTGGGAGTTAACGTGTTCTATAGAAAAAATAAGAGTTCCTCCTAGGAATCTTCTCATAATTTGAAGTGTGACTTCTTTTTCGAAAATATTGCCTGAATTTTCTTTTAGATAATGTCTCAGATCAGTTTCAGCAACACTACAAATAGAATAAACTTCTTTTGAAGCGTAAAACAATCCACCTTTATCCCTCATACATACCGATTTATGGAACCAAAGTTTCTCTTTTGCAAGCATGTTATCAATGCAATATTTACATTTTACTCGGGTTGTGAGATGTCTTTCCAGCTATATAGCCAACAATGTGGTTTCTGCAGTTAGGATCATCGTTACCCCGTGTAATTTCAAATCCGACATTATTTGGAATCGGTGTTTTCAATAAGTGTTGAGTAAATTCTTTATCTTCATCATCAAATCTTTCGGAAAATGAAGTATTATTATTATAAGTATTTAATTCCTATTGACGTGTTTTATTTTTAATAACACGACAAAAAGTGGGAGATTTTTTCTACCACTGACAACATTTCCATATAGGCATATTACAATGTCATGTGTCAGTTTTTAAAAAATCATATTTATTTTCGATGAATGTTTTATGTAAAAATATTAGTTCAAAAGTATTACTTACACGTGAAATGTAATGTTATTATTTTTCTTGTGTTTCTCTGATGTGCTGTGACATCCGTTCACTGCACAAACCGTCATTTTTAATTAAAATTTCGGGAACTGTTGTCAACACGACACGACCTTCAGCACTAACGGGCCGAGTATTGAATGAACTAAGCCCTACTGGCTTAGTTTGAGTTGCCTCGCCAACTTAGAGTATTAAACTAACAGGAGAGGACATTGAAGAGCGTTCCCCGCTGTCAAAAGTACGAGAGCGCGGATCATTCCCGTTATATAAAACTAGTTGCGCCGCGTACGGCGTCAGTTACCAAGTAGTCATAAGCGTGAGTTGACCTCCAGAAAAATGCCGAGTTGCAGTGTGTTTTCTTGTAAAAAAAGATCACAGACCTCAAATTTACAAAAAGACGGCGTTACCTTTCATCTTTAAGTATTTATTTTGATTTCAATAATTAATATAAGCATTAAATCACGAAAATTCTGATTAATATAGCTGAGCAGGTAGTGTTGCCAACTTAAAGTATTAATACTATAGTAAGGACTTTTGCACTACTAGGACAATTAAATTTTGCTTAATTGTAGACAAATGTCGTTTCTCTTTGTTCTAATTACACAAGACAAAATCGTGTTATTGAATAGTCTTAAATTCATCAATATTATTGTGATGTATTTGCAAAACTATATTATTACAAACAACATTAATAATCTTTAGTTGTTTTTAACAAAATGATAACATCAATTTAAATTGTTTTACTGTATACATTATACATTTAAAACATTTTAAATAGATATTTTCATTTCATTATGTTACGTTATGAAACGAAAAGAAGGGAAATTTCGAGTATATAAAATGGTATCATCAAGACTATAATAGTGATGTTCACTGTAATCTTTAGTGTCGATGTTTTTATTTGACTATAAGCAATACTTTGATATATAATACCAAGGTGTTATTTAAAATTCTTTTTTGTACAATGTTTAAAAAAGATCTTTGGTTTTACAGTTTTCCAAAAGATCCTTACAGGCGCCAAATTTGGATAAAAGCATGTGGCGTTCATATAACCTGGGTACCTAAACGAACAAGCACTATTTGTTCCGAGCATTTTGACCAATCGGTTTTCGTAATCCAATCAAATAATAAAAGAAAACTAAATGAAACTGCTGTACCGTCTTTGAAATTATTGGAAGTAAGTTTATTATTTTGCTACAGCTTTATTTTACATTATGAAGGATAAAATTTAAAACATGTAACAAATCGAAATGGAAGGTTTAGTGAACGATATTTATTCATTTTAAAATGTTATTTACAAGTTTATTCTCTTAGATGGTGTCAACCAAATTGTCGTTTTCAGATGAGACACGAATTATTAGCGAATAAATAAATAAATAAGGACAAACAAATAATTTCAGTGTCATATTTATAATCTATTATTATTAAACATATACAGAGTACTACACTTTTGTACTGTAAAACACAAAATATTACCGCTTTTTACGAAGACATCAATTATTTTTCAATCCTAAGTAAAATGACGAAAAAAAAGTATGTTTGGTTAAGCGTAAACTTCGACCTAGAGAAAGCAAATGTTTAATTTTTTTTAATTGCTCCATTCCGTTGCTGCGTAAAGGAAGGACAAAAACAAATAAACAAAAAATCACACTTTCACATTTATAATATTATATTAGTATGGATTGTCAAGAATGATATATTCATAATTCATAATTCATAATTCATAATTATTTATTTGCTTAGAATGTAGGTAGATGTTACAAAAATATAAACTTTTGAAACCGGTTTACAATCGGCTTTTCGAGGGTAAAACTATACACTCCCGCTCTCTTTCTCGCTCTAGTAAATAACGTTTCTGAGTGAACAAAAAGGATAGAAGCACAGGAAAGTGCGATTCCGTGCTGCCAGATGTAGTTCAACCCTAAGCCTTAAAACGGTTTAACTCTATAGGTTGGGTAAAATCTGTAAAATTAGACCGTTTAAAACCCCTATACAGATAACCTTTCTGGTTATCATGACATTCAAAAATGGTAAAATCATTTCATAGACTAGGCATATTATATATTTTTAAGCATACAGGAACATTATTTCGATAATGATTACGTTCCACATAACATTGAACTGGCAAACTTGGTGATAGAAAAATATGCAAGCACCAGAATTAGCTACCTCGCAAAAAAAGAGTGATCCCAAAAAGTGTGTTCGTCACATATACCAAACTTATTCACTTTAAAAACCAGTTAAAATATAATATAATACTTTTTCAATTTGTTTTAATTTGGTAATTTTGTATTATTATATTGTACCTTATGTATTTTTTTTTAATTTACTTTGAATGTAATATTAATCATTAAACATTTGTTCATTTTTATTTTATTTAATTTGCTAATGTAACTTGCATAAAATTTCATCGACATATCCATATCGACAAGGTTCTCGCACTAGTTGTTTATGGCTTATGCACTGTAACGATGAGACATTTATAAGAGATTTTCAAGGTTGTGTGCGTTTTGCTTAATCGTGTGCTCATATTATGCTGTATGCGTGCGTAACGACGTGGCCCAATGTTTACGATTTGCTTAGTGTGCGTTACCTCGCCTCCCGCTAGAAGTGACAGACTTTTTTGTTCGGAACTTTATGCGCATGGCGTCTCCTGTTAGTTGAATACTCTAAGCTCGCCAAGGGTATTAGTGTTCTGTGGTGAGAACTGTGGTCAAGCCAAAGAGTATAGTAGGTCAGGCCAAAGACAATTTTTTTAAAGATGGTAAATATAACTTAGAGTCATTACTATGTTCTTATCCAAAAATAAAAAATTATCAACAATTAAAATATCGAATAATTTGTATGAAGGTCAAGTGAGCGCTACAGTAACGACGATTGCAAGATGACTTGTCGATAAATGAAATGTTTCGAGAAATTATCTATTACTGTGTAGTGGCGGTGTATGAATATTCATATCATGCCGTGGGTTTCGTTAAGTTCCACAGTACACGTACCTTGTTACACAGTAACAAGGTATGTGTACCGTGGAACAGAACGTGGCAACTATGACAAGTATACCCTCTATGAGGAATATCGTGGAGGCCTATGTTCAGTGGGTTTTTTTTTAGGAAGTAACGGTGCTTGTTGTAATAGTGATAAGAAAAAAATGTGAGAGGAAAAAAGGCGAATATTTTTTCTTGATTTAATCTCGGTTTAATGCGGATACTCCGTGCGATGTTTAGGGCAGCATTGCAAAGGTGGGTGATATTTGTGGCAGTAAAATTCCGTTCTCCCCTTTATTTCCATGGCCCATGACCAGCAGTGAAAGGAAACTGTAAGGGGAGGGAGGGATTAATTTTATTATTGGAAACAATATTTTTGTGTGTAAAAAAAGTCATCAAACATCATCAAACAATTTATTAAACAAAAGTTGCGTAAACAAGTTCAATGGTTAGAACAGTAATAAATAACAAAACCAAACAATTCTACTAAAAAGAAAAAAAAGAAAATATTATGTTGTCACTTTTACAACTAAGGCAAATCTAACGAATCGCTATATGCTGAAATCAAATAAATAGTAAGAAGAAAGAAACAAGGATATAGAAACACTCGATTTTCATAAAGAAAAGAAATATATAATATAACTAGCTGGCCAGGCAGACGTTGTTTGGCCTTCTCCGACGACCCTGTGTCCTATAAAAATTATTAAATTCGTAATAAAAAATATTGAGGGTCACTTATCGGGATAAAAACTATCATATCTCTCAAGTTGGACCAAACTGCACACAGTGTGCAAAATTTCATTGAAATCAGTTCAATAGTTTAGTAGTTCATCGCGGACAAACAATGTGACACGTAATTTTTATATATAAAGATTATATTGATATACTCAGTACGAGTCTCAAAAAAAAAATTATATACTCGGATACCTAGACGTGCATGTATGAAGAAGTTAATGAATCTGAAAGAAGCGAAAGAGGTATGTAAGGATCGTGACACTTAGCGATCTGTTCTCTCTGGCTACCCCGTCAGGGATTGTGCGTGAAAATAAGTAAGTAAGTAAAGATTATATTAATATACTCAGTAGGAGCCTTATAAAAATTTAAATCATAGGTATTATACTTTATTATGCTATCTTTGGCCAACGCCATTTTTCTACTAACTTCACACAGGAGACGGTACTCAAGTCGACTCTTATGTTTTTTTTATGTGTGTTACCTCATAACTTCCTTCTGGGTGAACCATTGAGCTATTATGTACTACGTACTAGAGGTGACACTGCATTATGTTACGCTGTTCCATTCAACTGCGGTGATATTGCCGCACTTTACTCAGTCGCTCACTAGGCGCTAGTGAGTTGACACATCATGCTATGTTGATTTTATAAAAAAAATCTTGATAAAATACGCAATGGTGTGTTTTAGAAATTGCACAAATAATTCAAGAAATGTTAGCAAATACTAAGGAATAACTTTTCATCGGTGAGTAAAATACTTAATAAAGAAGTATTATAAACTAATAATTAGTCAAACAAATTATTTAAAAGACGCCATCTCGGGTCATGAAATATAGATTATGAAATTAATTTGTTAAGATGCGACGTTTCTGTAGGTACTTAAGTCTGAGAATAATTATGCATAATATAATATATTTTTTTTTGTAGAAACAAATGGAAGTACTCATAACTAGGCTAAATTTCTGATATTTAAATTTGCTGATTATTCTTTTATTTTATTTTTAGGTTTCCACGTCAAAGCCATGAAAACAGGGAAAAATGGACTAAATTCATCAAGTTTTTAACACCCGCGTGCCCAGCATTTATAAACGACTATTATTCTAATTTAAATAAATATATTTGTAAATTATATCTTATATCAATAAGTTTTGTAACAAATACATTAAGGATGTCTTTTTTTAAATATTTTACATAGTTACCTTTTAAAATATTTATATAAATTTATTATTTAAATGTAATTCAGAAATCAGCAGTACCATGCGATAACGTAATTATATTATTATATAACATTGCTGGGATTTTAGTTTTATTTTCTGATTAGACGACGAATGAATTTTTTGTAATGTTCAGTATATTTACGGTACTTAAGAGAGGTGGAACCCTCGGCGCGCGAGTCACACTAGTATATGGCAGTTTTTTCATACTGTAACGCTAGAAGTTTTACAGGGTTCCCAAATAATTAGTATTTTTTTCTTTCAGCCAACAAAATGTGGTGAACAGGAAGTATCAGAACCGTTGTCTGAATTAATAAGTAGTTCAAATTCAATTTTTGATAATCCGAGCAAAATTGTACTTGCAAATAAATTACGCAAGTGATGTCTCCTAAGCTTAATTTGAGTGATATGTACGAAGCCTAAGTTTTTAAATAGAGTTCTACTTTAGTAACGGAATCAATAATTCTAGGTCATTATAAAAATAATAAAATATGAGCACGTTGTAATATTGTGTTTGTATTTAATAGCAAGGAATCTGCAGCTAGAAAGAAACTTACTGAGAAATTTAAGAAAATACAAAGCCAAAATATTTATCTAAAGAAAAAATGCGCTTCTTCCAAATCAATTGGACAAAATTTTAAACATAAATTCGGTCTCAAACTAAATGCTGAGATTGATTTAATGGCTAAAGCAGAATTTGTGGAGTTACATGAATCTTTAATGAAAAAGAATAAACAGAGCACGCATTATTTATTAATACACTGCATGCACCTTAACGTAAATTCGCATTGATTTTACACTGTTATTCACCAGCTGCGTATAAATACGTTAGAGAATTCTAGAAAAGTAATTATAATGATCTTTGAAAATAAATTCATATTTCTATATTTTACATATTTACTTTTCAACGTATTAAATAAAATATCATTAAAATGTAATTCTGTCATAATATTATGTTACATTATATTAAATTAACACATAAATGCAAAATAAATAACAAAAAAATTGTACTCGATATAATTTACAATACAATCTAAATTAACAATTACTTATTACATACTGATCATTCTACCTTCGTTTAATCTATGATGACAAAAACCGCGCTTGCGCGATTCTACTATTTACCGCGCATGCGCGAACACATAGAGTAGCGCACATTTTTTGTTTGGAATAGCTTCTCTAGTACGTAGTACATAATATAACTCAATGGGGTGAACTGATTTCGATGATTCTTTTTTTATTTGAAAGTTGGTGCTTCACATCTGGTTAAAATAAAAATAAATAATAATAAATAATATAAATTTCATCAAGGTCTGACTAATAATGTTATACTTAATAATTTATATTGAAGTCGGTTGAACAAAATTTTAAATTTTAAATTATTGTTGAAAACAACTTCGCCATAATGTTCATTACTATATCGAAATTATAACATAAAACGTAATTTTAAAACTTTGTGGAATATGAAAATTTATGTTAATTACACATGATTTATAGTGATAATTCACACCTTTGAAACTTTTTCTTTTCTTAATTTCTTATAAATATATAATTGTAACAATCTAGGTTATTTTTTCGCAACAGCCAGTCAGCCACAGATAAATTTATATTTTCGGCTACAGAGCTTGTAGTACAGACTAATCATTTCAATCGAACATAAAAATAATTGGAACGTATAATTTATAAATCATGGATTAAACAACTTTAATTTGTAATGTATATTACAAAATATATAGTTTATGATTTAACCTAACATAAGTAAAAATAATTTTAGTGGGCAGGTGACAAAATCTATTGAAATGAAAAAATAAAAGTTCTTAAACTGGAATTGAAATATTATGCGTAGCATGGATCACTGTTTCATTTCTTAAATTCTGCCATCTAGTGAGTATTAGACTAACTAAACTGAGGAAATTATGACCCGTACCATACGCTTGATGGCGTTACTTTCTATATCCAAATGCCTTACTATGGCACTGTACCCCCCCTGCTCTGAGCTCTGAAAGGTGGAACCCGTGTCGTTTGTCACGACCAAAGAGTATAATAAGTATAGAAGTCACGACGTCAGCCAGACCCACCCTACCCCAGCCTACAAAAATGGGGTAAATAAAATAAAAAAAATAATAACAGACGTATTCTAAATAGCACTTTCCAAAATTGTTTATTATTGTAATAGCACCCCCGTAGATTGTGAATAAAAAATAGGTAAAAATCGCGCATCTTATAACGTCGATACCACTTGAAATAATTAAAATTTTGTAGGTTTGCAACTTAAAAAAACTTCACCCTTCGTGAATTAAACTTCACCACCATCGAAAATCCATAAAATGCAATATTAAGTGCAATTATTTAATAAAACCTATTTTGTCAATTGCCGAATGCACATGGAGTGTTGGCGCATGCGCAGCACATAATCTAGGGTTTTTCTTCGGAGGATCTTTCGCGGCAAGTTCACGCCTATCTCTATTTTCTCTATTTGAATAGTAAATTGCGTGTAAGAGGTTAACTCATACGTTTCTATCTTAATCTTAATTAATAAATTAAGCTGAAGCAGAAAATTACAAATCCATTCAAGAAAAAGAAATCATATCTGTGGGCAAATTTTGAAGGACAGTAATAAACCATCTCTCTTCGAGAGATACCTAGCAATGTTCTCATTAAGAAATTTGAGAACAGAGGAAAGTGTTCTTTACCTTTTTGCAAAAGGTTATTATAAATGACAACATGGATGATACCATACATTTTTCTTACCCTGGCTGGGGTAGGGTGGGTCATAGATCCTCAATCTACGTGCTGCAAGCGGCTGCAAGGGCTTATATATTAGTCTATGGTAAGGGCGACTGTCAAAAACGAGTCAACAATATAGACAGTTGGCGCGTGCGCGTGGTGAAAAATGGAACTAATTTTGACAGTTTTCAGTTCCTAGTATATAGTGACACAGAGACTATATACACAGAGTACTTTTATATTAATATAGTGTATTATCTATGGTTTTCAGTGCTTTGTTGTTTCGTCTCCTCAGTGCTTAATCCACAGAGTACATATGGCTTAATCTTAAATTAATAGCTACCAAATATGCCGAAAGCAGTGCGTAGTGCAGCTAGAGATATCTTTCTTGCCGTTAAGCATTTGCGTGAGCAAGAAAAGCTTAATAAAGGACCGATAATTCCATTCCACAGTTCCATTCCAAAATTTGAAAGCCCGAACAGGGGCTATGACAGATTTTCTTTTTTGGAGTTTATGGCCTGGTATCTAGACCTTTAGGCCAAGTCTTGAGTATTTTTATTCGGTTTGTTATAATTTCTCCAAATGTATAATTATCCTTCATAGTTCACTACTTCACAATATGTTGATGCGTCACATTGTGCAGCCCTTGGGAGATTTTGACGGCAACTTGAGCCAGCAGACAGCTGAAAGTTGGTGATGGTATCTAAAGGCGCCTATGCAAACAGCTATCTCGAGAATCCATCACCATCAGAGCACTTGTTTTACCGTTTCCACTAATAGTTCACATGCGTAAACAGTTAATACATAAAATCGCACCACTTTTACATATCAAAATCGACTTCAAACTATTATTTAAACTATAAAACAGGAGCAACAAACCGCCGCTGATCAAGTTCCCGCCAAAACTCCGGCTATGACAGTGACAATTAAAATGTTACCAGATAATTAGTTTATTATTTCCGTTATTTTAGATAACATTTTACTTATGTGAGTTAATTAGTAATGTATGTTTGCATTTTAGGTGTTTCTAAAAGACCGTAAAGTAAGAGGGTAAAGCCCTTGAAAATAATCCTACTGAAAGAATAGAAAATCCTTCCTGATGAGACCCAAATCAAGCAGCTGAAGGTCATTTTACAGTAAGTATTGACTCCACATCAGACAACCCAATAAAAACAACAATGTTTCATATTCGGAGAGCATGAAAAAAGCAGAATGATTAAACAAGATGATGTCTACATAATTCATTAAATGGAACATGGTTACGAAGCTGTCAAACTACTTCCTTATCATTGTGATTTAATGCGATTGAGGGTTTATTGAATTATTTTAAAAGAATATTTGCATATTCGAATATCACAGGCCTCTCTGAATATATGGAGCAGCGAATCCATAACGCATTTTATAAAATAACTGCTATAGAGTTGGAGAAACACTGCAGTTATGTCAAAAATACTGAAGATAATAATCGACGTACAGACAACCGTCATGAAATAACTATGGAACTATTTTTGATCAATTTGGATAGCAGTCATTCAGAGTTATCTGATTCTGATGAATTAGCATAGCACCACTAACGGACCACAACTATTATAAAAAATAAAATATTTTATTACTTTTTTTTTTTAGAAAACCCACGTAATACATGATTAGATATAGTCCAGTGCAACAAGGATCTGTTGAGCCTTGGATCGCTTTTAGTCAAGATTTATACCTAAGATCCTTGTCGCACTTGACCTCAATATTATTTATGTATGTACGTATATATCTGTGGTGTTAAGGAAAAAGGGGACAACTACACAAACTTAATTTTTACAGCAGGGGCAATAATATAGTAATGACTCATTTGCTTTAATAGAAATTAACCATTTATTTAGTAATAAAATAATGAGAGTATGTGTTAAAAATTTTTTTGGCAACTTTTAATTGCAAGCATTAATGTATTTAAAAAAAATACAAAAATAATTATTTTATAATTAAATAATTGACGTCTCGTTTTACTTTATTATGAGAAAATCAAATAAAAAACATTTTAATTACTTATCTCCTTATACATTACAAACTTTTGCAAATTACAACGTTATACTTTAAATTTATAAATATTAGACATCATTAAATTCCTCTAGGTCGGGGTCCACATCACGGGTACTTGAATTAGTTTCTAATTTCTTATAAAAATTGTGGCAATCATTGTCGATTAAATGAAGAATACTCAAGAGATCTTTCTTTTTTTCTTCACTAATAGGCAAAGGATTATCGTAACATTTCTGGGGATTGAGCGGTTCGTTTGCTTTGCCTCTTCTACTAAAAGAAATATTTTTGAATTCAGGCGAGTCTATGCTGGTTTTAAATTGTATTGTACCTGATTCATTTTCACCACCGTCCTGGAACCATTTCACATCATGCCATATAAACTTTTCTCCAGATGAATCGAATTTCCTTAATTGTAGTGGACCCTTGTACAAACTTGCGAAATCAAGAAACATATCATTTCTCATGATAATGACAGTAATATTTGAACTTGCCAATCTAACCAAATTGTACCAGTCTCTAGGCAAATGTATAGACATGTCAGTCTTTTTCTTTTTTCGCTCTATTTGAGCATGAACAGAATCACATTCCATGTGAGTATGACCAGGGATTAACAACTTGTGATCTATTCGCATATCTGGTATAAGTTTGCTTATGCAAAAAAACATAGCAGCCACATGGCTATTTTTGTTTTCACCGCCACATGTATCTGAGTAAAAAGTAACTATTTTTACAGTAGATGGAAGTGATTTTATAAAATGAAATAGGCAGGAAGCTATTTGGTTTGCGCCACGGCCACCATCAGCTTCATGCCACATGTAGCAGAAACTTTTTTTTTTCAAAGCAATCGTATACAGTTAGATTGAAAGTCCATAATAGCCGCTTGTAAAATACGATATTGGTTTTCAAAAAGGGAGTTGGGAGACATTGTTGGAGGTCAAAACAATATACCCATTTCGCATCTGTACACTCCTCCTTGTCTTTTTTTTTTCATTGCATAAGCTAAATCTGCTTGCATTTGATGGGCTTCAAGTTCTTGTTTTAGATTTTCTATATTTGACGGTAAAGCCAATTTAATTTTCATTTTATATGAGTCACACGTATTACAAGTGTCCAACGATAGTTTTTTAAAAGATAAACCCATCGTTCGAAAACCATTGCCAAAAAATGAATATGATACAGGATTATTAGTCACCTTTTCCTTATACATGTGATACATTGATGTCAACGAGAGTCCTGATGGTAGATATCGTCTATTTGTGTGACTTCGGCTATAGTGTGACTCATACAAAGGATACGAATTCATATGGTCTTTTATTGTTTGCACTACATCACTACCAATTTTATTAGATGGAGTAAACGATCCACGTTTATCAGGGCTTGTAATCCCAGATACTCTCTTTGATTGTTTTTTGACAATCGCTTCAATTCATTTATTAGAAATTGCAAAAGTTTTTAAAAAACATCCCTTGCATACCTCAATCGGCTGGCCATTTACTTTTAAATGATAAGTGTGGTTTATAGTTCGTGGTTTAGGCTCTCCGCCAGTATTACGTATGCGTTGTTTTTTTTTTGGTGCATCGAAAATCAGTGATGATAGATATGCCGAACGCTTATTGTAATTTGCTAATGCCCATAACTCATCAAAAAGTATCGTTTGATTTTCTAAACTAATTTTATTACGACACTTTTTACGGCAATCTGACAAGGCGGTAACTTTTCTAGACGGAATTATTTTTCCTGATTTTGTTTCATAAGATTGGCCTTTGTTTCTTTTAATCTGAATTGTTTTGCGCAAGTTTTGTCCTTTCCGTTTCCTTCTTATATTTAACACAACATCATTACTAGCATTTTTTTGATACATCACAATATTTACAGAAGAGCTTAGGCTCTCTTCAGAGGACGAACTTTCTTCTACCCTTGGATTGAATGTCTTATCACGTGCGCTATCGTCAGAATCAAAGTCAGCTGGCTCGGTTTGCTCCAAATTAAAACTTGGACGAGGAATTTCTCTATCAAGAGCCGATTCGAGTGATTCATTAACTGAAACACGAATAAGAAAAATATTACTCTCTTAACCCTCTTTCCAAAGTGTCTTTAATAATAAGGTCTACAACGTAACTCGGTTACGAACTTAAAAAGGGCATGCTAAGTATAATGCATTAGTAACTTTTATACCTTGGTACCAACAAGGTAAAAAAATTGAGCATAACAAATTACCTACACCCAGGTAATTTGTTGTTGTTAGGGTGTCACTTACTACCAATATTAAAAAAAAAACAGGTACTTAAATACCTACTACACAACGTGTCGTGAAAAGAGTAACAGTTTTAACATTTTGTGATAAATATAATATACTCACCAAGTGGTGTTGTCATATCATTTTGATCATCATGTGATAATCCTAAATCAGAAAGAGTAATCAAATCTTCTAAACCCTCAGCAGCTCGTATTTGATCTTGGTTAAGCTCACTGCTAACCTCAGATGTATTTAATGATGTACTGATATGATCATCCGTTGAACATCCTTGTAATGCTGTAATTATAATAATTTGCATAGTTTAGAAAATAGGTAAGTATCTAATTAACTGAGAAAAACCGCACGGCGCAAGTGGCACAATCCCTATCCATATGCCTACTTAAACTATATCTTTTCTAGATATCTAAATTAACTAAAATATTTTTATAAAGAGTACAGTTTAAACCTTATTACCACAAACTAATACTTTGGTAGGTATAGAGCGCGGCTGCCGCCGCCGCGGTGCGGTGGTTCGATTTGCCTTCCGCCTGTTTAGGTACCTACCTATTTACATAAATGTGGCTATCGAATCTATATATCTACTAAGATAATCGTAAAAAGAACAACAACACACACACTCAAATTAATTAATCATCATATAAGCACTTATGCCAAACAATATAATTACCCATCTTAGCAATTTCAAATTTAGTCGGTTAAAAAGAGAAAACGGCTAAAAAAACATAATACTTACGTTCAGTTGTTCGATTTTTTAAGGCTAAAGTAATTATTTTATCAACCCTCTTCATATTTATGTAACACTTAAAAACTAGTAAAACCAATTTAAACAAAATTTCACGTCAGCTGGACAACTCGCGCCGAGTCCGCTCGTACGTCACAACTGATGCGAATATCGTCACACACTTTAGGTATGAGTCGACTTATCTCACTATGAATAATATAATATTTACAATAATCTGCACTTATACTGAGATAACTCGAATAAACTCTTTTTACTCATTTAGGCATTTGTTACTTAACTTAAGACTTGTCCATTAGGACAAACATATTAATGTGTAACGAGGTAAAAAAATTGAAATAAATTTTTGTATGACTCATCTCCTTATTACCGTATTACATAATAATGTTTTGGGTTAATTGGTGCAAAAATCTCATTGTTCAAAAATTATGACTCATCCCCTTTTTCCTTGACACCACAGATATTATGTATGTATGTATTAATGTATGTATGTATTTATGTATGTATGTATGTATGTGTATGTATGTATGTTGTGAAGTATCGGTTATTTGTATGAAGGTCAAGTGAGTGCTAGAGTAACGACGACTGCAAGACGATTTGTCGATAAATGAAATGTTTCGAGAAATTATCAATTGTTGTGTAGTGGTGGTGTATGAATATTCATATTATTCCGTGGGTTTCATAAGAGGCGACTGATACACTGTTGAATTCCACGGTACACGTACCTTGTTACACAGTAACAAGATACGTGTACCGTGGAATTTTTAGGATGATTTTTAGGATTTTTTTAGGATGTAACGGTGTTTGTTGTAATAGTGATAAGAAACAAATGTGGGAGGAAAAAGGCGAACATTTTTTCTAAATTTAATTTCGGTGAAATGCGGATACTCCGTGCGATGTAGGGCAGCGTTGCAAAGGTGGGTGATTTGTGGCAGTAAAATTCTGTGCTCCCCTTTATTTCCATGGCCCATGACCGGCAGTGGAAGGAAACTGTAAGGAGAGGGAGGGATCAATTTTATTATTTGAAACAATATTTTTGTGTGTAAAAAAAGTCATGAAACATCATCAAACAATTTATTAAACAATAGTTGCGTAAAAAAGTTCAATGGTTAGAACAGTAATAATTAACAAAACCAAACAATTCTACTGAAAAGAAAAAAAAGAAAATATTATGTCACTTCTACAACTAAGGCAAATCTAACGAATCGTCATATGTAAAAATCAAATAAATACTATGAAGAAAGAAACAAGGGTATAGAAACACTCGATTTTCATAAAGAAAAGAAATATATAACTAGCTGGCCAGTCAGTGGTTGTTCGGCCCTCTCCGACGAACCTGTGTCCTATAAAAAATATTAATATTCGTAATAAAAAATATTGAGGGTCACTTATCGGGATAAAAACTATCATATCTCCCAAGTTGGACCAAACTGCACACAGTGTGAAAAATTTTATTGAAATCAGTTCAGTAGTTTCGGAGTTCATCGCGGACAAACAATGCAACACGTAATTTTTATATTTAAAGATTATATTCCGACCGAAAGCGGAACGAAGAGATTCGTAATATGGCAGGTTTGAAAGATGACCTTATCACAAAAATTGATAAGGGCGTGCTTCGATGGTTTGGGCACGTTGAGCGAATGAGTGAAGACCGAATGGTGAAGAAAATATATAGTGCGAAAGTTAATATTAAAAGGTGTCGAGGTAGACCAAGACTAACTTTCGAAGACCATGTGAGCAAATTGCTCGAAGAGGGGAGGGTCAAGAGTACTCGGATACCTAGACGTGCATGTATGAAGAAGTTAATGAATCTGAAAGAAGCGAAAGAGGTATGTAAGGATCGTGACACTTGGCGATCTGTTCTCTCTGGCTACCCCGTCAGGGATTGTGCGTGAAGATAAGTAAGTAAGTTAAGATTATATTGATATACTCAGTAGGAGCCTTATAAAAATTTAAATCATAGGTATTATACTTTATTATGCTATCTTGAACCAACACAATTTTTCTACTGGCTTCAAACAGGAGGAGGTACTCAAGTCGACTCTATGTTTTTTTATGTGTGTTATCACATAACTTCCTTCTGGGTGAACTGATTTCGATTATTCTTTTTTTATTTCAAAGTTGGTACTTCACATGTGGTTCCATATAAATTTGATCAAGGTTTAACTAATAATGTTATTCTTAATTATTTATATTGAAGTCGGTTGAACAAAATTTTTAATTTTTAATTATTGTTAAAAAGAACTTCGCCATAATGTTCATTATATATCTAAATTATAACATAAAATGTAATTTTAAAACTTTGTGGAATATGAAAATTTGTGTTAATTACACATGATTTGTAGTGATAGTTCACACCTTATATTTAATTTTCAGTTCATTCTGGCTATTAAATATAGTGATACGTGAACGACACAGTATTTGAAATGGAAATTTTATAAAGTATATAAAATTGTTACGAAGCAAAATATAAGGAATTAACTTTTAAAGACAGTGTAATTACTTACCTTTTATATAAAAACTAACAAAACATTTCTATTGTACCCACTTAATTTTTTAAATTTGTATTGCCTCACACTCACGCGGCGAAGGAAATAAGACTAAAGTATGTGACGAAAACGCGACGCGTAGGTAACAATGGAAACTCGTCATTTGAAGTAAATTCTGTTAATTTAGAGAAGCGTAATTTAGTAACGAAACTAATTCTAATAAAATATTAGTTTTATAATTCATATAAATAACATTTAAAAAATAATTGTTCTGAGCACTCTTAACTATGGTTCTGACTAAACGTAGTTATCATATACATACTCTTTGGTTCTGAGGGTCCTTTCTAAATATTACCATACTCTATGGAGCGTTCTACAAAGGTGACATTTGACTGCCCCATGTGTACTTCAAAGATTTGAAAGAAATACAAACTAAATCTCGTGAACGTGATGCATAATGGCGCTCATACAAAATGGCGATGTTGACAATAGAGTATCTATTGACATTTTATTAAAAATGGCGCCAAACTTTTTTCGCGAAACGTCTTAAGAGGGAGCCTGTTTCCATACATTTTAGACTTCAAATTTTTACTATAATACCAACTTTCCTCCCCCTGCTGCGTACTAAGTTGGTTCGGGCAGATGACGCGATAAATAAAATGGTTGGAAAAAGACAGATGAAAATATTTCGCCCGTGAGTCGTTTTGACTCACGTTATGTATCTAGGGTTAAAAATTAGGTCACGGTCAGTAGGTTACGTAATCAGTTCACAATAACAATTGAATTTACAAAAAATCGTAACAAAACTTTTACTTCCTCGAATATAAATATAATTCTTATTACTTACCTACTACTTACGCGACGTGTCCAGCCACGGTGTCAAAGTTTGAAAATACTTGCATAGGAATTCGACCCGCTTTCCATGTTAGGCTACTATTACTAAAGAGCAAAGTCGTATAAATAAAAAAAATCTTTGAAGTTCAAAGTATTTTTCATTCACAAATACGATTGAGTTTCATATTACAATTGTGATATGGATCATTTTCCTATGCAAGTATTCTCATACTTGCAAGTATTTTTTGGTCGGAAAAGGGCGCCGTACTTTAAAGTTAAAATCTGGTAGCGTAAATACGTCTCATTGCGACGCGAAGGACGTGTCCAGCCGTTGTGTCAAAATTTGAAAATACTTGCATAGGAATTTCACCCGTATTCCATGTTATCCTACTATGAATAAGGAGCAAAGTCGTATAAATAAAAAAAATACTATGAAATTCTAAGTATTTTTCGTTCACAAATACATTTCGACAAATATTATAATTTACACTATAAAAGGCTAATTCAATATTATCAGTATAGTATACAGTTAAAAATAATCCTAATACCTAGTGGTTGTAGTAGTGCAACTGCTAATCATGAGGTCCCGGGTTCGTATCCCGGGTCGGGCCAAAAAGTCAGTTATGAGTTTTTCATTTATGTTCTAAGTTATAATTAGTATTACTAAGTTATAGTTTTTTGCTAAAATATAGTATATTATTTAATGCTTGTTTTTTCTTCTCTTTCAAAAAATAATTGAGTACATAAGGTGTTCTATACGCCGAATGTCAGAGAGCAAAGCTAGTACATCTTTTGCTAAACTTTAAAATCTAAAACCAATTTTAAAACAGACGAATTGATCATAACTCTCTTAGCTATAAAATAAGTTATGATCTAATTAATGGTATTTATTCCAGTTTATGGCAGCCCTGATTTATATTATGTGGCTGAAATTAGGTACTTCTTATTAGGTACGTCAAACCAAATAACAGCCGGGCGGCTGACATTATGCACTCCATCCACTCCAAATTCAAACAAAAATAACTGCATTATTATGTCTATAGTCAAATTCATACAAATCAAAAAGCCTATATATGAGATAATGTAAAGTAAGCATAATTTTACCAGGATCATAACTTGACAAATAATTAGGAAAATGATAGTTTTTCGTTGCGCAACTGTTTTGATTTTAACACTGTTAGGTTTAAAACCGCGAGTTAATATTTGAATAAATATACTTTCCTCTAGGTACAAAGAATTTTTTAGATAACAATATTTGTAGTTAAGACTACTAAAAATCTTATTTATGGAGTAAAAAGGCGAAGAGACTGGAATTAGGGGCATGACTGGTATTAGGGGCTTCCACCCTAATTCGGTAAAAAGTATCTAAGTAGCAGTGGCGTAGCGTGACTTAGATGGGCCCTGTATCAAAATTTGTTGGGGGGGCCCAATGAAGAGTAGGGGGATGAAGTTGTTCACGTCCGCAGGAATTGCCGCCCGCACCCTGCACGTGTCCCCTGGGTGGCGCTAAACGAACAACAAACTACTGGCTGCTGTACTGTTGCGCTATAATCTTGCAACCTAACAGCACTATCACAGTCGTTCAAAGAATATTGTATCATTTAATTACCCACTTGAAATGCCTCAATCTCTCTCCGCGGCGAGCCACCGGACTAGAGATATTGGACCTATTACCCGAATCTGCCAACTTAATATAGAAAGTATTAGTCAAGCTGAATGCGAAGTAGTATGTAAGATTCTATTAGGAAATGACATAGACGTACTCCTTTTACAAGAAACTCCCGCTAGAGATTAACAGGATCTATATAAACGTGGTGCTATCCCGGGATACTACGTTGCTCATTCAATTAACCACACGCAATATGGCATCGCCACTTATGTTAAAGACGGTATTAAACATGTCGCTGCGGATGTATTTGCCTCTGCAATAAAGATCAACAACCTTACCATCATAAACGTATGCAAACCACCGAACTCTTCATGGACTACCAACCTCACCGCTTTCCCACAGCCATGCCTATATGCCGGCGACTTCAATAGTCATCACACGACCTGGCGATATAACAAAAATGATGCAAATGGTGGACACCTCGTGCAATGGGCGGAGAACAACAACCTACACCTGGTATTTAATGCCAAGGATAGAGAATCGTTCAGGTCAGCAAGATGGAAACGGAATTATAATCCAGATTTAACCTTTAGTTAGTTTAGTCAGTAGCCTGGGCTGGGCGCGGACCGAGAACTCTAAAGGTCGTGGGTTCGAATCCGCCATTCGACTACTGTCGTGAACCACTTCTAACACAAGCATTTTAAGCTTACCAGAAGTGGTTAAAGGGAATATTAGTAAAGTTTGTAATAGCATTATTAGTATTTTTTTACATAAAAAAGAAATAAATAAGTTTACTACCTGTGACATCAATTGGACCCCATTACAAACCACACGAAGAATTCTCTCAGACTTCCCGAACAGCCAGCACCGACCGGTGCTTGTGGAGGTTGGTATTAAGATCCCCTTAACAAACTCCGTGCCTTTACCTCGATGGAACTTCCACAAAGCAGACTGGTCTCAGATGCTGCTATCAGATGGATACCTCCCTGTGCCGAAAACTACAAGAGATTCACTAAACTTGTCACAGCAACAGCAAAAACGAGCATACCCCGAGGCTACCGCAAGGCGTACATCCCTTGCTGAAAACTATTTGATGAGTACACGCGCACGGGTAACTATGAAATAGGTGAAGACCTTCTGAAGTCTCTCGACGAAGGGCGTCGAAATAGGCATCTCGATACCGTGGAGTCAATGGATTTTAAGATTTCCAGCAGGAAAGCTTGGAGAGTGCTCAATGGGTTGGCAGGCAAGACTGGAACAAACTCCCGTGGCGGATCTGCTCCACTAGCCAACGCGATTGCAAACAGAATAGTTGAGGTGTCCCGAGTTAAAGGCAGGAAAGATGATACCCGGGCGACACGACAGTGCGCTAAACAGCTCAAGGCGTCGCTACCAATTGACTACCAGCTGTCACGAGAATTCTCCCAAGATGAAACCGATCGCGCCTTGAAACTATTGCCCCCTAGTAAAGCTGCTGGTTTCGATGGAGTCTACGATGAGTTTCTAAAGCACCTGGGCCCGAAATGTAGGAAATGGCTGAAAGAGTTCTTCTCAGATATCCTGTTACGTAACAAATTGCCTCGCGACTTCAATAGATCGAAGATTATTGCTATGCTGAAACCCCAAAAACCTGCAGACGATCCTAAGAGCTACCATCTTATCGCCCTTCTATGCTGTGTCTACAAACTTCTGGAGAGACTAATCTACAACCGCATTATGTCCTTTCATTGATAAAGTAGAACAAGCTGGCTTCCGTTGTGGCCGCAACTGTACCGACCAGGTGTTGTCTCTCACAACCCACATTGAAGCAGGGTTTCAAAAGAAACTAAAGACGGTTGCTGTTTTAATAGACCTGTCAGCGGCATACGACACAGTATGGCGGCAAGGTTTGGTCTATAAGGTTATGAAAGCGGTACCATGCAGAAAAACGGTGGGGCTGTTAAATAGCATCCTTAGCAACCGTGAGGTCATGGTTTTCCTTGGCGACAGTGAAAGTCGTACCAAAAAGCTGAACAATGGATTACCACAGGGTTCAGTTTTGGTTCCGCTGCTCTTCAATCTGATGTTTGTTTCACATGCGTAGACAGTTAATACATAAAATCGCACCACTTTTACATATCAAAATCCACTTCAAACTATTATTTAAACTATAATACAGGAGCAGCAAAACGCCGCCGGTCAAGTTTCCGCCAAAACTCGGCATCGGCGCAGTCCTTCGTTGTTGTGTTGAAAAAGAGAATATACATAGGCTGCACTAAAAGTATCGGGAATGGAATATTTCCACTGTTCCTATCATATTAAAATCTTTTTAATAACTATAATAATAATTTAAAAAAAAACTAAAACTAGAAACTTAAATATCATATAGTCCTACTCCCCGCGGTATCGTGCCAAGAACGCTGGCTGCGTTTCCCCGCCAAATGGCTATACTTAGCCTTTGAGCGAGGAAAGAACCAGCCCTCTTATCACCAGCAGCAACGACCAGCCGCGGATGGAGTTCCTTTAGGAACTTCACCGCACGTGGACCCCACGGACCGATAGTCTCAACAGCAAATGGCACAAATATGTAGTCATCTCTCAGAGACACATATTTGCGCCACTTACTCAGTTCAGCCGCCTCTGATGCTGCCCCGGCTCTAAACAAGGTACCCCTGAAATGAGAGACCGCCAGAGTGTCTACGCAAGTAGCATCCCACACTAGGGCTTTACCTCTCTCCCAAGGGACCAATGTCATACCGTCGGGTCTCCTGCCATCGTCTCTAAATATTCCACAAGGCTCTAAAACCGAGGGAACATTTATAGAGACAAGAGCCCTTCGGATGACATCGTTCAAAGAACTGTGTCGTGAAAATCTACCAGCGCTTTTCTTACATGTAAGTCCGTGGAGCCCAAACTTGTCGACGCTGCTCCACAGGGACACTGATGGGGTTGACAAACCGCCGCTCCTAGTCGGATTCCTACGGCAATGCGTAAGCTTTCCGCATCAAGTAATGTGCCGAGATTACTTGATGGTAAAGCGTGTAACCAGTGACTAGATTCCTTAGTCGAAACAGCTAGAAGGCGTGCCTTATCTTGGTCACTATGGAAATTATGAAACAAATCCTTCTGCACGCCCTGTATCAACGGAATATCCCACTATTTTTGTTGGTTAACTTCCAGTGGAACATTTTCACCAGGACAGAGCGTTTGCCATGTCTGCCCTGCCTCCGTAGCAAAGCATAGGTCTACTTTATTATTTAAAATTATATTACATAAGTCACTGACACTATGCACGGAAGCAAGGAAAGCAGGCAATGCAACGCTAGAAAGATTTCTCACACCAATGCCACCAAATTTTATAGGTAAAGTAGCTTGAGTCCAGGCTGTTGTATTTAAAGTTAAATTTAGAATTTTTCTATAGCTATTTTAAGATTATTATCAAGATCTTGTAAAATATCCGAACATTTCCAGACTGGGCTCGAGCGGAGTAAGTATGTAAATCTAGGTACAAGAAGACAATATTTTAAAATAGTAAGAGCTATGTGGGGGTTTAATTTATACAATTTATTAACGTGGTTTAAAAACTGATCAAATTTTGTTTTTAAAACAGGTTTAATACTATCGAAAAACAACGGGGCACCTAGCAGGTATAGTGATTCCGTACTGACAGTTTTTATTCCTGGACAAATATAATTAAAATTTTGAATTAAAGTGTCTCTATGAGAAGTAGATAAATGATTGGAAAAAATATTTCACATTTATTGCTATTTGGTTCAAGACCAATATTTTTAAAATTTTGAAAAATATGAGTAAGATCACTGAGGACGTCATCTGCTCTACCTCCCAGTGTACCGTCGTCTAGGTACCAGACATTCAGCTTGGATTTCAAATTTGAAATAATTGGTTGAATTCCCAAACTGAAAAGCGCTGGACCCAGTGGGTCACCCTGCTGAACACCAACAGCAGAATCGATAACATGGTTTTCGTAAAACAAGTTAGTATTTTGACTATAACATTGCCAAACGTAGTGATAAATTTCGGGGGTATTATTAGCCACTTCTTTCAGCAAGGTTACCCTATCGATAGAGTTAAAAGCATTCCTTAGGTCAACCTTCACAAGAACATCTGCATCAGAGTTTGTTAAAAATGTACGCACTGAATGTACCGCCGCCTCACAGCCACCTCTAGTACCAAAACCTAGTTGAGTAGGCTGAAATTTGGTCTTAAGGTTAGAGATTATGTGCCTGCAAGCTAATTTTGAAGTTAAGCGTCGAAATGTGGAACCAACGGCAATAGGACGGATACCGTTATCCGTTTTTTTGAAGGCACATAATCTTGCCCCATATAAGAATGGAATGAAATTTGGATTAACATTACCAGAAAGCATAAAGTTACATAATTTTGTAATGTCTTTAAGAAGTACTCCACCGGCGTCAGCGGCAGAAGCGCTTACAAGATATTTAAGATGTTGAGGCGTTATTCCGTCAATGCCGCCAGCAGAGCCATTCGAAAATGACATAATTGCTTCTAAAGTGTCTTTTTCCGAAACTTGTAAAGGTTGCATAGAAGTCTTGGGAGGCAGCGGTAAACCCTGAGAAGGTTTGTCCGAAGGATGCTTTTGACGAAGGCTTTCAAGAGTTTCGACATTACGAGGAGCCAGGATGTCGTCTGAGAATAAAATACGGAATGCATTTTTTAAGTCGCCATCCATTACTTTCGACTCAACTACTTTTTTTAAATCAAATTTAGGACGTAGTCGAGATAAATGAGTATTAATTGGGTAATCTAAATTTTGAAAAGATGTCTCTTTTAGTTGAGACGTAATTGATTTCTTTATTGTTTTATCAAAATGAAAATGGGAATAAAAAATGCGAAAGTAAATAATTTTTGTCAACTATTTTCACTATTAGTGAAACAATTTTGAATAGTGCATAGTTTAATTTTTTTTTCTAAAAACGTTAATAAATACGTTAATAATTGAAAACTCCTTGGTTTTAAAAATCGAATACGATTTATTTATTTAAAAAAAGATTCTCGGTCTTGTCACTAGGTTTTGTCAAACTTGTTTAGTCGTTGACAAAATGGAATTGACTCGAGAGAATTCAAGAGCGATGATTTATTACGACTTTCGAAGTGGTTTAATACAAAAACAGTGTGTTGACCGGATGATTTCTGCATTTGGTGATGAAGCCCCATCCAAAACCACAATTTATCGCTGGTTTGCTGAATTTCAACGTGGACGTATAAAGCTCAGTGATGATCCCCGTCAAAGTCGTCCAAAAACTGCAGTCACCCAAGAAAACGTTGATGCTGTGCGTAAGCTGATTGAGGAAGATCGATATGTGACATACCGCGAAATTCAGGCAACTTTAGACATTGGCATGAGTCAAATACAAATAATCTTGCATGAACAATTAGGTGTAAAAAAGTTGTTTTCCCGATGGATACCGCATTCGCTCTGTGAAGAGCAAAAAGCGGCTCGCGTTACTTGGTGCGTCAGAACTCTCGAAAGATTCCACGCAGGATCCTCAAATGCTGTATACAACATCGTATCAGGTGACGAATCCTGGATATATGCGTACGAACCCGAAACAAAAATCCAGTTACGAGTTTGGGTGTTCGAAAATGAGTTAAAGCCAACAAAAATTGTTCGTTCACAGAGTGTTGCAAAAAAAAGTGGTGGCCACGTTTGTCTCCAAAACCTGCCATGTTACGACTATTCCTCTTGAGGGACAAAGAACGGTTAATGCAGAATGGTATGCTAGCATTTGTTTGCCACAGGTCGTTTTTGAACTCCGTAAAGAGAACTGCAACCGCCGCATCATCCTCCATCACGACAATGCGAGTTCTCACACCGCACACAGAACAATAGAGTTTTTAGAGCAAGAAAACATAGAATTATTAGACCATCCGCCGTACAGCCCCGACCTAAGCCCTAATGATTTCTATACTTTCCCTAAAATAAAGAATAAATTGCGTGGACAGAGATTTTCATCACCTGAAGAAGCTTTGGACGCCTACAAAACGGCCATTTTGGAGACCCCAACTTCCGAATGGAATGGTTGCTTCAATGATTGGTTCCATCGTATGGAAAAATGTGTCAAATTTCGCGGATAATACTTCGAAAAGCAATAAATACATTTTTAAATAGTAATGATGTGTCACTTCCCTGATTCCCGAAATTTTCAGTGCCGCCCTCGTATTAGGTACATTTGTATATTTAATTACATTTTAGCAACTTTATTCTAATATCTATAGTCATAAATGTATGTATACATAAGCTGCATGTATATATATATATATATATATATATATATATATATATATATATATATATAGCTTACGTATATATATAAAGGTTCTCTCAGACATTAATAATTAAATTAAATGAAACTCCAACATAATGTTTACAAAATTTATTAAAAAAAATACGCAAATATAATAATAATTACCATTTAAATAATTATTATCAGTACATTTCTTCAACTTGTATATATAAATTAATGAATCGCCAAGATAATCGTGTTCCCAGACAGACACTAAGTGAAAAGCCTGAAACAAAGATAACTACAAAAATTTAAATTATGTGAATCTGCACACATCTTCAGTTATATACATAATTTAAAACGCGTCAAGAGAGAAAATTGAGATCATTTGGAATTGAAATTAATTATAAACCAATTGCTTATAAGGTAAGCAATTCTGCATTATTGTTCCATTACAATCGAATCCAATCTTGAATATTTGTTTTTGTTAATCTTTTAAGATTAACTAAGTTGAAATGGAAATGATAATAAAATTGAGGTCGTTCGGAATAACGGCAATTTATAAATTTTTAAAATGAATTTTAAACCAATTGCTAATTAAGTAAGTAATTCTGCATATTGCTCCATTAAAATCGAATCAAATATTCATAAAAACAAATATAAAAGCAATAATATTTATACAATTATAATGAATATTTATAAACAAATATTCAAGCAGTATGCTAGCAATGAAGACGACATAAATTATATAAGTAATAACTTCTATACATATAATAAAACTATAAATAGCAGATGTCTGTACATTTTATATTTTTGTAATAAAAGTGATTGAGGGGTACTAAAAATAAGTAATTAAATACATTTCTACCATTTTTAGAATTTACTGTCTGTCTGTCTGTTTGTTTGTTAACGTATCACGTTTAAAGTACTAATTTATATCATAAGAATTGTTAAGGAAATTATAAAGTGTATCTTCGGGTTACATTTAGTCTTTATTTCATTAAAATCGGTTCATTCCATCAAAAGTTATGATAAATATTCTGAAGTATGGGTAGGGAAGTATAGGTACGAATTTGCTCAACGGTGGCTTTGTTTGAGTCATAAAGTTGATGTTAGCAGCGCCATCTCTCTTTAAATATATACATATAATAAAAATGATGATAACATATTGTGTCTCTTTCTGTACATTGTATATATATTTTGGTGACTAAAATCATTATGAGGAACTGAAAATAATTAAATAAGTACATTTTTATAATTTTTAGAATTGTCTGTCTGTCAGTTTGTCTGTTTTTATATGAACGCATCACGTCTAAAGTAAACATCTTTTTTTTTAAAGAAAAGTTAAGAAAATCATAAAGCGTACCTTCGAGTTACATTTAATCTTTGTTTTATTAAAATTGATTAATTCTATCGAAAGTAATGATTATTATTTTCTGCCGACTTCCAAAAAGGAGACGGTACTCAATTCGGGTGTATGTTTTTTTTTTTATGTTTGTTAAAAAAAGATTTAAAAAAGGATGTTTTCTCACACAAAGGACGTAATAGATGGAGTTGTACAAATTACAACCTTTTCTGATTTGCTGTGTTGAGATTTTTCGCCGATGAATCGTATTGAGACTTACTGAAGAAATTTGTATCTATCGTAGCCATACAACGGAACCCGACCAAAAATAACAAAATAACTATAATTTAAAATTAAAAATTTTGTACAGCCGACTTCAATATAAGTTATTTAAGAATAACTCAATAACCAGTGGTCTGACCTTGATGAAATTCCACCACCAGACCACACGAGAACTATCAGCTTTCATATAAAAAAAGAATCATCGAGATCGGTTCACCCAGTACAAAGTTATGAGGTAACACACATAAAAAAAAACATACACTCGAATTGAGTACCGTCTCCTTTTTGGAAGTCGGCAGAAAATTGCACCTAATTGTCGTGATATTGTATTTATAATATACACAAAATCAGTACTGCCATTTTAGCGCTTTGGGAACTAGATTTAGCGGTTTTTTGGAATGTATAGCGCGCAATGCGCTTTTTGGTGTATTTAGCACACATTTCAAAATTGTAGCGACTAACGGGTTATTAACTCTTTTATAGCAGCACTGTTAGTCCACATTACCGATAATAATAACAATGACCTTTATTATTTTTTTCCACAAATAGTACATTGCAGTTTATCTTTTTCAAACATATTTTTTCCACAAAACAAAGAGCATGGGAGACGATTTCAAACTAGGATACCCTTTGCTATGGATCTCTCGGCTTCCCCTTTAGGATGATCAACTTGATTTTTTTACCGACGACTATAAGCGGGGAAATCCCCTTTATTAAAGTTTTCGTTCATGATTTTGGCAACGCATTTATTTTGCTTTATTCAGTTTCAGTCAGTTGTTTAGAGCACAGCTAAGTTAAAAGTTACTTAGAGTAGTACTAACTACTGTTGACAGCAATTGCCATAATTATAAGTCGATACCCTGCGAAGTATTGATACATCAAAAAATATTGCCAGAAAAAATCTTAATGTTATTTTCTTTATTATGATTATATTTTCTTGAATTATAAATTATAATAAAAACACAAACTTTGTTTGTACCGTAAAATGGTACAACTTTGCCAATTGTGCCCAAGTTTGCCTATTTTGTTTCAATTACAATATTTGACGTTTGATTAGTTGTTTCTTATTTTCTACCTTTTGGTAGTAGATTTCCATCATTAAGGCAACATATTTTTATTTTTTTATAATGGTTACTCGATTGTGCCACTGTCAGTTGTGCGACAAAGACCGATGTGACTGGGTGGACTTTTTTGGGGCCTGCAACTTTTGCATTTTTAGCTATAGACAAGGTGTTTTAGTGCAGAAATAAAATCCCAGGGTAAGAATATACTGTCCGTTATTTTTAATGTTTAATATTTCTATAATCAGGGCTCGATTTCATCAAAATAATTTAGTAGGCAATTTTGTGCACTGTTTTGAAAACTTGAGTGACACAACTTTGCCTGGGTCTAGGGTTGTCCCTATTTGAATTTTATTACTTATATATATTTTCTTTCAATCTCTGTTTTCTCACTGCTGTGTAAATGCTTTCCCGACGTTTAAACTGAATATATATTGTGACTTCAATATTGATGAGATCAATGAATTGAAAGTTAAGAAGATGACTTATGATTAAAAAGACAGAAAGAATCTTGAGACTTTATTTTAAGAACCAAGGATGACACGACAAGTGTATTGACAATGGACAATTGACTAGTACATAGAGTACACACTTCGTAACACAAATCATCAGTAATTTTTCGACCGAATACTTTTGACAAAACGTATTTTGGTAATTTCTTAGAAGCAGCCTAGAGTCTAGAATTATGGTCAGCATATGACAATACGGTACCAACTTACGACCACGACCGCCCTTTCAAAAGTGTAACTGCTTTGAAGATAGCAATAGGCATGTCGCTTATTATATGAGGCTTTAAAATTATAAATGCCAAAATGTAGTGTAGTACCTACCCCTAAGTAACCCTACGGGGATTGCGGGCATGATATTGTATTTTGTGTATTTAAGTTAGTCTTAATTCTATTACAGTTATATGATGGGAAACAATAAAAAGCGAAGCAGGAGAAAACCAGGAGCTTGTAATTATGCTGATTATTCAGCGGAAATGTTAGACGTTGCAGCAGATCTCGTGCGAAATAAATTTATTTCGTCATACGAAGCGGAAAAGCAGTTTAGAATCCCGCGTCGGACCATTCTTAACAAATCCAAAAACATTCATAACAAAACATTTCGACGGCCCACGGAGTTATCAGCAGAGGAAGAAGCCCACATCGCAGACGTAGTAAACCTTTCTGCTGAATTTGGCTGTCCTTTTACTATTTTAGATTTGCGCATTGTAGTTTACAACTACTTAGTAAAACGCGGAAAAGATTATCTTTTCAAAGGAAAAATGCCAGGTGAACGTTGGGCCCGTGTTTTTTACAACGTCACAATTTTTCCCAAAGGGCAACACAAAATATAAAAAGAAGTCGTGCTGCGAAAGCAGTAGAGGAAATAAATGAATATTTCAAGAATCTTGAAACTTCACTAAAAGATGTTCCTGCCAGCAATATTCTTAATTTCGATGAGACAAATTTAAGTGACGACCCGGGGTCAAAAAGTGTATTTTTAAAAGAGGAACAAAACACCCGGAAAGAGTTATTAATGCAAGCAAAAGTGCAGTTCCATAATTTTTAGCGAAACTGCTGATGGCAATTGTATACCACCCTATGTGGTTTATAAGGCAGATCATTTGTGGTCCAGGTGGTGTGAGAATGGACCAAAAAATGCTCGGTATAACCGAACCAAATCTGGATGGTTCGATATGATATTTTTTGATGATTGGTTTAAGAGCATAGTTTTGCCATGGGCTAACTCTCTAGACGGCGTTAAGCTTATCATCGGTGATTACCTGGCATCGCACCTAAGTGTCGAGACAATTCAAATATGTCAAAATAAAAACATCAGATTCGTTTTTCTTCCAAAAAATACTACACACCTAACTCAGCCGCTAGACGTTGTATTTATTGGTCCAATTAAACTAATTTGGAGGGAAATTTTAACAAATTATAAAATTACATACAACACTGCAAACACAATCAACAAATGCCATTTCCCACAGCTACTGCAGGAGCTAATGACTAAAATAGACATAACAAAAGAGACTAACATACGTAAAGGATTTGAAGAATCTGGAATATTCCCTTTCAATCCCTCAAGAGTAACATTAAAAATACCAACAGTACAAGAAGAAAATACTCGTCAGTTTGATGCCAGCCTTTTGGAGTTTTTACAGCGAAACAGGCGATCACAGCTAATGAAAACAGGCAAAAGCAGTAAGCTTATAGTTGTACCTGGTAAATCTATATCAACTGAAGAAGCAGAAGAGCTAGGTAAAGCTAAAAAGATGAAGAAGATTACAAGAATAACTAACTAAATAAGAAAACTTCAAAATTAACTTCTGATTATAAGAAAATAAAGCATACTGAAACTAAAAACCCCAGATCAAACGATACCTACGTGCTAGATAAAGGCGCTATCTTGGAAGACAACTCGGCACAATTACGTTATTCGTCGTTGATGCTCCAAAATCCTGACAGCCTTTGTAGACTTTGCATAAGTGCCAAAAACTTTTCCTTGCACCCTTTAGTGGCAGATTCAAATGAATTCGTGCATTGCTTGAAGAATTTACCAAAGAATTCCAAAATAAACACTCCGTTTTGTAAAGACACACCAGAATGTCTGCAGTTGAAAATAGTTAATGACTCTTCAACCATATAAAAACCCAAATAAGAATAAAAAATCTAAAATAATAATTACGTCCAATATAATTATAAAAAAGCCTCTCCTGAAAAACTAACAGTTTTACGAGATAGAGATACACAAATGAATAAAAGAAAATGAAGACAAGCGAGTACTTCAAGAAGACCATCATCTAAAATTAAAAGAAGAAAAGAAAAGAAATTTGTGCACCATAGCGACTCAAGCTTGACGTCGGAAACTTCGTTTCATGCTGCAGACGACTCCGACTATGAAAACTTTGATAATTACATTGCATTATGTTTGCAAGAACAAGAAGAACAAGAAAACATACGCCCTTTCGGATTGAGTGATATTGATTTTTATGTTAAAGATTCTCTTGGACTTCAAGAAAACAGCTGGATAATAGCTAATTTTGCTTCGAAAAAAGTGTTAAACACTTTGTAGGGAAGGTTTTATCAATAAATAATCAAATTCCCAAAGTGAAATTTGTACGAAAAGTAAAAAGTTCTAAGTGTGTTAAGGGAACAGTATTCACCTACCCTAACATTGAAGACATATGTGATGTACATGATTTAAAAGATATTATTGCAGTTTTACCTGATCCCCAAATTTCCCGACGAGGACATTTCATATTAAATTTAGATTTTGATAAATATAACATACAATAATTAAAAATGTTATAATGTTTGTGTTTGAAGTGTTTTCAATCTTTTTACTATGATAGTAGTCAAGGTGATTAATTGAGTAATACTATTCCGCTATCGCATTTTGAATGATAGTTTTGTAGTTTTGATTGAAATTACTTTATATCATTTTTTAATGTTTTGAGTACTTTCTGTGTGTGTTCCAGGTTTTGGTTTTATAATCACGTAACCATAGTTCGTATGTTTATCGTTCGTATATTCATATTTCCTTTACCTAAATGGTTTAAAACTTACTTACTTTTAATACCTACTTATTAAAACAGTATTTTGTTTAACAAAATATTTCCGCCTGCACTTTTAGATGTTTTGGAGAGAATCGCGTTTTTTTTTATATAAGGTGCTTCTAGAAATATGGAGACACAATTTTAGATAAACGGGTAACTATTATTAGGTTGTTTTTCCAATAGTTTTATAGATGTTTGTTTTGTACCAAAGCTTTAAATATTGTTTTTACGATGTTTCCGAAATTTTAATTACATTGTTAATTTAATTTTTAGCGAGAAGAAGACAGACTGTTACCTTATTATACTTATTCAATTGTTAGACTTGTTCAATATTATTAGACTGTTAACCACATAATTTATGATATTTTATTATAATTTTATTAGAGTATAGTTTTTTTATAGTTTTAAAATTAAAAGAATAATCGAACTTTCAAAGTAACTTAAATATTTTCTGGTAAAGCCAAGTTATAAACATTGATTGTTTCTTATATTAATAATTAAGAGACATTATTGCCAAAAGCGTGTGTTATTTTTACTTGTAAGAAGCAATGTGTTGTTTTTATAAAAATGAAAAAAAAAAGTAAAAAGAAAATATCTGTATTTTTTTGGGCAACCCTAAACTCAACGATATTTTTGTATGGAAAGTTTGTGGTACCTGCTACAACATTGCCTATTCGCTGTGAAAAAAAATATATTTCCTTCGTTTCAATAATTTAACTGATGGGGCCTGCAGGGTACTACTAAATACTGTCCCGCTCTGCTGAGCATGCCAAGCTTTTTAGAGACCAATTTGGCCTTCTCTTTCAAGTGACCACGAAACTGCACGTCACTCAATATGTCGACGCCGAGGATTCCGATATTGGCTGGGGCAACAAGGGAGTGCCTTGAAACTGAGAAGTTCAGTAAGGTCTCGACTTCAGACACAAGTTTGTTACGGTACTCGGCGACGTTTTCCCAAGAAATATTGGAATGGTCGGTGTATAAATATATACTCGTATAAATATAATTTCATGCATACGAAAAAAAAAAATACTGGAAAGTTCAACATAATATTTATTGAGATATCCTTCTAGGCAAAGTTAAGTCTTTTATATAAAACTTTGCCTACCACTTTGAGTGCTTGTAATTCGAAAGAACAGCATGATATAAAAATATTTTATTATTACCTGGCAAGACATAAGGTCTGTTGTCCATATAAAGTTCATTAAAAGCTATAATAATAAATTGGTTTAGAGATACGGGCGAAAAACATCAAAATCCGTGCAAAGTTGCAGCATTTTAGCACGAAATCTAGGGCTTCTTTAAAGCGCTGTTTTCATGAAATCTAGCGCTTTTTGTGTTGTCCTAGCGCTGAATGAGTTTTTTTGATGTGGCAGCACTGCCCAAAATCCCTCTATTAAGAAATAACTTTCCTTTCAGTTTTATGCGCGTTCCCAGTCACAGTCAGCGAGTGTTATGCGATGACCGTAAATAAAGCGCAAGGTTTAAATTTACGCGTTGTAGGAGTGCACCTCAGTACTGACTGTTTTGCACATGGCCAACTCTATGTTGCTTTTTCCGGCGTTAGTAGCCCCCGTAACCTTTTTGTGTACACCTCGGCTAAGCCTACTTCTAACGTCGTTTAGACAGAAGCTCTATCATAAACTACTTATAACTTTGATGATAATGATTTATTTTCTTACCACTTATTACTCTTACCTAAACGACAAATTCTTTATGTAAAATCTATATACGCGAGCTACGCCGCGGGCACAGCTAGTATACAATATATCAAATAATTTAAAGCTCAAAATAAATTATGCTTGTTTGCATTATTTCTGACACACTTTTTTTATAAAATATGTATTAGAAATAATATTGTGCTGTATTGTACCTTGTACACACTACTCAATATCACCCCGTGGGTGTCGTAAGAAGCGACAGAGATACACTAAAACGTGAGATGGGTCTCTTTAAAAAAAAAACGATCAGGTTGCCAACCCACCTGATATACTATGGTAAATATTCCCAAATTCCCATAGTATCACCAATCTTAGCAATGGACTTATGACGATGAAAAAATGTGCTTAAAAACAAATTATTTGATTAATGTTGTGATAATGCTATTTACATACATTCAATAGACTCTTGCAACATAAACAAATATCTAACCCATTCAATAACGATATATCTCTTAATTATAAAAATATTTTTGCAACTTTTGTACAAATAATTAAAAATTAAAAATTTTGTACAGCCGACTTCAATATAAGCGACTTCAATATAGGTTATTTAAGAATAATTCAATAACCATTGGTCTGACCTTGATCAAATTCATATGGGACCACACGAGAACTATCAGCTTTCATATAAAAAAATAATCATCGAAATCGGTTCGCCCAGTACAAAGTTATGAGGTAACATACAAAAAAAAACATACAGTCGAATTGAGTACTGTCTCCTTTTTGGAAGTCGGCAGAAAATAAGATCCTTTAATCTTACTTTTATAACTCGGTATTACATATCATTGACAAATTTGTTTAAAACGCACGAATAAATCAAATTTGTAACAGTAATGAAATATCTGGGGGCACGGCAGTGCCCCCGCCAAGTCGAGCAAAAAAGCGGAACGGCTGTACCGTCCTTTTCTCGAAGCAGTTCAGGCCATTTCTGAAACGCTATAACTTCGTTGTGGATAAAACTAGAAGCCTGAATTTTCACTAACTAAGTAGGCATTGTATAGACTCGGTATATTTCAAATTTCATTAAATTTGAATCAGTAGCTTAAGAATTATAACTAGTCAAAATTTCTTAATTTTGTCACTCACTGACTGACCGATCATCAAAACTCTGAGGCACTTCTAGCAGATATAGAAACTTCAAATTTAGAATACAATTATTGTTTAATATATAAGTGAAGGAAAAATTAAAGTATTTTACAATTTCGGTCTAGTTTTCGAGATATACCAACTGCATAAATAACTTTGTAATCCCATATAAACATATAGTATTACAAAGTTACATTTGCAGTGAATAAATCGGTGTAACTATGTGTGTATAATGGAATAATAGGTGTAAATAGCTACCTAGATATAACTATCTACAAAAAGAAATGAGATGCCATCAAAAACATAACTTGTAAAAAAAAAGCCAAGTCTCGCAACTCAGTTCTTTTACCGTAAAAAGTTGTGAGATCCATGTAATACCAAGTTGGTTAATTTATTTAGTCCATAGATTGATACATAGATTGACTTGGCAATCGCACTAAACAATCTAATTTAATATTATATGTATTACTTGTGAGATATATT
Organism: Parnassius glacialis; assembly: GCA_033319125.1. Taxonomy (NCBI): domain Eukaryota; kingdom Metazoa; phylum Arthropoda; class Insecta; order Lepidoptera; family Papilionidae; genus Parnassius; species Parnassius glacialis. The sequence goes on along the minus strand of JAVANC010000001.1, from coordinate 9,009,215 downwards.
GTGTTTTCATGCGATTGCCATGTCAATCTATGTATCAATCTATGGACTGAATAAATTAACCGACTTGGTATTACATGGATCTCACAACTTTTTACGGTAAAAGAACTGAGTTGCGAGAGTTGGCTTTTTTTTACAAGTTATGTTTTTGATGGCATTTAACTCTTCTGGTAGCAACCAAAATCTTAAATTAAAAAAATTATTTCTTTCTTTTAAAAAGTTTACTTCTTAACTTCTTGGCTTAGTTAGAAAATATCATCATCATCATCTACTTCTTTTCTCCCAGCGAATATTCTATTAATATTTTTACAACTATTAAAATCAGACAACTCATCACAATATTAATTAGATAATCAACTAATTTATTTTTATGCACGTTACATTCCATAAACTCAAAATCAATAAAAGTATATATTATGCTTGTGTTGATTATTTCCTTGACGTTGATTATTTCGTTGACGATGCCTCTAAGTTTTCATTACCAATGAGTGTGCAAAGCATTACAATAATCTAGCTCGCAGTTTTTACCATGAGTGTGGACACTACTTAAATTATTATTCAAAAGGGTAGCAACACCCCAAATTGGTCACAAGTTGGATTAATATTGTGGCACCCACAGCTTCTAACCGCACCAAAGAAATTTTCCAGTGGGTCCTGATTTAGATGACGCAACCACACTGATTGTAATGCCAAAATCTGTTTCCATTTTTTTTTTAATAAAACTTCGATCCCTTCTAGTGTCCACACCCAATTGGTCACAGTTGGAATAGATTCTTCCCTCCCAGTGGAAGATATAAATTTCATAGACACAAAAACTTTTTTGACATCCATCCATGTTTTGTTATGTATGTAACAGTTAAAATAAATAAAAATGCACAGTAGATATTTATGTATGTAACATATATTTATAATCTATTATTACTAAATATATACAGAGTACTACACTTTTGTACTGTAGAACACAAAATATTGCCGCTTTTTACGAAGACATTAAATTATTTTACAATCCTAAGTAAAATGACGAAGAAAAGTAAGTTTGGTTAAGCGTAAACTTCGGCCAAGAGATAGCAAAATGTTTGATTTTTTTAAATTGCTCCGTTCCGTTGCTGCGTGAAGGAAGGACAAAAACAAATAAACAAAAAATCACACTTTCACGTTTATAATATTATATTAGTATGGATTGTCAAGAATGATAGATAAACATTTAAAACCGGTTTATAATCGGCTTTTTGAGGGTGGAACTATACACTCGCGCTCTCTTTTTCGCTCTAGTAAATAACGGTTCTGAATGACCAAAAAGGATAGAAGCACAGGAAAGTGCAATTTCATGCTGCCAGATGTAGTTCAACCCTAACCCTTAAAACGGTTTAACTCTATAGGTTGGGTAAAATCTGTAAAATTAGACTGTTTAAATACAGATAACCTTTGCGGTTGATCATGACATTAAAAAATGGTAAAAACATTTCATAGACTAGGCAACACTCGAATATTATTGCGCAGTATTATTACTCGTATTGACATTTAGCTTTCGTATTCTTTTACAAAGAAATACACCATAAAATTGTATAGTTACTTATGAAAAGTGATGTTCTTATCCTTATCTTTTTTCCAAGAGTAATTTTTAAATGATTTCACAGCACAAACAGTCATTTTGCTAAATTAAAAACACCGGTGCGTGATGTATGTTCACAGTGAACGTCGCTGGCGTAATGACGGAACGATCGAACGAATACGCCAATATTGGCGCCTTTGAAATGGAAGCGTTTTAGACGCGCGTACACGGTATCTGGACCTATAGAATAGAATAGAATAGAATAGAATAATTTTTTATTCAATATAGATCACATGTGTAATACTTATTGAAAGTCATTTTTTACTTTACCACTGGTTCGAAAAATAAAACCTCTGTCCTGGGAAGAACCAGCAAGAAACCCAGCGGGACTTTTTTTTTAAAGCAAATTTTACAATAATGGTTGTACTAACTATATAAGTACAAAATTTATTTTAGAAACAGCTTGGAAGCGATCACCTCATTCCCAGGGGTTATTATCAACCATGTATTCATTTATACTATAATAACCCTTTTTATACAGTTTCAACTTAACAAAACATTTAAACTTGCTAATGGAGAGAGCCTGTACACTTTCCGGGACCTTGTTGTAATAGCGTATACATTGCCCCAAGAATGAATTACTGACTCTGTGGAGTCGAGAAACTGGTATCACTAGCTTGTGTTTGTTCCTAGTGTTTACAGAATGCACATCACTTTTTTTACTAAAACTACCTTTGTTTTTGTGAACATACATTAAATTTTCGTAAATATACTGAGAGGCCAAAGTTAATATATTTATTTCTTTAAATTTATCTCTAAGAGACTCTCTCAGTTTTAGGTTGTAAATAGCTCTAATGGCCCTCTTCTGTAAAACAAAAATAGTTTCTGAATCAGCCGCATGTCCCCATAACAAAATCCCATAAGACATTATGCTATGGAAATAACTAGCTGTCTCGACACTAGTGAGACCTCTAATCTTTTTTACAGCATAGGCTGCAGAACTTAGTCTGCTTGCTAGTTTGGATATATGGGGGCCCCACTGAAGCTTTGCGTCGAGAGTGATGCCAAGAAAAACAGTGGATTCAACAGGGCTCAGTTCTTCCCCATTTAAAAACACATTGGTACTCAGATTTCTATCATTCGTTGTTGTAAATTTAATACATTTAGTTTTATTTCCGTTTAAATGTAAATTATTAACGTTAAACCAATGCACTAATTTTGATATAGCATTATTCACTTCGTCACATTTAAATGATTTACGTTTAAGTTTAAAAATCAAAGAAGTATCATCAGCAAATAATACTATATCATGATTATCCTCTACAATAGAAGGTAAGTCATTAATATACACTAGAAACAAGAATGGGCCGAGAATTGAGCCCTGAGGGACACCCATTAGTACAGGTGAGCCGGAAGAACTTTTACCATTAATAATAACTTTCTGCATTCTATTACTTAAATATGAAATTATAAGTTTAAGCGCTGTGTTCTTGACACCATAGTACTGTAGCTTCCTGATTAATGTCTCATGGTGAACGCAATCGAAGGCCTTGGAAAGGTCACAAAATATACCCAAAGCATCCTCTGAATTCTCCCATGCACAAAAAATATGTTTAATAAGCTCAACTCCAGCGTCAGTTGTTGAGCGACCCCTTGTAAAACCGAATTGATTTCTATGTAGCAATTTATTAATATTAAAGAAACTTAACATTTGATCTAAAATTATTTTTTCAAAAATTTTACTAAATGTTGGACAAAACATCTTTGCTGTACTCTATGTACACAATGAACAATGAATAACATTTACACAATGGCAGGTTGCTGCGCTGCCAAATTGAGTTTAAAAATATATATTGGTAAATCCAATTGGGCATACCTTAAGCGCATTAAAAAAATTACGTATAACATGATTATACGGAATTTTTAAAGTAGTTTAAATACATTTCGACAACACTATCGGCTTCAACACCCTCGAAAACCATGAAAATGACACCCAAGATGAAAAAATTGATATCTATTGCAGGCGCCATCTTGGATTTACATTTCGACAACCTTATCTGTTTCAACACCCTCGAAAACCAAGAGAATGATACCCATGATGAAAAAATTGGTACCTACTTCAGCCGCCATCTTGGATTTACATTTCGACAGCACTATCAGCTTCAACACCCTCGAAACCCATGAAAATGACACCCATGGTGAAAAAATTGATACTCATTGCCGCCGCCACCTTGGATTTACATTGCGACCACCCTATCGGCTTAAACTCTCTCGAAAACCATGAAAATGACACCCATGATGAAAAAATTGATACCTATTGCAGCCGCTATCTTGGATTTACATTTCGACAGCACCATCGGCTACAACACCCTCGAAACCATGAAAATGACACCCAAGATGAAAAAAATTATATATTTTGCAGCCGCAATCTTGGATTTACATTTCGACAGCACTATCGGCTTAAACACCAACTAAAAACAACTTAAAAGCCTCCAAAACTCAGAGTCTGTTCCATGAACTTGTAGAATGCACAACGTCTCAAGAATCCTCAAAATTGTTACAAACATCATCAACAGTGGATTTGACAGGTGAAGATGTCTTCATATCGGGAACAGCAGGAAGAATCGCTTGCAGTAAAAATAAATTAAAAAAATACATTAATAAATTGCAAAAAAACATAAAAAATAAAATAAGTATTCAAAATCATGTTAAGTTATGTAAAGAAAAACAAGAATTAATTAATAAGGTCAAAATATATTCAATTGAGGTGGATAGCATTAGGAAAAGTTATGAGACTGACATGGAGTATCTTAATTCAGAAATTTCTTCACTTCATAATGCACTACAAGTTATAACAAATAAATATAAATTAGCTCAAAATGAAATAAAGGAACATATACTGGCCATGGACGAACTGGTGACACTGTGTAAATATAATGAGGAACGTTTTGAGTCATTAGTACAGCATCAGTGTGAGTGTCAGCGCTCATTACCGGTTACTTCAGGGACAGTATGTGTTAATAATATGGAGAAAAATAATCCCTCTCCTACTTATAAACTCCATGACAGTTCCAGAACAAAAAATAATTTGAATAATTTAAATGTTAGCAAAAATAATATTGTTGTGTACAGTGATGATATAGGTAAAAACTTAGGTTTAGTGTTAAATAACTGTCTAAAGGAACACCAAAATTTGGTAATTTAATTACTAATTATTGTATGCCTGGAGCAACATTTAGTCAAATTATAAATAAAATTCTAATAAGTAGCCATAGTTCTAATAGTATATTGATACTTCTTATTGGGAGAAGGGGCAATGTGAATAAAAAACAATTATTGGATTATATTGAAATTCTAAATAATTTAAATGTTCACAAGATTGTTCTGTTTACATTGCCTTACTTATGGGGTCTGCCACAAGAAAATAAATTAAGACATGATTTAAATATCCAAATGACTAATTTAATATGCAATAATAATGTAAAACTGACATATAATTGTAATAATTATAAATTTCATTTAATTGATTTACAATACAATACAATACTCTTTATTGTACACCAACAAAAGATAACATCAAAAATAAAAAATAACAACTATTGAGGTAAATACAAAGGCGGTCTTATTGCTACATAGCAATCTCTTCCAGACAACCCAGAAGAAGAAATAAATACAAAATAAGAAAAAGGACAATGGGTAAGGTGTACTAAAATAAAAAATTAAAAAATAAAATAAAAATAAAGACAAATAAAAATAAAATAAAGATACAAACTTATGCATTAATAAGACAACATTCTTCAGGCAGATCAATGACCATAATTAAGCGGAGGAAGTGAGAGCGGTTAGAGAGACAAATAGTATTCTTTAATCTGTTTTTGGAACACATTTAAGGATTGAGCACTTCTAATTGACTGGGGTAAAGAGTTCCAAAGTCTTACTCCAAGAACAGAGAATGATTTGTCATAATAAGTCGAGGAGTGCACAGGACATTGGAGGGAAAGGTTTTCGTTGGATCTTAAGGAAAAATTATGATAGGAGCTGAGAAATCTAAAACGTTCTTTTAGATAGGAAGGACTAGCTATATTAAATAAGACGCAGTAGAGAGCAGAAAGTATATGAGTATTCCGACGAAGACGGATTGGGAGCCACTTGAGCTTAGTGCGGTATTCTGAGACGTGGTCATATTTGCGAAGTCCAAATATGAACCGAATACAGAGATTTTGGAGGCGCTCAAGCTTGTTAAGTTGCTCCTCGGTGATATCAAGGTAACAAATGTCAGCATAGTCGAGGATAGGGAGTAGGAAGATTGTGCAAGCGTAATTTTGATGGCAATGGGTAAAAAGTAATTAAGCCTCCGGAGTGAAGCATAAGCTGCAAACATTTTACGGCTCACTGCATTAATTTGGGGAGCCCAAGAAAGACTTGAATCCAAAAGGATACCTAAATTTTTGACAACGTCATTATAAGGGATGGGAACTCCATTATATACAACGGGTTGTAGTTGACATTTTTTTATTTTGCAAATCATTCTTGAACTCCCAATGATTATGGCTTGGGATTTTAAAGGGTTCACTGTTAACCCATAAGAACGACTCCAGTCGAGAATACATGTCAGATCCTTATTGATACATTCCACTGCTTTGGGAAGATCTTCAATGGTTGTTTGTAAGTATATTTGGAGATCATCTGCATACAAGTGGTAGAGAGAAGATATTTGGGATGTAATCGTATTAATAAAGATTGCGAATAAAAGAGGAGATAAGACGCCACCTTGTGGAACGCCAGCTACTGTATCAAGCCACAAAGAAAGTCTATCTTGGACACGAATACGTTGCCGGCGCCCATTCAAATAACTATGAAACCAGGAAATTGCAGTTGGAGATATGTTAAGAGAACGCAGAATCCCTAACAGAATGTCATAATCAACAGTATTAAAGGCATTGCTGAAATCCAGCAACACCAATAATGTGACTTGATGATTTTCCATACCGTGGCGAATGTCGTCCGTGATTTTCAATAACGCCGTAGTCGTACTATGACCAGATCTAAAGCCAGATTGGAAAGGGTTGAGGATGTTATTTCTTAAACATTATATAATTAAATAATTTAATTAAGAAGTTTTTGACAAGAGATAGGTATTACCTATCAAAGTATAGTTTAAGACTGGTAGCAAATACGCTATCTTATTATTTATATTTTAACTCAGCCAATGATTTGGCTACCTTGACACCTGCTTCTTTTGAGCAACAAAATAATTTTACATATGATTTGGAACCAGTTCCAAGTAATTTAAATTAGATAATAAGACAATAGAGGTAATCTCTAGCAAAGATAATTTAAATAGCTTAGAATGCAACTTACCAATATATAATTATGTAATTTCACAAAATAACAATAATAAAAACTGTATCAACCTGGTGCATGAAAACATACAAGGTATGTTAGGCAAAGAATTAGAAATTGAATTATTTTTAAATAGTAACAGTATACATATTTTATGTATTACTGAACATTGGTTGAAAGATTATAACTCCATATTTAATTTCAGTAATCACCAGGTGGTCAGTTCGTTCAATAGAGATACTAAGTTACGTGGTGGCTCCTTAATATTAGCTAATAAATCCGTATCATGTAAAGAACGTAAAGACATTGTGAGCCTCTCTGTTGAGCGTACTGTAGAAATGGCATGCGTTGAGCTTGAGCACCTTATTGTTGTCAGTGTTTACAGACTCCCATGTTCAAATTATGATACCTTTGAAAAGGTTATGGAAGAAGTTTTAGTTAAGCTTAATAAACAGAATAAATCTCTTGTAGTGTGTGGAGACTTTAATATCAATCTCCTGGAAACTTCTTCCATCAGTATTAAATTTTGCTCTTTGTTTAAATCCTATAATCTTGGTAATTTATTCTTTGAAGCTACACGTATTGCAGGGTGTAGTGCAACTTGTATTGATAATATTTTTACAGGTGTTTTACCAATCAACAAATCAATAATTCAAAAACTTAGTTCAGATCACTGTGGACAACTGGTTTCATTACCTTATATGCACAAAAAACAGGTAATTGAGAAAAGTGTGTTTGTTCCTATTAATACAAAACGCCTGGAGAGATTTAGAAGTAATATGATAAAAAACCTTCCATCACTTTCTTATAAGAACAATGCAGACTATTTATATGGACAATTATTTACCCTTATAAGCAATGAATTTAAAAAAAACATTTACTTCTAAAACATTCTCCAGAAACAGTCGCAAGGCATTTAATGAGTGGGCGACAGTAGGAATTCATAAAAGCAGACGAAGGTTATATGACCTTTACCATGAAAGATCATATAATCTTTCCGATGCTTTTAAAAAATATGTTAAAAATTATTCTGAAATGTTTAAAAGAGTTTGCTTCACAGCCAAATCGTTACATATTAGCAACAAAATTAAGACGGCTAAGAATAAAATTAAAATGACGTGGAGTATAATTAATAATGAAACCGGTAAAGACAAACCTCGAACTCAAACTATCAATTAAAAATTAACAATGAATTGACTAAATCAAATCAAGAAGTCGCAGCGGTGGTTGAGAAATATTTCACTGATATTCCTATCTTGACAACCGAGTCATTGAATACTTCTCCAACTGTCGCCGAGTCATTACTCAAACAGAATGTTAACACCTGTTTAAAAGAATTTAGATTTGAAAAAGTATTATCGCAAGATGTTGTAAAATACTTCAAAACCATTGATGTAAAGAAGACCGCAGATTTGTGGGGGATTCCCGTTACAGTTATTGCGTCTATAATAGATTTAATTGCACCTCATCTTGCTATTATTTTTAATACTTGTATCGATTCTGGTGTGTTTCCTGATTTAATGAAGTATAGTAAAGTAATACCTTTATTTAAATCTGGTAGTACATTAGACCCCGCTAATTTTAGACCTATTTCTGTACTACCAACTCTCAGTAAAATTTTTGAAAAAATAATTTTGGATCATTTGTTAACTTTTTTTAATACAAATAAATTACTTCATAAAAACCTCTTACAAACTACATGCCCCTTATTAGTAAACACTCTTCACAAACTACATGCCCCTTATTAGTAAAGCCAGCGTCCAAGACTACGGCCTCTCCGATCATAAGGGTATTACATTAAAAATAAAATCAAAACAGTTTCATCATAATAATAATAAAACGTGGTACATACAAAAACGATTATTCACGAAAAAAAAACATATTTAATTTTAACACATCATTAAATGACATACAATGGCACGAAATAATTAACACACATAACAATTTAAGCACCAATTATGATTTATTTATCAGTATACTGACTAAATTACTTAACATACATATACCGATGCAAAAGTTAAAAATAAATAATAAACCAAGAAAAGGGTGGCTAACTACCGGTCTTAAAATATCATGTGCACACAAAAGAAAATTGAGGGCCTTCCTAAATGTGACTGACAATGACATATTACGTAAATTTTATAAAAAATATAGCCTAACTCTAAAACGTAGTGTAAAAATATCTAAAAAACTCGAATTTAGTAAACAAATGGAAAACTCCGACAACAAAACAAAAACAATGTGGAATATCATAAGAGAAAAAACAGGTAAACCAAAAAAAATACTCCCTCCACAAAATATTTCATTAAAAATTAACAACCACATTATAAAATGCCCAACCACTATTTGCAATAATTTCAGTGAGTATTTTGCTACTGTCGGTATGGACACAAATAACACTAACAAAAACAACGCGCTAGGTCGACCCGTCGTAGACTCACAAATGTGTTCCATATACTTGCGGCCTGTAGACAGAAAAGAAATAATGGACATAATCCGCTCAATTAAAAATACACACAGCTACGGCATAGATGAGATCCCTCCAATTTTACTAAAACAATGTGCAGAAAAACTGTCAATACCGCTCACATTCCTAGTGAATCAAAGTCTCCGAGATGGCCAATTTCCAGTCCCCCTAAAAATATCATTGATAAAACCAATACACAAAAAGGGCGACACTTACACCCCTAGTAACTATAGACCTATAGCTCTATTACCCACGTTTTCGAAAGTGTTTGAAAAAACTATGTGTACCAGATTATATGATTTTTTAGAAAAATATAACATCCTCGATGACAGCCAAAACGGCTTTAGGAAATCACGATCAACTACACTAGCAGTATATAAGTATATCCAGACTGCCCTAAAACATATAAATGATAAGAAACATGTACTGGGAGTATTACTTGACATGACGAAAGCATATGATAAAGTACTGTACGACATTCTTTTACATAAACTGCACGGTTCTGGTATTCGCGGTCCAGCTTATACATGGTTTAAATCATATTTGGAAAATAGATCACAAATAGTGCAAATTGACCATTTCGACTCCATCACAAATGAGGTTAAAATAGTGAGATCTGAGAAAAGGAGCATAAAATGCTCAATTCCACAGGGCAGCGTGTTAGGTTGTGTGCTGTTTCTGATATACATCAACGACTTGCCAAAAGCACTAAATAAAGAACAAACATTGCCCGTCTTATTCGCTGATGATATATCAATATTAATTGCATATGACAAAACCAAAAACCCAACACAAATACTTCGAGAAACTCTAGACACAGTAAACCGCTGGCTCAATGAACATAACTTAGAAATGAACTATGACAAAACAAAAACCATCCAATTTAGAACATACAAAAACACCCCTATAAACATCGACACAACATACAACAAGAAACCGTAAATACATTCAAATTACTTGGTATAACTGTAGACTAACCAATATAGCTAACCAAATATAAGCTAACCAAAAAGTTCAAAAGGCAACGGATGACGAGATAAAGGAAGCAAGAACGAAGTATAAAAGATTGAAAACAGCAGCGAAAGAAATTGTGTCTCGAAAGAAAGAAGAACGAAAAGATGATTTCGATAGGAGGCTCACTGAAGATTTCCAGTCAAACATTAAGTTTTTCTGGAAAACCATCAAAACAGCCAGAGGAAAAACTTCTAACTCGGAGCTGAGTACAATCAGGAGTCAAGATGGGAGCATTATAAAAGGAGAAGAATGTGTGTTAAAGAGATGGAAAGAGTATTTTGAAAGTTTGTTTGAAAGAGAGGAAGTGCAGGTACAGCATCTGCCATCTTCCACGGAAACTAATATAAATGTTGATGAAAATGAGATAAGCATGGATGAAATAGTGAAAGTGTTGAAAAGTATGAGATTAGGTAAGGCTGCAGGGAATGACAGGATTACCGTCGAGATGCTAAGGGCTGGACAGGGCCTGGTGGCTAGTCAGCTGTACCGCCTTTTCAATCTGTGCTGGCAAAATGGGCAAGTACCGGGAGACTGGTGCAAAGCCGTAATCGTGCCATTGTATAAGGGAAAAGGGTCACGGCAGGACTGCATAAATTACCGTGGTATAAGCCTTCTTAGCGTTGTCGGTAAATTGTATGCGAAAGTGTTGATTGAAAGGGTTGTGAATGAAACAGACGAGAAAGTATGGGATGCACAAGCGGGATTTAGAAAGGGAATGGGATGTACGGATCAGGTCTTTTCCTTGCGGTGCATAGCCGAAAAGTGTTTGGCTAAAAACAAGAAAGTCTACTGCGCCTTCGTAGATCTAGAAAAGGCCTATGATAGAGTGGTGAGGAATGAATTGTGGTCAGCACTGTCCATGAACGGTGTGAGCAGTATCCTCATACGAGCATTGCAATCTCTTTATAGGGATTCTAGTGCTTGTGTAAAGATAAACGGGGCATACACTGAATGGTTTAATATCGAAAAAGGTGTTAGACAGGGATGTGTAGCGTCACCGTGGCTGTTTAATCTGTTCATGGACAATTGTTTGACAGATTTAAAAGAGAATGAAAGTGGGTTGAGAATGAATGAGTTACTCGTCAAATGTTTTCTCTATGCTGATGACCAAGTATTACTTGCGTCTTCGGCCGAGGAGTTGCAGGAGATGGTAACTGCTATGAGTGGAGCTTTTGTTAGAAAGGGAATGAAGATGAATGTAAGGAAGACGAAAGTGATGGTGTTTGAAAAAGATGAGGCAGTGACAGACTGCAATATCGTGATTGAAGATGAACAAATTGAACAGGTGAAAGAGTTTGTGTATCTGGGGTCAAAGTTTACAAGAGATGGAAAGTGTGAGAGTGATATCGAAAGAAGAGTGAATGCAGGAAACATGGTGAATGGAGCTTTGCACTACTTTATGAGCAGTCGGAAGGTGTCTAACAAGGCTCGATTGGCTGTGCATGAGGGGGTGTTGGTTCCGACACTCATGTACGGAAGTGAAAGTTGGGTATGGCAGAAGAAACATGAAAGCAGAATAAATGCAGTTGAGATGAGAGCATTAAGAAGTATTATAGGAGTTAAACTGAGTGACAGGATAAGAAATAGTGAGATAAGGAAACGTTGTGGTCTGAAAGAAGATGTAGCGACAAAAATTGAGAAAGGTATGCTGAGATGGTTTGGCCACGTCGAGAGAATGAATGAAGAACGATTGACGAAAAAAGTGTATAAGGCGAGTGTGAATGAAAGTGTTGGTAGGGGTAGACCTAGGCGGACATTTCTAGACCAAATTAGGGACGTCTTGAAAAAAGGCCAGGTTAAGAGTACCCTAAACCGTAGAGCATGTATGAAGGGAATAATGAAAGTGGACGAAGCGAAACAAGTATGTAAGGATCGTAGCAAGTGGAAAGAAGTGGTCTCTGCCTACCCCTACGGGAAAGAGGCGTGATTATATGTATGTATGTATGTAACTATAGACACGCACGTTAACTGGAAATCACACATCGAACATATTAAAAAAAACTATCTCAATTCACATACGCTCTATTCCAACTTAAATGCAGCACAAACGAAAAAACCGCACTGTCAGCATACTACGCATATGCATACTCCTAGTTAAGGTACGGCATTATGTTGTGGGGAAATAGTGTACACTTTCAGGATCTATTTATACTGCAAAAGAAATGTATTAGAATCATCGGCCAAATTGAAAATCTTGACAGTTGCATACCCTATTTCATTAAAAATAACATCCTCACACTACCATCATTATACATATTTGACATTTGCATATTTGTATTCAAGAACATAAATCACTTCACAAAAGTAAAAGACAATCACAACATAAACACACGCCACAGAGACAGACTATACCTACCACCATCAAGAATTAAAATGCTAAACCAGAGTCCATACTACATGGCTGTAAAAATATACAATAAATTACCTATCCACATAAAAACTGAAAATAAGATTACACTTTTCATTAATAAATTAAAAACATTCTTAACAGAAAAATGTTTCTACTCAGTTAAAGAATACATTGAAGCAAAACACGAATAACAAATTGCACAATTACACAAATAACAGAACTAATATACCTAAACATTAAGTCAACATAAATACATAAAAAAAGGAAAAAGCGGTTTTGATACACAAAAATTACTATGGACAGTATCAGATATCAGTAGAAGAATAAATATTGTGTTGATATAAAATGTCATAAATGCCTTAATATTTTGTACAATTTAATACTGTTTAATTATTTACTATATTATTAATACATTCTTTAATGTTTTTACTCTATAATGTTTGTATTTAATAACTTATTTTATCTCCCTTTCTGAAATTTGCAATGCCTGAAAAAGGCTACTAAGTTGAGACAATTTTTTATTATTATAAGACCATTAATGTACACTTGGTTGGCAAATAAAGATTGATTGATTGATTGATTGAACCAATTTGGTTTTACAAGGGGTCGCTCTACGTCGGACGCCGGTGTTGAGCTTATGAAATATATTTTTAATGTCTGGGAGAATTCACAAGATGCCTTAGGTATTTTCTGTGATCTTTCCAAGGCTTTCGATTGTGTTCATCATGAGACATTAATCAGGAAATTACAACATTACGGTGTAAAAAATTTAGCGCTTAGACTTATTACTTCATATTTAAGTAACAGAATTCAAAAAGTAGTGATTAATGGTAAAGGTTCCTCCGGATCGGTAGTATCAATGGGCGTTCCTCAGGGCTCGATTCTTGGCCCATTCCTGTTTTTAATCTATATTAATGACTTACCTTATCTTGTAGGGGACAATCACGATATAGTATTATTTGCTGACGATACCTCTTTGATTTTCAAACTCAAACGACAGTTAATTAGTTATGACGATGTAAATAATGCTCTATCGAAATTGGTACATTGGTTTAACGCCAACAATATGCTCTTAAACGGCAATAAGACAAAGTGTATTAAATTTACAATACCTAATGTAAAACATTCGAATACCAATGTGCTGTTAAATGGGGAGGAGTTGAGTCTTGTGGATACCACTGTTTTTCTTGGTATTACTATTGACGCGAAACTTCAATGGGGCCCCCATATATCTAAATTAGCAAGCAGACTTAGTTCTGCAGCATATGCTGTAAGAAAGATTAGAAGTCTCACAGATGTAGAGACAGCTAGATTAGTGTATTTTAGTTACTTTCATAGCGTAATGTCTTATGGAATTTTGCTATGGGGTAATGCGACTGATATTGAAGCTATATTTGTTTTGCAAAAGAGAGCCGTACGGGCGATTTATAACCTAAATTGTAAAGAGCCCCTCAGAGAAAAATTTAAAGAAATAAACATATTAACTTTTGCATCGCAATATATTTATGAGAATGTAATGTATGTGCATAAAAACATAAATAGCTTTAATAAGAATAAGGATGTGCATACTTTAAATACTAGGAACAAACATAAACTTGTAATGCCAGTTACTAGACTCCACAGAATCAGTAATTCATTTATGGGGCAATGTATACGCTTTTACAACAAAATCCCAGAACATATTCAAAGTTTGTCAATAAACAAATTTAAAAGTTTTATTAAAGAAAAACTGTACAAGAAGGGTTATTATAATATCAAGGAATACATGAATGAAAATAACCCCTGGGAATAGGGTGACCGCCACCATGCTGGTTCTATGAAAATATCATTTAAAAATTGTATAAACAAAATTATTGTTAAGTGAAATTATGTTTAAAAAAAAAGTCCCGCTGGGTTTCTTGCTGGTTCTTCCCAGGACTGATGTATTTTCCGAACCAGTGGTAAATAAAAAATGACTTTCAATAAGTATTATGTAATAATTAATATTGAATAAAAAAAAACACCCTCGAAAACCATGAAAATGACATCCATGATGAAAAAATTGGTACCTAATTCAGTCGCCATCTTGAATTTACATTTCGTCAGCACTATCAGCTTCAACACCCTCGAAAACCATGGAAATGACACCCATGATGAAAAAATTGATACCTCTTGCGGCCGCCATCTTGGATTTACATTTCGACAACCCTATCGATTTCAACACCCTCAAAAACCATGAAAACGTCACCCATGACAAAAAAAAATATACTACTTACTTTTAGGACGTACTACTATTATTTATTCTGTGCTTTTAAATATTGTAATAATAAAATCACTTATTATTATTATTATCAAGTATTTAAGAAATTTGGTTATTCGAATATTGTGTATTTGTACAGCGATCTTTTTGAGCCGCTGCAAACAACCGATACAATATCCACTCACGACGGCGAGCGGCGACTGAAGCCCAGTGTTGCCACCTTGCAGAAAAATTTATCACTAGTTATGGTCTGAAATTTCACCAGATTTAGGGATATTTTTACTTAAAAAAATCTCTAGAATTCACCAAATTATTTAAAATGAAATCACGAGGTAGGTAATAAAAATACTATTTTAATTGTGGAAATAATTACAATAAACACAACATATAAAATCGAGACGGCCTCCTGATCACAGTTTCTTCAACGGATAGCCAACGAGTATCACAAGAGCGCAATATTTTTAAAGTATTCTCGCCACAATTTACTCTCATAATAATATAATTTGGGTGAATGTAAGAATTAATTATAGGTTTCTCTAATGAGAAACTATATTTCGCGGTAACGTTAGCTCTGACGCATGTGACACAGTGTGAATGAGTGAATGAGTGGCAAACACATCTGACTGGAATTTAGGTACGCGTACGCCATTATTTATTCCAGTCATGACTGAGCCATTATCTACCCCGATTCCAATTAAGTTTTTATTTGGAGACCATCTTACATTTCAGTATTCATTTATATCAACCTTTCAGTATTCAGCTCTCACTGAAAACAACTTTACATACAGTATTAGGTCCTCATTATTAGTCGGGAAATCCCTAAGGTAGGTTTAGCATAGCCAAACATAGACGTCTAGTTACGTTTTTGTAATTTGAGAGAAGGATAGTGCTATTCAGACATAAAGTGGGGAATTTACCGACAGGTAAAGAGAGTTGCTAATATGTATTTTCTAAATTCTTCAAGATTTGATAAATATCACTAAAAGTCATCAAATAATTTTTTAGTGATTTTTTTTCAGAATATCACTAACTACCTCCAAAAAATCACTAAATCTAGTGACAAAATCACTAAGGTGGCAACGCTGCTGAAGCCGAACTAAACTACTCTGTGGCTGTAGCTTCCCATTTACAGAAATAATTTATATACGAGGCTACCAAACCAACGAAAATTTCGCCATTTTGGAGCCGAAAAAAATTAATTATAGCTAAACAAAACAAAATTACACTGCCATTTACATTCAGTGGCTTCCCGCATGATAGATGAAGAGATTAAAAAATAGATTGAGTTAAACAATTGATATTTTCAAAAGTTATCGTGTTTACAAGCCACAGGGACATGATAAATCCACACCATAAGCCACTAAAACCCTTTTTTTATTTAAAAATAGCAATTAATTGATTTAAAAAAAAATTACTAATGAGTTCAACAATCATTTATCTTTTTAACAATACTTACTTACTTACTTATCTTCACGCACAATCCCTGACGGGGTAGCCAGAGAGAACAGATCGCCAAGTGTCACGATCCTTACATACCTCTTTCGCTTCTTTCAGATTCATTATCTTCTTCATACATGCACGTCTAGGTATCCGAGTACTCTTGACCCTCCCCTCTTCGAGCAGTTTGCTCACATGGTCTTCGAAAGTTCGTCTCGGTCTACCTCGACACCTTTTAATATTAACTTTCGCGCTATATATTTTCTTCACCATTCGGTCTTCACTCATTCGCTCAACGTGCCCAAACCATCGAAGCACGCCCTTATCAATTTTTGTGATAAGGTCATCTTTCAAACCTGCCATATTGCGAATCTCTTCGTTTCGCTTTCGGTCTGCCATGGTAACGCCGCACATTTTACGAAGAGATCGCATCTCCACTGCATTCAACTTGCTTTTATGCTTCTTCTGGCACACCCAGGTTTCGCTGCCATATAACAAAGTCGGTACCAACACTGCGTTATGTATTGCAAGGCGTGCACTCTTTACTACGCCTTGCCTTTTGACTAACGCAGTCAGGGCACCATTGACTTTGTTCCCGGCAGCGACACGCCTGTCCACATCTAAATCACATCTTCCATCCCGGCTAAAAGCACTCCCCAAGTATACAATTTCATTTACTTGTTCTAGACATTCCTGATTTACCCATATTTCACACTTCGTTCTCTCTTCGTCCCTTTCAAATACCAGAACCTTAGTTTTATTAGCATTCAAGCGGAGACCTTTAATTTCACATTCCTCTTTCATACACGTGACTAATGCCTGCAGTTCTGCCTCTGATGGTGCAATAAGCACTGCATCATCAGCATACAGCAGACAATTTACTTTTATGTCACCCAATTTCACACCCAAACAGCTATCTTTCAGCTTCTGTAAACAGCTGTCGAGATACAGTATGAACAGCCAGGAAGACATGACACAACCCTGTTTTACGCCCGTTTGGACGCCAAACATGGGTGACAGGTCATGCCCTACCCGCACACAGGCTTTACAGTCACAGTAAAGTGACTGCACAGCCCTTAGCAATCGACCATCCACACCGTACCCCGGCAACAGTTCCCACATTTTCTTCCTTACAACCTTATCAAATGCTTTCTCAAGATCCACAAAAGCACAGAAAATCTTCTGGTTAGCAGCCAGAAGCTTTTCCGTGATCATGCGTAGAGAAAACATTTGATCCGTGCATCCTCTTCCAGGTCTAAATCCGCATTGTGCCTCCCATAGAAATCTTTCCGATTTCTATTTTATTTTAACAATGTGCTTTTTATATCATTTATATGTATAATATGATTCCTAGATACGATTTTATTCGATAAAATGTTGGAATCTTAATTTTTAGGCGATAGTAGAACATACTTTGCGCTTTCGCTTAAGGTATGCAATTGCGCTTTCGCTTAAGGTATGCAATATGATGAAACACTGATAAAGAAATGAGAATGACTTCGAGTGATACTTTTAGGGCTAATACATTTTTCGTCCTCATAGACTCGTATCAAAATTAGAAAACATCAGCTGAAAGCTTTAGTCGATGTTTGCTAGGGAGCGACTAGAAGTTTCTTGAGGAGGATGAAGACAACAGTAAATGTGAATATAATGGAACATTCTCAGATTGCGCAGATCACGTTGGGGTCACTTTGGTAGTGAACGGTAAAAAGCGGAGATCTCTCGTCAGGTATGGTTTTCAACCCGGGCATGGACAGTGGCCAACATTTCTTGTGGTAGTATGGAGTTTGTTGTATAAATAAATGTTTATAGCGTAATTAAGGCTTTGGTTCATTTTAAACTAGTGGCGCAACGACAGAGCCGCGACAGCCTATTTATTGGAAACAAAAGTGTGTTAATATTTGTTAATAATCATTTTTGTAATAATTCATTTGATTGGTAGCATAATATACATTTTTTTTATTTTCTTTTATTCCAGCACAGCTAGCAATTCCTATACTTCCTGTATTAGTAGTGCTAAGTCAAAAAATATTTTAAAATAAAATATACTTTAATACATTTTGTTTCCTGGCTTCATTATTTTCATTAGGTAACACATAAACTCAAAAAACTACTCAATATATTTTATATCACGCACGGAATATAAATATATTCTGTGCTTCATATTATGGTCTTCGATTAAAAATAAATATTGGATTTGATTTATTTTAGGGACCAAGCCTGCCGTTTTTAACATGAAATATCTCATGAGTGATTCTAGAACTAAAGGATAGAACAGTTTACTTTCAAATATTTGACTTGAAGTGATGTGATTTTAATCATGTGACACACCTGCGATGCACATCTGCACATCAGATTAGGCTGTATGAGCATCTAAACTTTTGTCTTTTATAATAAAATTTATACCTACGTATAGACATGAAGTTATAGATAAAGATGGAGGCCACACTTGGAACAACAGCTTGAGTCAAATACCTACGTATCTTTATCTCACTCTCTGTGGTCTGACATCTCTTTTTAGTGTGGAACACAATATTGCTATGTAATATTTGAATCTCCCGGTAAATTCTTAGAAATAATTTCCACACTAACTAAATCAGAAGTTAAGCTCTGTAAAATAATGTACCAATAAATAAATAGTTGATCTACGATTAGTTACATTAAAAATTCCAAAATTGAAGGTCTCGTATGCATTATCGGGTTAACAAATCAATTAATTACACTCCCATTTCCTAAGGGTTCGGTAATGTGGCAACATTAGCCCTATATGTCAACATAAATTAGACAAATATGGCGGTTGTTTACTTAGCTGTTCACAGCGTCGTTTGAGATATTTAAAGTTAATTATTGTTATAATTCAAGAAATGGTGCAAACTTGTGTAGTACGTGGTTGCGGCAGTAGTTGGTGTCCAGGAGGTGATATAAGATTTCATACGTGTGTTTAAATAGTGACTTCTGGCATTGAATACTTGTAAACATACTGTAAACATATGTATTTTCACTTAATTTTTTGCAGAAACGTTTTATCAGTGTTTTAAACATATTAGTAAATTATAACTTTGGCAAAATCAAATAGTTTTACATTGAATTTAATTAAGTTTGAACAATTTTATTGTTTTCGTTTAAAAGAAATCGTACTGAAGTAGTGTGACCATATTGACGATGTATCTGAGACTTTCCGTGTGACCTTAACTAATTATATTATGTACATGTTTCAATTAGTAACATAATATATTCTTTTGGTAGACAATTTATTTTTATTTAGTCTTTGTTTCTCATTATTCTGATACTTTAATTACGTTTATAATAATTATGTATTTAGAAATGTAGTAGTTTAAAAGTATGTTATAAAACAACATTTTGTAAAATATGTTATTATTTGCAGACAACAAGTACATTACATGAAGAGTCTATTATGCAAATAGCTGCTCTGGCTGTACCAAGCACTAGTTCTGGCATTTATGAAAGTAGTTCTGCACTTAAGGAAACAGAAGTGAAAATGTATTGGCTGTAATATTGAAGAGCAAACTAGTAAAAAACAATGTCGAAAAATTCTTGAAAATTTATGCAATCTTAACAAATTACCTGTAAGTTTCCTTTTCCTTTATTACTAAATACATACCTTTTGTTTTTATTTATTATGACTTTACATAATGTATTATATAGCTTAAAACACATACATATTTAAACTCTTTAGTGCCAATCGCAGTGTGGTAACCGTCACTACGACACTAAGCATAAAGCTTCTTGTTTGATGCTTCATTTATGCGTGCTCATGAAGGCGCGCTCCGGTGTATTATGTGTTACCTATTAAGTGATGTAAATTTGTACTGACATTATGATGTAGAAGAGTTATTTGTTTCTTTTTTTTTTGTTTGAGTTCTCTAATCTCTGGAACTATACCAGTCTGATTTGAAAATATTTTTTTGCATCTTTAAAACCAATTTTTCAGGAAGGCTATCTAACATCACGCTACGACCCTTATGAACGGAGCAATACGATGTACGATGCTAAAAATACTGATTTCATAAAGTTTTCTTGTTTTCTTAGGTCAGCAGTGAATACGACGATCCCGCGAAGATTGATAGGGGCGTGCAAGTGAAAATAAAGTGTACTAAAGAAGAAATACTTGAGACGAAAACTAAGATTCTTAAGCAAAAAGTGGCGCGCCAAACTAAAAAATTCAGGATAGGTCTTTTTTAATGGACACTATTAAAAAGTATACGGGTCAGTCAGAAATTGAAAGTATTATTCAAGGGCGTTTTGCTCATATCTGTAAGGACTTCAAAAAGCCACAGAGTAATCAACATGGTGTGAAAAATTTCAATAAATAATTTTAATATGGAAAGTGTTTTTATTTATTTTTTTAAGGTTTTTAACAAACCATGTAGTGGCGATGTGAGAATATCCATTACCCCATATCATTCCGAGGGTGTTGTAAGAGATGTCAGAGGGAAAATGAAACAGGAGATGGGCAGTGGCATCTTCCTGATAACAACTCAAAATAATAATATATTACCATTCCTATTATAGTACATATGTTACTAAAAATCTATGAAATCCGTTATTATATAGAATTCCTAGGAATTGTAGATAATTCTTAAAATGAACTGGATGTGTGGGATATAGTATTATACACATTTCAGCTCAGAGCAACCTGACTCTGATGGGTTAGGTCAGAAGGCTAAGGCAGGAGCTCCGCTACGCTGCTTATATATATATCGTGATATTTTTTTTAAATAATTGTCCAGAAATAGATTTAGTCTATCTGAACAATAAATCAGGTATATTTTGCCCAATTCATTGATCACCCGGGGTTATAATAAATTGTAATTTTATATTTCGTTGGTATCGTTTAGGAATTGTATACAATAACCAGAAAATACATTATCGAAATGGTAGTTATAAAATATTCTCTGATATATTTATTTTCCACATTTTCTAAATAGGCTCGGCATTATATGGGTTGTGACGGAAATGCGTGGTCATATTTTAATACCGGTTCTGCCCATGGAAATGAAAACCTATCTTCATAAAACTAGTCAATTCCCAAAAAAATTGTACAAAAATATATAATCTATATAGGCTAGGTCTTAGTAGTAAACAGAGATATAGATATTTATAAATAAAAGAATGTAACTCAACTACTTATAGCGATATCCTGGGAAAAATAAAATAAAGGTTACCTACTTAGAAAGGGAGGGTCTGCCCACAGAGAGCGAGATAGTAATACATATTTTTTGCTTCAAGTAGGTATTCGGAGTGTGGTCTCCATCTTTATCTATAACTTCATGCGTATAGATGGAATAAAAAAAAAACCTGAGTAAAAATGTATCAGGCTCTACAATCTTAGTAGAACATTAAACTTGGAAACCTGTTAAATGATCTTATGCAAAATTAAGATGCACTTAGTAAACTATTTGAAACCATATCTATTTACTATTTTTCATTTTAGTCGTATTATACTATCATGTTATGCCAACTAGGAACAATAGAGGACTTTGTTCTTAATTTCGAGCAAATAATTCCATGATCAGGTACTAGATATCGCTACTACCAGAATATAAATTAAACAAATTGTTAATAAAAAAAATTCTATTTAGTAGAAAGTAAGCGTAACAGCAATTAAGATATTTTATTTTCTTCAAAAATAATGAAACTCTGTGATAAATTTTTTTAACATGTTTTAATAAATAAATACCGATTACACGTGCTTTTGTAAAATTATTCATTAAAAATGTCGTAATTAGATATTTTTGGATTTTTGCATACCTTAAGCGACTAACCGGAGACTATAAGGGAATCTATCTCCTGGCACTTGCGCATTTGTCGACAACATGGATTGCACCATCGAGCTCCAGTCTGAGCGTGGCAATGCTGTTGTCCCGTCACAAGCATGAAACAAACAAAAAGTCTTCAATATCACGACAGTAAAAATAAATTAAGAAAACTAAATCAACATTATCATTTCAGCCTCTCACAAATCCACTGCTGAACTGCAGTTTTGTTGGACCGTCATTACATCTTGTGGGTTCACCCAAAATCTTTTTTCCTCATCGATTATATGTTTTTCGAGCTATTGGGATGGCTCATTGCCTCTTCAGCGAACTAGTCTACTGAGCCATGCCAGTTACATTTTTGTCCTGCGAGTATTCTAGTTACGGATTTTATCACGCAAAGCAACTCTGAGTGAAGGACCTCATTTCAGTTCCGTAAGCTATCACTGGCAACACTTATATTTGACTATCAAAAAAAAGATTGAAAATATCATAAAAGTTTGGACCTTTTAACTGTACGTATTGTGTAGAATAGTCGTAAAGAATACAATTTTTCACGCAATAATAGCACGATCATCGCTTTTTCGCGCGAAGTTTGATCGTAAGAACGCGCGACTAAAGAAACTGATATCGGAGAGGTGTCTTAATTGACGTTCGTGCGATTATATTGCACGACTAATATTTTTGTATCTAGTTTACACGAACTAAGTTCCTATGAACGCGCGATCAAAAATATTGATACTGAACAGGTGATATTGAATGGTGAGATAAAAAAATTTAATAATTAAAAATCGCGCGATCGTTGCGACTCATATTCACAGGATAATCATATTCACAGATAATCACGATTTATTAGGACACCCGATTGGTTCGCCGCGTGAAAGTGCCACGATTGCATCGATTAATTCGCATAGTCGCGTTATACGTTCTATTAGAATAACGCTTTAAAGAACAGCTGGCATGAATTTATTGAAATATTTTAACATACTCATGCTACGTAGACTACTTCGTTGGTCTATTTAACGTAAACGCAACGGCCGATTTTGTTAGTCTCGAGTTCCAGTCCCAGGTCAATACAACATCAGTTATTGTTTGATCTGTACTCTCAGTAGTAGCCCAGAAGCAGGAAGTTAGCAGTGTTTCATCCCCTTGACTCGGCTAGCACGTAATGCTGCCGGTCATAGCCCTTATCTCCTCCAGCCGTTTCAAATCGACGTCCCATCGGACTCTGAAAGTAAGGAAATAGAGGGTGAATCTGCTTACGCACACATTCGTGTACTATAATAGTGTTCTGCGCAGATTACTAGTCTCTATTGAGAATGGCCGCCGTGACTGAAATTCAGTCGGTGTTGTTGATGTCGACATCCTCGCATCTTTCAAGAAAATATAACACACACATTTACTCATTTTTGAAAACTTCTTTAGCCGCGTTGAGCGATTTTTGTCAGGGGAAAAACTTATGGGTTCGCGTCACCGAGGACACTCAACATTAGCATTTATACAATAGCATTACACAGCATGTCTACTAGTATAGCGGTCAGTGTGCATGTATACGCATATATAATTGAGTTTTCATTTCTGTCGGAGTCCTTATGACTGCCTCTGTTTTTTTGAAGTTATACTTCTTTTGGGGCGTTTAGGAAAAATGATGAGAGTGAATTTGTAAGATGTTCGCGCACAACGACACCTAAAAACGACACAATGAAGTTATTACGATGCGCGCGCACACGGACACCTTAAAGCGACAACTTCAGTGGGTAATTGTCTCTCAAGATTTTTTGTTTTGTTATGCTAAAGAAGTATAAGTTCCCACGTGCGTACATAAGTACACACACACTTTTTCTTGTAAACAAAAAGTAATAATTGATTACGATGTCCATGTATCAGGCAGGATTATTTATGTTAGAATTTTGTTCATTTGTTTTATCACGGCGGTTCTCTGCCTGATCAGTAATTCTAATCATTATCATATACCAGGGAAACTCAACAGATATAAAATCCACAATCGTTATCCAGAAAAAATGTCTTAGAACAATATATAACATGCATAGAACCGAATCGTTACGAGATATTTTCAGAACGAATGGTTTCCTAACACTGACTGGAATCTTTATCCTGGAATTATGTCTATTTGTAAAAAACAATATACAATATTTTAATTTGAAATCTGATTCAATGAAAAACATTCGCAAATAATATAAATATGATAGAAACTTACCTATTATTAGAAATATGATTTATTAAAAAGTACCCACATTACTGCTTTTCGTGTATACAACCAGTTACCACCAGCTATAAAACAATTAAATGGATATATTATGTTTAAAACGAAATTAAAGAACTTATTGTGTATCTTTGTTTTTGTGTTTATTTACTTATTCTGAGATAACCTTCAATTTATAGTAAATGTATACAAAAGAATCTAGAATTTAAGTATTACGTAAAAGAACAACAGAATTGAGAAACAAAAAAACTAAAATCATCAATCAGTTGGATATTCTTTTACATCTTATCCATAGACTTAGAACATATACGCCAGTATATTCTATGATCTTAGCTATGATTCATAGAATTATATTTCTATTCTATGATCATAGACGATTTATGTAACGCTTACAAGGTTATGACTTCTTATTAGTTTGTACTTAGCTTGTTTATAATATGTCTCTCTGTGGTGTTTAGATGTATCTCATAATCTATCTATAATATATCATTATTTCTAGTAATATTTATAGGCTGCACAGACATTTTAAGTTATCTGTATTTAGAAAATTGCCAGTATAACAAAAATAACCGTTTTGTTTCAAATATTTTTTCTATGGCAGCCACACTGTTAGTGATGTAGTCTATAACACTATCGACACTTTTTCGATTTTAATCCCTTAATAATAATCGATTTTGAATTTAAGATTGAATATAAAATATGAAATTGATATAACAACTTTGATAACGGATTGAGACGTATTTGTAATTGAAATAATGTTTATAGCAAATAAAATCTGTTTAATTTTGCAATGTTGTGTTTATATAATATTTAATATTTTAATACGTAATATTCAGAAGCGAAATTAAATGATACATAACATTATTATCAATGCAAAACATAGTTAAGGAATGTACTAAAACAATGTTGATTTAGTTGAAGTCCGGTATCAATAATAATTTTTAGCTTTCATTTTATTTTAATACATTATTTAAATTAATAATAGAATATTGTTGTATTAATATAAAGTTAAAAGTGAATATATTTAATTATTCTAAAATAAGTTCATTATTCTTAATTTTCCATTTAACCAACTAACATAAATTAATTACAACTTATTAACAAATGAAATTAAAACATAAATACCTCTTATTAACATAATAAACAAATTAAAGGAAAAAAGTGTTTCACAAAATTATACAGTATGTAAAGTTTAACTTAAGTAAAAAATACTTGCTTTATCGCCGCCGTCTGTTGATAGTGTGCTCAGAAGACTGATGAGTTACCTCGCTATATTGGGAGGCTGATCCCCTGACCAAAATATCTGCCAGCTTTTGGGTCACCAGAGACATTGACAAGGCGTGATGAGATTACCTCTGTATAAACACCTTGTTTTGCCCATAACGTTTCTACACCAAACAACATAAACACGTATCCCTGTTATTAATTAATTAAAGAATTACTATTTTGAGATGTAGGCTATATTAAAAAGTTATATACTAATATATGTACATTTAATATAATGGTTAAGATATTTGAGATTTGTATTCTTCACCTAATCGTCATTCAAGAAAAAATTATGATTATAATTAAACAATAGAATTAAGGTAATCAGTGTGACATGGAAAATAATATGAACTCCATGTGATTGCAATGACATTTCTGAATAAATTTTTCAGATATCAATCGTGAGGCACATCACTATGCAGCGTTTATTTATGCTGTTGTTTGAAGTTGAGTTTCAAATTTCGATTTGATTGAAAGTCTAAATTTAAAACATTTTTGTGTGTATTTATCGATCGAAACATATACCGATACAATTTGTAGCGACGTTAAACTTATTTGTGATAATTGTTAAAAAGTAAACATTCGATAATCATTTGCGCTGGTGCGCTATCGGGCATGTCAAATTCAGTCAAATTGTTCTTAGCAGTCGGGAAGTGTAGTAGTCTTGCGGAACATTTTGGAGTGTGTACATAATAAATCGATACCATGGTCCGTTGACGGTCTACCCGCAATCGGACAAACATTCTAGTCCTTTCTTTGATAAGTCTACCTACATTATTTTGATAAACAGTTGGACTCAAAAATGTTTAGTAAGCCATACGAGAAGAGATTGGTGCAGCAGTGCAGTCCTGGGAGCCGAAAGGAACCAGTACTTGTTCGGCCTGAAGTTATGGACAGATTTATTCCTTGTCGTCCTGATAATAATTGGCAAACGAGTTTTCAAGGTATGTTATTGCAAATTTTCTAATACTAATTGTAAAACTGTATCTTTCTATTTGTTTTATTTTGGTCTGTTTTATGTTATTAGCGGGTATTTCTCCTTAATTCGTAAAGAATGCTATGAAATAATTTTGTTCATAATATATGTCATATTGCTACCATAATTGTAATTCAAAGAGAATAATCTCAATAGAACATGAAATGAGGTTGTTATTATTTAGAAATAATTATGACAATAATCTTTTAAATGCAAGAAGTCTTCATAACTGAATGTTAGATAATATTTTAATGTAAAGCTTGTTAATTTATTTGTCATGCAGTATGTACTAATTTTTAAACATTATTTAGTATTATTTATATTTAGTTTGATCGGTTTTGTTCAATAAGTGTGCATTTAATAATGACATTTCTATAAATATTAAATTTAATCTTATTATTTCATTAAATTATATTTAGTCGTCCTTTGTATTGTAAAATTTTCATTACTGGGATAGAGGCCGTTTGTTTTATATTTGCAAGTGGTAATGAAATAATACTTTATATTATACCAAACAGTGGCTTGTCGGGCGACTGAATCTTTTCCGTTAAAACCACCTTATAAGTCGATCACAATAAAATAGATTTGATTTGAATTTATGAAGAAATAACTTAGTAAATTAAATATTTAATAAACAAACATAAAAATATAATTTGTAAAATCTAATATATGACAGCATAGGTAATTATTACAAACATAATTAAAGTTTACTGGGAAGTAATTTATGTTGTCAAAGTCATTAGGTAAGTGATGATAATTATAGAAATAGTTTTAGTATTACCAGTTAGAATAACACCAAATGAAATTTTGCCATATAATTTAATTAATACAATCAAGAGCTACTGTGTAGAAATCCTTTATTTATATTAAAAATTAAATGCTTATAAAATAAAATGATGGGTAGAAAGACATACCACCGTCGCTTGTAGTACTCATGTTCTATCATTTTGACTGCTGGTCAAATCGAATCATATTATTGATGATACTATCATCGATAATATGACTTGTTTTGCTTCGAAACAGGCATCTTTTCTAGTGTAGTGGGATTGGGATAAATAGTAAGGTGGAAGTGGTAGTGCATGCAGTTAAGGGAGGGAAGGAGGTGCTCTTCAAATGATGTAAGACACATTTTATTTTATATGCAGAACTTAGCTAATTAATTTTGATAGTGATAGCTACCTTCCTAATTAATTAATTATATGTCTGACATATTATATTTTTTACAAGCTGTTCACCACTACTTCGCTCTCATGTTATTTGGGGTTTTAATATTTTTTGCGCGGAACCCTAATACTTGTTTAAAAATAAATGTAGTCTAAGTTACTCCTTGTGACATCAGCTATCTGCCAGTGAAAATCCCGTCAAAATCGGACCAGCAGTTTCGGAGATTAGCCGGAACAAACAGACAGACAGACAGACGGACAGACAGACAAAATCTTTAAAAATTGTATTTTTGTTATTAGTACCCTATATACTTTCATATGTGTTTAGTAAAAAGCTGTAATTTTGACATTACAAACAGACACTTCAATTTTATTTATTTGTATAGATTAAATAAAGTAGGTATGGCTGTAGTGGCAGTGAACAATCAATATAGTTCAATGAACTGTTCAACCATTTGTTAACCAGTAGGTTCTTGACTGTTATGCTTCCTCTACACTACTCGCGAAGTAACTACGACGAAGTGCTCGTCGAAGTCGATCGCAGTCCGAAGAACGTGACCACACACTCGTGCTACTTTGCGAAGAGCTCAGACTTAGTCGTATTGAGTCTCCCGCACCGTTAACATGAATGACGTTCAAGAGGCAGCTGCTATATGTACCTAATTGTGTGAACAGTACGACGGCAATTCATTAAATAAATAAATAATTATGTAGAAAGTTACATATGTATCATTTATATATAAAAAAAATATTCATAACTGGCGTACGCCGAGTAGTGTAGTGAGACACTTCATGTAACTTCGGGGTACTTCGCGAAGTCCTTTGACTCTGGCGCAAAAAACCGACAGTGATTGGAAGTCGCCCGAGGCGAAGCGAGATTGGACGAAGTGAATCGCAGTACCTCTCTACACTATTCGCCTCGTCCAACTTCGATCTACTTCCCGAGTAATGTAAAGGAGGCATTAGTCTCACATTAGCAAAAGCAATGTTATAACTACCGTCATCATACCTATTTCTGCCGCCATATAAAAGTGCATATTGTGTGATACAGTACAGTGAATGTACAAGTTTTAGTAATCAACAATATTACAATCTTGATGTAGTGAAAGCGGTCATAGTAATAATAATTAATACCAACCGCATTGTCCACTGGTTTCATTCCCTCGGGTGTTTGATCTCCTCTATGGAGGGCTCTCTTCGGTTAGGTTTTTTTGAGATATGTTACCCCCACATTAGGATTTTCTCCTGTATCATGGAGAAAGTTTACAAACATAAATTGCACAAGGACAATCTTTCAGACCTGAAACAATTATTTGTGGGCCATACAAATACTTGTTATTGAACATAACATGTTAACTTTTACTTGAATCCGCAGCCCTTGGGTGCTGCAACTCATTGCTAAGCAGCTGCGTCATGGAACCGTCAAATTTTACTATGTCTTATCTATGGTATTATATTAATTAACATTTATTTTACCTTATTCATAATTTTTATATAGTTAGACAGATGACCAGATAAAAATGGTTTAAAATAATAAATCACAAATTTTGGTCAACCTTGTTTACTTGATTTTTCTCCATCCCTATTGGTTATCTGAGCTCTTGTTATTTTGAACGCTTGGTTATTTGAAAATTTTCGCTGGTCCCTTGAGTTTCAAATTATCGAGAGTCGACTATAAATAATAAGAAGTTTCTTTCATATTGTGAGAAAAGTGGTAAGAGTAGAGAGGCATTTGAAGTCAAGATTAGATTGGAGGAATGGTTGGATGCAAACTCAGCCATTCTAGTTACAACCAAATTGTTGTATCAGTGTTGGATATCTTTGCCAAGTGCTTATGAACCTTATTAAAGCAAATTACAAACAGTTTGAAGATAAATAGCTAGTCATTGTGATTAAGTTGCCTGCAATTTTTTTTAAACTTCTAAACTTCCGCCTATTATTTAAGTAAGTCATAGAGTAATTTACTCATTGTAAAATAAAAAAAAACTAGTGATGATGTATTTTGATTCTTCATTGAGGTTAAATCAAGCTGCACAATACACACAGTAGTTCTTGTAGATTGTCCGCAGTGCAGTTGTTTGAATTCTTGTGATAAAAGATACCTTTTAATTCCTTAATATTTAGCTCTTTTGTGTTAATTCAACCTTGGTATGATCACACTCACAGAATCACAGCTTAAAATAGCAGTTCAATGCTACTGTTTTTAATATGTGAGTAGAGAACCGGAGACAGTTTTTACTGGAAATGAGGCATTCCATCTTAATTCTCAGGGGTAACTGTACATCTACATTTTGATTTTTAATTGAGGATGGATTTAGATATCTATGGGTTACATTATCTACTTACCGTCAGGTGAACTGTGTGCTAATTTGTCATCCATATTATATAAAAAAATATATGTTTAAACATTTTGTATAGGTTCATTTCAGCACGGCTCAGTAGTGTGACAGTCATGTGGTTTAATGTTGATGTAATTCATACAGTTTTCTATTAGTGTCAACGACTGTAGAAAGTCAACTTGGCTAAATCTGCTAATATCAAAGAGGTTAGTTTCGATATCCCATAGGAAAAATTACGGATATGAGGACAAGTTTCATTGCTGATGATTGCAAAGTAAGCAATATACATATTATTAGCAAGAAGTCTTTGGAGTTGAGTAACTCATATAACTGGCTTGTACTTGTTTCCAGTATTTACAGATTGTAGCATTATTTAAAAACTAAAACTATTTTTGTTCTGTGTATATACTGAGAGGCCAAAGTTAATACATATATTTGTTTCTTTAAAAATTTCTCTAAGGGACTCCTTCAGATTTAGGTTATAAATTGCTGTTATGGCTCTCTTCTGCAAAACAGAGATAATTTCAATGTCAGTTGCATTGTCCCATAGCAAGATGCCATAATATGACATTATGCTGTTATAAGTGACTGTTACTGTCCATGGAAAACTGCAAGTAACTACAGCAAATATGTTATCACCTCCTTAAAATATACTAGTTTTTTATTCTCTTCAGTTTAAAAGCATGCACAGAGAAATGGTAAAACTATGATGACTACCTAGATAGACTCCTAGACAGACAAGTAGACCAAAAAACAGAGAAGAAACACTTTTTCTACATTTGAAGCTGAGAAAATAAAATATAATTTTCACAGTACAACTACCTTATCCATGTTCCAAGACACACTTGGATTTTTTTTATATTATGACAATACGAGTTAAAATAATATAATTGTGACTAAATTTATTGACATTTGTTGTGTATTCAGGTTTTTTATTACTTTTTGTACACATTTCGAAGCTGTGGTCTGAAGTATTTTATAACAGACTTTAAAGAAACGTGAACACAATAATCTCTAAAGTTTATTGACAGGTTTCGATAGTATAATTTTATCAAAAGAAAAATGAAATGTTACCATACACATATGTGTTTTTCAACCAACTTCAAAAAGGAGGAGGTACTTAATTCGACTGTAAGTTTTTTTGTGTGTTACGTTATAACTTTTTTCTCGGTGAACCACTTTCGATGATTCTTTTTTTTTTTTTTTGATAGCTGGTGCTACTCATGTGGTCCCATATAAATTTGATCAAGGTCTGGCTAGTAGGTTTTAAGTTATCCTCAATAATTTATATTGAAGTTGGTTGTACAAAATTTTTAATTTTATCACTTGTTTATTATGTATACAGCCCCGATTGCGGCAACATTTGTGCAAAACTAGCCCAGTGCGGTGGCTATAGGTAACTCTTATAAAATCATGCCTTTTGACGCATTCTTGAAAATTCAAATGTCCAGCAGTGGATTATAAATAGATAAAAATCCTGGCTTTCGATTATTAATCAGCGGAAAAAAAATCTTTAATAATCATATACAATTGCGGAGGCCTAACGACACATTTCCAATAGATATAATATCTCTATAAACAAAATTCGGAAATGACTGGACCAATGTTGATGAACTTTTTGTGTGTTTGAATGAGTCCCTGAATGATCTAAACGAATCGCAATTGGACCCGGTAGGTGGCGCTCGAGATCCAGAAATCACCTGTGCGAAGTCGGGGCGGATCTCTAGTCATTGATAAAACAACATAACCTCAATAACACACAACGCGCCTCCATTACAATTTTTTTTAAACCATTGTCATTACACTGTAACTATAAGGCAGTAGCAAAAAGACAATAACTTATTGCCTTTTGACTTTTGATTGGTAACCGAGCTCTCGATAGCTTTTTTGTCCGACGTTTCTATTCATACGTTGATTAAGCCGTGGCCGAATAATTCGTTATTAGTTAAAATTTTATCTTTATCAGATTCCATTTTCAAACTATTTGGAATGAAAAAATAAACTAATTTTAGATATAACAATCGACGCGGTCAATAACTTTTTCAGACACTAAAATCACGCTGTTATTCACAGAGAGTGCGGGTGCTGTAGCGTGACGAATTCGGACCTCGGGTGTGTTTTTATGTATAGATAAACATTAGCTCGTTAAACCGTACTTAACATTACGAGTTAAGTGTCTTCTGCACTTCAAAGGACTGACTATGCAATCACGTTCAGGCTTAAAAAAAAGCTTAGGTAGTATGTGGTTTTACGGCTATCAGTTTATGGCTGTTATATATAAAAATATATTTCATTGCTTCAGAAGCCATAGAACATAGACCTTTATAACACGGCGTTCCAATTAAAAATAAATAACGTGAGTGCGATTCCTAATGCCCACGCTATCAATTTCCCATTTGTTCCCTATGTGCAAGTTCAATGTGCCCGTAGAAGTTCGAAACCAGTTAAGATAAGGAGACGCTTTGCAGTCTTTCTTTTTGACTTTTGAAAATCTGCATTAAATGAAGTTGCTAAATCGAACAATATGAAAATATAACCAGGTGCTCATATGCTATTATGTCGAATGAGACGAGACGAAAATAATTTAAAATTAAAAATTTTGAGCAGCCGACTTCAATACAAGTTATTTCAGAATAACTTAAAAACCATTGTTCTGACCTTGATCAAATTCATATGGGACCACACGAGAACTATCAGCTTTCATATAAAAAAAGAATCATCGAAATCGGTTCACCCAGTACAAAGTTATGAGGTGTAACACACATAAAAAAAAATATAGTCGAATTGAGTACCGTCTCCTTTTTAGAAGTCGGCAGAAAATAGAATGCCTCGTTTATTCGTTTCCAGTAAAAATGGTCTCTGGTTCTCTACACTCACCATACGAAACACAGCAGCGTTAAACTGCTATTTTACGCTGGTCGCTGGTATTCTGTGAGAGCGTGGTCCTTCTACGGTCGAGCTGACTCATTCGTGCGACAACCATAATATAGTTGCAGCTTGGCTCTAACACTTAAAATTTAATATTATTATGTTTGACGTAATTACGACATATTTATTGTTTGCTGATTAGGTACTATGGCAATAAAACGTAGGGATTTAAAATTTGGGCTTCTAAATAATTACATGTGTAATTGGAAGTTAAAAAAAAACACGCCTGAATGTCGTGGAACACTCGGTTGGAAAGAAGTTCCTTACTATATTATTATTGATAAACGTATTATATTATTGATTAAAAAATACAAATAAATTAATTATGTACTAGCTCTGTTAAAATGAAGCGTCATCTATAATATAAAAATGAATCGCTGAATGTGTTGCTAAGCGCAAATCTCGAGAGCAACTGAACCGATTTCGCTAATTCTTTTTTTTATAATATTCCTTGAAGTACGAAGATGTTTTTACGGAGAGAAAAATATAAAAAATTGCCTGAAAAAGTCTAAAAACAACACTTTTCTGTATTCCCATACAAAAGATTCGTAATAATACTTAAAAGTCAATTTAAACTTTAATACCATCCCATAAAGTTATAGTGTTAGTGGATGGGTTCCGGGAAGGCAAAACAATTGAGTGACGTTAGTATCGTATAAATATTATTGTCAATATTTATAAAATGGTAACATTACTCAAAAACAAAATTAGGGTTCCGCGCAAAAAAATTGATATGCATGAAATCGTAGCAAATCCCACGCGGGCGAAGTCGTGGGGCACAGCTAGTTTAAAATAAAATAATATTTCTTTCATGGCAAACTAACAAAAAGTGCGAGGGAGATGGATATTATTCCATCTCGCTTCCTTATTTCACCACCAAGTCTATACTACACTACTATATACGTCAGAAGGGGTCGTGACGGAAAAATCTTTCTAATTTTGTCACCTAGCCCCCGTTCGCCTAATCCGTACCGTTCGATAAAGAACTTCGTTCCAATATTTTTTTATTATAGTTTGTATAAAATTAATAAAAATCATAAACAATTATGCCCAGTGGATGTTGTAGAGCCAACGCTGTAGAGCCACTCGGGGAAATTCCATAAATATTTCGTGGATTCCGAGAGACAATAATTACCACCTCGAATATGCAAGACCAAAAACACCGAGACCAGCGGCGGTGAGCAGCGTTTAATGAGAGACTTTTGTAATAGTTATGCCAATTCAACTACCAAGTAATTTGAGAGAGTTGGACGAATTTCCTTATTTTAACTACGGATAGTTGATGGAATGATGAGAATTTCATCAATTTATTACATAATGATTTCGTATATTTACGCGAACACTACACATTTAAATAAAACTAGTTTTACGGATTTTATCGCGTATATGAACTTTGAGGTGTTTGACGTCCCAATGTCATAGTTAACCACGGCTACCTTCAGATTAAAAAAAAAACGTGACCATGGGTGCTGTAAAGTACTCGAAACTTCGGGAATAATATATATATATATATATATATATATATATATATATATATATATATATATATATATATATATATATAAGTTAACATACGCGATAAAATTCGTAAAACTAGTTTTATTTAATTTATTACATTTTGCCAAAAGACAACTGCTGAAAATAGGCCTCTCCTATAATTTGCCTTATAGGGGAGATTTAGAGACGTAGTGGCTAGGTTGATTTTTATTATTTTTAGTTGTTAAACAGAGGATGTTGCTGGCCATCTTCCTTTTTAATTTTCCTCTGTCGCCTCTTACGACATCCACGGAATGATATTGAATAGTGGATTCCTTTGGCCGCCACTACAGTTAGGATATTACAAATATTACATTTCTTTTGTAAAAAAAAACAGCGAGAACCTGCGAAATAGAAAATATTATTTTAATAAATTATAACGTGAAGCCCGCAGAGGAGCAATATAAGATGGCTGTCTAACCTTCATACATTTTATATTTACTTTTATAATTATGTGCCTTAATCACGTGCTATAAATTTTAATTAGACTATTTATTTGGTATTATTCTATTTAAACTCATAATGCTCCTGTAATGAAAGTTACGGTCCGTAGTTCCATACTGGCGGCATATTAAATTTCTAGCCAAGGTTAATAGCCCTGCAGACAGAAGTATTCCTCGTAATTTGTTTCATAGCGAAATTATAAATACAAGAACTTAAATCAGGGCTCTTGTAAAAAGTAGCTAGTCTATTTGCAATTCATAGAGGTAGGTAGTTCGTCGCGCACGGCTGCACAGAATATATCGTGGAAGTTCTCTTAAGCCGAGAAGTGCAAACAATTTAAAGTTGAAAGTAAATATTCGTTCTCTGAGATTTTCTACATACATATTAAAGTGTGTGGCGATGTTTGTATTTTATTTTTATTTTTATTGGTATATGAAAATAATGATAAATGACATTTCATCTTTTAATGCAAAATTAAGTTGTACTGGACCGATTTAAAAAATTCTTTCACCATTACAATCCTACATTTTCCCTGATGAACATAGGCTATATAATATTTTCAAAAAATTTAGGGATCCGTATGAAAACTTCGTTAATATAACCCAAGGTGTGAAAAAAATACCAAAAAGAGTCCTTATATCGCGTATGCTGTGGAAACTATTGATAATAGAGCCAAATAATGTACTTCAGTTTTATAGAGGATATCAATATCCACAAAAAGCCTGCGACACCATATGTTTAACTATTACAGTTATGTCACAATAACTACTTTTTCATGTTAAAATATGAAATAGTAACGCCGGTACAAACTAGGCAATATTATTTGCCATCAGTTAAGTTAAACATGTAATTTTAGTAACATATTTCACTTTTTAAATCTGTTAATTCAGCAACCGTCCGTCGTGATGTCTCTCTCGAAGTTCGCATGTCGCAAGGCGTAGACGCGTGATATACGCGGGTGAAACCGCGGCGCACAGCTAGTTTCTTATAATTTTGCGTATTCTTAAGACTTAAAGCTGGGCAGGACACATCATTTTCTTTCTTTACGCGGAATTAAGCAAATTAATTTATAACAACCCCATTATAATGGATTTCCGCAAAGTAACGCCTGATTCTATCAATTATTCTTAAGATACCAACTTGATTATTAATAATTAGATTACATTTAATTATTTAAATGAATTAGATTAAAACTTGAACAGTAGGTATACGTCCGAGAGTCATTAACATTGTCGATGTGGTTGAAATCCGCCAAAGGTATAAAATACTCAGACCATAAACAATTTATCAATGTACCCTACTATTTTGCTATTTGTGATTTTTGCCAAGTCTTCTGTGCAATATGATATCGGGTGTATTAACCTGATAGTTGAGCCCTGCGGAGCGTGAAGTTCACGCGACGCGACTTCCTCGACCATCAGCCGGTAACCGGGGGCGACGACATCTAAAGCCAATCGGATTGCATTGGACAGGTTATCCTAACATATCTATATATTGAAATATTTGCAATTGTTTAAATATTATTCCAGTGTTTTAATCAAATTCTGGTTCAAAATTTGTAATCTATTTTTGAAGCAGGTTCTGACATCCGATTTTCTGATTTTTGGCTTGGGTAACTTCGATGGTAATGCAATAATATCATATCATAGAGCTGATCTGATGATAGACCGCCTCTAAAAGATTGTTGTTAAATAGATTTTCAATTTTATTAAATTTATCAATATTAGAGACAGGAAAAACGAATGTTTATGTACCAAGGTTTTTTTTTTGTGTTTTACAGGTTTATAGTGTTTGTTTATCAACATGCGATAAATTAGCCCCAGATATATAGTTTCCGATACCTTTGTTTATAGCTTAGCTTTTAAGTTTTTGCTTTTAACGCTTCGAATTCATGTCGTTGTAGAGCCTTCTCGAATATTAGAGAGAATATATGTTGAAAATTACATTTAAAATTTAAAAGTTAGTAGAAATTCTGATATCTTGAATATTATGTTATCATTTGAAGTCATAACAAATTTCATCTCTACGATTTAAACAACTATTGTTTGCACTAATATTAGTGAACCAAGCGACAACAACCGCTAGTATAAATTCCATTACAGCCTAATAAAGTCCACTGCTGAACATATAGGCCTCTTCCATAGGTTGCCATAGTTGCCTCTGGGCAGGCAAGTTTCCGATAGCATTTATTTATTATTTTCAGAGGTTATAAGGAAGATGCTGCCGCTCATGCCCTGTCGCGTTTGCCTTTGTCGCCTCTTACGACACCCACGGGATAATATGGGGTAGTAGACATTCCTACATCGTCACAACACGATCAAAGTATAAGTTACAGATAACACATCTTATAAGATGTAATTACGAGTAATAGATTGTTTTTAATAGAAGATTTTCGAAAGAAATATCTAACTACTTAGGCTCAAGTTTTAACATCTCCGGTGGATTCGTAAGAAATAATTTAGTAGTAAATAGAGACGCCTGGCTTAAATTTTCAAAGCAAAAGATCTAGCCCTGAACAAAAGGCAACGCAATCCGGTACCAGAGAGAAGGGCGACCGGCTAGGTCCGTTAGGTACAGTTCCTATAAGTCCTACACTGTGTAAGCTATACTGGTTCTATGCCAAACGTACGCATTCTAGGTCATTTAAAGTCATGTGCAGGAGCTTATAATATTCATTATATTATGTATGTTTGCTTCTACTGTTTGGAAAATACTTAAGTTAGTTTAGTTTAGCAATGCTAAGACTTGAACTTAAGATTGGTTTAATAAGTTGAAAAATTGTGTAACAAGTTACAAGAGATCTTTCAGATACTTTGCTATCTATATTTATACAAATAAATAAAACTAAAGTGTCTGTTTGTAATGTCAAAATAATAGCCTTTTACTAAATACATATGAATACATATATACGGTACTTATATAAAAAAAAATTTCTTGTCTGTGTGTCGGTCTGTCTGTTTGTTCCCCTAATCTCCGAAACAGCTGGACTGACTTTGAAGGAACTTTCACTGGTAGGTAGCTGATGTTATAAGGAGAAACTTAAGTTACTTTTATTTTAGAAAAACATTTAGGGTTCCGCGCAAAAAAATGAAAACCTATGAAATCCAATCGTAATAAATTCCACGCGGGCGAAGTCGCGCGGAATTAGCAATAAAAAGGTGGTAATAAAGCTCATTAATATCTCTTGAAAAAATGAACACTAGCGACTCGCTCCGGCTTCACCTGGGTAGGATCTATTAATGTGACGTCGTTAAGGTTCAAGATATCATCGAAGTACATTTATTTTATTAATATTTAGATTTTTAAAAAATCTTTAATTTTTTCGAATAAATTATAGCCTAGACCACTCCTGGTATTGCTCTCTGTTTGTGAAATTTTATTGCAATCGGTTCAGCCATTCCTCACACTCGTGTCTTAACGGCATGCAAATAAGCCCCTGCGCTCAATAAAATGCAGTTATATCGATATTTCAGACAGACACTTGACTTTTTTATTGTCAATGACGCCACTTCTAACAATATCTATTACGTATCTAGCTATTAATATGAGAGCAGGTATATTATATACGTGTTACTTATCTATGTACATGTACAAATAAATAAAATTTTAAAATTTTTTATTTATGTGTAAATTTTAAAAGTTTCGGAGTTCAGCCGGAACAAACAGACAGACAAAAATTTTACAAATGGTGTTTTTGTTATAAGTACGGTATATATTTTCATATGCATTTAGTAAAAAGCTATTATTTGGACATTACAAACAGACACTTCAGTTTTATTTATTTGTATAGATTAGTAACGAAATTATTCAATCATATAATGTTAAAGCATTAGAATATAAATATCAACTATATAAAATTAATTTCTTAATTAAAATGACGTGAATCACGCAACACGACGGTAATTACCGAAGTCAACTATGCATTCTTGCTACACTATCTCATTTCTACAGTTCGTCTCCCTACAATTACTTTCAAAGTGCAACCACCTACAAACAGCAAACTGTGGACCATAGACCTTTGAAACGGACCGGGCGATGCCCTCCAGGTGTCTAGTTCCCTGCGGTATCTCATCCGCGACGGCTTTAATAAGAGCTCGTCTCTCTTCGAGATTTGCTATTTTATTAAACTTGCTTTATTCGTTTACGTAATTGCACTTATAGGTACTCAATGCCAGATTAGTTTGCTATGTCATTCTATTTCTTCATACTTACTAATATTAACAAAGTTTTCGCTTATAAAAATCGTTGTTTCTTAAAATTTTAATAACTTTATATTAAACGTTTTTTTGATTAGGGCCAAGTATCTAAGAAATAAAACTTAGATAACCTAATTGAAATCTATCCAGTAGTTTTTCCGTGATGCGCGCACAACTGCAAACCTCTATCATTTTATTTATGTAGATAAAAAGAAAGGAATTGTGTCTTTTTCTTCTGCCTTTCATTTATGAGCTATTTAAAACATAAAAGAATGATGATATAAAAGATAAAAGAGTATGAAATTGATGACATAATGACTAGGCTGTTATCCGCACGCTTTCCCAACCGTATATAAACTAAAGTAATAATTGTTATATTAATTGAGTTTAAAAAAAGTAAAACCTGACTTTAAAGAATTGTAAAGTATATTATAATCGTCGTATAAATCGTATAAAAGTAATTGTTCATCCGTGTGTCGTATGCCTTTGCAAATTGTAGAGTTTGATAATTTTCTCATGGATCCCATGACTTATCTTGATTAAATTTATTTTATACTATACCCGAGTTACCCCTTTCCTAACATTAAATTAAAATCATAAAACATCGTGGCAAAGACATCGCTTAACATACGTAAAAATATACCGACGAATTGAGAACTTCCACTTACTTTTGAAGTCGGTTCAAAAGTATACTATTATGCTCTATTCCACGACAACTCAATTTCTGAGCATGATAGAAAAACATACTTTCAAATAAAATTAAAAACCGTTACAGCCTATTAAAGTCCACTGCAGAATATAGGCCTGCTCCTAAGATTGGATCATAGGGAGAAACTGGCCATAGATGCCGCGCAAGCGGGTTGGCAACAGCAGTTTTTTATTTTTAGTCGTCATTGGGAAGACGCTGCTGCCCATCTCTTGATTTGTTTCCCTCTGTCGCTTCTTACGACACCCACGGGATGATTTGGGGT
Source organism: Parnassius glacialis (assembly GCA_033319125.1). Lineage (NCBI taxonomy): Eukaryota > Metazoa > Arthropoda > Insecta > Lepidoptera > Papilionidae > Parnassius > Parnassius glacialis. The sequence continues at coordinate 8,968,996 of JAVANC010000001.1, read as the reverse complement.
AGTGGATATTCTTACACCGCCACTACACGATAATAAAATTAAAAAGAAAGATATATTATGTAAATTGAGACTGTGAGGTATTTGAGATTAATCTTCAGTCAGGGGTGTCATTGCGTTTTTGTTTGGTAGTTGGTTGCAGCTAGAGTTACCATTTATGTTAAGATTTGTCCTGATATGACAAGATTTTTCATTTTTTCAATTTTATAATTAGAATACAATAAATTTCACAGTACATTTTCTGCCGACTTCCAAAAAGGAGACGGTACTCAATTCGACTGTATTTTTTTTATGTGTGCTACCTCATAACTTTTTACTGGGTGAACCGATTTCGATAATTCTTTTTTTTATTTGAAAGCTGGTAGTTCTCGTGTGGTCCCATATGAATTTGATCAAGGTCAAACCAATAGTTTTTGAGTTATTCTTAATAACTTATATTGAAGTCGGCTGCACAAAATTTTTAATTTTTAATTATTTTATTAGAAACTTATAATCATACGAACAGTCAACATTAACAAAACTTATTGCATGCCTTAAAAGCGAAGCGCGCAGGTATATGTTCTGCTAGGGCGTAAAGATTAAGATTCCAAAGTATTGTCGCATGAAATCGTATTTTGAAAATGTTATTACTTGTCCAAGGAATTCAGACTTTTTTGGCAGGATTTGTCAATTTTCGATCAGGTATCAGATGGTGACCCTAGATGCAGGTATTTTTTTAATACAATGGGGGGGACACACGAGTACAGTCCATCTGATGGTAAGTGTCCACAGGCGATAACAATAACTTACCATCAGGTAGACTGTAATTATTAGACACTGTTAAACAAGGCTTAGGATTTACAATTATATTTTTTTGTATCTAAAAACCATAATACATGAATTTAACACTGAAAAACTAGTTCGTTGCAATCAAACAGCATTCTGAATAGATACCACACACACAAGACAATAGGTTGTTATGTTGTTAGTCATAAAACCAAGCTTAGTTTGTTCTAGCAATTTTTTAAAGTTTATTATATTTTTAATTGCAGTTATTAAATGCAAACGAATGATATATAATTTCTTTAACGCTCTATACACAGCTCCAGATAATTTATTCTTCACAGAGATTTGATATTTAATCGTTTTATTCTCTCATATTTAAAAAAAAACACATCTCGATACGAATTTATCCTGTATCGTAGAGAGGTTTTAGGCGCGTTCGTAAGTTGGAAAAGTTTCTGTAATCGCCACGCTTTATAAAGAGATTGGAACGGTATGGCCCTAGCCGCAACTCCCGGCTTACTATGTTGTTGTACTAGTTATGACTGCCTCCTTGCTCTAGTCGTCATAGGCGTGACTGCTGGTCCTGTTTTAGATTAGAATTCCGTGTCGGGCCAAAATCAATTATTAGGTTTGACTGTCAAGAAATTCTCAGTAACCTGTAGTCAGGAAGTTGGCGGTGTTTTACCCCCGTAACTTGGAAAGCACGCACGATCTCTCTCTCTCCTGTCGTGTCAGATTGCCGTTTTACAGACTATGGGAGCGAGGGAATAGAGAGCACAGGGCTTGGGTACACTCTTGTGCACTATAATCGTGTCTTACGCAGGTGGCTCGTCTACGCTGAAATTGGACGCCGTGACTGAATTTAGTCTAGAGGACATTATTATAGTAGCTATTTTGGTAGGATATGTAAATTTTTGTAATATTTAAATTCAGAACTTTGCCATTTTGTCTTTACGGATAGTATTATTTTATGATACCACAGAGCAAAGGTTGACGACGTTGAGTCTAATTAAATTTCAATTAACTTAATTAAACGGACGTTGTAACAATATCCTTGTGTTAGGTATGGTAATTAGGATTGTGTTGCATCAATCGCAGGATCAAGGGTCAGGATGCCAATAAAGTAAATTATGGCCCATTTATTCCCCCCCGTCGAATGTTACTAACAAACCATTATGGTTTTAATTCTCCGGAACTAATCAAATTTTTACCGTGTTTTTGTCGATTTCTATATATTTTTGTATATTTCTTACCAAGTAAGTACGATAAGGGTGAACAAAACAACTACTCGGAAGAGTCCGGTTTTCGTCCCTACACACACAGCTATATTATGCTTGTAGCACGAATAATTGGTCGGCTTGACTGGGGGACAACTACGCTCTCACAGATTACCAGCGTGGCATGTTAATGCTGCTGTGCTTCGAATGGTGAGTGTAAAGATGCGGAGACCTTTTTTACTGGGAACGAGGAATTCGGTCTTAATCCCCAGGGGTGTCCATGGTGGATCTGCATTTTGATTCTTAATCCAGGATAGATGAAAATGTCTGTGGGCCACAGGTTCAATGTTTCCCTTATTATATTTTAAAAAAAAGTTGTTTTACAAAACATTGAAAATAAGTTGTCGTAGTTTTAGTTTTTTATCTAGTCTAGACAAATAAATAAAATTGAAGTGTCTGTTTGTAATGTCAAAATAACAGCTTTTTACTAAATGAATAATTTAAAATTTGGGATGACTCAAAAACTATTGTTCAGACCTTGATCAAACCACGTGAGAAGCACTAGCTTTCATATAAAAAAATCATAGAAATCGGTTCACCTGGAAGAAAGTTATGCGGCACATATAAAAAGAAAGAAAAAAAAGCATGCAAGTCGACTTGAGTAGCTCCTCCATTTTGAAGTCGGTAGAATATTACTAAATATATACGGTACTGATAACAAAATCAGTTTTAAAATTTTTGTCTGTCTGTCGGTCTGTTTGTTCCGGCTAATATCCGAAATGGCTCGACCGATTTTGACAGGACTTTCACTGGCAGATAGCTAGCTGATATTATAAGGAGTAGCGAAAGCTACTTTTATTTTAGAAAAATTCTTATGAAATCCCTTTTTACACGTGTTATCGCGCCTTAAAATTAGAAAAGTGAAAGAAACTCACGCGTTTGTAAGCCTAGAACTTGAAAGTTTAGGTCTACCTATCTAGAAGTGAGATACGTCATTTTTAAATGACAGGTCCAAGTTAATATACCTATATATCGTATTATATAGACAATGAGTGACTATTACGTACTGGAATATAACTAACCTAAAAATAAAATAAAAAGTAAATAGTGTTCTTGCTGGTTACCATATGACAGGAATTTTTCTGGCATATCCATAAATTATAGTCTTCTGTCTAGAAATCACGAAAAATAATACTTTGTGAAGATTTTTTCAAAATGAAAGGTTAAATAATTAAAAGTATGAAAGTAACGTATTTACTGTAATCACATTATTATGCAACTAAAAAGAAAGCAACCACAACTTAACGAGATGAGTGAATATTATAAGTATGTATATAATCCATCTATCCATTACAGCTTATAAAAGTCCACTGCTGTACATATGCCATAAATAAATCACAAATACAGGTCCATAGATTGCCTCATAGGGAGGGATTTTCCATAGTTGCCACGCTTGGCAGGCGGATTGGCAACCGCAGTTTTTTATTATTTGAGTTATCATCTCCTGTTTCAGTTTCCCTCTGCCGACTCTCACCACATCCACGGGACGATATGGGGCGGTGGATATTCTAACACTGGCTGTGTCGATCTTAATGTAACACCCATTACCATACCATCCCACCTAATGTTAGCTTGTTACTGTTAGTTTGTTCGTTTAACTAAACAAAAGCTTAATAAACCTAGCAAGCTAACAGCATAGCAAAGTGGCGAAGAAATCAGCTTTGTAGCGGTTTTTAACGGAAAAAAAATCAAAATAGGAGGTTCAGATGCCTGGGTGATCAGTAATCGATTGCTGAAAACAGAATTTGAAAATTCGAAACCGTTCTCGAGATAATCGTGGGACAGACGGACAGACGGACGGACCGACGGACAGACGGACAGACGGACAGACGGACAGACGGACAGACGGACAGACGGACAGACATCGTGAAATCAATAAGTGACTTCGCAAGCTTCGCCACTTAATAATAGAATAGAAAGACACAAGCAAATTATTTCATTCCTTTGCTGCACGCATTACGACTGACAAAGCAAACCATTTGGTTCAAAGCTTATATTGCACGGTGTGGTGTTGGAGGTAAAATGAAACAATCGAATGTCTGAATAATAATAAATGTATATTTTGTAAACCATCTAATATATAAGAGTAACATAAGATAGAGTATCATATAGTAGTATTATTTAAACATGCAACACATATCATAGTACGTCGACAACAAAGGAATGGAGGCCAAGCGTCACGTTGACGAACGGGATGGTTATGGTTATACATAAACACATTTTCACATTTTAGAACTTTTCTGAAACTCAACTTCAGAAGAGTAGTTGCGTCATATAGCCATCTTTTTTAACTACTATAAGCCAGTGCTTGACTACTATTCTACCTGATGGTAAGTGGTGCTGCATCCGAAGAGAATAAAGCGCACTTACTTAAATTAACAAATATTATTGGATATTTATTTTCTTGTTGTCGCTATACTTGAGCTTGTTAAGCATTACCAGACGATTCCAGGATCTCGCATTATCGTCATTGCCTGGCTATTCATAAGAAGATCTTGGATAGCCATGCTGAGATACGGTGATGTACTCTTACAGCGTTACCACATGTTGATTAATATTGTGAAAAGTAACAAAAAGTATAGAGGAAATTAATAAATCAGAAATAAAGGTTAAAACAGCTGATAACCCTATTTCTAAGCTACTCACTCATTAACGGCACGCGATTTAAACAAAAAAACTCAAGTCTGTAGTTGAACTTTCGTGATTTTATTGTTAATTAGCGCATTTTCATCAGTACATGATTCTATTATCTTAATTGCATCCATGTAGAGTTTTACGGCATCAGTGTGAAGCATAGCATGGTCATGTTTACCAGCGTTAGTGGAATTTGAACTTTGAAGTTTTTGTTTTATGGTTTAGATTCAATAAATGCATAGTGAGAGTAGTACTTGGTTGTAGCTAGCTTTCACAAATATACGCTACTGGAAAGTTGTTAGTACAACATGATACCTAGGTCCATAATCTATGTAAGAGTTCCTTAGGTTCATAAACTTTAGGCTTAGACCTTTCATATTTTCTTAAGTTTGATTAAACAGAAGTTTTTATTAACTCTCTCGTTGCGTGTTATAAATACTTACATACTTAACATTTATAGTTAGCATCGTAGTCTTACTTTATCGCTAGATGGCGCTAGTAGTCAGTTTAGATTTATGCCCGATCCCTATTTTCAAGAAACGTTTAATTCTCCGTAACGATCCGTTTTATTATATTCGAGGTGCATATAAAACAGTTTATATGACAAACCATTCATCCAGAAATTTAGGATGACCTAGCTATAAATAGTTGAACTGGTATTTTGTTTAAAAAATAACTTTTAACAAAAATTTAAAATTAAGAGAAAAATTAAATTCACATTATGAATATGCTATGATATAGTTTAGAGAAGAATTAGCCCCGATTGCAGAATGTGAAATTATTTTATTCTTTTTAACCATTTGAGTGGACTAGGAATATCACCATCAATATATCTTAATCTACACAAATAAATAAAATTGAAGTATCTGTTTGTAATGTTAAAATAACAGCTTTTTACTCAATGCATATGAATGTATATACGGTACTTATAACAAAAACACATTTTTTAAATTTTTGTCTGTCTGTCGGTCTGTCTGTCTGTTTGTTCCGGCTAATCTCCAAAACGGCTGGACGGATTTCGGATTTTCGGGACGGGATTTTCACCGGCAGATAGCCGATGTTCTAAGGAGTAACTTAGGCTACTTATATTTGAGGAAAAGGATTAGGGTTCAGAGCAATATAATTAAAATCCTCAATCACACGCGGGCGAAGTCGCGGCGCACAGCTAGTATAGTCTAAATAGTTACATTAAGAACTTCATCTACTATTTTGCCACCTTTAGCGGTGGAATTATTTCCCCAAATTTATATTGGACCATCCCTGAAGTATAAACTATTAAAAAAAATCAGTTCACAATTGGCGAAGATATCGCCTAACATACATATAAAAAATATACAGTCGAATCGGAAGCCTCCTTCTTTTTTGAAGTCGGCTAAGAAGGGTTTTCATGCACTTAATTTACTGCAAAACGGCTCGTAAAAGTAAAACCATGCGTTGTTAAATATAGAAGCCCATCATTAATCTTAATAATATTACATGTTATGTATGTACATAATCGAAAATTATTTAATATTTGAATTTATTTTTAACATTTTTCTAGTTCGTATACCTCTACTTAATCATATTATTATCAGTGTGGATTAAATTGACGATTTAACTATAATTTGCTATAAAATTAATTGTTAGAAGTTTACAATAAGTATAAAATTTACAGAATAGGTCTCATATATATTTTAATTTGTTACATTATTCACACCGCCGTCTAATAAGGGCCATGATATTATCATCGTTTCTTCATCATCACCATGAGTATTATAATATAACGTTTACCTTTACAGCCTATTAAAAGTGGACTGCTGAACATAGGCCTCTACCATAAATTGCATCATAGGAGGGATATTTGCTATAGTCGTCACGCTATGCAAGCGGGTTGGCAACAGCAGTTTTTAATTTTTATTTAGCTGTATGGCAGCTCCTGGTTCAGTTTCTCTCTGTCGCCCATTACGACACTCACGGGATGTTATTTTTAAGATCTTCATTTTATATTCGACGATAATAACTTAAATTCGAGTATCGACTGATTAAGTAAACCATTCGACTCTAAAGCTCCCAATAGAATGAATCTGCTCCCTGCAGTTTTGCTACACTACATCCGCGACAGGTAGTTGGTGCTGGTGATAAAAGGGCTGGTTCTTTTCTCGTTCAAAGGCTAAGTATAGCCATTCAGCGGGGAAACGCTAGCAGCGTACTTGGCACGATACCGCGGGGAGTAGGATTGTATGATAATTAAGTTACGAGTTTTAGTTTTTTATATTGTATATAATAAAATATTGTATTTTATGTTATGTAAATAGAGTTTGATATTGAAATCTTAAAGATTGATCTTTTGAACTTCGGAAATGTATTAATAATATAATAACGTGGTCGGTGTCGGGTTGTGATAATAAGAGAAGATTAAGTGACTTGCCCCTATTAATTTAAGCGCTGAAATGTTTTTGTCATTAAATCCCTGACCTTCGCAACTCATATTTACATTGCGCTCATGCGATGCTCAATCTTATTTTACGTTAGGTTATAATAACATTTTATATATGTGGAATATGTATTTTTTTTAACTTGGTACAATTTTTACGACACATGGTACGAGTCTATCCCTCTCACTCTGCATATGTTTCATTTTCGAGAGAAATGCAGAGTAGCCAATTTGACTTTTTATGTTAGAAAACTATAGAAATTCATCATTATCGTTACAGCAACCGTCACAAATCCACTGCTGAACATATGCCACCCCCAATTAATCACTTGCATCCATCGACTTCCTGCATCTCTTGAGAGGTTGTCACTCCATCCCTACGCTGAAGGGGCCGCTCTATACTTCGCTTGAGGCTGTCACTCGAGAACCTTTGTTACCCATCGGTTGTCGGTTCTTCCAGCTATATGGCAGGCCCATTGCCACTTCAGCTTACTAATACGTTGGGATATGTCGGTCACTCTGGTTCTACTGCAGATATCCTCATTACGAAGTTTATCACGCAGAGTAATTAAGAGCATAGCCAATGAAAATGAATGGTAATGACATTTTATCTCAACATTTATCTAAAATCTAAATGCAAGTCGCGCGAATTATGCGTTGATACTAATTTTCATAGTTCTCTATTAGCGATAACGATTGTAGAAAGCCAACTTGGCAACCCCACTTTTCTCTGTTGCTGTTTGTAACAAGTGTTCGCCATATTATTACCTTAAATAAATGTTGAATGAGATTCACGGTCAAAGCACAGTGTTCAACAATCTAAATGTATCAGGTATTTTTAAAATTGTTATTTCATCATATTTTAGACGGCAAAGATTTCACCATTGTTCGTCAGTTATTTCTTTATATTTATTTAATTTACTATAGTTATACTAAAAGCCGCGAGTTGTGTAATTTCTTACGCCGTCACTGTACCGCTGTAATTCACATGATGACGTTATTTTTAATAGAGTAAAAAAAGTGAACAAATAGCCATTGTACGGCCTCATGCTACGCATAGTATAGATCTCTTATTTCGAAGAGGGAATGATCCGCGATGTTGTTTCGATGAGTGTTTCAAATTAAAAAAAAAAAACATTAAAAAAATATCACTTGAAATTGCAATTAGCAATATCTTTTTTGGTGCTCTGTGACGTAGTGGCATAGCATAGAGTTACGTGTGGTGTTCGGTGCGGTGTTCAAATCCCGCACGGAACAAGTATTTGTATGGCTTGAAATAATTGTTCCGGGCAATTTATGTATATACACTGTCTATACGATACAGCAGAAAATGCTAGTGTGTTGGTAAGTTTGTTTGTCCTCGTGCATTATGAATTTAAATGTGGGTGCTCAACAAATTTAGCTACCACGGATATGAGTAGTAGAGCGTGAACTATTTGTGCTGCTAATGCGTGCCGCTCTATAGCTTTAACGAATGGTTACCAATGGTTCTGCTTCCCGTTACGGACAGGCAAGTAGAGATGAATAAATGCAAACGTGTGTTAATCGTGACCATTGTCAATCGGTGCTGTGCGGTTTGGCGTGGGCATGTGCTTGCGTGTGTGCCGCATACAGTCATGAACACGCGTCCGATATTAAGTAATAAGTTCCATTACGTAGAAATAAAAGCAACCAGAAACATATCGTCGAATAGAACTTGAACCGTAGTTGAAAAACGTGCACTAATCAAATCAAGAGTTTTATAGTTGCTTTGCACGCTATTAACTGACTTGTAAGCACGAGGCTATCTACTGGACTGAATATATTTTTAATGTTTGTAGCGAAATATACCCGGGGTTAGTAAACTCTTTCAATTTTTTAATATAGATACCTACTTAATCTCTTTTCACTGTGGTCACATTATATGAATTTCATCCAGATGCAACGATAATTTAAGTCGGTGTATCATTAATTCAAATACTACATATAAATTTGAAACTTTTTATTATTTATAGCTTCTCACACGACTGCCCCTAAAGGAGGGTAAAAATACAGATGTTTAATATTTGCACAAATGATTGTCTATTCCTTTGTGTCAAGTTGCCATTTTTTTTTTCAATTAAAAAAATTATTAATTTAAACAATATAAGACTACGCAGATCGAACCAAAACTAATAATTAAAAAAGTTGATGGTACACCAGGTTAACTCTGACATCGGGACCTCAATCACTCCAGTCCCCCATGACAACGAAGATGAAACGTCGTGAATTTAATAAAAATAAATTAATTAAACGCGATAAATCCGTAAAGTAGTTTTATTCAATGTGTAATGTTCGCGTAAATATAAGAAATCTTTTACCTGACTATCTTAAAATTCTGTATTTTCGTGTTCAAGGGACTTTCTTGAATATTCTCTTACATTACACAATCTGTGAAACATGTTTATATAATTATCAACTATTATTTACTTAAAGATTGTAGTACGTTTCACATAATAATCAAAAATTCCGTCTGGGTGTGTTTTGTCTATTTGTTTAATTATAAGTATACCATGTTTATATATTTACTTAGTTACAATTATTAATAATTAATTCATTCATCTAGACAACTACACTCCATGCTCTTATATTATATTTATTTAAGTGTTAATGCCGCACCCAATGTTTCAGGAGAGGACAGTCAACTTTATCAGTCATGAGGTTTAGGTGGGGCTTTTTAAATATTGGTTTTTATATACTTTCGATTGATATGGTTACAAATGCCATAGTCTTGGAATTTTAGAAAATATTAGAGGTAATCATATTAGCGGGATCTTACCCCACTTTCAACATTCAATTGAGTTTTTTAATAGGTAGCTGTTCCCGCCATACGTTGCAATACCAAGTTTGGTCAGAAACCTTCGCTGACAACCGCAAAACAATCGTTTATCGCAAAGTAATCGAATTCGGTTTAGGAACGCATAGAAGACTAACACTCAAAAAAATTAATTAATTTTTATTTAAAACTAGTGACTCGCCCCGGCTTCGTCTGGGTGGATTATATTAATGTGGCCTCATTTAGATTTCTTAAACTTTAAGACTAAAAGTAATCATCGATGAGTATTTGACAAATTTTACAAAAAAACGTCTCAGTTTTTCGGATGAAAATGCACGCAAATAACCCCTGAGCTCGATGCAAGGCTTTACAGGTTTAAGCATTTTGTTCTCTTTGTTTTAATATTACAAACAGACACTTCAATTTTATTTATATATATAGATAATACACTTGTTACTATATTTTTTATTAGTTGAGCAGCACTGACTTTATCGCGTGTTGAACATTCCAAAACACTATGCTTGAATCAGACAGCCTGATAGCTTCTGCAACCTGCAGTAAGTCCCGATAACGCCGTATTTGAGCGCCCCACTAACATCGCGTACAAATTGCTTGACTTTTGATAAGTAATCCTTATCAGGCGAATGCTATGCGCAGAATGCTTGCTTAGATATAATACACGTCATAGTTCTGTGTAATGCGGGTTCTTAGCGTGATAATTATAATGTTGTCACTTGAAAGTGCTAGTTTTGTTATTGTTTTAAGGATTGTCATTGAATAGAGAGGAGTCAGTCATGGTAGGTACATAGGTTTTACACGTGGTAGAGCCACGCTGCAGTGATATAATGCGACTCCGAAAGGCAGGAGAGCGGTGCCTCGCAATACAGTCACTTCGTATCCCGCGGCGCCACCACCACCGCATCAACGATGCGGCCCCGCCAGAGTCGCGAGCAAACATTCCTCCCCCGCGACTCCACATCGGCTACGACGGTAGGGGGATGGGACACCCGTCTCTTCGCAGCCCACCAATACACATTCGAAGTGGACTCGCCGAGCTTATTCGGAGTGGCCACCTTAGGCCGCCCGTTCACTTCAGGCCAGCTATGTCAGTTCCACTTCGTTCACCATTGGTGACCAACCCATGGTTATTAAACCCCTCCGCCACGACAATGCGGGAACCCGTTCGGGGGAAGCCTTCTTCGTCGGCTGCAGTTCTACATGGACTGCCTGCCACTTACCTTCAGATGGTCTATAGTTCATTTATAACCTCAGTTCAATAAAATAATATTCGGTATTGTTTAGCAGTGCACCCACTGCTGCTTGCCCTAAAGGTAGGGCTGCACAAGCAATATATTATCCGGTGCCACTGTTTGTTTATTACGTAAATTATAAAATATGAGAACTGTAATAAGCGGCGTTTGCTTATTCCTCACATCATCATCATAACTTCCCTTCACAAGTCCACTGCTGAACATAAGCCTCCCCCAAGGAATTGCACGCACCATTAAGCAAGATCCACCTGCCTCCAGACTCCATCTGGTGTGGGGACGCCCTACACTTCGTCTACCGATACGAGGCTTCAATTGGAGAACCTTTCCTTTTGCAGTCTAATTATCCATGTTTCCACAGAGTAATTTATTGTCTGGATAATTCTGGGACTGAGAGAAAACTGTCGAGATAAATTAGAAGTGTACATTAGTAAATAAATTTGATGCAAATATTGCACTTAGATTTTACTTTGCAGCTGTGCAAACATATCAAAGTAAAAATTCGTGTAAGCGACTGCATGTTTGAAACTGACAAATTAGCACTTTCGGCTACATCAGTGCAAGTGACGTTTTATCGCGTTTTTAATACACACTGCATCTTTTATATCGTAAGACATTAAATTTTATTCAAAAGATGCTTTTACCTTATCTCACGAGTCCTAAACATAAGCAAAATTTTATTACAAATCTCGTCTTGGCGACATATTTATCATTTAGATTGACTGTCTAGACTGGCAGATATTTTGATCTATGCAATTTTTAACAGCTAACTTTAAAAAAAAACACAACAACTTTATCGTCTTCGTTGATTTTATTGAAGTCATTAAAAGACTAATGCTATGACTGATTAATGTCTAGTATGGCTTGGGTCTTTGACTTTCTAAGTAACAGGTACATTGTGTTATCGTGGTGCAAGACTTTGTTAATAAATATGAGTCTACGTGAGCTTTGCCCGTGCTAAGTCGCGACGCGGTTGAGAGTTTAATAATAAATTAACATGTGCCAGTAACAACATTGGGGCCAATTTAGGGTATCTATATCGCGTGTAGGATACGTACCACCTACGTTACCTCCTTGACCAGCCTTCAACCGATCAGCTGAGACGGATGATGTCACTAGAATTTTTCAAATGTTTGCCTAAGCGGCATGAATTTCGCAAGTTGATAATGAAGTCCGTATTAAACGCTCGGCAAAATATTTGCATGTGTACATTTCACACAATTAGGAATAATTATAACTGGTGTTAAAAATTTTATGTACAATATAAGTACTATTTAGAAGTGGATTATTTTATTCCTTTAATGCGTAATTTTTTCTCACTTGATTGATTGATATCCAAAGGCTTATGAAGAATAGTGGCCGACGCAAGAGAATATATGAAATATTTCGTTCCGTAGGTATCGTAAGAGATTAGCGTGTGCTATGTGAAATGTTAGAAAAATCTCATAGTTCCCAATAGTTGCGGTAGACCATTTCGATTTCCGCAAATGTAAAATATGCAGACTGATTTTTGCGTAGTAGAGCCACACTGCAGCAAAATTATGGTTGTAGCACGGATGGCTCGGCTCCATCGGGGTAGGATAACGCTCTTACAGAATACCAGCGTGAAATAGCAGCTTAATGCTGCTATTTCACGATGGGCCACAGCATCACATACCATCACGTGAACTGTGTGCTTGTTTGTCGCCCTTATTGTATAAAAAACGACAGCTGGTAGAAGTCTGATACTGTAATCGTAATGTCATTCAAATTTCTTGTTTTTAAAATTGGCCTCTACAAAACATTTATGAATGTCAAAAAAGCTAAGCTACTGCTTCAACAAGTCCATACAGCGGGAGAACTTGTGAGAAGCGCCAAGAAATAATCCCTTTTACTTAAACTTTAATAAATATAAATATACGTAAACTATTTTTTTATTACTTAAACTTTTTATTAAATAAAAATATACCTAAACTATTTTTTATTACTTAAACTTTAATAAATAAAAATATACGTAAACTATTTTTTCCTAACAGTTACAATTTAACTTTATAACATACTAGCGATATGCCCCGGCCTCGCACGGGCGATGTCTGGTTTCTACAACAGCGCCATCTACCGGGTCCAACTATGCCTATAATATAACCCTCGCGTAAGTGTAAGGAATAAGGTGACAAAGTTTTAGCGCAATCTAATGAACGGTATGCCAGCGCATAAAACAAATATTATTATATATATTATAGATATTTTATTTATGAAAAAATATCAAAGAAAGGTCATTACGTCCAAGCATCTTATCTTTTAATTAATCATTTATTTTGATTCCAGCTATGGGCTTTTGCGGACTAATGAATAAAGAGGTGATAAATATACAATATTAAAATATAAAAAATATCAAGTTTGAAATTGCGTAAAATTTTTCTCTTCAAGACTATTTTTTAAATAGAATTGAATAACAAGATTTTTTAGTTTTAAAGATACACTCAAAAGAGTTAAAACTAAATTTTTAATGGTTTGTCTTTGTTTTGTGTAATGATACTTTGTTTTGGGTGATGATTATCGCATCCTTCGAACCGGAACGACGCCTGCAAAGGTACTACGCGAGTTGTATTAGCATAATGATTTACCTGCCTTAAATAATTCAATTAGAATGGTCTTTGTAGAATAAATAATTATATCTATTTATTAAAACGCGAAGAGAAAACTTTGTACTCCCTTTTAAGCATGTTGCGCTTAATACGGAGTAGTGTATGAGATTAAAGTTTATGAGGAAAGGAGTGCAGAAAACTAAAATTTCTAATATGTGATACAAATATATTAAATATAATAAAAAAATAATAAAAAACAACCATTCTTTACGTTCATACCTCAATTGTCAAACATCTGATAGTTTTGATACTTCTTACTTTCTGATACTTTTGCGAATCAAAATGCAGTTGCGTTGTCAGCCGTGAGGACTAAGATGGAATGATTCTTTTCTAGTAAAAAGGATCTCCGATTGTCACACTTTACGGTTACACTCACCATACGAAACACAGCAGCATTAAGTTGTTATTTTTATATATTAAATCGATAATTACCATCATTCATTACCGGTTTCATTCAGGTTTTTCAGGTTCATAACTAAGTACTACCGATTCGTTTTTGGATCTAAACAACAACGCCACCTACCGGGTCCAGTTGTGAATCTAAACCGTTCTCTAATCAACTTATTCACACACACAAAAACTTATCAAAATTGGTCCAGCCGTTAAGGAGAAGTTTAGTCACATACACACGGACAGAAGAATTATATAATATGTAGTAAGCATGTATTATACAGATATACCTTCGTCTTGAATCATTCTGTCTATTGATGAAAATGGCATCAAAATCCGTTGCGTTTATATTTTAAAAGATCTAAACGTACAAACGGAAAGCGACCTTATTTTATACTATGTAAAGAAATCACCTGTGTAAATTCAAAAAATAATGACGATTCGTTAAACGTAAAAGGGTCTCAACAGTATCGAGTACCTACAAGTCGAGTACCTTGGTCTTAGAAAATACCTATTCATTGTTACGCGAACAGAAAACAGTCATTTTCGTCTATTGTAACACCTCACAAATTACCAAATACTTGCGTGTTTTTAGCTATTACAAAGGTAAATTTAGTGAGTGAATATTCTGCTATTTTATAGTCTGTTGCATTTAAAATTCAAGTAAACGTATTTAAGAACTTAATTTTTTTTTGTTTTATACAAAGTAGCGTACACTCACGTAACAGCAATTGCATGTGCAATCCTTATTTCGACATCGCGATCGCATTCACGTCTCATCGCATTGCATCTTAGATTTAATGTTGCTTCTCAACTCCCTTTTTTATCGTCGGCAGGCATGTGCAAATCCTTAAACCAATGTACCTTAAGTGGAATTTATAATAGGGACTAGGAAGCGCATTCCATTCGCGGCGCGGACTTTTCATCGCGATCAGCTGATGTGATTCACCGGTCGGCCGCGTGCACTATAATAATATGATGGTATTTTCAGAAGCGAAACGTTTTAGTCGGTTCTTGGAAGTTCATTGCGCCGATCAGCTGAGTCAACAGCCTTTTATTTTCCTTCGCACCAGCGACAATAATTTTCCAACAAAGTTGCGCAATGAAACCGATGTTTAAATTGTACTCACGTAACAACTGCGCTGAGTCGTATTGGCTTAGACCGATCTAGTTATAATATTATTGATTTTTTTTTTCACTTTGTGTAATAGAATTATATATTTCTGTCAATTTAAGTAGTATATCGTCTGTTTAATTAAAATACGCAGCTAAACAAGCGCCGATTTGAATAAAACATTACATATCAATCAGCTGACTTAATCGTTTAGTATGTGGTCGGTATTGAATCTGTGTGCTTTTTTTCGTCTCGTCAGTATCGCGAAATAACGAGTCGAAACTTGTCCGCCGAGTTGACCAGCCTTCACCCTGAGTCTACCCTGAGATCAGCTGGTCGCTTTGCATAAATACGACAACTGCATATGATTCAATCTCGCTTGTCAACGGCACGCTCGGATTTAATATCACTCGGTTTTTGTACAGGCTTTTCATGTTTATTGACCCGTGGTGTCTGTCTTCGTCTTAGATATAGTTTGTTTCCTTTTTTTTTTTGTTTAATTCAATACAATAATATGTAATGACTTTAAGCTTCTCTTTTTTATTTTTAGTCTCGTATCTATTTTATCAGCATATTAGCACGTTCTTTATTGTAAGTAGATTGGATTACAGACAAAAAGTAAAGATTATGCAATATTTATATGAAGTTATTGAGTGGAAGTTATTTGAAAGGAATTACTCGAATGTCTTACGCCAAATAGCTGTTTGCTCTACGGCTACTTAAAGCTTCAAAGGTGTAAGTACTTGTTGGAATGTAGGCTAGAGAAACAGAAGCGCTCCGTTAAGTACTGAAGCAAAGCAAACCTAACAACTATTTAGAAATATTGTTTGATGCACATATGTTATAACATGTCTACGTTTTCTAGTATTTCTAGTATTCCTTTCTTACTCTATATCATATAATAGGCCATTCAAAGAATGTGTTCGCTGGCATGCATTACGCGCCAATTGAAGGACAAAGAACCTCGCTGGTAATATAAATAAGTCGGTATACGTATCATTACATAACAGTCTTTAAAAATCATAGAACATAGTCCTTTAACACAACATTATACATCCAGTCTAAACAGAATTTACTTCAACCTTTAGCTATACACACAAAATTTAAAAGGTTTGTACATAAGGACGCTGGTTTTTAATTTTTTAATTTTATCTTTTATCACGTATGACTGAAGGGTTTCTGTTACGTTTTTATAGTCGTGTACTTAAATTAAGCAAGCAACTTTTAGTGAAATCTCCATTGATTCTTTAGTATACAGTTTAAATTATTGGTGACTTAACACTCAACTGTAAGCAGTTACAGACTGTACCTGTGTTTGCTCTCTTGTATCAACAGAACGGGCCTCAATGAGGCCCCAATGTAGTGTTTGTCTTAAAGAGTCTAATGGGTAATGAGTAGCATATCAATAATCTTAAAGAGTTTGCAGCGTTATCTTTTCGTTAGCTTCGATTTACTACGTATTAGATAAATACGATAAATTTAGCAAAGTATGAATTAAATTTTTTATTGTTCAGGTCAGAATGAATTATGTGTACTAGTTTCATTAAAACTGATGATCATAAATAAACTTTCATGCATGTCATCCAGTGGCTAGGCAGAGAATACGGACTTCCGTTTGGCACAATCCTTACTCATCTCTCTCGATTCTTACATATAGTTCTTTCATATAGTTTCTATGCAAACATGCTCGTTTGTAAACTTGACCCATTTTCAATATATCACCGTTTTTGTCGATAAACTTCCGTCTATGGCGTTCCTTGACGTCTCCTCTGCCACGCACTTCTGCAGCATAAACTTGTTTTGTCACTTTCTTTCTCATTCATTCTAGCGAAATATTACTGTCCAAACTACCGAAGCCTTCCTTTCTTCCCTTTCATCCCATTCACTGTTTCGTGTATGACATATTTATTGTTATTGTTTTACTATTGTGTCTAAAAATCGGACGGTAAAAGTGTTAATCCTGGTCACAACATCTTCCATATTTTTCTCTCATCAAACAATCCCGCTCTCTGACCGCATTTTCATATTTCTACAACAATTAAAAAGCAAATTTTATTAAAATAAGTGAGCACGGATGACAAAGTGGCTTAAACCAAACAAATATTATCACGCCAATATGGTCAAACATGCTGTTTTTTGTATTGTCTCCATCGTTTATAACTAGATACTATTCTTGTTTGACATCGTGATCGATTCAGTTGACGAAGATATTGTCGCGTTCAGATTTCTTAAACCGGATGATGAATGCTGAATCAGTCAACGCGCGCCGAAGTTTCTTCGTGTAATTGCGACAGTTTTTTTTTTTCATATCGTCTCAGCTTTTGTCACCTGAGACGGCGCATAAATCAGTTGTCAATGTGTCGCATAAAAGCCGATGTGTTGCCTCTACAAGAGTGCTAGGAGTTGCTTGTATGACATCATACATTTCGACTAATGCCAGGTGATCTTCGACAGCTTCAGTGATATCCGTGATCTGTG
The DNA here is from genome assembly GCA_033319125.1 of Parnassius glacialis. Taxonomy (NCBI): domain Eukaryota; kingdom Metazoa; phylum Arthropoda; class Insecta; order Lepidoptera; family Papilionidae; genus Parnassius; species Parnassius glacialis. Next base: position 8,951,239 of record JAVANC010000001.1, on the reverse strand, counting down.
AATAGGGCTATTGAACCTTTAGAATTCTAGCTTAATCGTCTTTCTATGAATATTCAAGGTTTTTAAGTTTTTGTTTTAATACTGGCCAATCTTGTTACCGTACTCTGATAAAGAAATAAGTGTGTGCATTGATTAAACAGTCCAGTGCTGGACATGTGATTCTTGCATTGCAAGTGGTGGTTTGGTAAATTATATAACTTCATTAATTGTTGGTGCGTCTGTGTTAGTGATCGTGTTAGCTTCATCATCGATTGAGAGATCATTAAAGAATATATTTGCTATATCGGGACTATGGTTCATATCTGTGCTAGGATGTGATAGGTAGTACTGTAGTCGATTAACAATTTCTATATTTATGTTAGGTGGCGCTGTGGTTGAGTTAATACACTATAAAGTTCGGCGTGAGCTCTAAGAACTAATCACGCATCGCCCCACTTACTGAAAAGGGCAGAACAACGTCTGCTGGGCCAGATAGTGTGATTTTAAAAATAATGTTTGTACTACTATCAGTCGCTGTCCGCCGTCGTTTTCTGTCGATGGCTTTTGCGGCAACCCTCACATTTGTCGATATACCATGCATTTTGCACGTTGGTAATGAATGCAGCGCAGGAGTGGAATAACTTTGCCAGCGTCTGTCCATGTAGGCGTCTTTCAGGCGAGAGTGAATAGGCTTTTGTTTAGCTAAGACAGTGCGTTTAACGATCTTTGGCTGCATCAACAATTGCCATTAAGTGGAATAGCAGTTACTGATTTATTATAGGGTATTAAGATAAATAACCCACTGAAACCTAGGTATGGTTACGCTGCCATTATACTCTTTAAGTTTAATGGGTAAGAATAGGTAATGTTTTTTTTTAAAATTAATAACGATTTATAAATAGAATGCGAAATGTTACCGTATTAAATTACGCGTGCCGCAGTAGAAATATCCCGTCGACATTAATAGACGATTTGTTAACACACTTTATTGTTATTATCAACAGATCGATAAGAACAGCTTGTCATTTGCAAAAATCGACGAATCTATCAGGACACCTAGCCACGTATTTATTGGTTCAATGAACTCACGAATCATCGATTTTGCTGAATACCTAATGCCATAACGACGAATTAATTTGTGTATTCAATCTGCAGTGCCGGCGCGATTTTTATGCTTTGTAAATTCCATTGCATATTCTTATTAAATCATAGCCGGGTTGTATCGTAACCACGAACGGGGCTGTTAAGATGCATTTTGGCCTGATCAAAACTTCCTTTTTTAAAATAATTAATCAATATCAAACGACCTAACAGTTCACTTGATAGCAAGTGGTTACTGTAGCCCATGGACACCTAAGTCACCTTCAAGCAAAGAAGGCTATAGATACGATGTCACTTATAAGGACGAAGGTGGATTAATTCATTTAGAAATCTGTTTTCTAATTCCTTTATGGAACTATATTATATGTTCAGAATGTGAAATTTATGAATTCATTTCAGTTCTTTAAAGTCTGCTTTTACTTTTTATTAAAAGTTAATGTTTGACCCTTTTGAGTGGACTAAGCGCAAGAACGCACTAGCGGCTGGCTGTGATGCAGCAGGCCGCACTTCGATTTTTATATGAAACCGCATGATGTCGACGCACTGACTTGCGGCCTGCCGTCAACTGCTCCGCTTGAATAGTGCGGCGTGCCGGATCTCTTCGACGCACTGACGCGGTTAGCTGCAAGCCGCTTCATTTCATGGATTTTAATACAGAAAAGTTAATTTTAGAAATTAAAGAACGGGAATAATCATTGTATTTGCTATATGGGGTAGCAAATGTGCTGATTATTAAACACCATAACTGCAGCAACTTCTTCGACGTCCATCGTGTCCAATATTTCTAGAAGCATTGACGATTACGGCGGACCGCAATAGAACCGAGACGATACCTACGGTTAGCCGGAATACGGCGTGCCGTCGTGACAGACCGTATATACTGCAGCCTGTCGCAATAGTATGCCGCATCACGGTCTGCCGCTAGTGCATTCTTGGCCTAAGAAAGCTCAAAACCATAAATATGTCGTCTTAATAGTTACATTAAAAACTTCGAACCCTATTATTTCCCACCCTTATTTGTGTTATTTTTCCAAATTTATATGGCACCACCAACATAACATACAAAAAAAAAAACCATTCGCTTTTTAAAGTCGGCTAAAAACAAAATTGCCTTTCGTCATGACTTTGCACAAATAGGCAGAAAATTAATCGTTTAGTAAAAATTCGTCATCACTCGATTTTTTTATACGAGTATGAAGATAGTCTCCTCGAATTTTAATGGGTGATGAAGCTTACTATAAGACTCTGGCAGGAAGGTTATATTTAACACTCGTCGGTCTCACATACTTGAAAAATGTTGTTGCTTTACGATGATCAAAGTGACCTGTAGCGATCACTACCCGTTTTGTTGAGTCCCGAATTTAAATCCTAGAAGAATACGAAAAGAGTGTTGCATCATGGAAGTTAGTGTTGTTAAGGGAGATATGTGTTTGCATTTTCATTATATAAGATAAAAGTAGGTGATCATTGGCCACAGAACGCACTTTTCAACTTGGTAGTAAAACGATTACTGTGTTTCCTAAGCCAGTAATCTATTCTTTATTAAGAAATACCTAATTCCGTTATTGACCCTGAAGACTATAATTTAAAATTAAAAATTTTGTACAGCCGAGTTCAATATAAGCGACTTCAATATAAGTTATTTAAGAATAACTCAATAACCATTGGTCTGACCTTGATCAAATTCATATGGGACCACACGAGAACTATCAGCTTTCATATAAAAAAAGAATCATCGAAATCGATTCACCCAGTACAAAGTTATGACGTAACACACATAAAAAAAATATACAGTCGAATTGAGTACCGTCTCCTTTTTGGAAGTCGGCAGAAAATATCATGCTTCTTTGACATTGATTTCCACTAGCTAATTTTTTATAGGATAGAGTGACACACGAGCATACAATCCACCTGATGGTAAGTGGTTGCTGTGACCCATATACATCTACATCCATCTTGGTTTGCGAATTAAAATGCAGATGCGTTGTCAGCCGTGAGGACTAAGATAGAATGCCCCTTTTCCAGTAAAAAGGGTGTCCGGTTCTCCACACTCACCATACGAAACACAACAGTGTTTCGTATGGTGAGCTATTTTACGCTGGTATTCTGTGAGAGCGTGGTCCTTCCTTGGTCAAGCCGACCCATTCGTGCTACAACCTACAACTATACTACTAATATAGCTGCAGCATGGCTCTACCACGTATAAAAAAATATGATTTAATTTTCGAAAGCTTCATCTCGAATTCCGGGTGAGTTGATACTTGTGGTTTTCTTTTTTTGGGGATGGTAGCATATTGTAGTTCATTTTTCACTCCAGTACAACATTAAAAAAATATTCCTTTTGTTTGAAATTAATTTTACGAATTGGTTTTTTGTGTTTATAATACGCACGTATACAAATCGTTATATTTTATTAACGCCTACTTGAAAATGTATTGGTATATATCTTTCGTTCATAAAAATTTATGAAGGGTACTGTTTTTGCTGTATCGATGACCTTATAAAGGGACGAAAACTAATATTTAAAGCGTTATAAATTCAACGTTTTATTTGTCTCAACACGACATTAGCACCCCACGTGGGTGGATATCTCGAATGTATTTAGTCCGTTTCATCAGCTAAGCCAGACAATAATTGTATGTATAGGTTCAATGCACCTTATCTGGGCTCACAGCTTCATTTTCCGTTTTCCACGTTGCGTCGACGCCCCTACCATTGCACGAAACACATTTACATTTGTGAGAACGTACTTACTTACAGTCCATGGTTGTCACCCGTAGTCGTAGTATAGTTAATTTAATAGTTGTACTTGTAAGTCTTTATTTATTTCTTGTAACCGTTCTCTGTTATTAACATAAGAATTTTTGAATGTTTAAAAAATGTGTCCTGTTCAAAATAATCTCAAAATTGATAATACGTATGCTATATTGCATTAGTATAATATTGATAACAGTGATTTGATGACATACCGTTAACATTCTATCAAAAGTCCACTGCTGAACATAGACCTCCATATCCTCATAGATATTCATAGGGATATTCGCCACAGCTCGTGGCAGGCGGATTGGTCACTACAATTTTTTAGTTGTTATTAGGAAGACGCTGCTGCCCATCTTCTGGTTTGTTTCCCTCTGTCGTCTCTTGCGACACCCACGGGACGATATGGAGTAGTGGATATAATTAAACTGCCACTTCGCGGCACATTTCCATAATATGAAACAATTGTTTCACTGTAAATAGCTATTAGCTTCTAAATATTTTGTTTTGAAAGAAAAAAAACTTTAGTTTTGTTTTAAAATAAAAAAATAGGCAACCCTGTTATAGTTTCTCAACTCATTAGACGTTTATATTTATTGGACCGAGCCCTCAGTATGTGTTTTCATTGCGCTACGAGCTCAGTTTTTCGTCTTAATAAATTTCCGTCGCGTTTAGAATTTCAAATCGCTTCAAACGCAGTCCCACCGTGGATTGCGAAAGACCTGTTTTACATAGCGTTATGCATCCGATATCACTTGATGCATATCGAGCGAGGGCCTAAATGTTTATTCATTCATCGCCTAAATAAGTTTGATTAGAATAAGGCATCTGTAGTCGGATGGACCTCGTCGTAAAACTGAGATAAATATGCATTATTATGCTTAATAAGTTTGTTATTGGTAAGGTTTGACTGCAAAAGAATTGCCATTATGGGATATTTTCAAAAGGCATCCTGTGACCCCATCGTAAAATTATTTGATGTATTCTTCGTATTGTAAAATTATCTACAAATAATGTATAGCTGTATAGTTTTGTTGCTCGTTATTGTAGTTCCATTGTAGGACACGATTACAAACACAAACGCCCCTGACATAATTAGTTCTCACATTAGATAACTGCGATCAATATTGTATACTACTAAGTATATAGTAATGATTTCTTACATTTACGCGAACACTACACATTGAATAAAACTACTTTTACGGATTCTATCGCGTTTAATTAACTTATTATTATTGATTCCCGACGTTTCGGGTACTTTACAGCGTGACCATGGGTATATTCTAAGATCTTACTTCGAGGTGTCACGTAGGAAACTACAATAGTTCATAACACATACACCACAATATTATGGGTTTCTTGCCTTACACGTTTGAATGGATAACGACTGACAAAATAGAGCCGTGAAACATAATTTGTTACTACCTATCTTACTTATTTATTATCTTGAACTATTCATCAGGGTTGGGTTCGTTTAAAGGCAGAGTTAGGCAGGATTACGCGTATTTTACATAATATATTTTAATAGATATCCTACGTGTAAGCATGGCTTTTTATAAATACCTTGTATTAATATTAATATAAAAAGCTATTCGATGAGCTCGCTGTAAATTTCATAGTACGACAGCAACCCGCTTCCAATCCCCGCTGGCATCAATAAAGTTATTGTAAAATTAAGTTGTTAATTACAATGTTAAGTATTTACCTCTTGGTCGGCGACGGTGATAAAGTGTGATACCACGTGATCGAAGACATTGTGAGGAAAACTCCACGTCTGAGAAAAAAATAGATGACATGTAAAGTCCGCCAACACACACGCGTAACGCGGCGGACATTTCCTTTCCTAAAACACTTAGCTTAGAAATGAGGGGAGGCAGTGGTGGGACGTATTTAAACTGTAATTATATCCGACATTTTTATAATAAGAGATATTTTCTACGTATGCAAATATATTCCAGATTTCCAGTTCACGTGCAGTATATATGCAAGGCCAGACACTAAAAGTAATAGATAGGTTTTATTCATGTGCAAAAGAAGCAGCAGTTTGTATGCCAGTCGCCTATTTGCATAAATTGCCCGCAGTTCTATTTAACGACGTGCACGAGAGGAGTTGGAGCGTCGATTCTTAAACATTTGAACAGTGCCGAGTAAGAAAAAAACTGCTGCATTGAAAGTATACCATTTCCTTGGTACCTAAAGCTTTATGCGTCAGGTGTTTATTAAGACGCCTGTTCAATAGTTACATTAGTTTGACGATTATGAAACGTTCGGGTCAGCCGATAAGGCACAATGGCTTCGATAAAAGCTGCATTCAGAAAGTAAAAACATTGCTTCTGTGTGCGCGATAGTTTAAAAGTACATTCGTTGTTCGAGTGGCCCTAATAGGTCCCGATAACGATGTTAAGGTTAAGGAACTTCTTTACGCTGCACTGTGAATGCGCGATGATGCAAGATGCATTGCCTGGGTTATTTGCGATGCGCTCGCTGCCTCGTTTACCGTTATCGACCTAGCGTTGGTACTAGTATAGCGTAATGCGAAGTCTAGAATGCCTAGGTGGCGTTTAATATTGCCTTCACATGGATTGATGTATTCCGTAGTTCGTACCTGCAATGAAATGGGCATTCCAATATGTTGACGTTACAGCAAGGCAATACATGTAAGTTGAAGGACTACAGTTAAAGTCACATGTAAATTTCTTTTTACACGTGCTATCAAATTCTTCAAACAATACGAAAACATAATTGAGGTGAATTTAGGTCTATCGCGTTAACGAAGATAAAAATATAACCTTATTTCAGTGATGGGTACTGCCTGTAACAATAAAAATAATTAAGTGTCGAGTGTCATTAATTATTATCTATAAATTTACCACAATATTTTTTTCTTTTAGCAATATTAATTTGTATTATGTATATAAATAAAATGATAGAGGTTTGCAGTTGTGCGCGCATCACGGAAAAACTACTGGATAGATTTCAATTAGGTTTTCTAAGTTTTTTTTTCTTAGACATTTGGCTCTTATCTAAAAGAAATATTTCGATATCTTCATTTAGATATTAATTAAAGTTTTAAGAAACAACTATTTTTTTTACGGGGTTTTTCACGCAGTCAATAGACTACGTCACTCTCTCTCGCGTTACTAAACCAGATAATTTATATATTTTAGCTACAAACGGAGCAACGAATAACATTGTTTACAAAGAAATTTTGGTTGTGATCTTTTTGATGTTTTGTCCTTCGCACATACGAAAACTTTGTTAATATACCAAGCAAGGGCGAAGTCGCGGTTCATCAGTGTTCATTCGGAATTTTATTACACTCGTAAAAGGAGTAAAAAATGAAGTGCTTGTCATTCTAAAGCACTATAATTATCACTGTAGTCAATTCTACGTTTTTGCTAGATCCTCGCTGGCTTTATTAACCCCTCTAACGCACAGTCTAAAGTGCTTCGTCGAACAGTAGCTGTAGTTGGCGTAATAGCTGGAAAGTGGGTCAATTTATGAAGTTATGAAGTCTTATAACACCTGTTACTATACGCTTCATTTATATGTTTCATTTAAACTTTTTTTTGTGAAATAGAAATGACCAATGAGCTTACAGTCTATCTGATGATAAGTAGCTAATGCAGACCATGGAACCCTACAACCAATCAACTCAAAGAAGGCTGCAGATGCGCTCTAGCACCATAACCTAATAGCTTGTAAAGTGTGTGTGACTAAAAGACACCAGTGTACACACTGCTGCTCAGCAGAAAAAAATCATAAATTAATTTTTTTCTGTGTAAGTTTTGAAAAAACCTCCCTTCAGATATTTACCCTTCAGGTATTTTCAAAATAAATAATTCAAACTTTGATGTTATTTCTGCAAAATATGTCTTGAAACCAAGTTCTATCTTTGCCACCACCACTAAAATTGTTGATGACAATTATTTTAAGTATTAATTTACTACTGGTTCGATGGTGAAGGGTTTTCAAACGTAAACACGTCAGAGTAATAAAAACTTCAGGATATGTGAAGTCCGTCAACGAGCATTGGCGCACTGTGGCGGATTCTTCCTTGCCCTAAAACTCATATTGATAAGAGACTGTAACTTTACTTTTAAAGTTTACTTATTTATTTTATGGCAAAATTGCAGGCTGTCATAATAATGAATTTCTGCTAAATGTGCGTTGTTTAAGTGTCGCTTTATCTTGAATGCATTTTAAGGGGTCAGTTTAAGCTGATCCCATTGGCCGCTGTGGCTAATAATGTTTCATATCTTTATGTCGCGTCCCGCAATTACGTCTTGTATATTTTCATTTTTTTTCACCTTCGACTCAAAATGACAAAGATAACTTGGCTGCCGAGTGCATGACACAGTTTATGTGAATTTGTATTGATAATTCCTTATCGTGGTTATTCCATTTACGAACTTTGCCTATCTTTTTCTTATCACACCGCTTTTGTGGTTATGTGGTTTCTATTTTCCCTTAAAACATTCATAAAGGACATTGTTTTAAGTTTGCGTTTAACGATTTCGATGGTCTATGGTTGACTTCCAGGTATTATTTTAGTCATTTTAGTGGATTTTTTTACCGTTTAGTAGCGGTGTAAGAATCCTCTACTCAATATCGTGCCGTGGGTAAGTGGCGACAAAGGGAAACAAACCAGGAGATGGACGTATTCGTCATTATAACTAGAAAATAAGACTGCCAAGCGTGGCAACTATGGTATTTTGTCTGTGATGATGATGATGATAATGATGATGAGTTGAGTTTAGTCATGTTATGTCGGAGTCATGGTAAATGTAAGTTTTTCTCACGTAGTACGTTTAGTAGGTCTTTACTAAGCTGGTTGAATTTACGATTATCGCCACGCATGGCGGATCGGCGGATGTTACGTAATTTTATGAAATAAGCGTTGTCATTTATTATACCATTTTTGCTCACATGTTTGTCCCTCTAGTTATAGAAGTAATATCATCACTGCATGCTACAATTAGATGTATACGTATATCATTTGATCTTCAATTGTTTCTGAAATATGGACATTGCTGTGTGGTGACGGCGTGAGAGAATTCAACACATTGTGTTCCGCGTGTGTCGTAAGAGATCTCATGCTAAACAGATCTCATAGCTTACTAGGGACGGCGGTAGAGCCATCCTGTTTACGAAAGATGTAAAAAACCCTAGACCGCCGAAGGATAGCAGCGTTAAATGTGCGAGACGCCTGATACTGCGATCGCCATCCAACCCTGCGAATCGTGGCGATTAACGCAAATATTCCCTATATTTATACACTAATGAAGAACAACAAATATATATATCGACTGGAGTGAATTGAAATAGTAGTAAATTTACATAATTGGCGTATGCCAGGCTACTAATAATCATAAATAATCAAGAGAATGGGCGATCTTACTACCACCAAAGATTAAGGATGCCTAGCGATTTGATACCTGATTTGATGATGTAACTACTTCTGGTCGAATAGTGATTTCAGCGAAAACTCTCGAATATGTGAAAGAAGTAGCCAGTTGCGCAGGAGGTATGATAGTGCCACAAGAGTACGCGCAAGCATGCGTGTGTGCGCTTGTGACGCCTTTTGGATAAGATCGAAGGCAGGCTACAATGTAGTATCAGATGCGATTCAGGGCCCGCGGCTTAACGGCCAGGTACTTTGATGACTTCGATCAACAGTTAATGTAGCTGTCGCATGACACATGACATGGTTATACTTCTGTCTTTTGGATTTCTTTTTGGGCTTTCAGTTACTCGACTCATACGAAACTCGCGCATTGATATGGACTCTCTTATGTTGTCACCATAAGAAGCAAAATTGACTATAATATTGGAAAAATATCCCCTAAAAATATCAAATGTCCAATAGCAAATATCCCTCCTATGAGGCAATCTACGGGGGAGGCCTACGTTAGGCTGTAACGGTATACCTTCCTAAAATAATATTAGGTTTTCTACATCATATGGTCAATAATAGCAAGTATGTACCTACAGACAAAATAGGTACGCTACACTAATTCAGACCAATTTGCGCCTAGTCTAAAGCGCCGAAGAAATGGATGTGGGCAGTGTCCATGTAGGTGGCGGCCTTGCAAACGCCGGTTAGATTTAGACAATTAGACTAATCATTTACCTGGCTAAAATCGACCCTAACGCGTTTAAAATTCAGCGCAAATTCGCATCCGCCAGGATGTCGGCGTATATTTGCCGATGGGTCCGAATTAATTACGTCTGTTGACTTGTCACGTAGCTCACCAAATAAAGTACAAAGTATAACGTCGCTGGCCAAGTATGGTCATCGCCCAGGAAGGAAAAGGTGTGATCGAACTTAAATATGAGTGTATGAGCAGATAGAAACTCTAATGGTTATTATTTATTCCTTTGCCTGGTGTATTGTAATGCAATTTCGGTGCGCACTTCCGATGTCCGGTCGGTCGCATAATGAGTGCGTTGACCTAAATCTTAGCGTGAAAAAAGACCACCGGAAATGTTAGAATATGTACCCTGGGCTATAAAGCGGTCATTTAAAATTGTTGCAAAGTTTCTCAGACACTTAAATGAAGCTTAAATTTGAATATTAATGCGTAATTATCGCATTTATTCTTTTACAATTTGACAATGAGTCTGTTAGAAACATTCCCGAGAGTCTAAGGCTCAATATATCTATATATTATAATATATATAAATAGCGAATTTTTGTAACGAAAACGAAAGGTGCACGTTACACAATTAACATAAAAAAAATTTTACTATGTACAATTTCGTTACAAAAATTCGCTTCTATTCCATTCCGCCGATTTCCGCCGCAATGTAAATTGAGCCTAAATATATCCAGTAGAATAGAACAAATTTTACGGATTTTATCGCGTTTAATTTGGACTTATTTTATATTCCCACGTGCTTTGCAGTATCCATGGTCACGGTTAAGGGGATTGAGGCAACGACTCTTATTTATCAATTTTTTAGTCCGATATATGCAAAAAGTTTACAGTACCTTGTCTTGCAGTGGTATACTAGGCTATAATTTTATTTTATTAATCACAGGATCTTAATTTGATGCTAGCAGTCAGCCATTTTCTCTATTTAAAGTAAGATGTTTTTGACGGTTCGATAGCTGGCTTTGGATTTGTGAGGCCGCGAGTTAGAATAGAATCACGCACGGTACAAGTGTTTCAGTAGCTACACGAATATGATTGACAGTAATCGGTGTAAATCCAGGTGAGCGATTTACAGTTTTAAATAAAATAAAACTATAATGGTAATCTTACTAACGATTGCATAACGATGAGGATTATTTTTCCACTTGTTATAATAGTTTTTAATAAATTAAAATTAAAAATTTTGTACAACCGACTTCAATTTAAATTGTCAAGAATAACTCGAAAACTATTGGTCAGACCTTGATCAAATTTGTATAGGACCACATGAGAAGTACCAGATTTCAAATAAATGACGAATCATCGAAATCGGTTAATCCAGAAAAAAGTTACGAGGTAACACACATTAAAAAAGAAAACAAAACACAGTCGAATTGTCGAATACCGTCTCTTTTTTGAAGTCGGTAGAAAACAAGTTGAATCCTTTATACTTGGTTCAATCAATATAAAAGCCCCGTTACAAGACTAGTTCTTAATAGTGTAGGCGAAGGTTTAAGATAAAATCGTTTGGAGAAATCGATTTCTCGCTCATGCACTATTCATGTGCATTTGATTACGCATAATTGCAGTAGAAAAGCTATGCGGAAAATGCTAAGAAACCAACCAGCACAGGTTGTTATTTTATTCAGACTGCGGCCACAATTTGCGATAATATAAGTTGTTTTGTAATTATTAGCGGAATAGATTCGCTTATTTATAATATAATGGGAATATTCAACAGTCGAGTGAAGATAGATACTGGATTCAGGGAAATATATTTGTCGTTACACCCTTCTATATCATTATTTGTTTTATTGTAGTACGACCAAGGTAGGACCACTTTGTCATAGAGTAGTATCGTGAACCAGCAGCTTAATGCTGCTGTGTTTCGTGTGGTGAGTGTAGAGAACTAGATGCCCTTTTTACTGGCAACGAGACATTCCATCTTAGTCCTCAGGGATGTAATTATTTCTAATCTAAAGTTAATCTCTACATTTTTCTAACAAATTGACTTCACTCACTCCTAAGTAGTGCCGCCCTGGTGGCAGAAAAGTCGTGCATGCGCTGCATTGTCGCTCTACACGGCTCATAACGACGGAGCACATCAAATCCGTGCGCTGCACGTTTGCGAAATTAGTGCGTTGCTGCAGTAGTTGTAATATATGAAACTATAAACATTTTGTATGTACGGTGTGACCTCTTCCATTCAGTTTTATATATTGTAAGTGGTATCGTAACGCACACATACTGCACAATGCACACGTCGTTATGCGCACGCATTAATTGTGTTTTGATTTTTATTTTGCTTGAGAGCTAGGAAATTTTAAGTTTGAAATTTTAAAACTATACAACTTTAATGCCTTTCATATAATGGAGGCTTAAAGAAGTCATTCAGTTTGTTGCATTTGATGTCAATTTATCCGTTCGATTGTTAAAATCTGCATACATTTGTTGTTATTCCACTCGTAGCACGTATGCGGAATATCAATCGTATATGGAATCGTGAGGAGTGTCCACGTTTTGAAACAATCCTTAATTATTATTGTTAAGTAAGTAGAGTTGACACAATTTGTATTGAATATACTTAAGGGTAGCAAAACTTTTCTATTTCCATGGTATTTAAACTCTACATCGTGTGGGCATCGTATGGAGTTATAATATCGCAAATTGGGATTAAATCTCACTTTTTAACTAAAACGACCTGATAGGTTTTCTGGTCCATCTTAGATTTAGTTATATTTTTACGTTTAGATATATGTTATCGTCTTGATAATCTTAATTTGGGAATATTTTGGAACGAAGTTTTTTTATCGGACGGTACGAATTTGGCGGATGGGGGCTAGGCGAGAAAAAGTGTAAGATTTTTCTGTCACGACCCCTTCTGACGTAGTGTAGTCGGCCTTGGCGGCTATAAGGAAGCGAGGCGGAATAATATCCATCCCTCTCGGACTTTTCCTTTTCTTGCCATGAAAGAAATATTATTTTATTTTAAATGACGCTTCATTTTAATAGACGCTAGTAATACATTTATTTGTGTTTGTTAATCAATAATATAATACGTTGTTTATCTATAATAATATACTACGAAAGGAACTTCGTTCCAACAGTGTTCCACTACACTCATGCATGTTTTTTACCTTTCCTCCGCTTTTAATTTGGAAAAAACCGTAAATGAAAGTGACACCTATCAACTTCATCTTATATTTTTGTACTGATGTGTTTTCTTCTGTGGTGCTGTATAGTATTTTAACAACTTTTAAATCTGTAGGTTACTCCGTTACAGCTTATCAAAAGTCCACTGCTGAACATAAACCTCATGCATAGATTGTCTCCTATTATATTTTTTTTTGGAGTTTATGGCCTGGTATCCTAAGACCTTTAGGCCAAGTCTTGAGTATTTTTATTCGGTTTATTATAATTTCTTCTTAGTTCACTGCTTCACAATATGTTGATGCGTCACATTGTGTAGCCCTTGGGAGATTTTGACGGCAACTTGAGCCAGCAGGCAGCTGACAGTTGGCGATGGTATCTAAAGGCGCCTATGCAAACAAACAGCTTATCTTGAGAATCCATCACCATCAGAGCACTTGTTTCACAGTTTCCACTAATAGTTCACATGCGCAGACACTTAATACACAAAATCGCACCACTTTTATATATCAAAGTCCACTTCAAATCATTATTTAAACAATAATATAGGAGCAACAAACCGCCCCAGGTCAAGTTCCCGCCAAAACTCCTATCTCCTATTATATATATTTGCTACAGTTGCCATGCTTAGCAGGCGAATTGGAAATCGATTTTTTTATTTTTTTTTAGTTGGTAATAGGCGGAAGCTACTTTGGTTTGTTTCAATGTGTCGCCTCTAACGACACCTACGGGACAATATGGGGTAATAAATATCCTTAAACCGTTCATTTATATTTAAATAAGTTTCAATACTTACATTTAATTTAGTAAGGAACGTTTGATTTTTTCATCCAATCTCGTTGATTGGCAGCATATCTATAATCGTCGATTAGATCATAAACCCAACCTTCTAGTAGGTAATATTATCTAATTTTAAATTATATAAATCCACTCGGGCGGGGTTCCGATGAATCAGCTGCACGTTCGATGTGTTGTTTTCTTTGTTTCTTTACAATCTAGAATGTATTGTCGGGTCAGGCACCACCTAACTTTAAATATTACTGGACAAAACTTATGTACAGCAATTATAATGGACAAATGACGATGATCCTGAAACAAACATCATACTATCACATCTACACACTATATTATCACCTAATTCTTTAGGTCGTATAAATTCCATTGCATTAGTCTTACCTCTAGTTGACAGCATTGCCTAATAGCTTCGCTTTGTAGGCAGTATCAAGCGTTGCGAGTTTGACGCTACTCCCTATTGCTGCCGGTTTTTATAATGTTAAACGATAGATTTTAAAAATTGATTAGCTAAAATCCGTTTGATAAAAAAATTAAATGATGTGTCTTGCCTACTTTGAAGAGCGCCTCCCGCTCTCCCTCAATGAAGGCATTCACGACTTCTTCTGCCATCAGTGTGGCGCTACTTAACAATGAGGTAAAATATTTGACAGATTTCATAGCGGGGACGATAATTTCTTGCGAAAATGTAAACTTTAATGTTTCTTTGCATGTTATTAGTTATATTTTGTATTAATTAGATTAGAAATGAATAAACCAAACTATAAATATAACTAAAAGTAGAAAAAATAATAAAAAAGGGTTGTAAAGTGCAAAAAATTAAAAATCAAACCACTGACGCATTGTGTTATATATTAATATAATACTCTAGATAATGATAAACTATTATTTAAAACTAATTTCTTAATTAACTGACATTGTGTCACAAAAATCTTGACCTCAGTCACAACTAGCCACATCTGGTGAGTGGGAGATAATTAGCCCTCATTGCGTGCACCATCCCCGTCACCGCTAAGACACGCGGATGTTAGCTAATTTATTTTTAACATAATTAATGCAATGGATTACCGCACTGTAACGCCTGATTCTATTAATATTAAATCATCCAACCATCAAACAATTTACCTGATCGTAAGTAACTACGGTATAGCAAGATCATCCGCAACTACGAGTAACTTACCGTTACAGCCTATTAAAATCCACTGCTGAACATAAGCCTCCCCCATAGTTTACCTCTTTGGGGGGGGGGGGATATTTGCCATAGCTGCTACGCTTGGCAAGCCGGTTGGCAACCGCAGTTTATTTTTATTTTTAGTCATTATTAGAAAGAAACTGCTGCCCATCTCCTGATTTGTTTCCCTCTGTCGCTTCTTACGACACCCACGGGATGATATGAGGTAGTGGATATTCTTACACCGCGCCACTACACGTTAACAACTAACTTAAAAAAAAATGAATAATATGTTTTTTAATCTACTACCGTTTCAAAAAGGAGGTTCCTCTGTTTGGAGATGAACCGGCTAAAGAAAAATGTTCTCAGCAGTGGACTTGTGAAGGGCTTTAATGATGATGATGTATACTTGTGTAACCTGAAATATGACAATTAAGTATATATTTAATTATTATGTATAAAATTTCCTCATTTTGTTACTAAGTAAATTTTGTCTTAATTTCAATTTGCAATGTATATTTAGTGAATCACGTTGCATACGATGAATCACTGGTTCAACTCTGTGCTATCCTTAGTCGTGGCTGGTCATGCAGTACCGTGGTATTTTTGGTAATATCTCCCAGGTTGTCGCAAATTCGTCTGCACACGTTGTGTTCCATGTTTTTAATTTTATACTCATAAACTTGGTATGGAGACTCGGTTACTTTAATTCTAATTAACTAATTATTTTTGTAATTCGTTCTTTAGTAACTTGTATATAAATTTATTTGATATTATTTATTTTATTAGACCCCTTTTACTTTAAACGAGACATACCATCTTAGTCCTCAGGGGTGATTAATTTCTGCATTTTGATTCTTTATATATAGGATTGATATAGATGTCTATGATCCACAGCATCCACTCACCGTCCGGTGGATTGCGTTCGTTTGTCACCCTTATTCTATAAAAATATGACGAAGACTATGGTGCCGCTTCTAAGGTACTTCTTTACTTAGAGAGACTTCTTAAACCATAGTTTAAAAACGAGTTTATCAATAAACCAAGTTTTGTTATAAGGCGGACAATATTTTGACCGGGACTTCGATCCCGAAGTATATTAGCTGCATTAGGTACGGATAAGTTAGATCGAATTTGGGCCTCTGTGTTAGCTTGTACACTTAAGTACTGTGATATGTCCTGTAACACTTGAAGTGTCACAATTCCGAGTATTTGCAAGTTGTCGGCACGAAAACTGGCAGGTGTATTCATCATTGTCTCCATCATACTTGCACGTATTGATATTATTGTTAGAAACTGATCTATATTTAGTTTTGACATTTATCAGAGAATTATATGTTTAATTTTAGGCTAAAATTTTATATAAACTTTTTGTATCATATTTTCAGCAGTACTAAATAAAAATAAATATATATTAATAAAAACTAAATTTAATGTCATTATGCGTATAACTATGTTTTTCAACATAAGTATTCAACAGCATGTTATTTTAATTACATTTAAAGAAATAAGAAAACGCATTTCAATAGACATGGAAATATCGAAGTGACAGCCAAGTTAATATATCGCCAGGCGTGATAAATAGCGCTAACAATGAATCAGGCGGCACGCGCCGTCGCATATGGCGCTGACAGTACCCGGGTGAGGCCGGCTCACGCATTAATGGACTATTTATGGACGGCTCAGGTTTATGGGCGTATCTGTGTGGCTTAGATTGCTTTCGTAGTAAAACTCTGTAACTGTAGTAAAATCGATACGGTTTCCGTGCTAATGCAGAACTTGTAAAAAATTAAAACTTATATACCATCACATAACTAGGCGCAAAAACTTGTTGGTGTTGCCGTTTGCGTAAGAATTAATAATAAGTGTTACAGATTTATTATTTAATGTCGAACCTATTCTTTAATACAGAATAATGTATAATTATGCTTGTTTTTTTAGACCAGACTAGCTTGGTCAGACTTTTACTTAAAAGTCAAGATAAAATCAACTGCTGTAAAAAAATTGTTATTTTTATACAAATAAGATTAACAAACCTGCAAGCATACAATCTACCTAACAGCAAGTGGATGAGATGTAGACAACTACATCCATATTTACATGCATTGGAAATGACACCCAGTTCACATAACATAAATAACACAATATATAACTCCTCACAAAGCACTATGTTGCTAATTCACGCTGGTCGTCTGGGAGAGGGCCTCACAGAATTCTACTGAATCGACATAAGGTGATGCAGCCAAAATACAGCTAAAGTGTGACTAAACTAAACAAAAATACTATGTTGCTATGTTAGACAGAGATATAAAAGCGATTTTTTTCTCTTTCCGCTAAGTGTTACTCTACACTAGGCAGGATTTTATGCAAATTTCCAAACTTTTTATCATTCAGTAGCTGCAGCAAAGCTCCGCGCGCTTGCCTTAAATATCCGTAGTTTGCAAGTTACAGGTTAGGATCTCCGCCGATTGTTATAGTATTTTTAAGTTGTGATTTATTACGTGCTTGAGCGTGAAGGAAAACATCGCCAGGAAACCGCATGTCAGAGAAATATGAAAAATATTTTGAAGATATGTGAAATTGACTAAATTGCACTGCCGCGTCGAACTCTTTCTTGCAATCTCAATTCTCTTAGAAATTGGAGTTGGCTTGAACTTACCGGTACTTTAATTCTTGGTTTAGCCAGTACTTTCAATCGGCAGTTTTACTTTAATTTTTACTTTTAACAATTATGTATTTTTTGTTAAACGAGGTTAATTATTCTGAAAATCAGTGTTATGAATTCGAAAACTATATTGTTACACACTTTTCTGTGGTTTTCCTTAAATAAATTACTGTAAATAAACATGTATAATTGCAATCATTACTTAATTCTAGTCTTTCGTCTACAAATGTCAGTTTTTTCGACCTAATTTGTAGGGACAGATTAACAAAAATGTCATATGCTAAAAAAAGTTATTACGAGAAATCGTATAGTGAGAAAGCAACATCATTAGGTTATGAAAATTTAGTTTCCTTTTAACAACTTTTTCAAATTTATATTCCTTTGTTACAGCAATACGTCGAGGTACAGAGAACCAGCCAACAAAGAAGGTGCGGGCAGAGGGTGGCGCAAACGATGGCTCTAGCGGCGGTCGGGAGCACCTCGCATACACCTGCCTACTTCGCAATGAGTTACTCGGCGCGCAGATAGAAGAGCTCCGAGGGCCGCCCGCAAACTGCGCTGAGGGCAACAGGGCTGCTCTGGGCGCTGTCCAGTTGGCTTCGGCGGCGATGGCCGCCTTGGCATACTCTCCCCGTGTGTTCAAGTTCAGGGCGCCAGTGTACAGTGCAGAGGTGAGTCCTATTTAGTTTTCTTTATACTACTATGCGATAATGCATCATCTGCGCGTTTCACCATAGCATAGTAAAGCCCTCTATTGGAGTGGTTTGCACTCATGACAATTATTCCAATATTTTGGAAGTTATTAGTGAATGTTTTTGAAGTTCTTGATGCATCTGTAGCTTTTTTATATGAAGTTTGCTGCAGGTATCCATGGACTGCAGTTGCCACTTACCATCAGGTGGACTGTAAGTTCGTTTCTCACGTCGTGTTGTATGAGAATAAACCAAAATTACAGTTTAAGACTTTATTAAATTAAAACTATTATATTTCAATATTAAAACATATTTAAGAACGTGAGCCTGCTTCTTAGTATTGAATATAAGTTACATTGCGGGATTTTTAATCCACGAATGAAACTTTTAATACAATTGTAAAGAGACGAAAAGCAATTGATTCATACCGTTAGTTTACTAAGTAAAAATAGCGCAATGAGATCAATTTGTGTAAGCTTTGTGGTATTGACGAACTATAATTATTTTTAATTCATAGCCCTGATTTCGTTTAGTAGAATATACTTAGTAGGGTGTGTGATGCAAAAGTTCAAACGAATTGTTTACATTTGCCACAGCAAGATATTGGTAAAGGAGGAAATAGGGAATTAGTTACTTTAAGAATGGACAGCAGTATTTTCTTAAGGTAGCAACTAAATAGCATTTCTTCCGAGAATCGAATCGATGACACTTTTATGATTATTTTAGAGTAGCACAAATCAACCACTCCTTTAAAATTCTGACGAATATTAAATTGATGCTTCTGTCTTTCAGGCGTACGTCAGGAAATTTGATATATTTTTATTATTAAAGAGACTATTATATATTAGTTACATTGTTGCATTATGTCTTTCTTTATAGCGGTCAGTACTTTAAGCCTACTTAATCTTATCTTGAGGACACCCTCAGATAGAAAGACAGACATTGACAAATATATTGCACTCCTGTGCTCGAATGCACGTGGTATATCAAACGGTTTAAGGACCGCTGAGCGTCAGCTTGTCCGATGGTTGAACGGAGAGAGGGGAATTAAGTCATCTAATTCTTGCGCACATCCTCTAGAAATGCATCGTATAGGAACTTGGCCATTTTACGCCTTCCCTCGAAGCTGGCAAGATTAACTTATACCAAATTAACGCCACCATTTATAAACATCCTGCATGTGACATGAAACAAACCAAAGAAGCCTTCTTTTTCAACCCATACTTTATTTACTTAAGCTTATTTAATAAATATTAATAATTATAAACTTGTTTTTAAACACTACGGAGGCGAACTGGATGGGATACCAAGACAAGCTATTTTATTGTCTTCTATTTTAGTTTGGACAAGACAGCGATTCAAATTAGTTGTCGAATGACAAAATTGATGGCCCACAAAATTTATGTATTTCGACCATCATTAAATTTATTGCATACGTGTTGCAGTAAAACTGGGCTATAATCGTCACTTTAATTCTGTCATTTAATGAATATTTTAAAATCGCATATTTAATTAGAAGCCGCCGTTTGCGATAAAACAGGTATGATATAAATATAAAATAAAAGAGCATGGTATTGTCTAATATAAACTAACGTGTTATCGAACGCTATAGATAAATCCAAAATCATAAGCTTCCTATGAAATTCCCGTTGTAACAATGAAGCACACAGAGACGGATAGAATTGCATGTCTAATTAGCATCTTTTATCGAGAATTGTATATGCGATACATGTGCATATTTGGGTGTGTCTAATTGCACCGTAATTTTCGCCCAAAGCCAATAAAACGAATAAAAAGTAATTAGTAATTTGCACGTTTTTCGAATCCGCAACGCGATCCGTTTTTTGTTCAGCCTTTGATTTATACCTTCATACGGATCATGAAGGTGCGCCGATAAATTTCCTTTCGGGATTTGAATGCCGAATGTTTTGGACCGGCTTTTGATGCCCCCACTTTATTTATGGACGCATCACGGTGATGTAAAAGCCGTTCTTACAATTTGATGAGTTATTTAAGAGAACTGTGTACACCTTCATTTATGTTCATCCGTTTGCTGTTTTGATTTGCAAAGCTATGAAGTCAAATGCGTATCGAACGGCCATTTTAATATTGTTTTGATACATTCACTCCAGTTTCTGCTATTTTACGATTATTTTCGGATTCCTATTAAGTATATTCTCATAAAATTTCCGAATTCAAACAGTATAACCCGATAATATTATAATACAAATTGGGTCTGAGCTTTGAACCCACGATTGTGTATGTATGTTTATTTAAATTGTTCATGTTCATGATTTTTGTGATCTTGTCGTATAAAATACCACATGTAATGTGAGCTCATGCTCACTTCGACGTTATCTTCAATGGCAAGTATCGATTTAAAAAAAATAAAAGCGCACAATGAGCGAACCTTATTCGAATTTGTTGTAGCTTGTAGGGTCAAACGACTATGCGAATATTTACGTTGTAATGTTTCGCCCAATCGAATCGAGATTCGAGATCCTCGAAGCTCTCAGCCATAATATCTTTATTGCCTCATATTCATTTGGGTACACTTTTGCCGAACTTTTTCTATCGGGCAGTTCAACGACAGACGATTTTATTCGTTTTTAGGGAATAATTTTAATCAAGTTAGGGTCGGGTTTTAAAAGTGAAAAATTATGCGTCGCCGCTGATTTAAAATATTATCGGATTTCGCCCTCAACTCTTGGTTTCGTTTCGTCTGAGATCGTAAAGTGCTGATTTTACTCTCACTTGGGCCTTGAAAAGGGATCGCGATGGGAAGATACGGCGAAGTCGGTATTAGTAAATGTGTATCGCAAATATTGAAGGTGACACGCATGTGAAGCGAGCGGTCGGTGATGTTGCAGTGTTGCTTGCAAGTCAGATAAATGTGGGCATATGGTTTTTGCTGTTTAAAATTATACGTCGGTTTTTATTAGCCAGTATTTTTGATTTAGGGAGGTTAAACTGTGCAGTGATAATATTATAATTTTTGGGTGGTAAATATGTGATGTTAATGTGTAAGCGATATTCTTAATACGGGTTATAGTGTTAAACAACCTTTTAGACTACAATCTAACGCGAAACTTGAGGGTTTTCAGGTGCTTTGGCAACTGGTGTAATAATAATATTCTCTTCACAAATCTATCTACCTGCAAAAACCGTACTGCTGCGGCTGTGATTTTTTATCTAGAATAATTTACTTGTTGTACATATTAACAGTTAGGCGTAACAGTTACCAGCAGTGCGATTGTGTAACCGATGGGAATCGTTGCCGGTGGGAATGACTCTGCAACTTCGTTATTTTGTTCTCTTTATAAGTAATTGTTCAATGAGGGCATCCACGACGTTTTCTGCCACCACCAGGGCGGAATTTACAATGAGGAAAAATATATGACAGATTTTGTAGCGGGGACGACAATTTCTTAGGAAAATGTAAACTTTAATGTTTTTTTCCGTATTATTATGTAGTTATATTTTATATTAATTATATTAGAAATGAATAAACCAAACTATAATTGTTGCTAAAGGTAGAAAAAAAAGTTATAAAGTGCAAAAAATTTAAAAACCACTGATGCATTGTGTTGTATATTAATATAATACTCTAGATAATGATAAACTATTATTTAAAATTAATTTCTCAATTAACTGATATTGTGTCACAAAAAACTTTACCTCAGTAAAGCGACATCTGGTGAGTGGAAGATAAATAGCCCTCATTATTACTGCATTTGAAATATTGAATAAAAAGTGCATGTGAATATTAGTGACACAGCAGACAGTTTTTTCGGAATATGAACAAATTACGAAACGATTATTTTGTTATGATACTTTCATAATAAAGAAGCGGCGTTTGTCCTTTGTTTTAGCACAGGTATAGTGTCAATGTCACGCTAAAAACGCCGAGTTAGCGCGGCGGCGATTGTAATTTAAAGACGGTTTGTATCGAATATCGAACCTTTGTTGGCCGACGTGTGTCGGTGTACTCGGTAGCGAAATGCGAGATTAATAAGCATTTAATTTATTCTTTTGTAATGTCTTCAGCAAAAACTTTGCGGTTGGCTTGTTTAATTATTGCCAACCATTTTCATTTTACTACGTCACCGGACACGTGGTCTAGTAATGTTCTATTTTCGCACGCTTCACTTAGACTACCTTCTTATTAAGTGGCGAAGCTTGCGAAGACGCTTATTAAGTGGCGAAGCTTGCGAAGACGCTTATTAAGTGGCGAAGCTTGCGAAGTCACTTATTGATTTCACGATGTCTGTCCGTCTGTCCGTCTGTCCGTCTGTCCGTCTGTCCGTCTGTCCCAGGATTATCTCGAGAACGGTTTCGAATTTTTAAATTCTGTTTTCAACAATCGATTACTGATCACCCAGGCATCTGAACCTCCTATTTTGAAACTGATTGCTCAACGGCAACCGTTAGAAACCGCTACAAAGCTGATTGCTTCGCCACTTTGCTATGCTGTTAGCTTGATAGGTTTATTATCTTTTTTTTTTAAAGATGTTACCTCCACGCTAGGATTTTCTCCTGTATCATTTACAGTTTACATACATAAATTTCACGAGGACAAACATCCAGACCAGGAACAATTATTTGTAAGCCATAAATATAACACTTGTTCCGAGTGGGACTCGAACCCGCGGCCCTTAGTCCAGCAACTCATTGCTAAGACATTGCGCCACGGAGCTGTTTAAAAAAAAACAAAAGATAACTTAGACTACCTCGTTGTTCTAGTCGTAGTTAATGCGATTGCTGAACAGAGTTCGAATCCCGGGTCAGGCTAACATAAAAAAGGTGTTTTTGTCAAGAAATTCTCAATAGCAGGCCCGTACTCGTACAACGGTGTTGCAGTGCCCCCGTGTCTCTGAAAGCACATAAAGCCGCGGGTCCTTCGCCTGTTCGGATTGCCGTCCTATCGGACTATGAGAGTGAGGGAATAGATAGTGCACTTGTGTTTGTTTGCGCACACTTCGTGCACTAGTATGTTGCGCAGATGGCTAGTCTCCATTAAGAGCGGACACCGTGACCGCAATTTGGTCTGGGAGACATTATTTTGGATATAATTAGATTCTTGAACTTTGTAACTTCGCTCGCACTCGATTTATAATTTTACAATATGCGAGCAATACGTATCATGTACGCCGCCAACACCATTGAAATAATTGCAATTTTAAGTGTTTGTTTACCGTGTGCCATATAGCTCGAAGAACCGACAACCGATGGGGAAAAGAGGTTCCCGAGTGGCAGCCTCGTACCGGTAGGCGAAGTGTAGGGTGACACCCCACTATAATATATGGATTGACGACCTGGTAAAAGATGCAGGAAGTCGAAGGATGCAGGTGGCTCAGGACCGTGCTTTGTGGTATTCCTTGAGGGTGGCCTAACAGCTTAGGCCTGGCAGTGGACTTGTGTAAGGCTGTAATGATGATGATGAAACGGTGATGGAAAACATCGTGGGAAAAACCTAGAGATTTGAGTGAGAGATCTAATTTATAACTCTCTCAGATCTCCAGAGAGTTTTATGCCTAGTAGTGACGTACTCGTATGAAGATTTAAGGTTTCTTTCCCTATAAATAGGTTCTTGGCTGGTTTAGTACTTTAAATTCATTCATGCGTTAAAAAGCTAATTAGAATTATTATTGACGACATAAGTAATAAAATATCCAGGAAAATGTTAAAAATAAAAGATTATTGATTTTAACAGTTTACTCACAATAGATTATAATTTATTTGTATCCGTTATACCTTTTGTTACTTCGGTTTGTCGTCATGTGTGTTATATTGTTAGAATGATTTCATACTGACTGTGAACTCCACATTTTATGGCATATAAATTTCTATTATGGCTACGGAAAATATTTCTCGAGGGAATTATTATAGAAAGCATTATTGCTAAAGTCACTTGCATCTCCTCAGTGGAAAGGTTATCAGATTTAAATCAGATTTCCTGAAATAAATTGTAATTATTCAGCATTTTTTTTACATTTTAATAAAATATAACTAAATAAAAAATATATACACTCTTACCGCTCATTTCGAAGATTCTTCCTCTTTTATAAATTCTCGAATGATTCAAATTTTTCCTGATTTCCTGGCAGAGGGTCTTAATGTCAGCAATTGATGTCAGGAAAATTCCTGTCGCCTGGTAATTTCATTCAAGGGCTGTAATTAATATACATTTTGATTCTTATTCGAGATACTTATAGGTAGCATGATATACAGAATGCACTTTTATTTTTATACAAATATATAATATGTTATATTTACCGTAGCGAAGAAAAATTGTTTTTGAATACACAGGTATTTAAAAATCAAATTTTTCTTAAAATCTAATGTCGGATCCTTTCTTCGTTTTCCTCCTTGGCAGTCGGAATGGCGACCAATACACTACCAGAAGTCTTTCACCTTTAATTCAGTCGCACAGTCCAAACCACAGTATCCACTTACCATCAGCTAGACTGTGTGCCTGTTTGTCATTCTTATTCTATAAAAAAAAAAATATTGTAATGAAGAAAAATATCCTCAAAACATTATTTTTACCAATAACTTTCCTCGTTATGAACACATCTTTAAGTTAACGAAGCGAATAAGCGCTAATAACACAAAACCGACAAAACAATTTCTGTGCAAAAATACTTTTGTATGTCAATTATCGCGGACGGGGCGTTTAGCGCCGCAGTGACAATGAGGATACGCTAATAGAGCGGCCACGACTTTTTATGCACAGTTTTGTACGAAATGTAAATTTATATAGTTTTTTTTTAATTTTGAATATTTATAAGACTTGTGCATCTTTTTTTCGTACGTCTATTACACGTTAGCGATACAATGGCATTGTTTTTTTTTAAACAACGCAACGTAATTTCTGCCCAGTCATTTGTCTGTCTGTCTGACATCACTCAACCGGTGACAACGACCTAAAATAATAAATTATTGATATTTTACGGTCAAACGTTTGGAATATTAAAAGATTTTGCAGCGCATTTTAAGTTTCGTTTTACGATTCATGTCCAAATATTGGATGTTGGCGTTGGTAAGATATGTCCGGATCGTGGTTGCCTTGCATAATAAGTTTTGAACTGATTAAATCCATTTGATGTTTGCGATCCGTCCCCTTTGCTCGTTTTTGTTTTTCTACGTTCTGTTTTAATTAAATTACAGTCCTTTGCGGTTTTAAAATACCACATACACTTATTTATATAAGGAAACAATTTGAAAGGTTTATTATTACACTAGCTGTACCCCGCGACTTCGCGTGCAATTTATTACGATTGAATTTCATGGGGTTAAGTTTTTGTGCGGAATAGCCTAATTATAATTCTAAAATAAAAGTAGCCTAAGTTAATCCTTATAACATCGGGCTATCTGTCAGTGAAAGTCCCGTAAAAATCGGTCCAGCCATTTCGAGATTAGCCGAAACAAACAGACAAACAATTTTTTTTTGTTATAAGTTTCGTATCTACTCTCATATGCATTTAGTAAAAAGCTGTTTTCTGACATTAAAAAGAGACACTTCATTGAAGTGACTTCAATTTTATTTATATGTATAGATAGAACAATTGACTAACGCGTGCTATAGAATCGATCTATAACCACAACCTGTTCTGTGAATTTCTTTAAGAGTCGACTAAGGAATGTGTCGGGAAGATAATCCTGGTCAATCGTGCTTATCAACAGATGGTGGAATGATCATCAGATTGACTGTGTGCTGAGAGTGGTAATTACGTCAAATTATCAGAGAGGAGGCGTATGCCTATTGTATTAACGTATGTAATGATATTAAAGAAATTTAAATTGAGCCAAATAATGATTTATTCAAAATTAAAAATTATTATTTTCTTTAAAACATCAAATATGGACGATTCCTACAATTCACTTGAAACAACAACCTCTTTTAATTGAAAAATTTATTCCTGATAAATTATAGACTGTGTAGAGTATACCACTACCCTATATCGCCGTAAGAGGCGACAGAGGGAAACTAAAACAGAAGATGGGCAGCAGCATCCTCCTGATAACAACTCAGAATAATTTAAAAAAAAAAACTGCTGTTGCCAACCCGCCTGCCAATCGTGGCAACTATGGAAAAATTCTCTCCATGAGGCAATCTATGGGACAGGCCTACGTTAAGCAGTGGACTTTTATAGACTGTAATGGATGGATGGATGGTATGGAAATTATAAACATTATTTGTTACAATGGCGCGCTGTTGCCTTCGCATGTAGTGTACTTAATATCGCTAAATAATCGATCTAATGAACGGAAATGATTCTCGCGTTTTTAATGTAAGTGCGATGAGATGAACTGTAATTTCTATCATTAACACTTACAAGTATGTTCTAGTACGTCTCCGCTTAGCTGCAATAATACTGAAGAATGCCCAGTCACACAGGAGGTAGTAAATATTTATGGATGGTGCAAATTATGACAATTATAGTACTAATTATTTTTATTGTGGCAATTTTTGTAATATTGTCTCTCGATCGGTCTGGTCGGGATATAATAAATAATAAATACATAAAATAGATTAAATAAATAACTATAATATAATATATTTGCGTTTAATCATTATTATTAAGGTAGGAGTCATCATCTGATGATAATTGGATGCTGTGACCCATAGACACCTACATCTATCCTCGTTTTTTATATTCAATAAAATAATGCGAACGTGGTACTTCTCCGGCCGTGCGACTTAGGAAGCTCGGTCATTAGTATTACTGCTATAGTTAATACTTAATGATGCCTTCTCTCCTTACACCATGACTGCATCGGATTCTTCTAATGCCTAGGACTTACATTGGAAAAGATAAGGTTAAACAATAGTGCTTGCAACACTTTTTTTTACTAAAATAATACCCTATACAGGAAGTCAGTGTCAAAATGAAGAGAAGACTTTCTTTAAGTTACGGTTGTTAAAACGTCTATATAATAAATATTTAATTTTAATAAACAGTAAAAGCAACTAACAAGAATTTAAAAAAAAAACATTCTAAGTCGGTTCTAAGATGAAGTGTAAAAAATTGCAAGTCCTGTAGTTTACCCTTTTGAGTGGAATATTGGCAATCGCACAGTCGTCTAAATAGTTACATTAAACACGTCAACCTCTATTTTGTTATCTTTAGGGGCATAATTATTTCTCGAAATTGATATGGAATCACCGCTTAACACCTAAACTATTATTTATTTTATAAAAACAGATTAATTAAATTCACAATTGACCAAGATTTCACATAATATACATCTTAAAAAACTTATAGTCGAATTGTAAACCTACTCTTTTTCTTTGAAGTCTGCTAAAAAAAGGCCAGAAAGACGTAATTATTGCAAGAACGATGGATTATTAAATATTTGAGACTAACGAACTTACCAACCATCGATAATTAAAAAATCTAAAATTATTCTAGACATAAAAACGTCAATATTGATTAATTAAAAAAAACCTGAAGCTACATTCACATTCGAGCGTTTTTTTATCGATTTACAGTCCGAATGCATTAGCCGCACGTCACTCGTGTGTTGATGGCCACTCACGCGTCGGCTGCCGGTTGCTGTCAACATGTTGAATCTAATAGAAAAACTTGCGGTGAAAAAATGCGCAAGCGTGGCAACACCGTGTCGGAGGTGATAGGTCGTCTAATGCTCTGGCAACGTGTTCATTAAAATATGCAATAATTTTCGTCAGTCACGTCCTTGTCTATGAGCGACTGAAAAAACATAATGAATTAATTATTCCGTTTATGGTATTTGTTTGAAGAAATGACCGTCGAACTGGGTGTTGTACAGTTTTATTTTTTGCTGAAACAGAATTTAAGAAGCCTGTTTTCGTTACCTGTTTATGATATGAAATAGAGGCGTTATGTTGCGTTTATTTTTCATAGTATTCTTAGCGTTTCTATCTATTAATGCATCTAATAGTATCTTCTTCACTTAGTATTCTCGTGGTCTTTTTAGTCTACTTCAAAAAAGGAGAAGGTCTAGTCGTCTGTTCTTTTTTTCTATTTGAAGTAATAAAAAGTTATAGTTCGTTCTCTTTGGGTTTAATGTTCACATTATTTATGTAATTTTATATTTTACGGCATGTTTTTTACCTCGTCTCTTCTTTATTCCTGAGGTTAATATACCGATTTTAAAGACTCTTAAAGTAATTTAGCTGATGAACTGTTATTCTTACTGTGAACATTATATAATGTCTAAGAGTAATTAGATTTGACAAAGAGGAAGACACGAGTTTGGCTCGTAATTATAGTGTTTGCATTATCTAACGAACGTTGCCTTTATTTTACTATAAAAAGCTACGTTTAAAACTTGAATTCTTAGTTACGTCATTCACTAAGACTCATCAAAATCATCACCATCATTACAGCCTACTGTTGAACATACCCCAAGGAATGCGGTATGCCACAATACACGGGCTTGAGCCACCTGAATCCATCATCTTCTTGCATCTCTTATCAGGTCGTCACATTTCGCTTCCCCGTACAAGTATAATATGTATAATTTTAAGTGTAGTGTAATTTATAAAAAAATACCACCATTCTATGTTACCAGCACACTTTAGTATCTAAAGCACGGGTATTAAAAAGATGGTAGTTAAATATTTACACGTGTATCCGCTGTACGGCAGCATCGCTCTCTTAAGTTAGCTAAATCGGGAAAGCTATTTTCAGTGCAAGAGCTTCGGCTCATAACTATCCATTCTTTATTTATGGCATACCAATGAAATGATCTTATATTCTTCAACATAAAGCATGTTGGTAGATATTGACTGGGATTTATGATGCATTACATTATTCATTTACACGTGCCTATGTTAAAGATTTTATAATTAATTACCTAAGATTTATTAGTTAACAAGCGGAGATCCGCGTAAAAAAATGGTGTTTTTCCTAGTTCGGCCACCTCCCGCCGTCCCTCAATGGCGTACACTATCACCGTCACCACTAATGCTAGCTATATATATATTAAATGAACTAACTGTATGCATAGTTATTATACCTATCTTTTTTTATTACTGACAGTCCATAATCCGATACAATCTTTTATTTGACAAGGACAATTTGCTACCTGGGGTAAGTGGCGCACACTTAGCGGATGAGTTGACTACCCTATGGAAATTGCTATTAACCATTGCTTTATTTAACTTAACTTCCCATAAGCCCCAATCTTTTTTTATAGAATAAGGGTGACAAACGAGCACACAGTCCACCTGATGGTAAGTGGCTGCTGTGGCCCATAGACATTTATATCTATCCTCGATTACGAATCAAAATGCAGATGCGTTGTCATTCGCGAGGACTAAGATGGAATGTCTCGTTTCCAGTAAAAAAGGGTCTCCTGTTCTCTACACTCACCATACGAAACACAGCAGCGTTATGCTGCTATTTTACGCTGGTCTTGGCTTGGCTGTGAGAGCGTGGTCCTTCCCTGTCGAGACGACCCATTCGTGCTACGAGTATACTACTAATATAACTCTAGGCTAGGCTTTAGTGGTAGAGCCACGCGGCAGCTTTTGCTGTCGCACGGATGGGCCGGCTCGAATCGGGGTGGTACCACGACCTCACAGAATACCAGCGTGAAGTAGAGGTTTACCTCTGCGTTTCGCTTAGTGAGTGCAGCTGGCCGGAGGCCCTTTTTACTGGAAATGAGGCATTCCATCTTAGTCCTCACGGGTGACAACGCATCTGCATTTTGATTCGCAAACGAGGATAGATGTAGATGTCTATGGGCCGCAGCAACCACTTACCATATCAGGTGGACTGTGTGCTCGTTTGTCACCCTTATCCTATAAAGAAAAAGGCTCTACCACGTAAAAATAATAATTTTTCTATCAGTTTAGTATCAAATGCAATTTGATTGTTCCATGTGTATGGCGTTTTATGATTTATAGCATTGGGAAAGCTAAGTAAATCAAAGAAGATACACAAAAAACTCTAAAACTATTCATGAAATTCTATATCTGTCGTAGAGGTGCCACCCACAGTATTACACGTGCAGTAAGCACTGAATACCAATTTCGGCTCATTTTAGTATGCATTGGCATTTCTGACTCAATTCTCTATACGTATCATATAAACACTATAGCTGTCAGCGCATACTTTGAATCCGAAAACAATGTCCCTCGTATATAATGTATTTATACTTTCAAACATTTTCGTTTTTTAAATCGATAATGCATAATACTTGGGATCGAATTATGTGCCGGTGCCGAAACAAAGTGTCATTGGAATAAATAAATTCAGTTGATCTCTACGTGTTTATCCTTAATATTCAATTAATAGTTACGCAAAGGCATTCTGTGAAGGAACGCATCAAAACGACAATAAATTTCACGGTTTCTTACTAAACATGTGCAGACAGAGCTGGTAATTATGATCGCACGCCATTTTCATCTCGTTTTTTTTCGTCTACTATCTATAAAGTTGTTGAAGAGTAGTAATGGATTAAACATATAAATGAACTCTAAATAAGCAATCGGGTGAGTTTTTGTTTTTTAGACAGACTTATAGCTTTTGCGACACCTTCTGTTACGAGCGTTGATAAAAAGAGCAGGTTATCAACACGTGCCAGTCTTTTTTTACTATTCCCCTTTTATATCATACGAGGTAAATCAACTCGCAATTACAGTCTACATTGATTAATAAAAAGGCTATCAAACTGATTAGATCGACGATTAATTAATAAATGCAAAAAAGGAGTTTTAATTCTGCAGCATTTTTACAGCTTAATGCTCACATTTGTATTTTAATAATTAATCAGCGGACTGCGCCTGCTTTGATATCGCCTGCAATTATATTAAAGCGCTTTAACCAGGCATTGGCACTGCGCAGGCGCGACGAATCGGTACGTCGCGAGATCATCTAATGCTTTTTGTCAGGAGTCCTTGAACGGATAAAAGTCTAGACGTTTTGCAATTTACGAATTTTTCGCTTGCGCATTTCAATGATGCGTGCGATCACAGAGTTCATTGGTCTGTTTGTATCGCATCGGCGATGCTGCTTCGTTTTTATGATTTTCTCTAGAGAGCCAGGACTGCGTCTCTGATTAAAATTTTCAACGCACGAATTGTACACCGTGATATTTTTGCAGCGATGCTAAAAGCCATTGTACCCCAATAGGCTCCTAATGCAAATCGTAAAATCCTATCATGGAAAATTGAAACGTTTTTTGATGTTATTGGGTCACGGTTGGAAGTGATCAATCGATGTTTCCTACGAGAAAGAAATGTAGTGTAGGGAAATTGATTCAGTTAATTGTTTTCCACTCCAATCGGCGTGTCAGTGCAAATCAAGGTAAGTTACGTCAGCGACTCGATAAGTATTAGATGAACAAAAACTTGAAGTAATATCACTTAGCTACCGACGAATAAAGGCAGTAATTACATATTTCAAATGTTAGCGTACAGAACTCTTTACCATTTGTAGAGTAATGTTTAAAAATGATCAAGGAAAAAAACTTTTCCAAATGATACACCGCCCCGATAATTCGTATTTGCTCATCAAAAAGTTATTATCAAAGTTTTTTGAGACGCGAACAACAGCCAAAACAGATTCAAAGTTTAGTTTAGACTCAACGGTCATTGGCAGGTTGATCGAAGTTGGCAGGGGATGATTCGTAACTTTAACATCGACTGTTTCTATGAATGTATTTTTTCCTTTCGGCTCCGACTTCACGAAATCGATTTCGTAATAGTTGTTTTTGAACACACTGGCTAGCTGCCGTTGTTTTTTTATAATCTAGATCACGTCTGAGATTGTCCTCTGAATGGTGCACAGTCACGTTTGGTACTCATTGTGCGGATGCTATCATACTCTCCAGTGACATCTCGTTCGACATTTTGCGTTAATTACTCGTTATATACAACTAATGTTTTTTTTTCAATAGTTATCCTTTTATATTTGAAGATATATTATTTACTAATTTACCTTTTCGTTTTTTTTTTGTCAACAATGATTGACAATAACAATTCTCTAATCAGCATACAGATATCATGAATGGTATCTGATATATGGTGTGTAGTTTCCAAATATCAGAGCCGTTGATTGACATAACTACACGCGGCGACGGGTCATAACAATGGAATCCTTTACGGTCAGTTCGTTAGGTATTCCGTGACAGGTACAGCCTGCACCTAGGTTACATGTTAGATATTGGGACTGTTCGTTTGCTGCTATTGTTGCATATCGCTTAAATCGTTTCATGTTAACAAATCATCACCGTAATAACTTTGAGTGTATAACTAATTATGTAGCTATAGATGTATATGTGTAGATGTATTATTGGAAGAGGGAATATGCAAACTTTTTATTTAAATGTCAGCATTACCTGGCTAAGCAGGAGGCACTTATGATCTTCAAATAGTTTAAAGACGTGTTGATTTACACATAGACAGACAAGAGTGTTTCTAGTGCAAAGGTTTTAGTCTCACCAACCCGCCTTCCACCATAATTATTTCGGGAAACCTTTTTAAGAAATGTATGTCTTACTAATTAGGGAAAGGAGTTAAAATTCCATTCTATACTCAACCTACAGCTGGGTACATGTCTCTGATTTTTAAGAGGGTTATGAAGCAAATAGTCCGCCAAGCTTCTTCTGTGCGTGTTGGCGAACCTCACAAGTCCCTTGAATTATTTTATACTTCAGACGTGTACGTTTCTTCATGATATTTTCCTTCAACGCCGAGTGCGTGGTAAATCAGCACTTAAAATTGCAATCAACAATTGCATTAGTGGCGGCGGAGGTTGATACATACTGTGGATTTTACGGCGCTTGCTTGCTAATAATTACGCTATCCTCGCAAATAGATATCAAACATTTATAACTGAAGTGAGCATCTTACGCTTGTGTAACGCTATATTACGTGTTTTATCAAATCATTTTTCTTATTCTTTTAAATAGTTTGTTGATTCTTATCACTGTCCAATAAAAACTTTACATAACGTAAGAAAACATAACTTAAACAATCACGCCTGTCAGGCAGACGGACTTCCATTTGGCACGATCCTGACACACCTTTCTCGCCTCCTTTACATCCATATGTGTTTACATCTGTATGAGTAGGTATACATGCTTGTCGGTTAAGGGTATACCCTTAATCAGACCCATCTTCAATATATCGCCTATTTGTTCGATAAACTTTCGTCTAGGGCGTCCTTCCCAAATCTGCCGTGCACATATAAAAACTTTAAAACTTTACATTTAAAAGTAATTTTTTAATTTTATTCAAATTTCAATGAAGGCGTGAATTCAAACGTTTGCAATTATCTTCCAGTATTTGACACAACAAGTCGAATGAATGAGCTTGCATACTATATTTGCATTTTTATGAGCGTCTTTTCATATTAAACTTCTTATAGCTTTTCCATAAGCGCTAAGTTATTTGTGAATATTTATTTGGTTTTAAAATATTGAAGGGTAAACAACCTGTTGTTTGACTAATTTACCAATAGCGGGGCTCCTGTGGCATCATCAGCTATGGAACCGGTCATCGGAAGTGCTCATCCGTGTCCAGTCAGTGTATTGTTTACAGAAACAACATCTACTGGTACGCGAGGGAATTCTGTGAGAGGCATCTACGTGGCCTTAATTTTTTTCTATCTATTTGCACAGCCTCGTTGTTTGCAAAGGCTTTTTGCGGACGAGGCTCGATAGGGTTACCTGTTGACACTGTTGTGTCAATAGTTGCCGAAAACTTTAATTTGTACGTGCCTAATGCTACTAGCTTCGTTCGCCTTGTCGCTCGAATAATTTAA
This sequence comes from Parnassius glacialis, assembly GCA_033319125.1. Taxonomy (NCBI): domain Eukaryota; kingdom Metazoa; phylum Arthropoda; class Insecta; order Lepidoptera; family Papilionidae; genus Parnassius; species Parnassius glacialis. The sequence goes on along the minus strand of JAVANC010000001.1, from coordinate 8,917,034 downwards.
TTAACGGTTTAGTTATTCTGATAGTAAAATAAAATGTTGACGATGATAAAAGTTACAACCTATATACGTCCCATTGCTGGGCACACGTCTCCTCTCACTTCTGAGAGAGTTTTAGGGCCACATCTTCACATGTCTGCGAAATATTTTTTTTATTTCTCAGACATGCAGGTTAATTCACGATGTTTTCCTTCAGCGCCAAGCACGTGGTAAATCAGCACTTAAAATTGCTATTAACAATTTCATTGGAGCCGGCGGGGATCGAAACCGAATTGGTGGAAACGTGTACTGTGAAACTTACAGCGAGCGCTAAGCCCCTGGGCTGCCACGGCTCAATGACGATGACAAAGACGTTGTTAAAAACGGACATTGCGACGTAATTGACTGAACTAAACTTTTTTGTAATGGTTTTATTACAGTAAGAAAGTTGTAAAGCTTCGCGGAAGTTGCTGATAAGACGAGGGCGCCAACCTCTTGTATAGAGTATAAAATTTTCCGTATGTTAATAGGGACACACTCAAGTTCAAAAGCTTTATCTTTGAATGTAATTTGAAAGCTATTCTTCAATGATAATAATTATGCAAGTCGTAGATGACGATGACTTATGTCTAGTCTCATTTGTTTAGTTTATGTTTAGCCATTTGAATTCATTATCATTTATGTATGGGGACGTAAAAGTTTTGTTCAATTTCAAGTTCCGTGTTTGACATTTCGTATTCTCGCCGTACCGTGCGCCTGAAAGGAGTCTTGAGACGATCTGCAGTGGTTTATTTTTTTATTGCAACTTCTTCAACGTGACCTGCTTACGGAACCATCCAGGTCACAAAATCTGCCATTCATTTATAGCGCCAATCAATTTGTTATCTCTGATCTAGTCACTAGTTGGTAGATTTCTATCTTTTTATGCGTCTGCTGTCTGGGGTTGTTGAACTTGGATTCTGATTGCTCATTCATCTTACATCATTGTGGTTGGGGTCGAATTAATTTTTTTCCTTTACTTTTTCTTAAAATGCTGTCATGTCCAACATTAATATTCTCGTAATGCATTTATATCTCGTATTTACATTTAACATATTTGTACCTCCCGAGTCATATCTGACTCCTATTGTGATAACTAACTTCTTTTCTAACTCCACTGACGACGACTTCTTGATTAGTCCTTCTTGTATGAAATTTAATATACGAGTAAGATGTTTACTTGCCTTTAATAACCTTCAATATATTCGTTTTCTTTTAATATCTTTGTATATTTTACTTAACCGAGTTTAAGCTAAAAAATAAAGTTACATATATGAGATTATAAACATAAACACATAAGACGGTAGGTACATAGCAGGGCCACGCTGCAGCTATACGCGTATTATGGTAGCAGCACGAATGGGTCGGCTTAACCGGGGGAGGACCACGCTCTCATAGAATACTAGTGTGAAAAAGCCGGATAATGTTAGTGTGTTTCGTATGGTGAGTGTAAGGAACGGGCTTTCTACTGGTTTTACGAAACTTTTTACATCTTAGTCCTCAGGGGTAACAACGCATCTGCATTTTGATTTTTAATCGAGGATGAAATAAATGTAGGTGTCTATGGGCGACAGAACCAACTTACCATCAGGTACAGGACTGTATGCTCGTTTCTTACTCTTATTATATAGAAAAACATACTCAAAAAAAATTAATAAACACAGTTTAGTTAAACTTCGAAAAATTGAAATGGATAAAACTTTAATTAAATGGAATTATTTTACAATCCTACGCTACTACCAATTCTAAGTCTAAGTTACATTCTAAAGAATAGGCAGTATTATCCCATACCTCTATTAAATTGCCGCAATTTGTTTGTGCCTAAGGTACTCTTATGCGGTTTACTTATCCAGCGCGATGTTCGATTCTATTGTGGTCTAGACTGAGGTGTCATCGCCACCAATTGTATTATTGTGCGATCTATTCAATCGAGCTTTTTGTCTGTTAGATGTGAATAAGCCAATCTCATCTCAGGAAGTAGACAATTTATAACATAGATATTGTTCGTCGCAAAACTACGGGCAACGATGGACTCATCACTATGACCAAGTTTCTATGGCACTCAACATAATTTTCTTGATAATCTCGATCCGCTAAATGCAGGATGCTCATTACGTTTTTTGGGCACTTGAAAAGTGCTTGACTTAAGCAAACCACGTAGGTAAGTCGATGGTAAATGTCCGACTATATTTTTACAACCGAATAACGTGACTAACATTTAATGACTTAAAACGCTGTGTACGCAATTTATTTAAGATGAGATTGTGAAAAAAATCACTGTTCGCCTAATCAAAACAACATTAGTCAAACAAATTGTTGTAGAGCGTTTTAGATGTTGTAAAAACCGTTCCATACTTTTATCATCCGAAGTATTATGATGCTATGATTATGTTACTGTGATAATGTTAACGAAAGCTTTGCATGAATACGGATTATTATATAATTTACATACCTCAAGTTATACTGAAGTAGAAAAATTATACTGTCCAATTACTGATTCTTTTGAATTTTAACGACTCGTCATCACGATAAAGATCAACGTACAAAGTCTAGATTTTCGGATTACTTATTTTTTATGATGGGAAAAAGGCACAAAAACCACGCTGTTTTCTCAAAAGAGTCACATCATCTCGAATTGTCGCTATCGTCGCTTGATCTCAGCTGATGGACCTGCTCGAGTATCGTTAAAACCAGTTGCAGTTCCCTGCAGGCGAATTTCGGCTTACGTAATATAATGCTATGCATTCGTTTTCAACCACGAACCAAGGCCACTGTGTCGTTGACCACGTGGGGGGCGGGGCATTTAGTTAATCAATATCTTAAGTGGCAGTTTTAAATTAATTACTGTGCACAAGCTGCACTTTCATTCTTTATATCTGGACCGTTACGGTTTCCATTCATAGACTATAATCGATTCGAGGCGTACTCCGCCGTCGCTATCGCATATATTCAGGTCGTTTTAACGGTTAAAGGGCGATATCTTGTCGCTTTACGCGTAAAATATCTTTTTATCAACAATATTTATTGTCTGTTGAACTTGTATGTTTATTGTGTATACTTGTTATGTTTTTTTGGCGACGTAGGCGGCGCAACCCAGTTCTGTTTCCATTTGAATCCCACCAATGTGTGTACCCAATGCGACAGGTCATGTCCCTTGTTGTTTCCTTTAAATAAGACGGCCGTTGCACGACACCTCCGATATTTTCACCCACGCTTACGTATTCTATTCAACTTGAAAAAGGTGCATTAGTCCAGGACACATAAGGCAACGGCGACCCACGTCGTGTCCACGAAATACTTAGCAATATTATGAAGGTGTAATTCATGTTGATTGTTTAGGCCGCAATAAAAGCGGGTTCATGGAGGTCGTGATGTTGGAAGTTAAAAGAATTGTGCAGTTTTTTGCACTAAATTACTAGGAATCCACCGCCGTGTTTGTCAGTGCGAAAATTAACATTAAAATTGTCAACGTAACGTCGCGTCGTTTAAGACGGCAATAAAAAAAATAAAAAACAAAAACATGTGCACGGTTTATGTCTTTATAAATAATTGTTCTACGTGAATTTTTTGGCAAACACTTGCGTTGTAAAAACTGTCCGTGTGAAACACGCTATTCAAATGCATTATTCTAAACTAATCATATACATATATAGGATAGAAATAAACTTATAGCGTCCCAGATTCGTAATCAGGCGTTTCTTCGCTGTGTCAGAGCGAGTCGATCGCGCGGAATAGAAGTTACAGCGATGATTAATTGAAAGCGTCGCGTAAAAAAATCGCTGACAAATCGAGACTGTATCAAACACACGGGCTAAGTTTGTACCACTGTTTTTTCAGTTGTTTTTTTCTCCAGATCCGAGCGCACAAAAGGCATCGGGTAGCCGAACCTTCAAGGACTGTGCTGTTACGCTTCAGGTGTTTCAAATGCTTCCTTTACATAGAACCTTATTCGCTAATATATTAGCTACTAAAATTTTAAATTACATATTATTCTAAGAGGTTTATAGAACATCCATTATTTTGTTTTATTATTCAAGTACATTTTGTTTTTAATAACATGTAATCATCGAATAAAATGGTATTCTGCCCAGTCGAAATTAGTTGATTCAGTTTGTGAAAAGTTTTATTTTTATTTTCTATATCTCTCATACGTCTTTTGTACACTTTATTACCACTGTACCTAATGAGTGCATCATCATTTGTATCTTTGACACCGTTTCTAACGTTTTTTGTGGTTGCTTCGTTATTGTCGATGAAGTTTTTTTAGTTTGTAACATGTTCTTAGATAATTATGCGCTCTTTACTCCTTCAACTGTAGTATTGCGTTTTTATTATTATCAACTGTTATAACATTGGGTATTATTGCGTGTACGTGCGGTACACCCGTATTTGATTTACCACAGCAGATAATTTGATGGCAAAAATTCAGGGACAAACCTGTTTTGTTAATGGGATCGCATGTGTGTTGACATTTACAAACTATCCCTGGCATCTTACGGACCTCTTACATTTAAAAGTTCCTTTTTAATTACACGAAATTTTGAAGTGCGTTAAGTACGCCAAATTTAATAAACATTTTTAACATTAACTCAATACGATAAATACATAAACAGTTACAAGAATCCGAATTGTACAGCGAGAAAATGGCGAAAAACCGAGCCGGTTTACGAAAATACGCAGCAACTTTATAAAATATATTATGTGCCTTATCTCTGTTATCTGCCGCTCCAGTTTGGACGTCTACTTAATCAGCGACTTTTATACATATTTGCTTTATTAGCGAGAGCCTTTGTGGGCGATAAACGCGACACGGCGGTAGCGAGATGCTGCAACGAACCAATTACCTCGATATCCGGTTCCGCAGGAGTCGGACGTTGTAAAAGCGGGTCTTATGTTTATATTGTTTATTTGGATGTTTCACGTTTGCATTAGAATGCTTTAATAAGATTTTTTCTTTTTTATTTATGACAGTATAATCTAAAAAAATGTCTTCGTATTCTCTGATATGCAGTTTTCCGGTACAGTTAGTAAATTGAACTATTCAAAGCGATTGTTAATTAAAAAAATTTTCCGGTATCCACTGGGGCACTTCTTCGATTTTAATTGCTACGTGGTAGAGCCATGTTGCAGCTATATTAGTAGTATAGTTGTAGCACGAATGAGTCGGCTCGACCGGGGAAGGACAACGCTCTCACAGTGTTTTGTATGGTGAGTGTAAAGAACCGGAGACCCTTTTTACTGGAAACGAGGCATTCGATTTTAGTCCTCATGGGTGATCTGCATTTTAATTTGTAATCGAGGATAGATGTAGAAGAGGTCTATGAGCCGCAGCAACCACTAACCATCAGGTGGACTGTGTGCTCGTTTGTCACCCTTATCCTATAAATAAAATGTATTGGATTATTGAATTTGCCATTTCTTTGAATAAAGATCTATAAGAATCCGCGTGAAAAGAACATATTGCTGACGTGAAACACCGACACTTCGGGAAGTCTGCAGTGTGTGAAGATCGTCCATCGGACTTGATAGACCACAAATCCTGGTAAAAGAACCCCTACATCTACTAAGGATGATTCGCGAGGCTATCGATATAAAAAAATCTAATTAGAGAAGATGGATAGGTGCTACCGTCTGCTTGGGGTCCTATAATTAACAATATTAAATCCAAACTCAAGCATACCACTGCAAGACGTCAAGGTACTTTAATCTCGTTCTGCGTAGATCAGACCTAAACTTAATATTCAAAAACTGAAGGTGGCCGGGCTAACTATAACATCGGAAAGTCAAACACCTCAGACCCCCGTGACCATGGGTGCTATAAAGCACCCGAAAGGTCGGGAATTAAAAATGAGCAAGTTAAATTAAACGCATTAAAATCCTTCAAATTAGTTTTATTTAATGTCGAGTATTCGTGTAAATATAAGAATCATTATTTTCCATCTCTTATTTATCGCTAGATTTTTGAAATATATTTGCAAAACTTAAAATTATTATTATCACACTTTTCTCAATACATCGTTGCATTTATCTAACTGGCTGATTTATCGATTTATTGGCTTAACTGTTTGAATTATTCCTACTGATTAAGAGATCCGGGTAGCGGGGAGCTAGTAAGTGCTAGCTTTACGTATTGATAGGTTGCAGTAATTTTCATTAAATGACACTATATAATGTTAATATTATTGGAAATTAATTCGCTTAGAGCGTTGTAGAAATAAGACATGAGAAATATAAACAGGACAAACTCTTCATCCATCCATCCATTACAGCCTATAAAAGTCCATTGCTGAACATAGGCCTCCAACATAAATTGCCTCATAGAGGGTATTTTGCCATAGTTGTCAAGCTTGGCAGGCGAAACGGGAATTCAAGCTCAGAATGTTTGCGTACATTATTAGGCGAAATTTTGAGGCAAACGATTATTATACCCTGAAATACCATCGTACTAACCTAAGCATATTAAAGTATGCAGCTTACTCACTCACAGAATACCAGCGTAAAATGCAGCTCAATTTTGCTGTATTTTGTATGGTGAGTGTACAGAACCGAAGATCCCTTTTACTGGAAACGAGGCTTTTTATACTAGTCCTCGGGAGTAACAACGCAACAATCATCTCTTTCTTAAATGAAGACAGATGTAGATGTCTATGTGACACAGCATCCATTTAACTTCAGGTGCTCGTTTGAAAAAATACTTATTGAGATATTTTTGTTCCAGGAAAACATAGACCCGTCGCCTTACAGCCTATCTCCAGTGTCGGCGAAATCGCAGAAGCTCCTCCGCTCGCCGCGGAAAGCGACGCGCAAGATATCGCGGATCCCGTTCAAGGTTCTTGACGCGCCGGAGTTGCAGGACGACTTCTATCTGAATCTTGTGGACTGGTCCGCGCAGAATGTGCTCAGTGTCGGGCTGGGCAGCTGTGTGTATCTGTGGAGTGCGTGCACCAGCCAGGTGAGCTGTGATGATGCAGTATTTAATGAAAAAAAAAAACTTTAAACTAATTTGTTTCCTATTTTATCGTCTGTTAATTGATGGCGCCGTGTGTGGCTTAGTAATGAGTTGCGGCGCTGAGGTCCGCAGGGTTGAATCCCGCACGGAACAAGTATTTGTATGGCCTACAAATAATTGTACTGTGTGGCTTGTCAGATGACACATTCTTGGAAACCCAAATGTGGTGTAACAGTGGACTTAAAAGGGGCTTTTTTTTAAACTACCGTTAGAATTTTCTCGTATACCGTGAAGGTAGTTTACATACATAAATTGCACAAGAACAAACATCCAGACCCATAACAATTATTTGTGTTTGTAACACTTGTGCTCTTGCAACTCAGTGCTAAGCCACTGCGCCACGGGACGTCAAACCGTCAAATATTATTATTTTTTAATCGGTGCAGTGTAGATCTTGAGGCTTTTTGATAGATTACTGTATAAGAATCCCGCTTATGTCAGTCGTAAAATATCAGACCCGATATAGCGGCAAAAGTGCGAGACGTCTGGTGCTGCGATCGTCAAGACGTCTGCCAACCTTGGTTTTTTAATTATGAGGGAATAAGGAGTTCACCTGTGCTTGCGCACATACACTCATACTCGGGCACTATAATCCTGTGCACTGGCAGCCGTGACTAGGGTTGCCACAGTGTTTTTTCCAAAAAAGACGCAAAAATATAGTACTTTTGGGAAAGTCAGGAAAAAAGTACACATTTATTTTTAATCTTTATTCATTTTTCCATATAAATTTGTTATTGCTCCTCGCTTTAGCCATCCACCTTCAAAATAATTATAGGAATCTGAGCAATTTAGATTCATGTAAAAAAAATTTACATTTCATTTTTAACTAAATCTATTATCTATTTTTCTCCACTTTCCATTTAACATTCATGACGGAAAAATTCTTTCCGTAAAACTTGTTCCAGACTTCCAGTCACAGTTAATATAAAAAAATCACAAACATTTGAATTAAAGGAAAAATATTGTATTTTTCGTACTATATTATTTTTCTATTATTATAGATTTATAGTACAATTGACTGAAATATATTACGATACTATATATTTATAGTACGGGTAGCTACTATATATTTAGTACTATATTTATAGCAAGCCTAGCCGTGACCGAAAATCGGTCTGAAGGATATAATCATTTGCTATAGTTGGCACGCTTGACAGGCGTGTTGACAACCGCAGTTTTTTTTCTATTTGATATCAGTAAGATGCTACCGCTCATCACCATGTTTGTTTCCCTCTGTCGCCTCTCACGACACCCATGGAACGATTTGGAGCAGTGGTTATTCTTACACCGCCATTACACGGTCAGCCAAGCGTGATAATTATGGCAAATTCTCCCGACAGAGAGCAAGGTCAGAAGTAATAATGCTTAGAAAAAAAAAGAATAGATGTATCTCGCAACCTTGGGACAGACTTTAACTTTTTTAAGAAAACTTTAATATTATATTACATGATCGTAATTTGCTTCGAGCTTGTTACATAAATCCTCAAAGTAATCCTGGTCAAACATACCTATTACAAGTACACTTAGATAGTCGCCTAACTCGTATTACGACTGGTTACAGTGGTATAATATTATCTATATTGATTTCGTTCTGCGTATTGAAATATTAAGCTAATTTTAGCTTTGCGAGTGCTTGATTTATCGAGTTATTATAATTTATCTTGTAGCTTGCTTCTCGTTATCTTATAACAGCTATGTTTTGCTGTTGTATTGTGTACAGATATATATACAGTATTGTAAATTGAAAAAAGAAATTAAATATTGAACCTTTTTTTTAATTAGGTACTATCGAATAGTCGATAGTACCTAATAAAAAAAAGGTTCTATTGAGTTATGTTACTATTTATGCATACTACACTTTCACGTCTCTCACGTCTATTTTTAATAATTAGTTAATAATTAGCACGAATCGTGGATTTAATTTCAATTAAATTAGACAATCAGCATTTTGATTCTTAATCGAGGATAGATGTAGATCTATCTGCCACAGCATACACTTACTATCACTTGAATTGTGTGGCCATTTATCACTCTTATTTTGTAAAAATGACGATTGTGTGTAGTGTTTCTATACTTTTTATGACGATCCTCGTGCTAAACATGTTTTGATCCTGCTCCCGTCTCTGTCTTAATATTGAATAGTAATACGTTATCTGACGAAAATCCACTTGGAGTGATGAATCAGTTTCAATAAAGTTATAGCCAGAAATACAACGTGTATTGGTTTTTTGCAGGTGACGCGACTATGCGACCTGTCGTCGGAGGGTAACGCGGTGACGTCGGTGGCGTGGAGCGAACGCGGCCACCTCGTCGCCGTCGGAACGCAAAAGGGACACATCAGCGTATGGGACGTCGCCGCTAACAAGGAGGTAAGAAATGTAAACATAATATTTAATTGACTTGTATCGCCCTTACGTTCTCAAAAACGCGAGGCTTCTGCTTGCGAATATCTTGCGATGAAGCTGTAAGAAGTTGTTGGGACAACAACGTTATATCACGTTATTTAATCCGATGTCATATAGTATATACTAACAGATCAGATAAGCTGGCAAGTGGACGGCCTCAACACGAAAGAAGAAATGTCCTCGAGTTGCAACTTATTACCCGAAAGCGCAGAGTAGAGACACCTCCATAGATAAAGTGACGTACAATACATTACTCGCCACTCTTTATGACAGTATATAAGATATGTCTTCGTTCAGTAGTAGTATGACGTTATTTGCTTTTTCAAAGCTTGAATTTGCTCAGTTTGGACATTATTAAATTATTTAAGTTATTCCACTTAGCACAAAAAATGAGAGTCTATTGTTTATCCAAACATCTCTATAGTTTTTTTCCTTTTTTAAAATATGTTTCCTAACGTGATGAAAAGCTAACCATACTTTTGGTTCAAATGAATTATTATTAATATTATAAACGAGCTAAATAGTTCACCTGATCGTATGTGGATATTACAGCGCAAGGACACATATTACCAACCCTAGCAAATGCGGCCTCCCTGTCTTTCTTGAAAACTAAGTTGGAATGCCTTACAATCTGTTCAGATCATAACACGGCAGTGGGGGCAATGTTTATGCAGAAATAAGTAAGAAGGTGTCTACTAATCCAGAAGGAGGTAGAAAAGGAGCTACTGTTATATTTAGCAGATCTTCAAAATGCACAAACGATCATAATATGATACAATAATAATAAAAAAATATACAAAAACATATAAAATCTGTTATAGGTATTATTTATTCAATTTTGACCTGGGGTAAGGTCAAAAAGCGCGTTAAACGGAAATGTTGTCCTATTTAAACGGCGTCAGCGTTGGCGGAGGCGGCTCCCATCACATAATATCACCTACGCTGTCTGCTTGTCTATTTGTTCGTTGATATGCTGTCATGCTAGCTAATGTAGTGGATGGGCTGTGACACTATTTCAACATGTACAAACACGCCCGCCTCGTATATCCTTTGTGAGTGCCTAATTTATATTTAACTGCAGTTTGTTTTTGTTTTAAATTATTATCAATGCGAACTTTCTGACTACACAGTATTGTTACAAGACGTGGTTCAATAATCTCGGGCTTGAATAAGTCTTTGTCACGAAAAAAAGTCGCTTAGCTGCGGCGCTACAAGCTTTGCGAAATTTGACATTTGCTTTTAAATGATGCAAATGATTCATTTTTATTTTAAATTTCATCACATCGTTTCATTTATTTATATTTATATTTATTTAACCATTTTGTTGTTCAGGTGACGAAACTACAAGGGCATATCGCTCGCGTTGGCGCACTTGCGTGGAACGGCGACATGCTGAGTTCGGGCTCGAGGGACCGACACATACGGCAGCGGGACACCAGGACACCACGTATGTTATTTTATACTTACGTAACTTGTTACAATCTAGAAATCAATAGGAAATAGTGTAAAGCAAAGTATATTGCTAGGAAATATAGCCGCCAAAAATATAGCGAGGAATAGTTTGAAGTGTAGATACGTAAAGAGGACGAGGTGAAGTGCAACAAAACGAAATGTAGGGAAGCTTAGAAAACTAAGTGATGTAAAAAATTTAAATGTCATTTTCGAAAACTTGAACAACACTTGCTCTGTCTCTTATAGCATTATACCTTAGATGCCCAGAGTCAAGAGGTTGGCGGTGTTTCATCCCTGTGCCTCGGAAAGCACGTAATTCCCTTGATTCTGCGTCTAATCTTTCTCCGGCCATTTCGGATTGCCGTCCCATTGGGTTATGAGAGTGAATATAGAGTGTACCAGTGTTTACGCACACATACGTGCATTATAATCCTGCCCTGCGTAGGTGGCTAGTCTCCGTTGAGACCTGCCGCCGTGGCCAATTTTCGGTCCTGACTACATTATACTTGAATATAAATAATATGAATCGCTATTATTATGTTGATACTGACCATTTAACGGTCGAAGTTACTTTACTTTATATGTAACGACGATTATATATTTTTCATTTCATCATCGAAATTCCACAGCTGAACATAGGCCTCCCTCATAGGTTGTCTCATAGGGGGGAAGTCTAAGTGTATCGTAGAGTTATAGCCATGACTCTAGAAACTTATGTACAAATTATTTTTTTACTTTTTTTCAAGTTTAATTATTTACCTGCCTGAATGAATGACCACCCCTAAACTTGCACTTACACTTTCGGGCGAACAAACGGAAATAAAAATGTGTGTCGATTATAGAACTTTCTCGTTTTTGGAACTCGATTTAAAACAATTCCAACATAATTAGAAATCGATAACATTCAGAATAATGAACAAATCGATGCAAGTCATATTATGTTTGAATACTGATTTATTCTTTATTCGTCAATATTTCAAAAGTTGTTTATGAGGGTGGGATCCTCTTTGTAACTACATTCAATTTATAATGGTCAGCATTATCAATCGTTCGGTCTTTGGCTTGAGTTTAGTTCCTATGCGTCAATGAAACCGTGGAACGAGGCTCATTGAGATATGCAGGAAATGCATGTTGATACCCGTTGTATGCATCATTTGTATCGAATGCGCTTTAACTTGACTACAATAGAATATTTGAAGTGCCCTTAGTCCGATGTTACTAATCTCTTTATGAACTCATCAGTCATGCTTATTCATTACCAATTTACGAGCCCATTCACACATAAATCCGTCATTGACGATTTGTTATTGATAACTAGGATTTTTATATTCAGTAATATAAACTACTATATTAACGTTTATTAACTGAATTGTGATTGAAAAAGACGTATCATTAATACGAATGGCGAGTGAACCGTCCCCATCCCATACACGAAGAATGCATCTAAGATTTTGTAAAAAAACAGATTTGTAATTTTTCGGAAGAATTCGTAGTTTTTCAAGATTATCTAGGAACACAGTTAACTGAGTTTAAAAGCCACATGCCGTGTTGTGTTGTTGTGAAATTATAACCCCTTTTAATCCCTCGGGCGTTGTAAGTGGCAAATGTAGGAAATGCCAGAAAGATTTCATGCCGGTGTTGTCATTTCGCACTAAACAGTGACGAAAAGCAGCGTGAAGGTGCGGGATGTACGTAACTGCGATTGCTTATGCGCCTGCAAATCGTGGTGATAATTGCAAATGTACGCGTTAGAGCCACACTGCGGTCATATTATGATTGTAGCATGAATGGGTCGGATCTAACGTGTAAGAAACACGCTCTCATACAGAATACCAGCGTGAAATAACAGCTTAAGGCTGCTGTGTATCATACAGTGCGTGTGAAAAATCGGAGACCCTTTTTACTGCAAACGAGGCATTCTATTCATAGTTCTTAGGAGTGCAGGTAAGTGGATAATGTGGTTCTCAGTTTAAGCTGGTACATATACATATTACAGTTTAATGATAAAAAGAAGTTAAGCTGCTCTTACTTACTATGAAATGAACTTCTTTTTACTAATTATTCACACTAAAGGAGTGGAATGATGTATTTATTCGATATGTGTATTTCCAGCGCAACAATCATCGCGTGTGCTGCAAGGACATAGGCAAGAAGTGTGCGGTCTGAAGTGGTCACCCGATGGACAGTCGCTGGCATCGGGCGGCAACGACAACAAACTTTTTGTCTGGTCTATGGTAAGTTTATTATTGGTCTGAGGTTTATGTTGCTATTCCTAAGCTAATTTTGTATTTATTTTAATATTGTTTTAATTTTATACAACGTGACATAATGTGAGAACTTGATACCATTATTTTTATAAATTACCACATCATATTAAATATTGTATTTTCTATTTTTCGTAGTTTCAAAATTTATTCGGTTTTTCGTTGCAAGTGAAATCTACTTTTTCTTTATTTAAAAATATACAAATATTATATTTATTTTACTACTGGAAACTATAACGTCATGTACTTCTGTTACGCCTTAACCCTTGTAAAATTAAACTTTTAATAAGAAGTAGAAATTAATTTCAAATAACTATATAATTATAATAATAAAATAGTTGTCAAATAAAAACTGAAGTTATAACTAAGACGTAGTGCATAGAATTATTAAAACAATATTTTGATCCTTTTAGGTGGACTAGAAGATATCACATTATACTCCAAGTAAAACTATAATGTGGCCTTAATAGAGTTACATTAAAAAGCCCTGTAGTATAACAATGAAACAGTGTTAATTAAATTGGTTCACAGTTGACGATTAAATCAAAAATGTTGTACAGCCGACTTCAATAAAAATAAATGAAAATATCATCAATGTTATCTAAGTCAATTAAATACGCATTATTAAGGATATTTTAAAAAATACTGGTCAGATCTTGGTCAAATTTATATGGCACTATATGAAAAGCACAAGGCTTTCAAATAAAATCGGTTCACCTAAAAAAAAATCTGAGGATACAGTTGAATTGAATAATGAGTACCTCTTCCTTTTTTTGAAATGGGTTTCAAAAAAACAGTTGTATTGATTACCTTCTACTTTTTTGAAGTCTGCTCAAAATGGTCTCCGAATCGTTACAAGCACAACGCGAGTTTGTAGTAATCGTGTTGTTTGTCAAAAAATAATCTCCGCAAACTAGATGTATCGAAATAATCCATTGGCAGAGTGTTAAAGTTTGGTATGTTGTGTGCAGCACTCGACGTCGCCGGTGCAGACGTACTCGGCGCACGTGGCCGCGGTGAAGGCGATCGCCTGGTCGCCGCACCAGCACGGCCTGCTCGCGTCCGGCGGCGGCACCGCCGACCGCTGCATCCGCTTCTGGAACACGCTCACCTCGCAGCCCATGCAGTGCGTCGACACCGGTAAGTAAGCTACTGTCCACTCTTTCGGGAGATTACAAACAAATCTTCTCGTCAGGTATATGAGATATATAAGTTTTCAGATTATACTGCCAGTATAATCTAAAAGCCAGTAGACGGCTCCGTGGCGCAGCGGCTTAGCAACGAGTTGCTGCGCTGGGGACCGCGGAACAAGTGTTCGAATCTCGCTGATGGAATTCCTCGTTTCCAGTAAGAAGAATCTCCGGTTTTCTATACTCACCATTCGAAACACAACAGTGTTAAGCTGCTATTCTATGCTGGTATTCTGTGTCATTCCCCGGTCGATCCAACCCATTTGTGCTACAACTATACCATTCTAATACTACTATACTAAACTGCAGCATGGCTCTACCACGTTAAAAATATATTGAAGAAGCAATCGATTGGGAACAAAGGTAGAGTGACCCCCACTAAATGGAGTGACAACCTGGTAAGATATGCATGAAATCGCTGGATGCAGGTGGCTCAGGACCGTGCTTCGTGACATTCCTTGGGGGAGGCCTATGTTAAGTAGTGAGCTTTTTGTGAAACAGTTGTGAAGGGTTGTAATGATGATGATGATGATGATACTGAGTATATTCTTATCAATTATTAATTTGGTCGTACGATCATGGACTAAACATTATTAAATATGGATGTTTCTGAGTTTATTTTCATTTGTTAGATGTCTAAATATGTAATTTTTGTTAATTTATACTTTTCTTTCAACAGGGTCGCAAGTGTGCAACTTGGCGTGGTCAAAACATTCGAGCGAGTTAGTGTCCACACATGGATATTCACAGAATCAAATCCTCGTTTGGAAATATCCTTCCTTGACGCAGGTAAATGTCCAATCCAAAAATAGTTTTTTTTATAGGATAGTGTGACAAACGAGAAACGAGCACATAGTCCACCTGATGGTAAAAGTTGCTGTGACCCATAGACATCTACATCTATCCTCAATAAAGAATTAAAATGCAGAAGCGTTGTCACCCGTGAGGACTAAGATGCAATGCCTCTTTTCCAGTAAAAAGGGTCTCCGATTCTCTACACTCACCATACGAAACAGCAGCATTGAGCTACTATTTTACGCTGGTATTCTGTGAGAGCGTGGTCCTTCCCCAGTCGAGCCGACCTATTCGTGCTACAACTATACTAATAATATATAGCTGCAGCATGGCTCTACCACGTATAAATTATTTCAGTTTCTTTGTTCCTACTATATTTTTACAATACATAAATATTAAATGAAACTAATTTTTACGGATTTTTTCGCGTTTAATTTAACTTTTTATTCCCGACGTTTCGGGTGCTTTACCGCATCCATGGTCACGAGGGGGGACTGAAGTGTTATATGGGTCATAGCCCGGCTACCTTCAGTTTTTGAATATTAATTTTGGTCCGATCTACGCAGAATGAGCTTACAGTACCTTCAAGTTTTGCAGTGGTATGCTTGGGTTTGGATTTAATTTTATTAACTATAGGATCCCAAGCAAATGGCAGCACCCATCCATCTTCTCTATTGAAATTAGGAAGTTTTTTAATTTCAGTAACCTCGCGAATCATCCTTGGTAGGAATCGGTGTTCTTTTGTGAGCATTTGTGGTCTATCATCTGTATATCATCTATATCTTAAAATGTTCTCAACACCTTAACTGTAACATTATGGATGCAATAAATAATATGAATATGAATATGAATATCTGATGTAATGGCGGGGACGATCTAAAACATGTTCACACACTGCAGACTTCCCGGAACGTCGGTGCTTCAAGTCAGCTAGCTATATGTTCTTTCTTTACTGGTAACTTAGTCCTTGGGGGTTACAAAATTCTGCATTTGATTCTTAATCAATAATATTTGAAGGTGTCAATGGACCACAACATTCACTTAATAGGTGGACTATGTGCTTGTTTGTCATCGTTTCCTTTTAAAACAATTAATTATTCACACAAAATTCCGTCAATGCATGCCCCATATATTACATAAGTTTTTTATGAATCATTTATTTTTTCAGGTGGCAAAATTAACTGGACATTCGTATAGAGTCCTGTATCTTGCACTGTCTCCGGACGGCGAGGCGATAGTCACTGGCGCTGGCGATGAAACACTGCGCTTTTGGAACGTTTTCTCCAAAACACCGTCACATAAAGAGAACAAAAGTGTACTAAATCTATACACGGCTCTAAGATAGACTATCGCGAGTGATGCCACCACCCGGAAACTAATTACCTAATGTGACTGGCATAGACAATTAAAAAAAATGTCAAACCAAATACTTTTGAATTGTGTGCGGTGTTTAAAAAAGTATTTAGTTAATAAGTTGCGAGTCGCAATGAGTGTGAAAAATTATGATTAAGTTAACAGATGTCTAATATATTGATAAACATTTGGACTATTATGTTATTTATATAATAGTTTTAACATATATATACAATGTGCTCGCTTTAATTATACATGTGTATAATTTATTTTTTGTGCATTGTTACTGTCGATTTACAAATGGGTACTATTTGTTTTCACATCTTATTTGTAAATCGACAGTTTATTATCGTCGATCTAAAGGTCGTTTCTTATATATGCTCGGATACTGTATACTTTGCCAGATTATTATAATTTCTATAAATTTAAAATTTGACATTTGATTTCACGCCTTTTGGCTTTGCATTCAACTGTCAAATTATTATTATTATTTTCAAATATTTACGCACATCCGAAATTTTTGTTAATAAATTTGTTTTAAATACTATTAACATGAATTTTGAATGATTTTGTTAATATTTCTTTACAAGCTGGACTATAAAAATGTACGGTTGTTATATGAAATATTACTAAGTTTTATAAAATTTCTATTTTTGTTCAATATACTGTTTTTGTGCTGATTATTTGTGGTAGTAACACATTTGAAAAAGTTTTGTAGCAGTATTCACATATTATGTTAGCTGAAACCATAAATCTACCTTCCTTGTAAAACTTTTTAGAAAGTAATTTTAATGTAATAAAAACTTTCTGAAAATTTTTATAATGCATTATGGCTAAATACTTTTAATATAATATATAATGTTGTTATGTATGTACCTCAATAATATAATATTAATTAGCACAAAAACTGTATGATATTCGCTGAATTTTTATATGAATGTACACTAGTTTGTGTATCTCATATACACTTGTTTGTAACAATTTAGACCACAAGTTATGAATTTTGTTGTTACGATCTTTTTGACGGACATTGCTCGCTGTGAAAATTTCACTCCCCATTAATTCTTGATTATGAACATGTTGATGTTGTTTGTAGAATGCAGAGTTAATAATATTAATATTTTTGTAATATTTTCACCGATAAAATGATAAAATATTGTTTTTGTACCACTTCAAATTATGTAAAAAAACCTTTTTTTATTTTTAAATCAGTCATTGATATCTCGCAGAGGCCAACAGCAAATGTAGTGCAAATTTTCAATGCTTGCAAGGTCTGTCTTTATTTATTTACAACTGACTAATTTTGTTGATCAATTTTTTCTTCGGACCCATTTACAAACACTTGTTTAATGATTTTTGAGAACTTATGTTCCTTTATTTTCGATCGTTCTTTGTGACAATTTCGAAAATTAATTTGTATTGACTGGCATGTAACTAATAGTTTTTTTTTTGTTCCAGCTTTATTAACAAAGGAGTTTTTACGTACCCTCTCCATAAGATATATGGAGATTGTACTATCAACAGATTTGTAGTTTTTGTTGTTTTGTTGCAGAGGGCAGCTTAGTAGGAGAATTACGGAAATGGAGTTCTAGTGAATATTTTGCTATCGTGGCTGAATCTCGAACCATTGATATCAACTTTGCAATAATTGCTTAAGTTTAACAATGCTCGAGTCTTATAACTAAATAATATATTAGAATATTTATAATAATAAAAAAAAAACAAAGGAATAAGGGTGGGTTTCTAACTATCAAATTTAACAATCGAAAATATGTTCGTGATTCAGGAATACGAGGCGTCCAACTAAATATGGAAAAGGTTTGTAGCATAAATTTTATTTCAAATAGTTTAGGTTAAATAAGTTTAATTTAATTGTGATTATTTTCCGGTTTCCTTTCAATCGTAAGCGTGCTTAGTAGTAGTAGTTGGCATGGTTTCCTTTCATTGGCATTTAATAGATATATTACGTTTGAGCGCAAGGAGGTCGGAAATTAAATGAAATAATATGTAAATAATAAAAATTATATAATTATATATTAGAGGTGCCTCGTAATGATCTCACTAGTGGCAACTGTGGTTCAAAAATATATCGTCATAATTTTAGTGTTAAATTTGAGTTGTAAAATTTTGCCTTCTATTTATTCTTAATTTATTTAGAGGAGACTGTATTGCCAATGAAATTGGATATTGGTAAAACTGTCTGAGATCTATATTAGTAGTTCTTTTGCCTGTAGCATGAATATTTCATTTTAGTAACGTAAAAGATAGTTTTTGAAATTATCGTCCTACAGACAAATGTTAAGTTTCCCGAGGCACCCTCTAATTATATTGCCCTGTGTCCATAATTCCTACTAGATTAGTTATTATTGAACGTAATTGGATTTGTGCAATGTAGGTTATCTATCTATGTTACATAATAGTACTGTGCCATAACGACTCTTGTCTCTACGATAATATTAATTTCCCGCGCAAATAATTTGAAATTATAGAACTCTGATCATAGGATATGTATAATTTCAAAAAAATGTTATTTAGTGCATCTCTTCTCTAAACTTCAGACATCTTTTTCTGTTACTTAATTTGATATTCTTTATACTAAAAATATATGTACTAACGGTTGTTGTGGCACGGCACTAACTTCAGTTTTAATTCTCTGTTCATGGAAAATATAAAACATCAATGAACTGAAATTGAAACGCTATTAGTGTTAAGGTTGATTTTACTGACACCAAAAATTAACTTTTTTCCATTAACTAAATTTAAAAAATTATGTTTTTGTGCGGTTTTAGTGTGCAACACTATTAGTCATTATTTTTTTTAATCATACGGCGTATGGAGTGGTCAATAGAAGAGTTGTAAATGTAATTTTAATAGTTTCCATTTGTCATTTAATTCAATAAATTTTGGGCAAGTGTTAAAAAGGGATTATAGTAATTTGAATAAATTTCTCATAACAACCATGTAAAGTTCTTGAATTAAATTCTGAAGAGCAGCCCTAAAATTATTGAAAAAATAAACTTTTAAAATGTTTCATAAAGATGTTCGCTTTATATTTTGTACTTACCACTTTTCTAATGTAAACATCTCCGTTATTCATTTTGTAAATTTTGTAACAATAAATAGTTTTATATTAACAACACTAAATACTTGGAAAGTAAGGTTTAAAAAAAGATTTATTTATAAATAAAGAAAGATAATATAATATATTTAATTAATGCACTGTAAAATAGACTGATAATATTGTACACCCATTCTGTTTATATGTAGTGTTTATTGTGAACTAAAATATTAAACGCGTGATATATAATTAGTGGTGTGTTTATTTAAAGACCTTGGTGCATAATAAAATGGGGATAACAGGATCCATCACTTTTTAAAATAGCGCCGTGGGTTCGCGAATTTAGATTACCTACGTCACAGAATAAACAAATGGTACTACGTTAAAGGCCAGGATTTTTCGATGATCATGAAATAATAATTTAAAGAGTTTATTATATATCATTTAGGACTTCTCTTCGAGAATCCACTGTCCCATACCATCTCGTGGGTGTCGTAAGAGGCGACAGAGGGAAATGAACGAACTTTTTTCTCGATTATTACGGATACGGCCTGTCTGTATGTGATGGCTGTGATTTAGCGAACAGAGCATCGGACTACCAACTCCCGCTTTTCCAATGACTGCATCAACATTTTTTTTCGCCACCAGGGCGGCGCCACTTAAAAGTGAGGAATAATATTTGACAGATTTCGTAGCGGGGAAGTTAATTTGTTCGGAAAATGTAAAGTTTAATGTTTCTTTCTGTACTATTAGCTATATTTTGTATTAATAAGATTAATAATGCCGTGTAGTGGCGGTTAAGAATATCCACTACCCCATATCTTCCCGTGGGTGTCGTAAAAGGCGTCAAAGGGAAACTGGCAGGAGATGGGCAGCAGGACTTTCCTGATAACAGCAAAATTACAATAAAAAAACTGCGGTTGCCAACCCACTCGCCAAGCGTGGCAACTATGGCAAATACCCCCCTATGAAGGTAACAAAGAGACGGCCCTAGTCCCCGGCGGCCCCGCTATTCCTGGTTACGGTGGCGACCATCGTAAGGGCGGGGCAGGGAGTCCTAAGAATCTCCAGTGGAGGTTCGGTTGCCACCTAAGACGACTCGACCTGGCAACATACAACGCACGCACCCTGAGGACTGACGAGAAAATCGTGGAGCTGGAAGAAGAGATAGACAAGTTACGCTGGCATATTATAGGATTATCAGAGGTCCGAAGAGAGGGGGAGGACACGGTAATCCTCGAATCCGGCAACTTGCTCTATCACCGGGAGGGCGACCGTCTGTCCCAAGGAGGTGTCTGATTTATCGTCCACAAGTCTCTCGTTAGCAACGTTGTAAAGATTGAGAGTGTGTCGACGAGGGCTGCGTACCTTATACTCAGAATCACCAAACGGTATTCGCTGAAGGTCATACAGGTTTACGCACCAACCTCGGCATACCCCGATGAGGAGATGGAGGAAATGTATGAGGATATCTCTAGAGCCATGCATTCCTCCAAAACTCACTATACGGTGTTAATGGGAGACTTCAACGCAAAACTAGACACAAGAGAGAACGGTGAGCTGAAAGTAGGGAAATTTGGAATAGGGCAACAGAACCCAAGGGGTCAGCAGCTGGTCGACTTCATGGAGAAAGAGGGACTTTTTATAATGAACTCTTTCTTCCAGAAGCGGCCCCACAGGAAGTGGACCTGGTCGAGCCCCGACGGTTCGACAAAAAATGAGATTGACTTCATTATGACGACCAGACGACAACTGTTCACTGATGTCTCCGTGATCGCGAGGGTGAAAACTGGTAGCGATCACCGAATGGTTAGAGGCACACTGAACCTAAACGTTAAGTTGGAGAGGTCTCGTCTAATGAAGTCAACGCTCCGTCCCCCTCGTGCTCTAATCCAAAGTCCCGAAACCTTTCAGCTCGAGTTCAAAACCGTTTTCAGTACCTAGAAGACTGCATTGAAGTGGACGATATGAATGACAAGCTCGTGGATACTGTCCATGCGGTCGGAGCTAAGTTCTGCAAGACCCGCCGCAGAAGAACACAAAAACTCTCCGATCACACTCTTAATCTCATGGCAGTTAGACGGGAGATGAAGCTACATTCTTCAACAGATTTGACAGCATACAGGCATCTGAACATACAGATCTCCAAATGCATGTGGCGGGACTTACGCAACTTCAATACAGCTCGTATTGAAGAAGTCATCGAGCGGAACCAAGGCTCCAAAGTATTTGCCAGAGATCTGTCTGCCAGAAAGAGCCAATTGTCAAAGCTGAAGACCGAGTGTGGCAGTATCGTTTCCGGGACACTTGAGATTTTGAGTGAGATTGAGAGGTTCTATGGGCAGCTGTACACGTCATCGTTGGAGCCACACGCAAGTGTGAGTAACGATCAAAGAGCGAGTCTTATTCGACACTATTCCGAAGATATCCCGGATGTCAGTCTGAGCGACATTAGAATGGCTCTCCAGCACCTTAAAAACGGCAAGTCACCGGGCGAGGATGGAATTACAGCGGAGCTTTTGAAAGCGGGTGGAAAACCGGTATTTGAAGTCCTTCAGAAGCTCTTTAATTCCGTCTTCCATGGTGGCACTAATCCGGAGGCGTGGAGCAGAAGTGCGATGGTCTTGTTCTTCAAGAAAGGCGACAACGTTCTCTTGAAGAACTACAGACCGATTTCTCTTCTGAGCCGCGTCTACGTGCTGTTTTCGAGAGTCATTATGAATCGTCTCGCACGCAGACTTGACGACTTCCAGCCTCCCGAACAAGCCGGTTTCCGAAAAGGCTTTAGTACCATAGACCACATACATACCCTGCGGCAGATTATACAGAAGACAGAGGAATATAATCTGCCACTTTGTCTTGCGTATGTGGACTATGAGAAAGCCTTTGATTCCGTCGAAATTTGGGCGGTGCTGCAGTCCCTTCAGCGGTGCCATGTTGACTGTCGGTATATCGAAGTGCTGAAGTGTTTGTACAGTAGAGCTACGATGGCTATCCGAGTACAGAATCAGAATACGAAACCTATCTAACTGCAGAGATACGGGTGACGTTATATCCCCGAAAGTCTTCACCGCTGCATTGGAAGACGTTTTCAAGCTACTGCACTAGAAAGGATGCGGTATTAACATCAAAGGCGAGTACATCACTCACCTTCGATTTGCCGACGATATAGTCCTTTTGGCAGAATCGCTGGAGGACCTAAGCACTATGCTCAATGACCTCAATAGTGTCTCCCAACGGATAGGTCTTAAGATGAACATGGACAAAACAAAGATCGTGTTTAACGTCCATGTCACACCAATGCCGGTAGTTGTTGGGAGCACTAAGCTCGAAGTTGTTGACTAGCATGTTTACCTGGGACAAATAGTCCGACTGGGTAAGTCCAACTTCGACCGAGAAGTCAATCGACGGATTCATCGACGACATCTTCTCGTCAGGTATACCTCAAAACCTGAAAACAAGATTGTACAACCAGTGCGTGTTGCCAGTGATGACTTGTGGATCGGAGACGTGGTCCTTCACTGCTGGCCGTATGAGGAAGCTCAAGGTCGCTCAGCGAGCTATGGCTATGCTCGGGGTTTCTCTGCGTGATAAACTTAGAAATGAGGATATCCGCAGTAGAACCAGAGTAACCGAATTAGCCCAACGGATTAGTATGCTGAAGTGGCAGTGGGCCGGACATATAGCTCGAAGAACCGACAACCGATGGGGAAGAAAGGTTCTTGGGTGGCAGCCTCGTATCGGTAGGCGAAGTGCAGAAATATAGGAAGATGATGGATGCAGGTGGCTCAGGACCGTGCTTTGTGGCATTCCTTGGGGGAGGCATATGTTCAGCAGTGGACTTATGAAAGGCTGTAATGATGATGATGATGAAGATTAAAAATAAATAAACCAAACCACAGATATTCATAAAAGTAGAAATATTTAAAAAAAGTTAAAATGTGCAAAAAATTAGAGCAAACCACTGATGCATTGTTTTGTGTATTAATATAATACTCAAAACGAAAAACTAAGAAACTGATAAACTTTTATTAAGAAGTAATTTCTCAATTAAACGACAATGTGTAACAGAAACAGAAACAGAAACAGAAACAGAAACCTTTTTATTCAATATAGATTATAAATAAAATACTTATTGAAAATCACAATTATCATCCATAAATTCCTTAATATTATAATAACCCTTTTTATACAAACTTAGTTTAATAAAGTTTCGAACTTTGAGCAGGTCAAATTTTGTATATTTTCTGGAATTTTGTTGTAAAAGCGTATACATCGCCCCAAGAATGAATTACTGACTCGATGGAGTCGAGTAACTGGTACTACTAGCTTGTGTCTGTTCCTAGTATTTACAGAATGAATATCACTTATTTTTGTAAAACTACTTTTATTTTTGTGTACGTACATTACATTTTCATAAATGTATTGAGAGACCAATGTTATTATATTAATTTCCTTAAATTTTTGTCGCAGCGACTCTTTAGGCTTTAAACCATAAATTACTCTTATTGCCCTCTTCTGTAAAACAAATATAATTTCAGTGTCAGCTGCGTGTCCCCTTAGCAAAATACCATACGACATTATGCTATGGAAATAGCTAAAGTAAACTAGTCTAGCTGTTTCATCACTGGTTAGACTTCTAATCTTTTTTACAGCATATGCTGCAGAACTAAGTCTGCTTGCTAGGTTTGATATGTGGGGGCTCCATTGAAGCTTCGCGTCTAGTGTGATTCCAAGAAAAAAGGTGGTATCTACAAGACTCAGTTTCTCCCCATTTAAAATTACATTAGTATTTAATTGTTTGACATTTGGTGTCATGAATTTCATACATTTCGTTTTAGTGCCATTTAAATGCAAATTATTAACATTGAACCAATTTACTAATTTAGATATAGCATTATTTACTTCGTCATATTTTAGTAATTGTCGACTTAATTTGAAAATTAAAGAAGTGTCATCTGCAAATAATACTATATCATGGTTATCCCCTACTATGTAAGGTAAGTCATTAATACGAGTATATACAAGAAACAGAAAAAGGCCGAGAATTGAGCCTTGAGGCACGCCCATTTGTACCATCGACCCGGAAGAGCTCATATTGTTAATGACAACTTTTTGCGTTCTCTTACTTAAATATGAAATAATTAATTTAAGAGCATCACTTCTTACACCGTAGTGTTGAAGTTTTCCTATTAATGTTTCATGGTGAACACAATCGAAGGCCTTGGATAGGTCACAAAATATACCCAAAGCATCCTGTGAATTCTCCCATGCATTAAAGATATATTTAATCAGCTCAACACCGGCATCAGTTGTCGAGCGACCCCTTGTGAAACCAAATTGATTTTTATGAAGAAAATTATTTATATTAAAGAAATTTAACATTTGATCAAGAATAATTTTTTCAAAAATCTTACTAAGTGTTGGTAGTACAGAAATAGGTCTAAAATTGGCGGGGTCTAATGTACTACCAGATTTAAATAAAGGTATTACTTTACTATGCTTCATTAAATCAGGAAACACACCAGATTCTATCTATACTAGTATTCAAAATAATAGCCAGATGAGGCGCGATTGTATCTATTATAGACGCAATGACTTTAACGGAAATCCCCCACAGATCCGCAGTTTTCTTAACATCAATAGTTTTAAAATATTTTACAATATCTTTTGATGTTACTTTATGAAATGTAAAATTCGTGTAACCAAAAACTTTACCTCAGTGTCAACTAGCGCCGTCTGGTGAGCAGAAAATTATTACCCCTCATTCCAATTCGAATTCCAGCTGATGCCAACATTTGCGGGAATGCAAATTGCTTTCCGGATCTGATAGTGGTGTGATTATCTTCCTTGTGTTTTTTATACTCCATCATACTACTACTACAGCCTAAAACTAGCCCACTGCTCACCACAGGCGTCCGCCGTAAACTGTCACAAATTGCGGTCCTGAGCGAACATCCATCGGCTGCCTGCGTGTTCCATCAGGTTGTCACTCCATCTAGTTGGGGTTCACCCAACACTGCTTACTGGCACTATGCTGCCATTCGTGATATTTTCTTCCCCATTAGTTGTAAGTTTTTAGAGTACATGATTGGCCTATTGCCATTTTAGCTTACTGACCCGCTGAACTATGTGAGTTACTGTCGTCCTTTTGCAGATATCCTCGCTACAGACTTTATTCTATAGAGAAATTCATAGCCATAGCATAGCCAGCAGTGAAGTACCACGTTCCAGTGCATTTGGTGCACTTTTCTACACTATACTTCTATACTAACTTTACTTAAATTTTAACTCTACGTTTCTAAAGACACAGTATAGTTAAGGTGAGTGCCTCTGTTTGTGGCACTTTTGATATAAAAGCATCGATATATATGTGCTACGCACTAGATTTCATTCCAAACATTGACTATGTTCAACTGAACTGTACTGCAATCCGTACACGAAACTAAATGTTGCGTAAATTGAAGATTTGTGAATTCCATAAGATAATTATTATTATATTTCATTTAAAAAAATGTTTGTTTAGATTAAAATAAGAGTATTTTATATTAAATTCTTATATTTATTTTATATTAATATCTTATTTTATGTTAAACTAGCTGACCAGGCATACGTTGTTCTGCCCTTTCCAACGACCTTTCCTATAAAAATCCTTAAATTCGCAATAAAAAATTTTAAGGTTCATTTATCGGGATAAAAACTATCCTATCTCTCAAGTTGGACCAAACTGCGCACAGTGTGCAAAATTTCATTGAAATCAGTTCAGTAGTTTAGGAGTCCATCGCGGACAAACAACGTGACACGTAATTTTTATATATAAAGATTAGTCTTCGCGCATTCGCGACTCTACTATCTCCCGCGCATACACGAAGACATAGAGTAGCGCACAATTATTGTTTGGAATAACTTCTCTAGTACGTACTACATATTATAACTCAATGACTCAATGTATAAAAGTCAGGGTGTCAAGCAAACCCATATTCCACCTGAAGGAAAGTGGTTGCTGTGGCCCATTTAAAGGTAAAGAAGGTAGGTCTCCGGTTCTCTACACTAACCATTCTTCTACACTAACGATTCTTTAAACGTTCTAACACTACAGATGCATTGTCGGCTCAGCACGGGCTGGGGGCAAAAATTTTATCCTCCGATTATATATATCCAATGACAAGAGGTAAAATTATCTTGTCCCTATGCCAAAGCACGGCAACAGGGAAAAGTATATCCCCGTTTGACGTAACCAGTAGACATGTACTAGTTGACAACCAGTTGACCAGTTGACGTGGTAGAGCCATGTTGCAGCTATATTAGTAGTACAGTTGTAGCACGAATGGGTCGGCTCGACCGGGGAAGGACCACGCTCTCACAGAATACCAGCGTAAAATGGCAGCTTGACACTGCTGTGTTTCGTATGGTGAGTGTAGAGAACCGGAGACCCTTTTTACTGGAAAAGAGGCATTCCATCTTAGTCCTCACGGGTGACGATGCATCTGCATTTTCATTCTTTATTTAGGAAAAATGTAGATGTCTATGGGTCATAGTAACCACTTACCATCAGGTGGACTGTGTGCTCGTTTGTTACCCTTATTCGATAAAAAAAATATCCTCCGACCGTAGCATGGAGCCAAATTAAAGATAAAAAATTATGTTTTTTTGACATTTAAAAGGGACAATTTAATCCTAGTTCATTGGACGTGGATTAAGTTTATATTCATACAGAAAATCTATCTAAGTATATGTCCCATTTTATCTACTGTGGATATTATATCCACCGATGTGCCCATGCTCGAAGGGTGGGTAAAACGAAGCGAGGAGATAAACATTTTCTCCTTTCCCCGGGAATAAAATTGTCTGCTGCCCATGTTAGCCCTGTTGAACTCTAAGATGTAATGCTTCACAGCCTGTAATTTTACTGGTTTTCTCTGTACCCTTCAAACTGTATTTTTTGTCATATTGTTCATTGCACTGCTACTAACGGCATAAAACTGGTAAGATCGTGGTACCTACCGAGACAGACTCCTAGGCAAAAAGAAGTCCTACTACCTAGCAAACTTATATTGACAAACATTTTATTAATTTTAAATACATATTTAGGAAACTAGTGTTAACTATTTCTTCAAATTCGAGTGCAAAAAGACTATATTCACTAGTGTGAATATAGTCTTTTTGCACTAGTGTAGTGTAGTGCTAGTGCATTCCCTACGCAGTAACTCATATTTTATAAAAAAAAAACCGACGTGAGTTGTTACTACCTCGTTTAGAAACCAATAAAACGTTTGTCAATATTGTTTTGGCAATGATTCAAACTCACCACTAGGCAGACAGGTGCGTTGACCTCTATGCCACCGCAACATCCATTGAGGGTTGGACGTACATATGAAGTATTCATATGTATATACAAAGCAAAGCATTTTTTTAATATGTTTTTTGTAGTGGTTATAAATTATATTTTAATATAAAATTAAAAATGGTGTACTTATGTAGTTCAATTATTGTTCAGAGAACAATCATCAGACTATAAATGATATGGAAATTTTGCATTTTTCAATTCTAAAATTAATAAATCAATGTAAGTGATTAAAAGAATCCTTGATTTTAAAATAAATATAACGTTTAACAAGATTGTACAACCAGTGCTTGTTGCCAGTGATGACTTATGGATGGATGTCTCAGACGTGGTTCTTCACTGCTGACCGTATGAAGAAGCTCAAGGGCGTTATGGAGAGGGCTATGAGCTATATATATTCGGGACGATAGACTCTTTGGGTAATAGACTTAAAAAAGAGCCAGAGTAGCCAACATAGCACAAAAGATGAGTAAGCTGAAGTGGCAATGGGCTGGCCATATAGCTCGAAGAACCGACAACGGGAAGAAAGGTTCTCGAGTGGCAGCCTCGTACCGGCAGGCGAAGTGTAGAGCGTCCCCCCAGCTAGACGGAGTGACGACCTTCTACGATATGCAGGAAGTCGATGGATGCAGTTGGCTCAGGACCGTGCTTTTATGTCATTCTTAGGGGGAGGCCTATGTTCAGCAGAGGAATTGTGAAGGGCTATACTGATGATGATGATGATAACATTTATTTCATAAGGATAAGTAAACAGATAAAAATAAATCATAATTTCTAAAATCAATCCGTAAAATTTTAAATTATATATTTTTATAAAACTGAAGTATGTAACAAATAAACTTGCAATTCACCTGGTACAATGGTAAGTGTTATTACTGTAGCCTATGGGACACTTGCAGCCAACTTCAAACAAAGAAGTAGCCTTATTTGTTTAGAACTACAAATGCGTTTTCACCTTTCGGGACTAACATCGAATGCCTGGCCTCTAATTAAACTTTCTTTTAATACCCTTTAGACTGGAACACAGCAGTGCAGACACTGTTTTTTGGCGGCAAAAGGGTAAGAGGGTGCTTCCCTGCCCAGACTGATTCCATTGGGAGTAACATTAACATTGCGAGTTTCTCGGCTCTGCACTCACTAGCCCACATGCCCATTGTGGTAAGTAAGGGTTAACTCTTTTCAAAACGCATGCCTGAACAGTTCTTCAAAAAGCTACTGTCCATTGCAGTTAAAGTCTGAAGATTAAAAAGCGTTGATACTTATGTCTTAGGGTGCAGCGTAGCGTTATCACTTACTCCGGAGCAATTTTTATTGCTATTAACTTGGAAACAAATTGTTCGATGAAACAGATAATAATCTAAGTAGTGTAGGTAAATATTGCGTGGATTCATTTTCATATCACTAGCTATTTTACAGGATTTGTAATAGTTTTGTTAACGTGTGAACAACTAAGCACAAAAAAATGTTTTCATTGATATAAAAAACGACGTTTTCATATCACACATCAATGTGTATATTAACTAGAAAAACAATATTAAGACTTTCATGAAATCAAATATTCCTTATCCCTTAATTCTTTCGCAGTCCCGTGCACTACATAGGTACAGGTCATTGCTATTGTCTCACTATTGTGTCTGAAAACCGGACAGTGCAAGTGTTAAAATAATGTCACTTTTGTCCACAAATTACTACTGTAATGTCTGCAACATAAAAATATCTAGTTATCTGAGACATTGACATTATCTAAATCTTAAAATATATAAAAAAACTGTATTTCGTAATGATTTCTTATATATACGCGAAGACTACACATTAAATAAAACAATTTTTTTGGATTTTATTACGTTTAATTTAACTTATTAATTCTCAACGTTTCAGGTGCTTTACAGTACCGATGGTCACGGGGGGAGACTGAGGTGTTAGACATACCGATGTCATGCCCCATAACCTTCCGTTTTTGAATATAAATTTTTGATCCGATCTACGTAGAATAAGCTTACAGTATCTTGAAGTCTTGCAATGGTATGCTTGGGTTTGGATTTAATTTTATTAATTATAGGATCCCAAGCAGATGGCAGCACCATCCATCTTCTTTATTGAAATTAGGATATTTTTTAATTTCAATAGCCTCACGAATGATCCTTGATAGGAATCGGTGTTCTTTTGCGAGGATTTTGTGGTCTATCAAATCTAATGTAATGGCGGGGACGATCTTGAACATGTTTTTTTTTTATAGGATAAGGGTGAAAAACGAGCACACAGTCCACCTGATGGTAAGTGGTTGCTGCGGCCTATATACATCTACATCTATTCTCTGTTACAGATCAAAATGCAGATGCGTTTTCACCCGTGAGGACTAGGATGGAATGCCTCATTTCCAGTAAAAAAAGCCTCCGGCCACCTGCACTCACCAAGCGAAACGCAGAGGTAAACCTCTACTTCACGCTGGTATTCTGTGAGGTCGTGGTACCACCCCGGTTCGAGCCGGCCCATCCATGCGACAGCAAAAGCTGCCGCCTGGCTCTACCACTGTTAAAAATGTTCACACACTGTTGACTTCCCGGAACTTGAAGCACCGACGTTTTGAACGAAGCACGAACCTTTGCGTCGCCCCCGCATTGAAAGGTATCCATGAATATTTTCCCACGGTAAAAAAAGGATTTTTGCACAAATTCTTATTTTACTTTTAAATTTAATTAATTAGTCACGTGATGTTTTACTACGGTCAATTCCAAGTGTCATAGTTTAATCGTCCCGTAACACTAACACTAATTAAACTTTAACAAACTTATGTTTATACCCGTTCCAACAGTATTGTGCCGTAACACGTAAACTTTGCAAACAAGGCTTTTGCGGTTCCGCCACTGGACGGAATAATAATACAGATTACACAAGGAGCCATAATATGAAATATGTCTTGGGTCGAGAACTCGTACGAGAGTTAGAGACTCGTTGTTCTGGAAGCCATCGTCTATTGTGTTTTTTCGTCATGTTTGAAGCTTTGAGAACCTAAACGGCAGCTGTTGAACAATTTAACAATTTGTTATATTACCGGTATTACAAAATTAGCGTATACCTACGTTGGGTGAAGATAGAGTATTTTTTCAATATTAGAAATGTATAGCTCAGGCGGAAAGCGGTCGCCGCAAATTTCACAGAAGTCAGCAACTCAGTTCGATCCCCGCCGGTACTAATTAAATTGTTAATTGTAATTTTAAGTACTGATTTACTACGTGCTAGGCGGTGTAGTAAAACATATTGAGGAAACCTGCATGTTTAGAAATGAAACATTCGTGAATAGAGATATCATATGTCAGAATTTGTTGTGACATGTCGTGACTTTTGGGGTTCTTGTCAGGATTGCAGTCGGTTTTTGTAAATGTCAGGCTTTTTCGATTTTTCAATTAAATATAATAGGTTTTGCGTAGAAGGGGTGGAATCTTTAACGTGGATTGAGAGTGCACAAAACCAATAATTAATTAGTTTTTTGAGTGAAAACTCGATAAAACGAAAAAGTGACACTAAAAGGAGACAAACATAAATTTCTATAGGACTTAGTCTGCGAGAGAAAGAGATAGAATATTATAATAAATCAGTCGTTTATGGGTCATCTAGCCCTATTTAATGTACATTCTATGTGTACAACCTTGAAAGTAAATCAATTTTTGTTCGCTATAACAAAACAATTTGACTCGAAAGAAAATATTATTTTAAATTATAAGACTAAAATTTAGTCTCTACATGTCTTAAAAAAGGATTGTAACATTTATTTGCTATAAATTTAAACTTTATATCGCACTTGTGGTTGAAAATTATCATATGAAATAAATCAATAGCAGTGAAATATTTTTATTTTATATTTCATTTCATTTGAAGATTTCAGGTTCACATGTTTTTTGTCACACGTTTGTTATTTACATTTGCAACAAAATCTCAGAATTTTTCTATAGAAATCAGCTTATTTGTGGGGGACTTTTCATTTTTCCATTTGGTAATTCTATTCGTGGATATGTTTTTTTATATGATAGGGTGACAAACGAGCACACAGTCCACCTGATGGTAAGTGGTTGCTGTGGCCCATAGACACCTACATTTATCCCCGTTTGCGAATCCAATTGCAGATGCGTTGTCACCCTTGAGGATTAAGATGGAATGCCTCTTTTCCAGTAAAAAGGGTGTCCGGTTCTCTACACTCACCATACGAAACACAGCAGTGTTAAACTACTATTTTACGCTGGTATTCTGTGACAGCGTGGTCCTTCCCCGGTCGAGCCGACCCATTCGTGCTACAACTATACTACTAATATAGCTGCAGCATGGCTCTACCACGTTGTAAATCTGCATCTGAAGTCTGCTTACACACACTGGAGAAGCGCGGGGGACTAATTGCTTCATAACCCTCTCACAATGAGAGGGAGCCTTGTGCCCTTAAAATTCCAAAGTTAAATATTGCTAAGTTCAGACCTTGGCAGTGCCCGCGCATAAATGAAGGTATTCGATGTAATGTTGTTACATTATCTTACTAGACTAGATTAACGGAGGAAGGTTAGGCTCCAGTTTCCTCTCAATTGGAAGCTTAAAATTTCAAAAATATCGTCGCTTGTTGTAGACATGTGAAAAGTAATATTAAGTAGATAAAAAATCGACAACCAGATTTCGTTCAGGGGATGTTGTAAAAGGCGACTACTGAAAACCAGAAAAATTGTATTGGTTTCAATAGATGGCAGTATAAAATCTCTACAATGGGTAAAGTCAGCCAGCATTAGACTTTTATGGGCTAATACCGTTCCCATCAAAGTCTATTAAAGTCCACCGACGAACACAGGCCTCCCTCATAGATTGCCTCAAGTTTGCCAAAGTTACCGCGCTTTGCAAGCGGGTTGGCAACCGCAGTTTTTTATTTTAAGTGTGAATAGGAAGACGCTGCTGCCCATCTCCTGATTTGTTTACCTCTGTCGCCTCTCACGACACCCACGGGATGATATGAGGTAGTGGATATACTTACACCGCCAATATTATACAGAAATTCGGGCTAATAATTAAGGAGAAAAATAATAAATTGAAACGAATCTGCAATATGGTTGAAAATAATTAAAAATTAAAAATTTTGTACAGCCGACTTCAATATAGGTTATTTAAGAATAACTCAATAATCATTGGTCTGACCTTGATCAAATTCATATGGGACCACACGAGAACTATCAGCTTTCATATAAAAAAAAGAATCATCGAAATCGGTTCGCCCAGTACAAAGTTATGAGGTAACACACATAAAAAAAAAAACATAAAAAAAAACATACACTCGAATTGAGTAGCGTCTCCTTTTTGGAAGTCGGCAGATAAAAATGGAAGGACTGTTGTTGTGAAACTATAGTAATATCATAAACTATACTCGTGTAACGTAATATCAGTAAAACGTATCAGTAAAAAGTAACTAAACTAAATCGGTTTATTAACCTTGAAATGATCGTGTGATGTATTATTTTTCATTCGATCTAAGCAACGAAAAGTTTTTCTTAATAACAAACAAAGTTCGTTGTTTCAAAATGAGGAAATACGTACCTATGCTAAAAAATTCTGGATTGTAAAAGGAAGCGAGTTTTTATATAAAAGAAACCTCTTCTTGCTTGAATTCTTTTTAAAGTTTTTTTTTTATATAAATAAAAAATAACGCTGCCTTTCACAGAAAGTTTAAATTGTTTCTATGTATATATGTTTTAATATATGTACACTTTATTTAGGTATTATATATCGCACCTGCCAACAATTGTCTTTGGCACCCAGAGTTGACTGGCAGAGAATGCCATATGGCATTAATTTCTCCCTATGTACCTTTTAGTTTCAGGTGTTTCATTTAAATTTTAAATAAATAAATACACAAATACATACATTTCTATTAAAAAAACGTATATGCAAAGTACGTCGATTTAAGGGCGCTGGAACGTGACTTGTTTTAAGAGCTACGTTCGTATCAGGCTACGTAATGCTACGCAATGCTACGTACGCTACGGCGATAACCCACATAAAAAGCTCACACAAATAGCTTTATCCTGGTATCAAGAAATCCAAACTACGAGTATATACTATTTACTACTAAGGTAAATATCCCCGTTTGAAGCCGTCTATGGGGGAGGCATATGTTAAGCAGTACAGAAACAGACATTTGATAGGCCGTAACGGCAACGGTAAACTTTAATAGCCTTCCTACTCTATTCAACTCAACTTGTGATCCCAGAAAGCATTGTTCTTAACGGGCGCTTTCCATTTTACTAAATACTTAGATTCTTTGCTATTAGTTTATTATAGACTGGCTGACGAATTTATATACCTTGTATCCAAACATTTGAAATTTGAATGCACACGGTATTTATTAAATTAGTATTTACTTTGAAGTATACAATTTTATGGTTTTTTGGTACCAAACTGAAGATCATACGATCTTGTTACTGCTAGACAGTGCATCGCATAAAATTATTCTTCTTAAATTATTAATAATTATCTCACAACTTACTTAATATTATTAAGCTAATAATTATCTCACAACTTAATATTATTAAGTTTAAACTACATTTTTTATAGAATAAGGGTGACAAAAGAGCACACAGTCCACTTGATGGTAAGTGACCCATAGACATCTACAACTATTCTCGATTAAGTATCAATATACGCGTTGTTACTCTAGAGGACTAAGATGGAATACCTTGTTTCCGGTAAAAAAAGGTCTGCGTTTCTCTACACTCACGATACATAACATCATTCAGCCGCTATTTTACACCGGTATTCTGTAAGAGCGTGGGCAAATTGTGCGTTGTTCAAATTTGAAATTCTCGCAAGATAACGCGGACTCAAGGTCAAATACTTGTTAAATTTTGAATCTTAGTGGTGAAGTTATCTGTAGACCCCACCATTTGACGGCCGCATTTGCTGTGCCAGAGTTAGAGTGGTGGTTTTCGCGTGTACGTGCCGAACCAGTCAACATTTCAGTACTGTGGCAAGTCGTTATTTCTTTGTATACCTGTATTTTATTTCGATTCATACATAGTTAACTATGATTTGTTAAAATGTTGTTTGTGAATACTCGAGAATACCAAAAGAAACATTAGTTCCTTTTGTAAACTCAAATTTATCTCCTTTTCATCAGTACTTTGGCGTCAGTTCCGTGTCTTTTATTGCATCAGAGGACTGACGTGTTTCCAGGGTACTGATTTTTATATTGTTTTAGACATTTATCTCAACTGTTACTGTGTATAAGCATTTTTTTACTTATTTCAGTCCAAAACATCATGTTGTCTTCTAAAAAAAACAATATTTGTCTAGGGGAGATAAATTAGGAAAGAAAAGAGAAGTCGAAGTAAAGAAATTATACCACGGGAGCAACAAATAACCAAAAAAGGGAAAGCTTATTCATCAAAATAATCATCATAATTACAGTCCTTCTCAAGTTCACTGCTGTACATAGCCCCCCCATCAAGGAAAGCTACAAAGCACGATCCTAAACCACCTGCATCCATGAACTTCCTGCATGTCTTACCAGGTTGTCACTCCATCTTGTGGAGGGACGCCCTACCCTTCGGTTACCGGTACGAGGTTGCCACTCGAGAATCTGTTTTTCTTATTATTTGTCAGTTTTTCAAGTTATATGGTCGGCCTGTTGCCACTTCAGCCTACTATTCCAGGCTATATCGGTTACTCTGTTTCTACTGCGGATAGCCTCATTTCTAAATCTATCACGCTTGGAAACCTGGAGTATAGCCCTCTCCATAGCTCCCTGAGCGCCTTGATCTCCTCATACGGCCAGCAGTAAAGAAATACGACTCAGATCTATAAATCATCACTGGTAACACGCACTGGTTGTACAATCTCGTTTTGAAGTATTGAGGTACGTCTGACGAGAAGATGTGTCGTAACTTCCCGAACGCTACACAACCGAGTTGAATCCGTCGATTGACCTCTCGGTCGAAGTTGGACTTACCTAGTCGGACTATTTGTCCCAGGTAAGCATACTCGTCAACAACTTAGAGCTTAGTGCCCCCAATAACTTTTCATCTTGAGACCTATCCGTTGGGAGGCACTATTGAGGCCATTGAGCATAGTGCTTAGGTTCTCCAGCGATTCTGCCATAAGGACTATATCGTCGCCAAATCGAAGGTCCATGATGTACTCACCATTGATGTTAATACCATATGTTTTCTAGTTCAGTAGCTTGAAAACGTCTTCCAATGCAGCGGTGAAGAGTTTCGAGGATAGAACGTCACCCTGTCTTACACTTCTCTGCAGTTGGATAGTCATCGTAGCCCCACTGTACAAACACTTCAGCACTCTTGGCTGTCGGTATATTCATATAATATAGTTCATCAAAATACATGCAAAAAATAACAACTGTTGAATCGAACCACGCAGGATTTTATACGTCAGAATACACGACGTTCAACTATAGATAAGATACAGCCATAATAGTTCCTGAAGAAAACAGACATACTCGAAGAACGAAGGTACAGAAATAAGCAACAAAAAAGGTGGAAGCTGTAATTTGAAAATTCATAACTATACTAAATACTCAGTACCAAAAATATAAAGGAGCAAATGGGTGAAGATTTTTTTTTATATGATAAGGGTGACAAACGAGCACACAGTCCACCTGATGGTAAGTGGTTGCTGCGGCCCATAGACATCTATATCTATCCTCTATTACAAATCAAAATGTAGATGCGTTGTCACCCGTGAGGACTAAGATGGAATGCCTCATTTCCAGTAAAAAGGGCCTCCGGCCACCTGCACTCACCAAGCGAAACGCAGAGGTAAACCTCTACTTCACGCTGGTTTTCTGTGAGGTCGTGGTACCACCCCGGTTCGAGTCGGCCCATCCGTGTGACAGCAAAAGCTGCCGCGTGGCTCTACCACTGTTAATATAACATATTAACAGTGGTATAATATATATATATATATATATATATATATATATATATAATATACAGACATAACTAAAAAGGCGGAATTACTAAAGAAGGTCCTTTTCTGCGAAATTATCAATACAATACAATTAGAAGAACACTAAACTAAAATAAAGACATGAAGAAATAAAAATTTTTAAACAAGCTATATCTGGACACCGAAGAATACACTCGTCATTACGAAATATATCTGTAGCAGACAAATACGAACTATGGAGATTTAAATCAATAGTTATTTATTATCAATAGTTACTTATGTATTTTAATACTAGCTGTTCCTCGCGATTTCGCCCGCGTGGAATTTACTACGACTTTATGGGTTTTAATTTTATTTGCGCGGAACCCTAATTCTTTTTGTAACATAAAAGTATCCTAAGTTACTACTTATAACATCAGCCATCTACCAGTGAAATTCCCGTCAAAATTGGCCCAGCCGTTTCGGAGATTAGCCAGAACAAACAGACTGACAGACAGACAAAAACTTTAAAATTTGTTTTTTTGTTATTGGTATCATACTTTCATATGCATTTAGTAAAATGCAGTTATTTTAACATTACAAACAGACACTTCAATTTTATTTATTTGTATAGATTTAAAAGATTTTGCCGCTATTATGTTATGTTATTATGCGTGCCATTATTAGATTCAAAGAAATCGGCTCACAGTGTTAATAAATTTCCTATATTTCTTATGAAATTGTGTATTTAATCAGTACTATGAAACCCTCGTCTGTCCCCTGGCAGTCAAATTTATAAAAATGGAAATATCTCATAATATACTAAAAAAAGTGACTGGCCCGATTTGGAACAATATACAATGAGTATATTGTTCCAAATCGGGCATTATCTAACTTGAATATTCAAATTTATCGAAATTTTACTTGAAAAGTATGATAAACAAAATATCCCTGAAAGTTACCCAACGTTTGTATATTCACTCATATGTATATCCGTTCCAACGGCATTGTGTTGTAATACGTAAACTTTGCAAACTAGGTTTTTGCAGCTCCACCATTACTGGTCAGAATAATAATGCAGATTCCACAAGGAGCCTTATAAAATATGTCTTGGTTTAAATATGAACGTCTTGAGGAGTACGCCAAATATTTCGAAAACTTTCAGTGCGTTCTTTTAGTTATTCAATATTGTTAGCTTTACTATAACTATAACTTATCAGTTTAATAACAAATAGAATTATTCCGTGAACTAACATATACAATGCAAGCTAACAAAATACATAGTTTCTCGAAGTCTATCGAGAGCTTAGATAGTTAGGCGACGAATTTTTGTTAAACAAGTTGAAATTGTGAAAAAGTATAATTCATATTATTTCACAATTGAAACTTGCCAAAAGGACCTTTCCAAAATTACCTACAAATAATTATTTCGGGTCTGGATGTTTGTCCTTGTGAAACTCATGTATGTTACTGCTCCCACGATACTGGAGAAAATCCGAGTATAGAGGTTACGTTAAAAAACCATAGCGTAAAATCACTTTACCTCCGAAAGCTGAGTCTTTGTTTAACTTTGTGCTTACTTTGAGCCTTATTTTTAAGAATTATTTTAAATGGTACTTATAACGTTTACTGCAGTAATCTAAATTCTAAGCTCAAAATAAATTAGAAGAGTTTGTTCATTGGAAAATAACTCTTATTTACTTTAATGTTGGATTATTTATTAAAATAGCAGACGCGTTCAATTTAACCTATGACCTCACCTGGGCCCGGTGTGCCGTGTTTGTTTTCATTTAGTAGCCGATCGAGTATTTATGAAGATATTTTGCCTCTTTTATTTTTTTATTTTACAGCGCGTCAGTTTGAGTAACGAAACACTATGTAAATGTAATTAAAAGTATTTAACAATTTAAAAGTTACTAGTTATATACAGCATATAATATAAATACTTATTATTTTAGAAAATTGTGGTTTCAATATATAACTAATTAATATATCCTCTTTCATAACCACAACACAATATACCTTAGAGGAGCTACAACAAGTGCATAAATATTTTTTTACGTAAAACTGAAATGACAAACGAACTCACAGTTCACTTGATGGTAAGTGACATGACACACAGCAGTACAAGCACTGCTATTTGGTGACAAAATAGTTGATAGTGTGGTATCTACACAGTCGAACAAAACCAATCCAATTGTATCGCTGAGTGAGACAGGGTGATGTTATATACCCTAAACTGTTTACAAATGCACTGGAAGACGTTTTTAAGACGCTAGACTGGAAAGGACGCGGCATTAACGTAAACAGTGAGTACTTAGGTAGAAAGGGGTTCCTACCACATGGCATACTCTCATATAACAAATAGTCAAGTGGTCAGAGTATTTAGTAACTACGTCCTGGCTAGTCTTGCAGTGAGAGCATCAAAGAATCTTCTACCTCATGTGTCGTAAGAGTCGACAGAGCAAACTGAATGAAAATATGAGCAACATCATCGGCCCGATACCAAAATAAATTAATTAAAAAAAAACTGCGGTGGAAAACCTGCTTACCAAACGTGGCAACTGCGGTAAGTGTCCTCCATATGAAGGAAATAATATCTTATATATAAAAATTTATTTTTGTTTCTTTCTATTTTATGCGCAGCCATACCGTTCATCAGATTGCGGTAAAACTTTGTCAACTTATTGATTGCACTTGCGTGAAGGTTATAGCCATACTACCTACAATTAACTTCAGAAGGTAGTGCACATATCGCACCGACAAATTTATTTGAAAGTTATATATCATTCAACTTTACTGAATGTATTATCATTCCTAATTAAACTTTATAAATTTAAAACAATATTTCTACAAATATTTCTTCTGTGGCATCAACGCGCCGGGTACGAGCTAGTAAACAATAGATAAATGAAGGGGTATTTATTATTGCATAAATAGTTTCTTAATGCTAAATTAATCATGCTAAGATATGTGTTTATAACAGTCGCTGCTAAATTCCAATGCGCCCTCCCGTCAAAACCAGTGACTGAGGGTGAGAGGTCACCGACCCCGAAGCTGCTACGAACTTTTGCTAGATACATGTAAACGATTTTCGTTTTGCAGAACATAGCAGTTAAAAATGAAACGCGTGGAAATAACTTCGCTTGACTTATTTTGCTTCGATTTAAAACAATAGTTACGCGGTTATATTTATATAAATAGATACGCGTACTCTAAAAGACAATATAAAGTAACAGTCTATATAGGGTAAACGGTATAATGATTGGCACTTTAACCTGACTTCTACTTGTAAGTGGTTTGTTTTATTGGATTTTTGTTTACATAGCCATTAATAAAATAACGCATTATGTTTAAAAAGATGTGTTTAATTAATTTAAAATCTAATTATACTTATTTCTAGGGAATGTTATAATCATTGGCACTTTAGCATAGTGAATGGCACTGTAAATTAAGTATAATCATTGGCACCCTTGGAAGTCTTAAAAAGTTATACCCAGATCTTTCTAAGCTACATCTTATTGTTATAATCAATATTTTCCTTAGATCTTCACCTGAAAGCGGTTTTGTTGGTCTACCATGTTTTTTCTTTCTTCGGATACATTTTTGATGTGACTTTTTTAGTAAAACATTTCATGTTTTATCGATATTTTGTGGAAATAGACCTTTGTTTCGGTTTTTTACATTAAACATTTAGAGAGTATTATAATGTCAGAGATTTTGGCTTTGTTCGTCTTGTTTTGTTTGTTCGGTTGTTTCTATATTTGGCTGACTAATTCAATTCAGCTTTTTCCAATTTTTTCATTAAATTTTAGCTCCGCTGCTCCCAAATCTTCACTTGTTAGCACAAAATAACGGCGTTATATATCTGATATTTGCTTTTTGATACGTATTTGGCAATGAAAATTAGGGCTTTCTAAAAGCTTTTTCGAAGACAGGTTTGCGCCACATATCTTTGATGGGCCGAAATGCAGTGATATCAGCTGGTTGCAATAGTCGCGTTGCATTCAGGTTAAGGACTATAAGCTTTTAGTAAAATGGTTAGGTTTGAGTGATGAAGAAAATAGTTGGGTGGATAAAAGTGAATTATTGGTTTAGGTATATAAATAACGTATTATTACTTAATAATCTTATTTTATACTTATCGATGAAGGAAGGCAGTGGTATAATTAATAAAGTAATAGACAATTTACCGTTTGAGTTACATTTACCCGGCTATCAATTTGCGGCCCCGGAACGAAACTTCAAAAACGGTTACTCAAAGGCGATCGCGGGATAAACAAATTGGATGAAGCGTCCATGCTCCATGATATTGCTTACACTAACAAAGATTCGGGCGCTCGACAATAAGCGGATTTAGAACTTTTGAAAATGGCTAAGAGGAGCTTGAAATCAGAAGATGCTAGGAAAGGAGAAAAAATTGCCTCATGGATAGTGAAAAATGCGATGAAAGCGAAAATCCGGCTACTATGGGCAAAGAGACTTGGGCAAAGTTGTGCCAGCTCAAGATAAGTGTGGCTCTTATGACCATCTACAAAAAGAAATCACTGAAAATGACATTCTTTATTGTAGGGCTAAAGAAAAACGTTTCATTCGTAATGGATAAAAAGTTCTGCCTTTATATATCTATTTTCTGATAAGTAAATAACGTATTTAAGATAGTAAATACTCCTATCTCTAGGCACTAACTTTTGAACGTCTGCTCGCATTTTATATAGGGGGAAAATAGTCGTAGGTTTTACCATCTACTCCAAAGATCAGTGATGCAAGACTTCGATTAGGCATGATCCACCTCATAGACGTTTTATTCTCTCTGTATAAAACGGTTCAGTATGGGGTTTTTATTAAAAAACCCCCACATCATTGACATTCTTATAACATCGAAAACTGTGTCAGGACCAGGTCGGCTTTTCAGCTTCTTAGTTTTCTTGACTTTACTTATTTTGGCGGGAACCGTATATTCGCGCATGGAATGTTAAATGTTTTTGCGGCAGTTATTTTTTCCATACCATTTTCAGTTTTTTGCCTAAAAGCGTGTTGGTGAACTTCACATGTCATTGAAATATTATTTTCTTATTTCTCAGATATGCAGGCTTCCTCACGTTTTCCTTCATCGCCGAGCACGTGGTAAAGAGACAATATGAAATAGAACAAGTTAAGTTTCTAAAAAAATGTGTCTCATTATTATGTGTAAGTTTGTAGTTCATTACTTTTACTTTGCTTTACTTTTTCGTAATGTATTCATTACAGCCTATCAAAAATCTATTGCTGAACATATGTCGCTGCTTTATACGAGAGATTTTGCCACAGTTGCCTCCTTGGCAGGCGCGTTAGCTACCGCAGTTTTTATTATTTTCAGTTATTATTAGGGACTATAGTGGACTGTATGAATTTAACAGTAGTAAGTGGACTGTATGATAGACTAATTAACTTAGGTATACTACGCTAGGGGACTGCTCAAAGGAAAGATGGTACTGTAGAACTAAACTGTATTGAAGTATTTACAGTGCGGCACTAATAAACTATATAACTATATATACAGAGGGGAGTCTTCACTCTTCAATCTTCAATGGAGTATCTCTTGATGTCTTCGCTTGCTGTTGTCTTCGAGTGCCGCTTCCGAAATGAACAGCTCACAGACCAAAACGCCCTTCTTATATCTCGCAAGAGAGCATCTTAGTTTGTGAGTAGCGTCGTGAGGCGATGCCGCGCGCTTATTGGTCGGCGACATCGCGTGATCTGCTGCCGGTGTGCGGGGTGCGCGGGGCGCAACGGGGTATGAAGGGGCGACGGAGCGGCGGCTCCCCTCGCCGTCCGTAACAGTTATTATTAGGGAGATGGAGCTGCTCATCTCTTATTTCAGTATCACTTTCGTCCTCTTTTAAGACACTCACGAGATGATATGAGTAAGTCACGGATCACTAACAAAAAACTAGATACACAATCGGTGACAAAAATGTCCTTACCGAATGAGCGCCCACTCGAACATTTGGGTTGCGCTTTTAATTTGTACGTAGCTTTGTGAATACAACTTTATGCAATTAATTTAGGTTAAATTTACATTAATGTATATTTATTTTAACTTGAATTACGTCAAAACAATTGACGACAGTTTTTAGAGAATTTTAGCTTGGGATTGTGTATCTAGTTTTTTATTAGTGATCGATGGAGTAAGTGGATTCTCTTATGTCGTCACTACAAGCCACTACTTTACTTTATTAGCCCGTATTAGTCCACAGATTAATATCCCTCTTCCATAGTAAGGAACGACCGCGCAGGGGTGGTGTAAGAATGTCCACTAGTCCAATCGTACCGTGGGTGTCACAAGAGGCAACAGAGGGAAACAAACCAGAAGATGGTCAGCAGGATCTCCTCTTCTATAGTAAGGAATGACTGTGTAGTGGCGGTGTAAGTATATCTGCTAGTCCTTATCGTAAGTAGCATCTCTGTATTAACAACTAAGAAATATAAACCTGTGCGGTTGGCAACTCGCCCGCCAAGCGTCGCAACAATGGCAAATATCTCCTTTATTAGACAATCTATTGGGAGGCCTATGGTTAGCAGTGGACTTAGATAGGTTGTCATGATAGGGTGTAAAGAATGAATGGGTCGGTTTGACCGGGGTCGCTCACGCTCACACAGAATACCACCACAAATAGGAGCTTAATACAGCTGTGTTTTGTATTGTAAATACTAAATTGATAAAGACCCTTTTTACTGACAACGAGGCATTCCATCTTAGTCCTCAGGGGTGACAACTAATCTGCATTTTGATACTTAATCGGGGATAAATGTAGATGTCTGTAGGTCACAGTTACCATATACCATTAGGTAGAAAGTGTGCTCCTTTGTCACCTTAATTCTATAAAAAAAGAATGAATAATTAAGGAAGGTTTGGTATAAATCTTGACAGGCGGAGCAGCGATTGTAGTTCAAGATGTCTCAATCTTGAAGCCACTCTTCGCCATTGATCTGAGAATTTAACATCTGGTATGTATGCATTTCTGGTATTTTCGTTTATCGTAGTTCTATGTTATAGTTCTATGTCATATTGTTATATCATAGTCCTGTCATAGTACTATGTCATAGTACTATGTCATACACTCAGCGTCACAAAAATCGCACCTCTCTGAGTTTGCGCGAAAAATGGCTGTAATGGCTAGAAACGAATTATATTTATATAAATATTGGTATGTTTGAAATGGGTATTTGAATAGCTTTACATTATTAATAAAAAAGTCATGAAATCATTAAAACATTTATCATTATAGAGCGTCAAAAATAAACACTGTCAAATGCTCGTTAGTAAGGACGCTAATAAAATAAACACTAGGTTTTAAGAACTTTTTTTGTATTTATTAAGTTTTTCTTTTAAATTATTAAATTGCAAATTTGTACATACCCTGTCTTTTTCTTTAATTTCTCTTTCGTCTCGTTATAAAAGTAAAATTCAATTAAAATTCCTGAAAGCTAATGAAATTACCTTTTGAATGATACCCTCAAACCACAACATTGCCATTGGCCTGTTGTGTTAAAATAGTATCTATTTAAATTATTTTTTTCGGATGTGCGATTTTTTTGACGCCGAGTGTAGTTCTGTGTCGTAGTCGTCACTTAAGGTAAGTTATCTTGTTTTGCTAATACTTAAAGAATTTGATGCTCATGTTCGTTGTGAATCTTTCTTGGTCATCCTTCGATTGTTATCTATTATA
Source organism: Parnassius glacialis (assembly GCA_033319125.1). Taxonomy (NCBI): domain Eukaryota; kingdom Metazoa; phylum Arthropoda; class Insecta; order Lepidoptera; family Papilionidae; genus Parnassius; species Parnassius glacialis. The sequence continues at coordinate 8,872,530 of JAVANC010000001.1, read as the reverse complement.
CTAAATATAAAAATATTATAAGCTATTTTCTTCATGGCAGGTTGTTCAATTATCGCCAAATCAACTTTTTACTTAGTTATTTGCGATTATCTAGAAAACTATGTGCGTTATGGGAATCGTTTTAAAATAAAACTTGTAGATCTATTAGTTTCATCTACAAAACCTTATTGTTTAACATTCTTGAATTTGTATTAAAATAGTGCTCAGTAAAAAAAAATATAATTGATTGGTACCAAAACTTTAACAGGTAGAGAACAAACAGTGTGAGGACCTTTTTGTGAAATGCCAAATAATTTAGTAATACAAACTTAAGTAGGTAGCTTTTATTTTAGTAAAACTAAAGAATTTAGAGGAGATCGCTAACATGCATTGCGGAAAAGTAGCTGATACTTTCTTGCTCTAAAACCCTGTCAGCAATGAGAGTCATGTACCATGTACCTTTAATCATAAAATGCCCTGTTAAAATATAATCCCTCACCCTCTCGAGGCAATAGATGATTTTAAAATTAACATATTAGGTTGAAACTTTTTTATGTCCTTTATAGTTTAAGAGATAATCATCAAAACCAATTATTTTATCACTTTTTCAAATTCTCAAAAAAAAAAAACGTTTTTCGGATAAAATATAATCTAGCTAGACCAAGGGTCGGCAACTTGCGGCTCGCGAGCCACATGCGGCTCTTTGGATGTGAAGCAGCGGCTCTTTAGATTCATACGCAAATATTATTTATTTTATATATAAAAAAAAAACATTTAAAAATCGATCCACACTGAGCCATTTGGAGTTGATACTATCCAGTCTAGAAATGCAATTGATCGATTTAAAAAGTAAGGCTTTGTGGAGTTGAAAAGCAAGTTGATAGAGTTGAAGGTCCAGAAATGTAATTACGTAACGCAACAAAATGAACAGCTTGAAAAGAAATGCTGCGATTTGAGGCACTTATATTCGACGCATGGAATAGTATTCCAGATTGCTACAGTGAGGTGAAGAAGTTGACATTTGGAGTGCTGACTATCTTCGGATCGATATATTCGTGTGAGCAGGCGTTCTCTTGAAGGAATATAATTAAAAGTAAAGTAAGAAGCCAACTAACAAATGAAAATTTAGAGTTGTAATTGAAACTTAAAACAACAAGTTATGAGCCAAATTTATCCAAACTTTCTAAAACCATGCAAAGCCAAAGCTCCCATTGAATTTGTTTGCTTAAATGTATGTTTTTGTTTTTTTATTTTTAAGTAAAAGTTACATTGTTTAGAAAAGTTTAAATTTTCTACTGGAATAACCATACAAAGCCAAAGCTTCCATTGAATTTGTTTGCTCAATTGTTTGTTATTGAAGTACAAGTTAATGTTGTAAGACTTACAATATAAATAAATGTTTAATGGTTTTAATTTTTTACTTAAATAAACCTAGCAAGCTAACAGCATAGCAAAGTGGCGAAGCAATCAGCTTTGTAGCTTTGTTTCTAACGGTTGCCGTTGAGCAATCAGTTTCAAAATAGGAGGTTCAGATGCCTGGGTGATCAGTAATCGATTGCTGAAAACAGAATTTGAAAATTCGAAACCGTTCTCGAGATAATATTGGGACAGACGGACAGATGGACGGACAGACGGACGGACGGACAGACGGACAGACGGACAGACGGACAGACATCGTGAAATCAATAAGTGACTTCGCAAGCTTCGCCACTTAATAATAAGTGATAATCTAATAATATCATATATATATATATATATATATATATATATATATATATATATATATATATATATATATATATATATATATATATATATATATATATATATATATATATATATATATATATATATATATATATATATATATTAGGGATGTAACGATACATGAATTTGCCGATACGATACCGATTATCGAGAAAAATAATCGGCGATACCGATACCGATACCGATATCGATGGCTTAGTAGTAAATAGTAAATAAAGAATGATGTACCTTATGTGCATAAAACTTACTTATGTTACATGGAATAAATAGACACTCCATTCTGTAAAGTGTGGCAAAAATGGAAATTAAAAATAATGAAAAAAAAAGGTAAAATATCATATCAACATTTATTTGGGTAACATTTATCAAGGCATCAAATCAAAAGTAAATCAATATTAATAATTAAAGTTCACTTTAGGAAGATTTTTGTTTAGGAAACAAAGTTTATTCAAATTACTAGCAGATAATCTGTTGCGCAAATCATTTTGTATGAGGCCTGCAGTTGAAAAAAGACGTTCTGATGCAACTGAGCTCATTGGGTAAGATAAATATTTTTGTGCAAGCATTTTCAATTTTGGGTATGAAGATAATCATTGCTCCAATAGTTCTTTGGATCTTGTTTCATTGGAATATTTGGACATCTCGTATAAGATTCCACCTCTTCTTGCTCAGGATGACTAGACATGTTTGATAAAGGTTCCTCCTCTTCTGCTTCTTTAATCAAACTGTCACAAGCACTCCAGATACCTGAGAAAGTCTCATGTTGCTTTTTTTGTGACACTACACGCTCTACAGGAACATGTGTATCCCAGTTTGTAATTAAGGAGATAAGTATTCTTTTCGCCTCAATGCTTGTGGATTGTAGAAAGAACGTACGCAATTTATAGCGCGGATCTAGTGTTGTTGATAAAATAAAGGTTTCCTCACTCTCTAGATAATCAAATCTGTCATTTATTACAGCTAACAAAATCTCTACAAAATTATAATATTCTGGGCTGCAGTAACTGTCGTCCGCGGTCTCTTGATTATTTTTGATCTGTTTTAAAACTTTTCGCAAACTGTTAATAAGAGGTATAGCGTCAGATAAGCAAGCAGATTCTTCACTTATAGATTTTGTAGCATCTTCAAAATAATTCAAAGTCGAAACAACTTGTTCCATCAATAGCCATTCTTCTGTAGACAATTCAGTTCTACATTTCACATGAGTCAAAGAAGCTTGAATTGCAACTCGTTGCTCTAAAAGTCTTCTAAGTGCATGAAGGGTTGAATCCCAGCGAGTAACGACATCCTGAATGAGAACGTGACAAGGAACGTTATGAGATTTTTGCATTTCTGTTAGGATTTTGCGACCCGACGGTGAATGACTGAAGTGGCCAATAATAGATCTCGCCTTTGTAATCATGGCATTTATTTTCTCTTCAAAAAACGCATCCTTCAGCACTAATTGTAAAGAGTGCGCCATACATCTGATACGTTGAACTCCCACTAGTGTTACAGCAAGCCCCATATTCGGTGCATTATCTGTCACTACAGCACGTACCCGTTCGCTGATGTGCCAATCTTGAAATAATTAACGTAAGTTTTGAGCTATGTTTTCAGCGCTATGATTTTCGCCTTCAAAAGGAAACACTTCTAGGTTTATAAGTGTGACTGCTCACTTCCGTGAGCAGTCACACTTATAAAGTCGTTAACGGACGAAGAAGCATCGCTTGTCGATAAGTCAGTCGTGATAGTGATGTGCGGAAGTTTATGCAAAAGTTCCATTATTTTGGTTCTTACACGGCAGTACATGTCTGGTATTACATTTTCCGAAATATGGGGACGGGAAACCATTTTGTATTTCGGGCAAAACTGCTTAATAGTGCGTTGAAACCCCAGTTTATTTACTAAGTCAAACGGCTCCATGTCTACACACATTTGTTCAGCTATTGTTTGCGTGATCGCTTTTGCCCTAGGGTCATCGGTAACATACATGACACTTTTTTCCAAAATGTGCTCCAAAGTAGCTTGTTTTTTAGGTGGCGGGCCACCGTCGGCGCTTGAGATACCTGGGGTGTCTTTTTCCAACTCATTTTCGTGATAGCGCTTCACGTGTGTCCACATGTTAGATGTCGTGAAGCCCTTCGATGAAACTGCTTTGCTACCACGAGAAACGCTGACATTGCAATATAAACAAGTCGCTTTTGTGTCATCATCCCGTTTTATTTGAAAATGATTCCAGATGCTACTTCTATGTTTTAAAGGAGTCGCCATTTTATTTATCGTACGTAACTGTATTACAGTCCTCACTTCACTCAAAAACAGACAAAATCATGAATAGCAGCGACGAGACGTAAATTCGCCGAAAAACATTACAACGCTGTGCCAAAACTAAGCAAACACTGACGAGTGACGACCGTTAACCGCATTGCCGTTTCGCTGGCGGGCGCGTCCTTCGCCCCTCCCACCCTCTGAGACGGAGTGGCAACGTAGCCGCACGCGAGCGCGTCGTTCTTTTCGCGCGCTTTTCAAAGTGTGTATCGGCTGTATTTAAATCGGCGATGCCGATATATCGGTATCGGTATCGTTACATCGCTAATATGTATATATTATATATATATATATATATATATATATATATATATATATATATATATATATATATAATTAGATTCCAATTTATTGTGAAAAACACTATTTATATATGAATAAATATATATATTTCTTATGAATAAATAGATTAGTTTTTTTTACTAAAACACTTTATTTATACAAGTACTATTTATGGTTGGCAAGAAAAAAATTTGTGACTCTTTAAAAATATTAAAGTTTTGTAAATTGTAATTTTTGACTCTTCCTACTCAAAATGTTGCTGGCCCCTGAGCTAGACCATTTCGACCGGTCCGTTTGTGATATTTCATTACAATTGGTTCAACATTCCCAAGATTAGTAGTTATTAGATTAATATTTTCGGACTGATACGACTTAGGGACCTTCAAGAAAAAGGCTTACTCTTTTTTAAATGGCCGGCAACACACCTGCGTAACCTTACCCTGATGTGTGATGAGCCGCATCCTCCATTGCCCACTCTTATATAAAAAAAAAATAGTCAGACAGATAAAACTTTGTCTTAATAGCATGCAAATAACGCACTGATCGCAACAGGAGCCAGTTATTTCGATATTAAAAACATACATTTCAATTTTATTTATATGTATAGATATATATAGGTATTCGTTTAACCTTACACTGCCTTTGTTATACAACAATGTCCATGTTGCTTATCTGTACGCTCTTGTTGCAAGAGGGGAGACGCTGGCTGCTAAGATGATACTCATAATTGCTATTGAGATGTGTTGAAGCGTGCTTGAGATATTCAAGTAAAACAATACAGGCACATCTGATAGAAAATTCCAGAAGATGATAAAATGTATAAAGTCCTTTCATATTTTTTTAATTATATGCACGCTTGTAATTAGCAATTTTAATTACCAATAGGTTATTTTATGTACAGGTTACTTTCAGCATAAACAAATGTAATTGAACTTTGTAATATTCGGTTTTCACCTACTTCCAGACGTCTGAATAATTTGAAATTATGCAGACGCATTAAAAACCGATGACAATACATTATTATTTTAATCTATGATATAGTATTCTCTTTAGGATTATCACAGATCAATGATCAGTGCGCGTCGATTAAGTTTTCGTAAATCAAAACAAAAAACAAATTTAGAACGATTTATTTTAAAACTACAATTTTATTACGTCCGATACCAATTTTTGGAAAGAATAGATAATAAATAGTGCAATATAAACTGATTTTTTTTTATTATACGTTCTTGATAAACTAAAATTTAATTAAATGGAGCTGGCTGGTATCGGGTATAACAGTAGGGTTACAGTCACACTAAACATGTTCAAAGATTATGTCGCCAACGCCGATATTGTGTAATTCAAAAAAAATGTTAAATGTTTAATATATTGTAGAAAAAAACATGTACTATTTTAAATGTACTAATTACAACTTAAAACCACACTAATAATAAAACACAATTGTACTACTGATCACTTTAGGGTCGCAGTTATATCGCTTCGAAGTATTCGCTTGTATCGCCAATTCAATACTGCCTCGATCGCGGTCTATACCGGCCTTATATAGGAACTCAGATAGTTTCCAGAACCTTCTACTGTAGAAACATCCAGAATGTTCGAATACATATCGGTCCCGATTGACTAGGTGTCGATAGTTCCAGAAAGTTCTACCATGGAAATTTCTAGAAGGTTCTGGACTCTCCTAGTTCTGCTACTCGATACTAGAGGGCGCTAGTGGTGTTAATTGTGGCGCGCGCAATAGTATTATTTTTTATTGGACAGGGTATTTTACAACGTTTTTATTAACTCACTTTCTTGTTTGTCTGTCGTTCTGGGTGGAATCTTGCAACTCAAACAAGAAGGAGACGTTTCCATACATTTTTGGGCCCAGATGTTAACATGATGAAAGTAGGACCATTTGAAAGCTCATATTTAAAGAATTCTTAACTGATAATCTGACATGATTTGTCAATCTAGGTTATTGTAGAATAAGTAAAAGTGATGTATTATGGTACGGTAGAAACATACCTACGATATGGTGTAATATTTTGGGGCAACTCTAGTGAAAAAGGAAAGGTATTTACGGCCCAAAAAAGGTGTATACGCTCCATGTTTAAGCTGAAGAGTACCGATAGCTGTATGCCATATTTTAAACAATATAAAATATTAACTCTACCGTGTATATATATATTAGAGATAGCAGTATTTGTAAAGTCGAACCAGAACTGTTTTAAGTGCCTAGCAGACATTGCTCCAAGAAACAGACGCGACAATAGTAGAGTTTATATTCCTAAGGGAAAAACAGCACTAATACGCAAGTGTCTGCTGCATGGGGCCGGCTGTTTACAACAAATTACCCAAGTGTTGGAGGAATCTCAACAGTTTATTATTTAAGACAAGGCTACGAAACTTTTTAGCGGACAAAGTGTACTATAGTATTAATGAATTTTTAATGGACAAAATGTTGTGTTAAAATGTGTACGTATGTCACATGAATATTTATTAATAAATTGTATTATTATTAATGTAATTAATTTGACGATGGCTTATAATAATTAAATAATAGTGATAATAATGTACCGATTGACTAGACTTACATATAATTTGAAGATATTTTTAAATTTTTGTTAATCTAATGTTATATTGTGTTGTGAAAAAAAATATTTTTGCATGCCTCCTGGTAAAATATGGTGGAATCTATACTATATATTTGTCACCACATTCTGTATCACCCATATTTGCAAAATAAAGAAATTCATTCATTTATTCATTCATTCATTAAATACAATGTAACGGGCACTTCCCGATGAGCTAGAGAGCAAAATTTTGAACATATGTAGCTCAGAATGGAATGACAATGTAGAAATATGAAACGTATACACGTTAATTATTTTTAGTACAAAATTAAAAAAAAATCACTTTTTTATATATAGGATCGGTTGACAAACGAACACACAGTCCACCTGATGGTAAGTGGTTACTGTGGCCCATAAACATTTACATCTATCCTCAATAAAGACTCAAGATGCAGATGCGTTGTCATCCGTGAGGACTAAGATGGAATGCCTCTTTGCCAGTAAAAAGGATCTCCGGTTCTCTACACTCACCATACGAAACACAGGAGCGTTAAGCTGCTATTTTACGCTGGTTTTCTGTGAGAGCGTGGTCCTTCCCCGGTCGAGCCGACCCATTCGTGCTACAACCATAATATAGCTGCAGCATGGCTCTACCACGTAGAAAAATGCATGGTAATGCATTAGCGCACGCACACATTCGTAAGGGTCGATCGGTAGGCAAAAACGTTGTGAATTGAATCGCACACAACGAAGCGCATGTACCTACGCGTAGTTGTTGCCCATAAAATGCCCATAAATCACATTCAATTTGGGATAATTTCAAATAAAAGTAGACGCCTTATTTACTCGTATTTTCAAAACAACAATAACGATATTATATCGTTATTTATATATTAGAACTTAAGTTTAGTTAGTTTTGACAAATAACCCTGTATAATATATTGGTGCATTTAACGAGTTATGGAAATGTTTATTTTATTTCTCAGATATGTAGATTCCCAGCGATACTGGCGAAGCATGAACTCTTTGTGTTCTAAGAAATTTTAATCCGGGCTTTTATTCTTGGAATCGGAAACGGAATTCATATTGCATATTGCATTTTTTTAAATGTATTTAACATTAAAAAATTTATACCATCTAAAGATTTTCTTATTTTTAATCTTAAATCACATCGCCTCGTTAAATCCGATACAATTGTAATCAAATGCGAGCTCTTTTTCTACCGACTTCAAAAAGGGGCCGGTACTCAATTTGACTGTATGTTTTTTTATGTGCTGCAGATGCAGGAGCTGTTGACGGGCCGGCCTTCGTGGTCAGCAGCCGGCCCTCCGACGATTGCGGGGCCGGTACTCAATTCGACTGTATGTTTTTTATGTGCTGCAGATGCAGGAGCTGCTGACGGGCCGGCCTTCATGGTCAGCAGCTGGCCCTCCGACATTTGCGGCATTGCATTACCAAATCAGAGCACATTGGCAGAATTGACGAGAAACTAGTTCGCCTTCCTTCAGGAACCCGTGCATTCTGGTCTCTCGCCAAGGCTGTGCAAGGGAATTTCTGTAAGCCATCACTCACATCACATCTCTGCACAGGGAGGACGACTCACTGGCCCAAGCCGCAAAAGACAAAGCCGACCTTTTACGCTCCCTTTTTGCGTCCAACTCGACTCTTGATGATGGGGGGAAAACACCGCCGACCATCCCGCGGTGTGAGTGCTCCATGCCGGATGTGCTGTTCTCACAGCGCTCGGTTCTCAAAGCACTCCTCTCCCTGGACATCCAGAAGTCGAGTGGGCCTGACGGAATCCCCCCAATTGTGCTGAGGACGTGTGCTCCGGAGTTTGCACCGGTCTTAACGCGTCTTTTCCGATACTCCTACTCCCAAGGCGTAGTCCCGAATTCATGGAAGACAGCTTTTGTCCACCTGATCCCTAGAAAAGGCGACCGCTCAGACTCGTCCAACTATAGGCCTATCGCGATCACCTCCTTGTTTTCCAAAATAATGGAATCCATTATTAAACTGCCAGCTTATGCGGTACCTTGAGGATCACCAGCTGATTAGTGACCGCCAATACGGTTTTCGTCGGGGTCGATCAGCTGGTGATCTTCTGGTCTACTTCACCCATAGATGGGTGGAGGCAGTAGAGTCCAAGGGGGAGGCGTTGGCCGTTAGTTTGGACATTGCGAAGGCCTTCGATCGGGTTTGGCAGAAAGCGCTTCTTTCGAAGCTCCCTTCCTATGGGCTTCCCGAGAAATTGTGCAATTGGATCACCAGCTTCCTTGCAGATCGGAGCATCAAGGTCGTTGTAGACGGTGCATGCTCCGACTACAAGCCTATTAACGCTGGTGTTCCATAAGGCTGTGTGCTATCACCAACGCTGTTTCTTCTGCATATCAATGATATGTTGCTAACTAGTAACATTCATTGCTATGCGGATGACAGCACTGGTGATGCTTTATACACCGGCCGTACCAATATTTCTCGCGAAAACGTCGCCGAGTACCGGAACAAACTTGTGTCTGAAGTCGAGTCTTTGCTTAACAAAGTCTCGGCTTGGGGGCGACTAAATCTAGTCCAGTTTAATCCTCAGAAGACACAAGTTTGCGCGTTTACCGCTAAAAAGAACCCCTTTGTCGTATCTCCTCAGTTTCAAGGCACTACCCTTTATGCCTCAGCCAGAATCGAAATCCTCGGAGCCAAAATATCGAGTGACGTGCAGTTTCGTGGTCACTTGGAAAAGAAGGCCAAATTGGCCTCTAAAAAGCTTGGCGTGCTCAGCAGAGCGGGACAGTATTTCACGCCGGCACACCGCCTGCAACTTTACAAGGCGCAGGTTCGGCCTCACATGGAATACTGTTCCCATCTCTGGGCAGGGGCTCCCCAGTGCCAGCTCCTTCCACTTGACCGCATCCAGCGCAGAGCGGCTCGAATCGTCGACGACCGAGTCCTTTCCGATCGACTCGATTCATTAGCACTGCGAAGATATGTTGCATCCCTTTGCATTTTCTTTCGCATCTACCATGGGGAGTGCTCTGAGGAATTGTTCGGATTAATCCCAGCCGCCAAATTTCACGAACGTACATCGCGGCAGAACTCCCGATACCATCCACACCATCTGGATGATTGGCGGTCCACCACTGTGCGATTTAGAAGATGTTTTCTTCCTCGCACGACTTCCTTGTGGAATCGATTACCATCAGCGATTTTTCCGGACCGATACGACTTAGGGACCTTCAAGAAAAGAGCGTAGTCCTTTTTAAAAGGCCGGCAACGCTTCTGCAATTCCCTCCCTGGTGTTGCAGTTGTTCATGGGCGGCGGTCACTTACCATCAGGTGAGTCGCATGCTCGTTTGCCCCCTCCTATAAAAAAAAAACTTTTTACTGAGTGAACCGATTTCGATGATTCTTTTTTTTATTTGAAAGCTTACTTCACATGTTGTCCTCTATGAATTTGATCAAGGTCAGACCAATAGTTTTTGAGTTATTCTTAATAATTTCTATTGAAGTCGGCTGTACAAAATTTTTAATTATTAATTATGTGAAAAGTCATTACATTTCAGATATACAGACTAAAAACTTTTCTTTCGTCACTTCACAATGTTGTTAGGATTATTAGTGGCATGTGACAGTGATAGAGCCCGCATAGAGAGGGGGTGCTCTTAAAACTAGATAATTCACACCATTTTTTTGTATGTGCTTAGCAAATTAATTTATTCATGTTAAATTTTTTGCACAGCATTTCTTAAGTGTTTAATAGATTTTATAACATTGCTTTCAATATAATTTGGTATTATTCATGATGATGATGATGACGATATATTTAATAAAACCAAGTTTAAGTTGATTGATTTAATTAACGAGGCGAGGATATTCGCAACAAAATAAGAGTTATCTATTATAGCGTAAAGGATGATAAGAAAGATTCTCGATCGCAGTGTTGTGCGAGACCCCCCCCCCCCCCCCCCGCCCCACACCCACTAGATAAAGTGATGGCCTGATGTAAGATGCAGGTATTCAATGAACCGTGCTTTTATGGCAGTCTATGAAAAGGCCTATGTTCAGCAGTGGACCTGTGATGACCTGTGATTGTGATGATGATGATGATCTCATATGAGTTAGTTTATAGTTAAAATTAAAAAAAAACACAAGCTTCATCATTACCATTATTATTGAATAGTTTAAAATGCATCGCTGTGCTGAAGCACTTGAAAGGTATCATTTACATGTCTTTATATAAACATAAGTACATTTAGATTTAATTATACTTCCTTTTGTTAATGACTTAATAAATTACAAGACATCCGTTTATAAAAAACATGCAATTCGCATCTCCATTGGGCATACTAAAATAGTACAGTTAGTACATAACACTGTTGAAGTCGTTGTAAGAAATAAATAAGTTACTATAATAAAGAAAAAATCACAGCGTACGTTCACAGCAAGAGCAGTGACATCGATATTCGAATATTATCAGAATTAAACTACATCGATAAGATCGATTTCAAACACCGATCGAAATAAAATAGCCCGATAAAATCGCATAGTTATACAAGCATTTTTCAAATCTAATTTCACTATACTTTACATCCGTTATCACGTCGTCTAGACGCTACGTTACATTTAGAAAATCTACATAATTACAAACTTTTACTAAGAATCTAAACTTTTAGAATTTTTCAACGACCTCGCGTTGTGTGGCATCGATTTTATTTTTTTGCTTTTGTCTACGGTATTGTTCAAATTGTCCGTGGCTGCCATTGCTGCTGCGTTGAATACGGAGTTCTTCGAACTGGGAACACTATTTCCGGGCGAGACACCACTATCAGTGCTAACTGATGCCGGACTTGGGCTGTCACTTGCACTATTGCAGACAGTCAATTCCTGTCCTGGTATAGACACTATTTGACCAATTTGCTTCTGTCTCACGAGGTTTATACTTTGGCACACATTCTTCACGTCACTATCACTCGCTTCTTTCTTGTGATATCTTGTCAATGTTCCTGCTGATCCTGCCGAATGCGGCCGATACATTGGGTAGAATTGCGATTGTGGGTAGTACTGCATTTCCGGTGGGACTTGTCCTTGGACCCACGGACCCATCGTTGACACTACTGGCGGCATATGCGTCCACATTGGCATTTGCACCATATGCATACCATCGGGTAGAGGTTTGTAACCTGGCGCTATAGGCATAGGCCTGACAACACCAACTGGTGCAGGGGCACTATGTGGCCTTAAAACGGGATGTCCATATTGGGCAGTGAAGTCCTCGCCTTCATACATTCTCGGAGTCTGCGAATAGTCTACGTTAGGGAAAACTGTGTGGGGCCCTCTTTGCAAATATGTATACATCTGTTGCTGCGCTTGTTTCATTGCAACGTACTGTTGTAAATGGATAGCAGTTTGTTGTCTTTGCTGCACCAGATCTTGGGAAAAGCTGGCCGTCGTATTACCGTGAATATAGTAGATGTGAGCCTGGTTATTTGGTTGCGTCGGCGGTACTTGTTTCTGTGCATTGTTGTATTTGTTGTCAACAACATTATTTTGGGGATCTTGATATTCTTCTGGAGGCTCTATGTACTTTGGCGTAGATGGAGGGGTTACTTGCTGCGATTTTGGATAACTAACTATTTGCGCAATGTATGGTTGTTGGCTTTTAGCAGAATGCGCTGGACTATGGCTTTGGAATGTTGGATTATAAGTTATTTGAGATGTATCTTGACTAATCCCTTCAACTTCTTTTTGGCTAATTCTTTGGTGTTCATTCGTTTCAGTCTTTTTTGCTTTCTGATTATAGGGCGCTACTTTTGGATTGCCCTTCCAATTGGCACCGGCACTCTGTGGGCGTTTTACTGGTGACTTAGATGGGTCATGCCAGTTGTCTCCATTGACTTGTCGAGGATCTGGCGGGTGATGAGAGTGAGCGCTGTGTGCTCTTCTTGGTGGCGGTGACATACCTTCTGGCACATGTTGTTGTCTGTAACACCTTCTAACGGCTCCGGGGCTATTCTGGCGTTCAGGTGGCTGAGGCATCGGCCTTGAAACACGCCTTCTAGCAGGTGTTGGGGGACTAGGCTGTGATTGAGAGGATTGCGTCGACTGTGATACAGATCGCCATTGCTCTATTAACATTTTGCGCCTTTCTTGTTCTAAGCGGACCTCGGTTTCACTGGATGAGTCATAATCTTTGCCCTAAGAAATAAAATAATAAATTCATTAAAAATAAATTTATAGACAATTATTGATTGAAAGCTATCATAATATTTGAATTTAAAACTCACTTTTTCGATTTTTTCATCAAGCATTTTAAAGAAATCCTGTTGGCTGGCTGACACCTCACTGGAAAAGAAATTTTTCTAAATAAATATTTTAAAATTAATTTTTTATAGGATAGGGGTGATAAGCGAGCACACAGTCCACTTGATGGTAAGTGGTGGCTGTGGACTAAGATGGAATGCCTCTTTTTCAGTAAAAAGGGTCCAGTAAAAATGGTCTGTTTGATTTAAGTTGATTGTTCAAGTTTTAAGAACGTCATCAATTTCAAATAAGGTGGAAACTATAAAAATAAAAGACACTTTAGTACACATTACGAGTATATCATTTTCGAATGACTCTGTTGTTGGCATATATGAAATTGTTTCTCAACATTTTTAAGGTGAAGTGAATGCGTACATTTTTAACGTACACTAATGCAGATGTGCTTGTAAAGGTTGACCTAATGTTGACTCTATTGATAAAAATAGTACCACGATCTCCCCTTGATGAACTCCGGGGGTCATTTACGCAGACAAGATCGAGAACATAAAGGAAGGCGCCCTATGTTCCCGCGCGCTTTGCTACAGGAGAAGAACGAGGGCAGGAGTTGCTTTTTTCTGAGTAGAGACCGCCGAGAGATGGTCTTTTGACTGTCAAGAATTAGGAAATATTTTAATATAGTTCTATAACGTACATGGTTTGTGGTTGCGCCGAAAGGGGTAGGATATGCTTGACTCGTTCTGTTTCCTCTTCAGACTCATCAGCGGGAGCCGCACCTCCCGCACTGCCTTCTTCTTCATCTGCTTCTTTATCTGCTGCACCTAAATAAAATTCTTTGCATTAGAAAATAACTAAGTGCGGTACTTTTTTATAGAATAAGGGCGACAAATGAGCACAGAGTCCGCCTGAGAGTAAATAAGGTTGCTGTGGCTCTTATATATTTAAATCTATTCCCGATTAAGAATCCAAATACAAATGCCTTATCATGTTGCATGCCTCGTTTCCAGTAAAAAGGGTCTCCGGTTCTATAACAAAGTTTGTATAAAAGGATTATTATAATATTTATGGGATGAGGTGATCGCTACCAATATATTTCTAATTTGTTTATATTTTTAATTGTGTAACATCATGACTGTAAGCTGTTATTTTCCTTAAAGTCCCTCTGGGTTGCTTACTGGTTCTTCCAAGGATAGAGGTTTTTTCCGAATCAGTGGTTAATTTAACAAAAGAGTGATTTTTAATAAGTATTATTTATAATCTATATAAAATAAAAAAGTTTCTGCTTCTGTTACAGCAGCATTAACCTGCCATTTTATACAAAGTAAAAATAAAAGAAAAGGTCAAATATAAGTATAATATACTTATGACCTCAATGGCGTGGTAAGGTAAGTTTTAGTTTAGTGTTAATCCAGAGGCAACAGTCTCCAAGTTTTGATAGAAGCTTTCTGCTGCAATGTTTATGCATTGTCAGAGACAACATACGAAACACAGTATAGCATTAACCTGCTATTTCACGGTAATATTCCTTCCTCGGTCGAGTCGACCTATTCGCGCTACAACCATAAGTAGTAGTAGTCATATTACTTCAAGAAAATTATTTGCGCAACTTTTCACAATATAAACTCTCACACTGAAACTCCAACGTTAATTAGCTAACAGTTTATTATATTTAATTAAGGGACATACAGTTTAGTTAATAGTTGAACTTATTTCATTAAGGGACACACAGTTAATAATTGAACTTATTTCACAATATTTTTTTGTTTCAATTGACATACTTAGATCATGTAAGCCACTTGACGTCATTCTACTCGTTACTCGTCAGGGATGTTATATATAATAAAATGCAACACAAATTATAATTAATCAGTGTTGTGATAGTGATAATATTAGAACTTAACTCGAGCGCAGCGCAATTATCAAAAGCTACGTTTACCGCAGCTGAATTTGCTTTGGGTCATTTTTTAAGCTAGAAATGCTTCGGTGTTTTATTTTAATGCAAATACTGGATCTAGACAAATATAAATTTCAGTTCTTGATACGTATACTCGAGTTCGTTACAACAAAAGTGAACACAGTTGCCATTCAGATGGAAAATTTAGGGTAACGTTCGATGAAACCAATTTAAACTTTCGTGTTCTCGAAGCGTTGTGTTTCAAAATACAACTCTGCAAAGTACAGCTTCACAAAGTACTTTTTATTTTCACTTTAAAATATTGTTTTTGTTGAAAAATTCGGTAACTAAAAGTTGCATGCGGACATAGCAGCTATCATTATCATCGTTTTGTGCTCCACCATAGTCGGTAAAATATTTCGCAGTTTCTCAACTCAGATGTTTTTTTTATTATTGTCCGTTAATGTTATTATTGTCTATAATTTTATATTGTTTAAAAAATTCTCTTGTATTCTAATCTGGTTTTTCTGGTTAGGTGAGTGTGATTGATAACACGTAGAGATGGGAAATAGTAAACATTCGTAAATATGTGCTTACTAGATGTTTTCACATCGCTTACTGCTACGAACTTTTACCCTCTTAACTTATACAATCTTAAATTAAAAAAAATAATTGTACCACCGATATCAATATAAATAAAATGACAACATCATCAATGTAGTCGAAGTCAATTACATACGCATTATTAAGGATAACTCCAAAACTACAGATTAGATCTTGATCAAATTTGTATGGAACCACATGAAAGCACAGCATTCAAATAAAAAGAGAATCATCAAAATCGGTCCACTCAGAAAAAGTTCTGTGTTGTGACTGAGCACAATCGAATGGAGTACCTCCTTCTTTTTTTGAAATTGGTAAAAAATCACAGTTCTTTTCGAGTCATGAATCATTAAAAGAACAGCTAGTTACTTTTACTAGTACTTGTTCCAAAGTCGTAATTACCTAGGTGGATTGAAAAGTACTCGGCCTAACACAGATCCATTCAATTCTAAAAATCAAATCTACCCACATTATTTAGTTCAGTTCAGACTAGTTCATTGTGTGAAGTTCGAAACGTGTGCGATAATTAGTTGTGATTTTATAAATTTATTAACAAAGTAATCGGACATAATTTCCGCGAATGGAGCAAATCGAGCAGCGTGCCGTCATTAAGTACCTCCATAAGAAGGGGCTATCATCAAAAGCCATCCATGATGACATGGTCAGTACATTAGGCGATTGTGCTCTGTCATATTCATCCGTCAAAAAATGGATAGCAGAATTTAAGCGTGGTAGAGAGAGTGTGAAAGATGAACCCCGCTCTGGAAGGCCTTCGACGTCAACTACTGACGAAAATATTAAAAAAGTACTTGATTTAGTAATGGGAGACCGCAGATTAAAAATTAGAGAGATAGCCGAGATTATAGGCATCTCTTATGAACGAACTCAAAACATCATTGTCAACGAGTTGGGTTTCCACAAGGTGTCTGCGAGGTGGGTTCCGCGACTGCTTTCAGTTGAACAAAAAAGGACGCGATTGACTATTTCACGCGACTGTTTGGAGTTATTTGAAGTCGATGCAAATGATTTTTTGAATCGTTTTGTTACTATAGACGAAACATGGGTTCATTACTGTACACCGGAAACAAAACAACAATCAAAACAGTGGAGAAGACCTGGTTCACCACCCCCTAAAAAGGCTAAGTCGATTTTGTCGGCAAATAAGGTGATGGCTTCAGTATTCTGGGACTCGAAAGGTGTGATTATGATTGATTATCTTGAAAGGAATCAGACTATAAACTCTGATTACTACTGCACCTTACTACGTCGTTTACGAGAGGAAATAAAAGAAAAACGTCGAGGAATGCTCCGAAGAAAAGTCCTGTTTCATCAAGATAACGCGCGTGTTCACACGTCAGTACAGTCAATGGCGGAAATTCACAACTGTGGCTTTGAACTTTTACCGCATCCGCCGTATTCACCTGATCTGGCACCATCAGACTTCTTTCTGTTCCCTAACCTAAAAAAGCACTTGGGAGGTCAAAGATTTTCGACAAACGACGAGGTCAAAGCAGCTGTAGACGCATATTTTGACTCTAAGGAAGAATCATTTTTTTTCAACGGTCTAAATGCTTGGAAGGGGAGGTGGCAAAAGTGTATTGAACTTGATGGTGATTATGTAGAAAAATAAAAATATAACTGATTTAGTGTGTTTATTTTCTTGGTTAGGCCGAGTACTTTTCAATCCACCCTCGTTATTTCACCTTTTCAGTTTACGAGCCAAGTTACTAATGATTCGTAGGAGTATAGCAGTTTTAGGTACGCCAATTTACCGAAACTAACTGATAAAAGTTTTTACATTCAACTATCGTTTACGAATTCTGTATAAGTGATTATATCGCAGAGTTCTTAATTTGTTCAATGCAGTTTCTCTCAGTTTTGTTTTTATCTATATAACGGTATAGATTTTTTCTCACTTCAAAAATCTTATCTTCTTCTTCGTTAGTGTTTAAACTCCACTGCTGAATATGGACCTCTCTTGTTGAAGGAAGAATATGCCTTAATCGCCATGTTTGACAGGTGGACTGACGATCGTAATACTAAACATCAGGCACCTTTGACACTGCTCCCCTAAAGTGCTGGTTATTTTATGTCTGGGGAGGAAGACATGTTTATATATCTATCAAAAGCCATGAAATCTTTCAGGAGCTAACTATAGTAAACCTTTAATGACACACAAGACGAAAAGAGGTGATGAAGCCTCTTACGCCAACGACCACACGGCTAGATTTTACCTTACTAACAATTTTTGTCATTCTTTATATCTTATATTAAAAATTAAAAAAAAGCCAAAAGGTGCATTCATTAAAAGATCTATCTATTTATACCTTACAGCCCATTAGAAATTCCCTGCTGAACATAGGCCCGACCTAAGAGATTGCCTCATAGTGGTGACATTTTATGTGGTAGAGCCATGCTGCAGCTATATTAGTAGTATAGTTATAGCACGAATGGGTCGGCTCGACCGAGGAAGGACCACGCTCTCACAGAATACCAGTGTAAAATAGCAGCTTAACACTGATGTATTTCGTATGGTGAGTGTAGAGAACCAGAGACCCTTTTTACTGGAAAAGAGGCATTCCATCTTAGTCCTTACGGGTGACAACGCATCTGCATTTTGATTCGCAAACGAGAATAAATATAGATGTCTATGGGCCACAGCAACCACTTACCAGCAGGTGGACTTCGTTTGTCATTCTATCCTATAAAAAAATTTACCAAAGTTGCCACACCACGCATAATAATGCCTTGAAGTAAATGCTTATATTATTAAAGTCAACTAATAAGTATGTATATAATATTTTATTGTACAATTATTACTTAATTTGGTATAAGAAGTATCGCCTATAGCAATCAATATCATTTTTAAATGGAATTTAGCAAACTGACATTAAATATTTATTTAATGTCAGAATAATTAAAAATTTAAAAAAAGCCAAAAACAAAAATAGCTGATGATCTTCATACGGCTGAACAGATTTTCTTAAAATATAACTAAGAACACTGCCGATTAAGACACCTTTTAAACTGATAAAACTTAATCAAAATCGGTTCATCAGTTCAGGAGCTATGATGCCACAGACAAACACACATATACACAGATACATATATATATATATATATATATAT
Source organism: Parnassius glacialis (assembly GCA_033319125.1). NCBI lineage: Eukaryota > Metazoa > Arthropoda > Insecta > Lepidoptera > Papilionidae > Parnassius > Parnassius glacialis. The sequence continues at coordinate 8,853,756 of JAVANC010000001.1, read as the reverse complement.
ATATATATATATATATATATATATATATATATATATATATATATATATATATATATATATATATATATATATATGTATACAGATACACACTACAAATATATATAACACCTCTCTATTTTCGTCGAGGGTTAAAAATAGAGAATGTAATACCAAAGCCTAATAAAAAAACAGTCGAATGTCGCAAAAAAAATGTTACAAAGTCACTGTGTAGTGTTGTCCGTGAAAGAATCCACTAGCCCATATAATCCTAAAGGGGGAGGTGGGAGGGGGAGGATTATGGGCATCCTGTAATCGTTTGGGCAATTAAAAAAAACAGCGGTTCTCAACCCAAGATGCCAACAAACTTGGCAACTTTATCAATTATGGGGGATAATATTAGAGATTCTATAAGGTAAACCTATGCTTAGCAGTACAGCTATGTGCAGCAGTAGACTTTCATAGGTAATAAACGAATGAATGGACTGCTTCCCATTCTCTCCCCATTCCGCGAACTTAAAAACGTACCCTCATATCATACTGGTTCTCTAAACTTTCAAACTGGAAGACTAGAGCGGATTCATTATTTATTTGCGGTAGAAATAGGTAAGAGGGTGATAGCTATCGGTAGAGATTTAGTTAAGAGTACCCTCAACCGACGAGCATGTATGCTTAGATATTGGGATGTGAAAAAGCGAGAGAGGTGTGTCAAGATCTTTCCAAATAGAAATCTGTGGTCTCTACCTACCCTTCTGAAGTTTTTTTTATAGAATAGGGCGATAAACGAGCACACAGGCCACCTGATGATAAGTGGCTGCTGTGACCCATAAACATCTACATCTCTCCTTAAGGCGCGGGTTGAGCAAAATGTCGCGCTAGTCGTTATTTGTGCGGTTTTTAGGAGCTATCTACTTTTTATTTAAAAAATATATCAACAAATAAAAAACACATTATATTTCTACATAATCTTGATTTCATAAGAGCTGTATCCAATTTTTTTTAAAGGAATAAATATTAATATAATCTCCTTACAACGAAACCACATAAATGTGAAATTATTATTGATAACATGCATCTCCTCGTAAAGTAAGTATTATTTTATTTTGCGATTTACACCAATGGATAGGCAATTTATTAATGAACATTTCTATTCTAAATTTTTTTTCAAAAGACCAAAATTTGATTTCATTAAGAAATTATTTTAAAATCTGGGCGTATTCACTGCCCAAGGGCTTGCTGGATCATTGAGCGTTGAGCTCTCGAACGAGGAGCCCGTGTCGTTCGTCAGAGCATCGGCCTGCGCACACGCTCACGTCTTGACAGTCGATAATATTATTACTTATTAGGTTATTTTATAGGTAGTATTATTTTTTTGTTTTGGGTATAATTTTTCGTACTAGTTATACATATATTTGTTGTGTTTTTACTGCGCGATGAAGCTTTTTGCGTGTATTTTCTTTGAAGTAAATGCAAATAAAAAAATGAAGCACCATTAGCATGTAAGGTTCGAATCCATAATTAACATTTCGACAAATATTATAATTTACACTATAAAAGGCTAATTCAATATTATCAGTATAGTATACAGTTAAAAATAATCGTAATAACCAACTACAATATCTTATCAGGTATAGTACTGCCTCGTTGGTCTAGTGGTTGTAGTAGTGCGACTGCTGATCATGAGGTCCCGGGTTCGAATCCTGGGTTGGGCCAAAAAGTCAGTTATGAATTTTTCATTTATGTTCTAAGTTATAATTAGTATTACTAAGTTATAGTTTTTTTGCTAAAATATAGAATATTATTTATTGCTTGTTTTTTCTTCTTTTTCAAAAAATAATTGAGTACATAAGGTGTTCTATACTTATAATTCGGTAAAAAGTATCTAAGTAGGTACTAATATACCTACTTTTTACTATAAACTAAAAAAAATTAAAACTAAATTTAACTAAAAAGACTAAGCTGACCATTTATTTTTTAACTCAAAACAGGGCATGGGTTTATTTATACTCTAACAACTATAACTTTATACAATAAATTAAAAAATAATGTTGCATTTAAAAATAGGTAATTATTAAATGCAACATTTTTTTTAAATTATGAATTACATTTATCAGTGGATTAAATTTGCTTTAATAAAGTTGGTGATGATTTTAAATAAGAATAAAATTCTGCTCAATTTTTTTTTATTGTTATCTTCCAACATCGCCTTTAGAACTGGAACCGTAAGAGTTTCTTTCTGACGTCCACAATTTATTCAAAATAAAAAAAATACTCTTTCTATCGGAGCATTTGTACCAGGTAGACATAAAATATATTCGATTAAAAAAATTATGTTGAAGATTGTTGGCTTTGAATACTTCCATCCAACGAGTTACGGGACAATTTTGTGTCCCGGGGCTTTATTTGGGGACAATGGGACAGGTGACCGAGAAAAGGGACAGTCCGTTCAAAACGGGACGTATGGTCACTTTACCTATAACCCGGCGACGGCTCCGTGGCGCAGTGGCTTAGCAATCAGTTGTTGCGCTGGGGGCCGCGGGTTCGAATCCCGCACGGAACAAATATTTGTAAGGCCTACAAATAATCGTTCCGGGTCTGGATGTTTGTCCTTGTGCAATTTATGTTTGTAAACTGCCTCCACGACTCTCATTCTATATTACTCTCACTCTGCGAAACATCCTATTTATTTGTTTATTCTTTATTGCACCAAATATTTGCACAAAAGGCGAGCTATCTATTTATTTACCTATAGTGAATACATATCTTTTAAACTCACAATTTTCAATGCTTCATTTTTAATATATAATTAATTATAAAATTTCATAATTAGATAATATATGAAAATACATAATTCTAATATAATGTAACTAATATACCGAATAAGAAAATTAAAATACATTTATCGTTGTATGCTGTGTGTATTTCCATAAAATAGTTTATTGATGTTGAAAAAATAATACTACGTTCGAACAATAGGTGGCGTCTTACATATTTCTTCGCAATATATTGTAGCGAGCCGCGCGCCGCGCCGGTTAAATGCTCAAGGTCGTTCGCATGGAGTAGCCCCGATTCGTTGCAGCACCAATTTTCGACAACTTATATATACAATATATATATAAGTTGTAATAATATATATATATATATATATATATATATATATATTTAAATATATATATATATATATATATATTTAAATATTTCATGACACGCCGGGCGTGTCGAGCGCCACAGACAAAAGACGCCTATTGTGCCATCCGGCATGTGTAAAAGTAATGTTCTTTTTTATGCTTTTTTTACTTGTTTAGACCTAATTAAGTTTATTTGACATCAAACATAAGTTACAAATGAAAGGATACTTGTTTTTAGTGGGTAACTACGAGTTTTTTACACGTTTTCTTTGAAATTGAGAGAAAGTGACTTTTTATGAAGAGATTACAAACCTTTTGTACTATTTTTTGTTGTTATAAAAAATAATTTATATAAGTAGGTACAGCTAAATCACCCTGGAAACCTTGGTTTTTATTAAATTAAATTTTCACCTAATAATAACATTTGTAAATATCAAACAATGAAGAACCTTAATTTAAAAAAATAAGGTATATCATTCATTGATATTTATATTATATATACAATAATATAATAATATAGTTATATGTACAAATGTTAAATATTATTTAATGTTATAATTTGTATAAGTAAAGTCGATCTGAAAACGTCTAATTAGTAAGAATAGCAAAACAAGTGTTTTCAAAAGGAAAAAAACGCCAGCGCTATACGGCGGCGGATTGACAAAAGACTATTTGTTAGCGAACTTTTTTTATGCATGAACGGTTTCGAACTGTTTCAAGCAAAAATAAACCTTATACCATATCACAAGAGCACATGGTACTTCGTAGGTCCATTCGGCCAAATTATAGTAATAAGTCGGCACTTCAACCATTTTAAGCAAAAGAGATAAAGGCATTGTTTTTTTAACAGGGGAGTTGTTTTCTAGAAACTTGTTTACAACTTGAGTTAGCGATCGCAATGAGTGCTATTATTTGTTCATTTGTTTCTTATTAGAGTATTTTTCCACAACATGTTTTAAAAACCTATAAAATAAAAACGGTACCATGTACAAGTTAAAAAAGGTTGTCAACTCCTAAAAATTTCAATTTTACAAAATATCCAGAAACGAAGCCGCAGGCATGAACTACTTGCAAAATAATGAATATTTTGTTCTGAATAAATTTTCCAAAAAAGCAATTTGAGCGAGTTATAACGATTTAAAAAAAAAAGACACGCCTCGCGTGTCATACGTCACACAAAAGTATTCGATGGCACGCGTGGCGTGTCACCCGCACTGAACCGGTTGATAAAGAATCAAAACGCAGATGCGTTGTCACCCGTGAGGACTAAGAAGGAATACCTCGTTTCCAGTAAAAAGGGTCTCCGGTTCTCTACATTCACCATAGGAAACACAGCAGTGTTAAGCTGCTATCTCATGCTGATATTCTATGAGAGCGTGGTCCTTCCGCGGCCGAGCCGACCCATTCGTGCTACAACTATACTATAATATAGCTACAGTATGGCTCTACCACGTATAAAAAAATCCCTTCTGGATAACTGGCGTCTGGGTGACAGAGTTAATGTATGTTCTGTGTTTACGCGGTATCTACCCAAATCAGCTCCTAGGTGGAATAGGGGTCATACCTCTATCATTAATCAACCTTTAAAACATTACACTCAATGAGTTAAAAACCACATATTATGAGCTAACTGATGATAGAGTTAGTATATGAAATGTTATTGTAGGCATTAATGTATGAAGACCTAGTTTTTTACTGATTACCGAATAAGAAAGCTCCGTAATAAAGACATCCGCATTAAAACCAGAGTAACCGATACAGTACAATGGATCAGTGGGCTGAAGAGTCAATGAGGCGGCTATAATATATCCTCATGAACCGGCAACCGATAAGGAATGGGTCACGTGTAGTCTTGTAGTGTAGTGTAGGGTGGCTCATTAAATGAATTGACGACCTGATATCATATCGTTGGAAATATGCGGTGTAGGACCGTGTATTGTTTTTTTATTTCTAGAAATAGCGATGTGCGGTTGCAACACAAAGAATTCATCAACACATTTCTCCCGCGGGTGTCGTAAGATATATTTTTTATATTTTATTTTACAGTTTAACAGTGACAAACGAGCACACAGCCCACCCGATGGTAAGTCGATACTGCGGCTCATAGACATCTACATCTGTCTTCGATTATGACTCAAAATGCGGATGCGTTGTCACCCCTGCGAGCTATAATGAAATGCCTTGTTTCCAATAAAGAAGTTCTACTTACAATACGAAACACAGCAGCATTAATCTGCTCTTTCACTCTGGTATTCTGTGAGAGCGTACTCCTTCCCCAGACACATTCGTGCTATTATTATACTACTAATATAGCTGTACCATGGTTCTATCACATAAAAATCTATAAATATGACTATAAGAAATGCCACAAAATATCAAGGCTTTCCAACGTAAAATACGCTGCACAGCGACAAAGGTGCGAGACGTCTGGTACTGTGTGCCAAGTGTGACGTTAGGATACTGCAAATGTACCCTATAACTGTAGAAACCCAAGTCCAGCTGTGGAATTTCATGGGTCAATGAAGATACCTATGTAGACGGATTAACAATAAGTGCATGTAACGCAATTTCGGGTATATAGTTATATAAACTTAAGAATAGAGCCAACTCCTTTCTAGAAAGCCGGCAACGCAACACAAGTTCTATGTACGGTGTTGCAGATATTTATGAACCACGGTAATCACTTGCTATCTGGTGAGTCTTATGCTATATTGCCTCCTTTCCTAAAAACCCGAATCAACGAAAGCTAACAATATTTTTTTGTTGCTTGTTTTGAAACGCTGACAGTCGTTTTTGTGTTGTAATGCTCATAAATCTTCAGAAGTATGTTTGTAAGGTATGTAAATAAACTTGTCGACGAATACAAACATAAGCTAATTGGGTTTACTTAACACAAATAAGTCGCTGAATCTGCATAAAATATACACAATGAAAACAAACACAAAATATTAATGTGGTATGTTTATGTATGTTGGTGTTCTTAAATATTAATAACCTTCTTGTGTTCAAGCGGAAATACTTCGGCCGATTTTCGGAGCTATTTTGGAAAACAAATGATGTCGGACACCTTAGATTGCTTTATAGTAGGAATTTTTCCTTAGCTGCTTCGGTTAGCAGGTATGTAGGTTGGCAACCGCAGTTGTTTATTATTTTGAGTGGTTATTAGAAAGATGCTGTTGTCATTCTGTTGCAGTTTTCTACTGTTGCCTCTTTTGCCATCTGACTATATGGGGCAGTGAATATTCTTACACTGCAACTACAGGGTAATAATGTAAAGTAAAATATATACTCGTATATCAGGGTTATTTCAGAAGAATGACGGCTGGAGTCCGTCATCGCTTTTTCCTTGTTTTTTCCCTTAGAAATAATTAATTTTCACGTTGGTATTCATAAAATTGAAAAAAGAAAAGATATTGTAATGTTGGTACTGCAATTTATTTCATTACGATAGTACATCATTAATTATTTGTTAGTATACAAGGTAAAATAGCAGCATAATGCTGCTGTGTTTTGTTAACCCCCGACGCAAACACAGGGGTGGTATTAGTTTGACCGCTAAGTGTGTGTGTCTGTCTCTGCATCTGCCTGTGGCACCGTAGCTCTTAAATGGGCACACCGATTTGGGTGCGGTTTTTTAAAATTAAAAGCAAGTTTTCTAGCGGTGGTTCTTACATTTATTTTATCAAATTAGGTTTAGCCGTTTGAAGATCAAGCTCTTTTTGTTTCGGGGGTTTTTACATTTTTAATTTAAGTTATATGGTGACTGAAGACACCCGGAAACCGTATCTACTATCTTATTCTTCAGCAATAACCTGCATTTGATTCGATCAGCACTTAAAATGGCACGTAAGTTTCATTAGTGCTGCCGGGAATCAAAGCTGGGTCGTTTAGGTACTATGAAATTTACGAAGAGCGCTTAGCCCTTTTGCTAACAAGGCTTCTAGCCTTGTGTACAGAGTGTGTGTGCCTTGTATACAGTGGACAGAAAAAAATAGACAAAAAGCCGGAGACAGATTTGCCTGAAGAAATTTAACTAGACTAGGTCAAGGCCCGAGTGGCAAGCATTCGAGGGAGGGCGTAGGGGGGTTTCTGCTTTTGTGTTAAAGTTGCTGTTGTAAAAGGCTCGACAACAAAAGAGCAAATTTTGTAATTGACCATTTATTTAAATACACCATAAACGTGTCTACTAAGTTTCCATGACCTATAATTAAAGTGTAATTTCCTTCGCCGTGCGAGGGACAGGCGGGCAAACAAACGACGTCTGTATTTGAGACAGCTCTAGCCGCACGCAGCGCCCTATCTCTTAATTATATTGATGTCTAATAGTAAAGATAAAAGTTCCGAGGGACTACGTGAACAGTCTCGCCCCATATAATGACGACGTGACCGTATTTGAGAATATAAACAGTATTATCTTATACCATCGCACGTTTAACGACCGCATAGCCTGGGTGTCTGTGTATTTTATAGCGGGTTCGAAATTCTGTTCATTTTTCTAATTTATTTATTTATTTAAGACAATAAAATATTTACACTGTTACAGTTTTACAATCTGTCAAACTGCTGATCAGTTTGTTGGCAGAAAAATCGTTTTTTATTTCCTAACATGCAAAAAATAGCTTAATACATTAGTAAATGCTGTTATGATGCTTGTTAATGCTATGTATTTACATTTATTGTAAAGAGCATACAGTTTACCTGATGGTAAGTGGATGCTGTCGCCCCTATGGACGCCCCTGTGTCTATAAATCTATATCTATCCTCGATTAAGACTCAATATGCAGAGACGTTGTCACCCCTGAGGACTAAGATGGAATGCCTCGTTTCCAGTTAAAAGGGCAAGCATGCATTTATTGGAGCCGAGATTTGAACAAAAAGGCTCGTGTCTCTTTCAACCGAATGTACCTCTGTCCTTATGTTCCTTTTCTTCGTAGTCCTTTTAAGTTTACGGCTGGACAATGACTTCTCGTGTTGTAGTGTGTATCTGTATACACACATATATATATATATATATATATATATATATATATATATATATATATATATATATATGTGTATCTGTGTATATGTGTGTCTGTCTGTGGCATCATAGCTTCTGAACGGATGAACTGATTTTGATTAAGTTTTTTTCGTTTGAATGGTGTCTTAATCGAAAGAGTTTTTAACTATGTTTCGAGAAAATCTGTTCAGCCGTTTGAAGATCATCAGCTCTTTTTATTTCGGGGGTTTTTCCCATCATCAATCATCAGTTGGCTGCCCTAATAGGCAACAGAAGGAAATTGAAATAGGTGATGGGCGGCAGCATCTTCCTGATAACAACTCTAATAAAAAAACAGCGGTTGCCAAACTGCCTGCCAGGCGTGATAATATGGCATAATCCATGTTAGGCAATCTATGGGGAAGGCCTACGTTCAGCAGTGGATTTTTACAGGCTGTGACGGCTTGATGTACTGTAATGTCCAGACCGAATTTTTGCCACGGTGACCAATCTTAACAGACACTATATGAAAAATGTTAGGTATAGTGCACTAGTGAGAGCAACCGCAAACTTCCTAAGCGATAACTTAATTTGATGCTAGACACCACTCTAAATAAATAACTTCATAATATTATAATCTGATAGTGTAGGTAACGCTTTATACAAATGTTTGTTTTAAAAAATCAAAAAATGTAGGTACAATATTTTAATTGAAAGTTAAATACTCAATTGGAGGCTTAAAAAGCGTATAATGATATTAGTCTTTGAAAAAAGTCCTTGAAAAAGTGTAAAAAGTTAAGGGAACTTACCGTATTTGTCACTTTTGGAAGGCGAGCTATAAACCACAATATTGTCTACATAGCTTACTGTTACTGTTGTTTATGTATGTTTCACATTTTTACAGTTATTTCGCCGTTTGTTGGATGCCAATAGATTTTTACGACTTGTCAGTACTCAACTTTCACCCCACGGGCCGAAAAGGGATGCGAATTTTACTGTGACGGCAATACATGCCATATAAATGATGTGTTTTAGATCGACGTAGCGTTACGACTACGACGTAGCGTAGACATTTATTAGTCAGCCTGCAATTTTTTGTATTCATCAATTTTTACCCGCTTATCCTAGGAGGGTTAATCTAAGAATTTCACTTAGAAACAAAGCTGGTGTAATTTTTCTTTTGAATCATCTAATTAGATCAAGAAATTAAGGGTAACTTTACTATTTGTAGCACGCTCGCTTTTCTTAAACGGATTAAGAAAGGATTTAGGTTATATTTTTCCCATTTTTTATTTTTTATTTTTTATTTCTTATTTTCTTCTTTATTTTGAAAAACGTATTCCCTACACCAGGATTTTGTCATGAATCGTGAAAGTGGTTAAGATTTGTAGTGGAGTCAAGAATATCCATTACCCCATATCTTCCCGTGGGTGTTGTAAAAGGCGACAGTGGGAAACAGGCAGGAGATGGGCAGCAGCATCTTCCTTATAGCAGCATTATCCCAATAAAAAAAACTGCGGTTGCCAACCCGCTCACCAAACGTGGCAACTATGGCAATATACCCCCATGAGCATTGACATTAATAAACTGCCCCCAGTCCCCGACGGCCCTGCTATTCCTGGCTGCGGTGGCGACCATGGTGGGGCAGAGGGTGCTAAGAATCTCCGGTGGAGGTTCGGTTGCCACCTACGACGACTCGACCTGGCAACCTATAACACACGCACTCAGAGGACTGACGAGAAGATCCTGGAGCTGGAAGAAGAGATAGACAAGTTGCGCTGGAATATTATAGGATTATCCGAGGTCCGAAGAGAGGGGGAGGACACGGTAATCCTGGAATCCGGCAACTTGTTCTATCACCGGGAGGGCGACCATCTGTCCCAAGGAGGTGTCGGATTTATCGTCCATAAGTCTCTCGTTACCAACGTTGTAAAGATTGGGAGTGTGTCGACGGGGGTTGCGTACCTTATATTCAGAATCACCAAACGGTATTCGCTGAAGGTTCTACAGGTTTACACACCAACCTCGGCAAACTCCGAAGAAAAAGTGGAGGAAATGTATGAGGATATCTCTAGAGCCATGCATTCCTCCAAAACCGAACCAAATACGGTGTTGATGGGAGACTTGAATGCAAAACTAGGCACAAGAGAGAACGGTGAGCTAAAAGTAGGGAAATTTGGAATGGGGCAACGGAACCCAAGGGGTCAGCAGCTGGCCGACTTCATGGAGAAAGAGGAACTCTTTATGTTGAACTCTTTCTTCCAGAAGCGGCCCCACGGGAAGTGGACCTGGTCGGCCCCCGACGGTTCGACAAAAAATGAGATTGACTTCGTTATGACGGCCAGACGACAACTGTTCAGTGATGTCTCCGTGATCGCGAGGGTGAAAACTGGTAGCGATCACCGAATGGTTGGAGGCACAATGAACCTAAACGTTAAGTTGGAGAGGTCTCGTCTATTGAAGTCAACGCTCCGTCCCCCTCGTGCTCTAATCCAAAGTCCCGAAACCTTTAAGCCTCATTTACAAAACCGTTTTCAGTGCCTGGAGGACTGCAATGAAGTGGACGATATAAATGATAAGCTCGTGGAAACTCTCCATACGGTCGGAGCTAAGTTATGCAAGACCCGCCGCAGAAGAACACAAAAGCTCTCCGATCACACTCTTAATTTCATGGCTGTTAGACGGGAAATGAAGCTGCAGTCTTCAACAGATTTGACAGCATACAGGCAACTGAACAGACAGATCTCCAATTGCATGCGGCGGGACTTACATAACTTCAATACAGCTTGTATTGAAGAAGCGATCGAGTGGAACCAAGGCTCCAGTCTTTGGCAGAGATCTGTCTGCCAGAAGAAGCCAACTGTCAAAGCTGAAGACCGAGTGTGGCAGCATCGTTTCCGGGACACCTGAGATTTTGAGAGAGATTGAGAGGTTCTATGTGCAGCTGTACACGTCATCGTTGGAGCCACACGCAAGTGTGAGTAACGATCCAAGAGCGAATCTTATCCGACACAATTCCGAAGATATTCCGAACGTCAGTCTGAGCTAGAATAGAATGACACTCCAGCACCTTAAAAACGGCAAGTCCCCGAGCGAGGATGGAATTACAGCGGAGCTTCTGAAAGTGGGTGGAAAACCGGTACTTGAAGTCGTTCAGAAGCTCTTTAATTACGCCCTCCATGGCGGTACTACTCCGGAGGCGTGAAGCAGAAGTGCGATGGTCTTGTTCTTCAAGAAAGGCGACAACGCTCTCTTGAAGAACTACAGACCGATTTCCCTTCTGAGCCGCGTCTACGTGCTGTTTTCGAGAGTCATTACGAATCGTCTCGCACGCAGACTCGACGACTTTTAGCCTCCCGAACAAGCCGGTTTCCGAAAAGGCTTTAGTACCATGGACCACATACACACCGTTCGGCAAATTGTACAGAAGACAGAAGAGTACAATCTGCCACTTTGCCTTGCGTCTGTGGACTATGAGAAATCCTTTGATTCCGTCGAAATTTGGGCGGTGCTGCAGTCCCTTCAGCGGTGCCAAGTTGACTGTCGGTATATCGAAGTGCTGAAGTGCTTGTACAGTAGGGCTACGATGGCTATCCGAGTACAGAATCAGAGTACGAAACCTATCCAATTGCAGAGAGGTGTAAGACAGGGTGACGTTATATCCCCGAAACTCTTCACCACTGCATTGGAAGACGTTTTCAAGCTACTGGACTGGAAAGGATACAGTATTAACATCAATGGCGAGTACATCACTCACCTTCGGTTTGCCGACGATATAGTCCTTATGGCAGAATCGCTGGAGGATCTAAGCACTATGCTCAATGACCTCAATAGTGTCTCCCAACGGATAGGTCTTAAGATGAACATGGATAAAACAAAGATCATGTTTAATGTCCATGTCACATTTATGCCGGTAGTTGTTGAGAGCACTAAGCTCGAAGTTGTGGACGACTATGTTTACCTGGGACAAATAGTCCGACTAGGTAATTCCAACTTCGACCGAGAGGTCAATTGACTGATTCAACTCGGTTGGGCAGCGTCCGGGAAAGTACAGCACATCTTCTCGTCAGGTATACCTCAAAACTCGAAAAGAAGACTATACAACCATTGCAAGTTGCCAGTGATAACCTATGAAACTGAGACGTGGTCCTTCACTGCTGGCCGGATGAGGAACCTCAAGGATGCTCAGCGAGCTATGGAACTAAGTAAGTAACTAAACTTAGAAATGAGGAAATCCGCAGTAGAACCAGAGTGACCGACATAGCCCAACGGATTAGGAAGCTGAAGTGGCAATGGGCCGGCCATATAGCTCGAAGAACTGACAACAAAAAAAAGGTTCTCGAGTGGCGGCCTCGTACCGGCAGACGAAGTGTAGGGCGTCCCCCCCACTAAATGCAGTGACGACCTGGTAAGACATGCAGGAAGTCGATGGATGCAGGTGGCTCAGGACCGTGTTTTGTGGCATTCCTTGGGGGAGGTCTATGTTTAGTAGTGGTATTGTGAAGGGCTGTAATGATGATGACACACTACAAACATATAACACCTCTCTGTTTTCTGTCTGTGTCGGGAGCTAAAAATAATTTAAAATCGTTTGTGAATTAAACTTTATAATAGTAGGCAATATTTTTATCACAGTAATATAGGTGTAGTTATTTTACTTTTTTAACTGTCTAGTGTAGTGATTGAGAAAGCTCCATGCACTGACGATAAAGTGGAACTTTTTTGTTCCCTACTCACGCAGATTTAAGACGTTCACGCGCCAATGCATTATGTGAGACTCAAACACTTGCCTGCTCCATGGCTCTCAGATGATCTGAAAAGGCTTATTTTAAAGAAGAATGCGGCATTGTCAAAGCTTAAGAGGAATAAAACAGATGAAAACTTAAGGAAATACGCCAAAATCAGGAATCGCTGCAACACATTACGTAAAGATGCACAACGACGCCATATATACATCAGTCGAGAACGGCGTCTCATCTAGGGTGTGGAAGTTTCTTAAAACAGTTGGAGTTGGTAAACATCCCTAAATGCTTCACCTCCTAGTGTTGATTTTGAACTATGAAATCAACATTTTTCTAATCCTTCTAACTCTTTTGATAGTGTACATAAACTGCAAACACTTCGTTCTCTTTCTGTAACTCCGATTCCTAATTATCCTCCGTTCGTTTTTAGTCAGTTTACTGTATGTGATGTTAAGAAGATCATATTATCCATCTCCTCAAGTGCTGTCGGTAGCGACAGCATTAGCAGTAATATGATTATTCCTCTCCTTGATGTTATCACTCCTATTATTACTCATTTACTTAATGCATCTGTCTCTTCCTCTAAAATTCCTCAAGCCTGGAAGAGTGCTCATGTTATACCCCTTTCGAAGAGATCTAATCCCGTCAACCTCTCTGATTTTCGTCCCATCTCGATCTTACCTTTCCTTTCTTGTCCTTGAAAAATTAATTTGCTAAAATAAAAAAGTATATTCATTCATTCATTCATTGTCTTTAAACGTAGTAAAGCCACGTTGTAGCAACTTATATAATAGTTGTAGCACTAATGGGTCGGCTCGAACGGGGTAGGACCACGCTCTCACAGAATACCAGCGTAAAATAGCAGCTTAATGCTGCTCTGCTTCCTATGGTGAGTGTAGAGAAACGCTGACCCATTTTACTGGAAACGAGGCATTCCATTTTAGTACTAAGGGGTGACAACGCATCTGCATTTTGATTCTTAATCGAGAATAAATGTAGATGTCTATGGGTAACAGCATCCACTTACCATCAGGTGGACTGTGTGCTCGTTTGTCACCCTTATTCTATAAAAAAATGTCTATCCAGCACAGTTCAAACGGGTAAATATTTTCAAAGTTGTATTTGACATAAATTGGGCAAACATACAGATCATAAAAAAAAAATATTTATAGGATATACAAACACTTGTTCTATCTAGAACTCGAATCCGCGACCGTCAGCGCTGCTACACATTGCTAAGCCACTGCACCACAGAGCCGTTATACATTAGGGTAGGCTTCTGAGTGAATTGTGCTGTTGTAAATTGATAATCGATCTATTTCACCACAGCATCCATTTACTATCAGGTGGATATTGTGCTAGTTTCCCATCCTTACTTGTAAGAAAAGTCAAATGCAAAGAACCAAAGTTTTGCTGTAGTCAGTGTATAGTGTCTCAAGCGTATTTCGTTGCGGATTGGAAATCCATAGACCTGCAGATTATAGACTACGAGCACCTCATTAAAGTATACGCGAAGTTATTACAAGAAAGCTTGCTCTATCGAACAAAAGTGCCCCGTATTTTCTACTTGCAGGTTATTTATACTTCGAGCAGCGTTCAGCCGTAATACAAACGATATGAGAGTTTTATAACCAAGGCTACTTTGTGAAATTTATACTTTTTAAACTGAAAAGAAAACGGACAATTATAAATGCCAATTTTCACGTAACTTATATTACGCATAGTATAAATATTATTAAGAAAACAATCTATAAAAAAAAATAAGTTATTAAAAAATTATTGCTCTAGAGATTATCAGTTCTAGGGGTCCACGTGCAGTATAGTTCCTAAAGGAAACGATATCCACGTCTTCTCGTCCCGCTGGTGGTTCTTTTCTGGCTTAAAGTTTATAAGGCCATTCGGGTTGGGCCAAAGAGGAAACGCAGTCAGTGTTTTTGGCCGTGGAGAGTAAGGCTCACGATAATTAAAGTTTTTAGTTTTAGTTTTTTTATATTATGGTAATAAATCTTGTAAAATTTAAAGATATACATTTTACTAAACATTCTCAAAAATTGAGCCGGCCTTGCTCTTTTTAACCGAGACTTAGGTGTCCTCTCCGGCTGATATATCTCTCTTACCCGGGGTACAAATTACAACACTCCTTAGTGCCCGGGCTGGAGTTTGCGTGTACGTTAGAGAGAACGTCTGTTATCGACGTCTCGGCAGTCGTCCAGTCCATCCTGTGGCTGCGCGTAGACAGCGACGACCATCCCCGTGTCTACGGGTGCCTCTATAGGTCCGATAGCAGTAATGCCGTAACAGACCGACTCATCGACCACATCCAAATGGCTACAGATTCCTTGCTACACTACAGCAGATCCGATCCGCAAAGATCGTGATCCTTGGCGATTTTAACGTCCACCACGCCAAATGGCTCGGTTCACGTTTAACCGATCATGCGGGGAGATCTGTTTATGACTTTGTCCTGGCATATGGTTTTACACAGCTCTTTACTTTGTCTACGCGTATTCCAGATGTGGAGGTACATGCACTTTTCCTGTTGAATTTCTGCTGACCTCTCACCCGGACTGATATCAGGTATCCGTCGCAGCCCCTTTTCGCTCCTCGGGCCATTGTCTTGTCCGGAGTGTAGTGCCATTCACACTATCGTCGCGGTTGCACTCTGTAGGCTGCCGCTATGCTTGTCACTATAGATCAGCCGATTGGGATAGGATGCGGTCTTTCTGTGCATCTTACCCTTTGAAGCGGGTTTGCTTCTCGCCGGACGATCTCAGCGTTATTGTTGATTCTGTCGCTGATGTGGTACTTCAGGGTATGGAACTTTTTATTCCATCTTCTGTGATGCCCATTGGAGGTAGATTCCAGCCATGGTTTGGTCGCTCCTGTAAAATAGCATCGGGCTATAAGCAGGAGTGCTACCAGGCCTGTGCTGATGCATCAACGTCTCGGGATGTAAACGATCAAGCGCTCTTAATAATAAGTATAATTTCACCTCCAGGTCCTTCAAAAAGTCATTGTCAAGGCAAAGTTAGAGCACATCGGCAGAATTGGCGAAAAGGTCTTTTGCCAAATCTGCCTAAGGGAATTTCTGTCAGCCATCTCTGCACATAGAGGACGACTCCAACTGTGTGCACTGTCCTAAAAAGGAATGATTTGTTAAACATTCCTTTTTTTCAACATTCATACAAAGGAATGATGATCAAATCATTTGATAAATTCCTAAAAATGAATGATTTGATAATTCCTCCATACATACAAAAAACATTCAGACGATTTGTGAACCTCCTCCGTTTTTTTGAAATCAGCTAACAAAAAGGTAAGTTGATAAAGGACAAACTTATCTTTGCAGTGGGAAAAAGTTCTATTATACATTGATTAAGATTACGGTCGATTCTTTAATTAGAAAGATCAAAAAGTAGCACAAATATTTTTTATGTGATATAACTAAAAATTAACGATTGTTAATTTTTATTTATATCACATTATAGATAGATTGATAGATAATGACTTTTTTCTAAATAAACGAAAAGTCCTTCACAGGTTTTGATGAGTGAGCTCACGAGACTCAAAATATGTGACATAAATGGCCGTACCTTTTAATTGCGTTGATTTAGAAGCTTCAATTTTTTCATTAGACCTTATCATTTGACAATAATTTCTATTTCATACGTAGCCGATGAACGACGGTATACGATAAAAACTAAATAGGTGTAAGAATATGCCGTATTGTACTTAATTAGGACTAATACTTTATGTATAATTTTTAATTAAAGAAAAATATCTCTACTCGTTCTTGAGAAATGCGTCTTTACAGAGGGGCAAACGGAAAGCGGACGGATATGAAGCTATAGAGGTCCCGTTTTTTTCTTTTAAGGTTCGGAACATTAAAAAGGTATTTTTTATAGGATAGGGTGACAAACGAGCACACAGTCCACCTGATGGTAGGTGATTGCTGTGGCCCATAGACATCTACATCTATCCTCGTTTGCGGATAAAAATACAGATGCGTTGTCACCCGTGAGGACTAAGATGGAATACCTTTATTCCAGTAAAAAGGGTCTTCAATTATGGTGTTTAATTATAAACACAAATTCATCTCAATTAGTTTTGTACCAATCATTTTAAAAAGTGTCAGAAGAATATTTTCAACATTTTAAAAGTTTAATTACACTCAAGGGATTGTTGTCAAGCACTGACTAATAAAATAAAAGATGACTGATTTTTAAATGTTATGAACCAGTAAGCTACAAACTGATAAATCTTCGCGTATCATTAATGGATCGTATAGTGGTGTTGCAAAAATATCCACTACCACATATCTTCCTGTAGGTATCGTAAGAGGCGACAGAGCGTCTTTTTAATAACGACTGAAAGTAAAAAAAACTTTAGAACTTTAATAGGCTGTAACGGTAAAACGTGTACAAACCTTTTGTTTATACATTATTGTATATAACAACAGTAGGTACTTACGTATAAAATGCATTTTAATATTTTGAAACACTTTCAATATCCATTAGCATACTTATTTATGTATAGTGATAGCAGTATTAAATAGACGTAAGGGGCATGAAACTTGTGCAACTATAAACAGTTTACGAAGAAAATATTAATAAGTAGTTAAACTTCTAACTTATAACGAGTAAAAAGCGTGCAGTCGTTACTGTCCATGGAGAAATAATGACTTGCCATAGTTCCCTCGTTTCATAGATTAAGTAAAGGGAGGTTTTCACATTGCTTCTATAGTAGCAAAGTATCTGGGTAGTAATAATGTACCCCAGACCAAATTTCGGTTACGGCGGCCAGTCTCAACGGAGACTAGCCATCGGCTCAGGACAGGATTATAGTGCCCAAGTGTATGCGCAAGCCCAGGTGCACTCTCTATTCCCTCACTCTCATAGTCTGATGGGAGGGTAAAAATACCCGACCGGAGAGTTCAGGCGCAAGACTAACGGCTTTATGATTTCCGAAGCACGGCGGTGAAACACCGCCAAGTTACTAACTCCGAACTGCTACTGAGAATTTTTTGACCGAAAAACCCAACTGATTTTGGCCGGACTTGGTGTTCGAACCCTGGACCTCATAATCAGCAACTGTGTTTTCGACCACTACACCAATGCGGCAGTCGTACACATAAACCTGGGCACACATAAAGTATTAAGATACCATGAATGGAATTATCTATGTCTAATTACGCGGCCTTACTTATAAAAGCTATATATAGATAGTTCAGGGGAAGGGGCGAGCGACCTTGCGGGTTACCTAATGGTAAATTTTAAACGCCGCCCATCAACAACTGCAACACCAGGTGAATTACAGGTACATTGCCGGCGTATTTAGCAAGCTTACTATTATATATATTATAACTATTTTATACGTGTCAACGCATCTGCATTTTGATTATTAATCGTCGTGTCAATCGGTGTGAATTTAAGAAATGCCTAAAGTATGCTCTCTCTTTTCATTAAGAGTCAATGAAAGAGACAGGTATAGAGACAGTACCTTTTTTATTTTACAATATAATTTAATCAAATAGAGAAATTATGTGGCGACTTGTTTTTTTAATATATAGGGTAACAAACGTGCACATCTATACTATGAGGTGGACTGTACCTGATAGTGTAGATGTTCTTGCTAATATATACCTACGTTTATATCTCCGAGTTATAATCAAAATGCGAAAATTTTCCTTCAATAAAAAAAATAAAAAATATCCCAGTAAACAAAGCTGTCTAGGCTCTAGGCTATCGACAATTAACGCAAATAAGTACAAGGATAAATAATAAGATATTGTCACAGATTATATAATGTTACATTGTTTTTGTCTTGTAAACGAAAATGATTGTATTTAATATGCCAATTTTCGTTTGAGTCGTATCGACTAGTTAATTAGTGTTTGTTTTAACAAGATGTTTTAACAAGAGTCATTACATACATACATATAAAACCACGTCAACGTTTTATTGTATATAGTGCACTAGTGATCAGCTCCAGTCAGGTGATTTCTGGATAGCGAAAACAGTGTCCAATTATAGCTGAAAACCGTCATGGTGACTCTATAAGTACCCCATAAATTTTTTATTAAAATCGGTCAAGCCAAAAATATTTATGAAGTAGCTGGCCCGGTAAAAGTTATTCTGCCCTTGCACACACACGCACGCACGCACGCACGCTCGCTCGCTCGCACGCACGCACGCATGCACACATGCACGCACGCACGCACGCAAGCACTCACGCACGCTTGCTCGCACGCACGCACGCACTCATTCAAGCAAGCAAGCACGCACGCACGCACGCCTGCCCAACCGTCGGCATCACGTTGAGTGCTCTGAGGAATTGTTCGGATTAATCCCAGCCGCCAAATTTCACAAACGCACATCGTGGTAAAACTCACGATACCTTCCACACCATTATACGTTTCACTAGATGTTTTCTTCTGCGTACGACCTCTCTGTGGAATAATTTGCCATCGGCAATTTTTCCGGACTGATAATTTGCCATCGGCAATTTTTCCGGACTGATACGACTTAGGGACCTTCAAGAAAAGAGCTTACTCCTTTTTAAAAGGCCGGTAACGCACCTGCACTTCCCTAGTGTAGCAGTTGTTCATGGGCGGCGGTAGTCACTTACCATCAGGTGAGCCGAATGCTCGTTTGCTCCCTCTCCTATAAAAAAAACTAGCGTAAAATAGCAACTTGATGTTGCTGTGTTTCGTATGGTGAGTGTAAAGAACCGGCGAACTTTTTAACTGGAAACGTGGCATTATATCTTAGTCCTCAGGAGTAACAAAGCATCTGCATTTCAAATCTCATTTACAATAGCAGCTGTGTGTCTGTGACCGTTATTCTATTAAAAATTATTATTATGTTCGAAGATTGGACTAAGTTATAGCAGGCTACCTATGGCAGTCATAAATAGACAAAGCTTAGTCTATTTATGACTCATAAATAGACTAAGCTTTGTCTATTTATGATGATTAAAATTATTATATTCACGAATTTTTCCTATCAACTCAAAGCGATGAAAAGAGTAGGTGATTTTAAATGATTTTTTTTTAATTGTCACGGTAGTTAATTGGCCAGAGTTGCATTAGTATCGTGTGCTCTCAATTATAATATACAATATAAACAGGAGTTAGGAGTTATTATTAAAGTGAAAAGAAAGTTAAATACTTTCTAAGTATTAACACAATATAATGACATTTAAAGGAATACATACACATTTTCGACAGTTTTGAGCCGTGGTTTGGAGTGAAAGATTAGCGATTGAACGAAGTATTATTCTATGAAGAGGTCAATATATAAAATAATTGAAAGCGAATGTTAAAAATTAAAAAAAAAGTCAATAAAATATAATATCTATTACGAGCTGCTATCAGTAAACAATTAACAGATTATAAAATAATATTCAAAGCAGTGTCTTCTTTTTTGTTATATTTGTTTTTTTTTTTAAATTAAATATAGGCTTTTTTAATTTCTTAATTGGATAAACATTTGCAGTTGTAAAAATTCGTACGCAAGGCCTACGATACAGTTACATAACTGAACCATGTTTAGTTTTTGTTTTAGGAGTTATGCTATAGTTTCTCCACGCGATAAAGTCACACTGCAGCTACATTATGGTTGTAGAACGAGTGAGTCGGCTTGATCGGGGAAGGACCACGCTCTCAAAAAATACCAGTGTAAAATAGCAGATTATACCGGCTGTGTTTCGTATAGTGAGTGTAGAGAACCAAAAACTCTTTTTTCTGGATACGAGGGATTCCATCTTAGACTTCAGGGGTGACAATGCATTTGCATTTTGATTCTTAATCGAAAATAGACGTTCGGGCCACAACATTTACTTACCATTATGTGAACTGTGTGCTCGTTTGTTACCCTTATACTATAAAGTAAATGTATCGAGTAGCCGACGAAAATACAATACGACATACCATTACTTTATAAAACATAAGAACCTTTTTGGGGGTCAAGTGGAAATGTATAACGAAGAAGCTTGCCTTTCGCTCTAGTGAACAAGTTTCTTTGTATTTTCTTTACAATATTGTGCTTGAAATAATATTAAATTGCAAATATAAGTAACAAAATTGGGTGTGTTCGGAGTCAGCCTGTCTTTACTATCAAAGAAGCTTGGTATTACATAAAAACAGTAAAATAATACTTAAAAACAGTAAAATTACAGTCTCTTATTTCTGAGAGACTAACTTTCATACTATTTAACATAATTTGTAATAACATTTTGGCTGAGCTAAAATATCTTTCATGTAAGTGAGTCCATTGAGATAATGCACTATAGACTTCTAGATGTTTCTAAAGAAGGTGGTAGAGATAATATAAATGTATCCCATATAACATTTATACATTTTAAAACTAGAGTGAATTAAAATGTATAAACTTATACGACAGTTATACGGCTTTGTTGCTTGCAATGGCAAAGTCGTAAACTCAGTTAAGAGTATTAGATTGGGAAAGCCAAGTAAATGCGAAAGTCAATTTACTTACATTGTAATCGGATCCCGTTAACACTGAATTGCTTAATCGCCAAAAGTGAGAACCGTTAACGAACTATAAACCTTGAAATATGCTTAGACACGACGGAATACTTAATTCTTCTTTTTTATGGCCTGCGTCAAGAAATGTTACACAGCTTGTTTTTCTTTTATAGAAGAGAGGATAAACAAGCACGCATCACGTGATGGTAAGTATCGATCCCATGAACAAATGCAACACCTGGTGAATCGCAGGCTTGTTGCCAGCCTTTTAAAAAGGTGTAAGCTCGTTTTTTGAAAGTCCCTTAGCTGTATCGGTCCTTGACTGGTAATTAGTACTTTGCATATTTGACGCGACTTTCCATCGCTATTTTGGATATTTTATATCTGGCATAAACAAGATAATGATACCGCTATCTATCCGTAGGTTGTTCCTCATAATTGTCTCTTACTAAACCACGGGAGAAAAAAGGATATAGATTCTCCTCCATTATCTATAACAGCATATAAAAGTCCACTGCTGAACATAGACCTCCCCCATAAATTGCCAAGTAGGAGTGAGTTTGCCATAGTTGTTATCTGCTGCTACTCCTCTCTTGTTTCTGTTTCCCAGTATCGCATTAACTTAATTTACATAAGTTGTATACCTTGCATTCAGCCCTCCACCTAAATTACGATAAAAGATCGTCAATTACATAACAATTAGACGGCTCCGTGGCGCAGTGTCTTAGCAATGAGTTGCTGCGCTGGGGGGCGCGGGTTCGAATCCCGCACGGAACAAGTATTTGTATGGCCTACAAATAATTGTTCCGGGTCTGGACGTTTGTCCCTGTGCAATTTGTGTTTGTAAACTGCCTAACTGCCTACTGCCTGCTGTAAAATCCTAGTGTGGGGGTAACGTTTTATAAAAAAAAATAAAAAATTCATGGACCCAGTAAAAAAGTTCAATCCTGATGTTGTGTGGTTTTATGAACGATTTTTGTATGACAAATTTAAGCATATTTTTAATAATCTTCTTAGTAACAACTATAATAGAACGTCGTCTCAATAGTTAAATTTAAAACTTTATTATCACTTTTTACCACTCTTAGGGGGATAATTTTTGATTCAAATTGACAGGGACCGCCCGTGAAGTATAAAACATACCTAATAAAAAATGAATCATTTAAATCCATTTCCGAGAAATCAGCTAACATATATATAAAAAATACGAGTCGAATATGAAACGGTCGAGTATATTGTATTTTTTATTGTGTAAAGTAATTACAGAGCAAATTATAAAGATACTAGCTGTGTCCTGCGGTTTCACTCATGTATATCACATGTCTGAGCCGCGCGACACGACATGACACCTAGATTTTTAAGCATTTTAGATAGCAATATATGGAAAAATTACTTTTATCTATCGGCATAAGCACCTACTTTATAGAGCGAAGTTAAATTTATCCACTTTGCCTCCTCCTCCCGGTTGATCGCCCCCCCCCCCCCTTCCCCACCTCAGAAAGTGTCCCGAAGCGTGGTTGTTTCTAGTTGTAAAGAAAACCGAACTCAATACATGAAAAGTGTATAAGTATGATCCTTAATAAATTTGCTATCAACCTCTTGTACATACAAAAGTGATATCATTTATAGTTTCCGCGCAATTTGTAATGAAATTATATTATTATATTATTTATCATTTTTTTGCTCAAAGTTTGATTTTCTCGAAAATTTCCCACTTTACCGCCAATATCTGTATAGTTAAAGTAAATGATAGAATATGTTCTTTAAAAAGAGATATAATTTATTTTTTAACTCTTTCATTTCACGTTGCTATGCTTTTCAAAATTTATTTGATTAATAAGTATAAGAGGTTGATAATTAATTTATCAAGGATCATTTCATACCTATGCACTTTTCATGTATCGTGCACTGTTTGTGTACAGCACAGTCAAAGAGGGTGAAGTGCAAGATTGAGGGGCAGTAATACGTTCATTTAGAAAGGTCATGGTGGTGTGGATAAATGCAACTTTAAGTCTAGTCTCCCAATGGGGTGACGAATATCTGGTCACAAAACGCCAGCATGTCTGTTCTCTTCAAAAAGGAGTCTGTTTGATAAAACTGCTACTTTCCGAGGTACACCTGTAGAGGTTACTGATCCTCTCGAGCTTCTCAGCATACAGTTGAGTGCTAGCCTCAACTTTGGCGCTAACCTGGTCTAGTCCTAGACTTTAAGACTGAAAAAAAACGCGATCTGGGACACTTTCCGGGGAGGGTGATTGGATAAAATGTAACTTTGCTTTGTAACATCATCATCATCATCATCATTACAGCCTTTCATAAGTCCACTGCTGAACATAGGCCTCCCCCAAGGAATGCCACAAAGCACGGTCCTGAGCCACCTGCATCCATCGACTTCCTGCATGTCTTATCAGGTCGTCACTCCATCTAGTGGGGGGTCGCCCTACACTTCACCTACCGATACGAGGCTGCCACTCGAGAACCTTTCTTCCCCATCGGTTGTCAGTTCTTCGAGCTATATGGCCGCCCCACTGCCACTCCAGCTTACTAATCCGTTGGGCTATGTCGACTATTCTGGTTCTACTGCGGATATCCTAATTTCTAATTTTATCACGCAGAGAATCCCCGAGTATAGCCCTCTCTATAGTTCGCTGAGCGACCTCAAGCTTCCTCATAGGGCCAGCAGTGAAGGACCATGTCTCAGATCCATAAGCCATCACTGGCAACACGCACTGGTTGTACAGTTTCGTTTTCAGGTTTTGAGGTACTTATGTCTAACGAGAAGATGTGTCGTAGTTTCCCGAACGCTGCCCAGCTGAGTTGAATCCATAGATTGACCTCTCGGTCGAAGTTGGCCTTACCTAATCGGACTAATTGTCCCAGGTAAATATACTCGTCAACAATTTCGAGCTTAGTGTTCCCAACAACTACCGGCATAGGTGTGACATGGACGTTAAACATGATTTTTGTTTTGTCCATGTTCATCTTGAGACCTATCCGTTGGGAGACACTGTTGAGGTCATTGAGCATAGTGCTTAGGTCCTCCAGCGATTCTGCCATAAGGAATATATCGTCGGCAAATCGAAGGTGAGTGATATACTCGCCATTGATGTTAATACCGCATCCTTTCCGGTCCAGTAGCTTGAAAACATACAACCATACATAACATACATACCGATAAATAAAATTACTTCATTATTTTCCGCAATTTTTTAGCCTAAATACAAATATTTATATTTCGTGGAATGGCCGAATCAATTAAATTTTCAAAACAACATAGCCGCGTCAAACGAAAAAGTTTACAAATAAATCTTGCCCTTCAATAAAAAAAATATTCTATTATTTACTTTAGTCATATATATCAGTTACTCGACTCCATCGAGTCAGTAATTCATTCTTGGGGCGATGTATACGCTTTTACAACAAAATTCCAGAAAATATACAAAATTTGACCTGCTCAAAGTTCAAAAACTTTATTAAACTAAGTTTATATAAAAAGGGTTATTATAATATTAAGGAATTTATGGATGATAATAACCCCTGGAAATGAGGTGATCGCTACCAAGCTATTTCTAATTTGTTATGTTGTTAATTTGTGTAACATCATGATTGTAAGCTGTTATTTATAAAAAAAAAGTCCCGCTGGGTTTCTTGCTGGTTCTTCCCAGGACAGAGGTTTTTTCCGAACCAGTGGTAATCAAACAAAAGAGTGACTTTCAATAAGTATTATTTATAATCTATATTGAATAAAAAAGTTTCTGTTTCTGTTTCTATCTTGGAGGTAAAGTGGGAAAATTTTGAGCAAACTAAACTTTGAGCAAAAAAATCGATAAATGATAAAAAAAATGTTCAATATTTCGTGGCAAATTGCGTGGAAACTATATAAAATCAAATCAAATCAAATTCATATATTTGTATAATACAGGTATAAAAGTTGTTACAGAGAATTAGAATATGTACCTTATGAGGTGTGTAAATACACGTAGTACAAATTTAAGTGATATCACTTTTGTATGTATAAGAGATTGATAGCAAATTTATCATGGACTATTTTGTACAATTCATGTATCGTGTACGGTTTTGACGGTTACGGTGCGGAGGCCCACCCGTGAGAGGAGGGAGATTGGATAAAATTTTACTTCCCTCTATAACGTACATATGCCTATAGACAAGAATACTCCATTAATTTTGCCAAATTTTTAGCTCTAATGATTGAACTAACCTCGGTCATAGAAGCGTTCACTCCAGGTTCCTCTCGGTTCTTATCGGGCGGCTAGGGTTTATGCGTCGTTCGCTAGCCAAGACAAGTGTTGAATTATTTTAATTTGACATTATCTCCTAAAATATGCGTCCAAATAACATGTTAAGCAAAGTTTATATTCGTAAAATCGTCTTGATGGTGAAGTAACTTTCGTTCGTAAGGGTTAATATGCCATGGGTATAACACTTATAATTTTTTTTTTAATTTTAAATTATTTTTTGTCACAAAATACCTTATTGTAGCTTATGTATAGGAAATAGATATATGGCATCGCAGACTTTTTTTTAGATGGAGTAAAGATCTATATTTTTGTAGAACATTGTATTTACGTATCACTCACCATTACGCCAGCGCACACGGATAAATCATTTAGTGAGCGCTTTTTTCAGACTTGCTTAACAAAAATCAATATTTAAGGCTGGTTTAAATCTTAAAGGTGTGGCCTAATAAAAAAATAGCCTATACGTCATGAATCTAGCTATTATATACAAAATATTTTTTCAAATCGGCTTTGTAGTTCCAGAGATTAGCGTGTTTAAATAAAACAAAACTCTTCCGCTTTATTATATTAGTATAGATTAGGTATAGGTAGATTAGGTATATAGAACACAAAAAAATATTATCATTTGAGGTTTCATAAAGTTATCTCCGATATTTCGCGCATTTCATACAAAAATATTTTATTATTAGTAAAGGAAGCAACGAAATGAATGGTGTCGCTCTGTATTTTATGTTGAATGCGACGAAACTGCCATCATGCGATATTGTATTACCCGCCGTTCTCATTCCGCTTTGAGCGAAGGACCTCACCTCTTCTTCCAGTCTAAGATGACAATCAGTTCCAGAAATTATATTCGCGTATACCTTTTAATTGTGTCGCTTGTAATGAATTAGTGATAATCCTAATTAGTTTTTTAAGTTTAAGCGTAGTGAGTACGTGTGTACGTACGATTCTCTCATAGTAATAATTATTTTATAATAATACTTGCGGATAAGTAGGTTATAACACCACCCTATTCAGTTCCAGATTATTAGACTGATTATTCCAGTGTTCATTTGTGCGAATTAGGTTTCTTTTCTTCCTTGGCCGTTTTCTCTCTTCTGTCTGAAGCTTCCATTTAGTTATTTTATTTAATATTTTCTACTATATTTTATATAGGTTTTGCACGGTAGAACCACGCTGTACCTACCGTATAGCTGCGGTATCAATAAGTCAGCACTAGTGACGTAGCATGGTTTGGTGCCACCCGGGGGCATACAATGGTTCTGCGTACAGAACCTTTTAGGCAATGTTCTTTTATAATTTTAAATGTCGCCTAACGATAGAAGAACGACTGTTTAGTTGTATGTCAAAAATCTATGAGAATGTATGGGGTTTCGCACATTATCAGCTCGGTGGTTACTCGAAGAAACAATCAAAAACTCACATCGATTGCTTTTTGTATTGGGACGTGCATACGCTCACTCGCGCTATCGCGACTATTTATTTGTGCACTAGCGCCGTTGGAACAACATGACCTTCTTTTCCTATTCACTACCCAATATCACCACAGTCTACCTGATGATGAGTGAATAATGAGTACCATAGACATTAGCATCTGTCCTCAATTAATAATCAAAATACAGACGCGTTGTCACCCCTGATTACTAAGATGGAATGCTTCATTTCCAGTAAAAAGGGTCTCCAGCAGAGAATCAATGGGGTAGAGATTATTTCGAGGGGCAGCCTCGTAACTATAAACGAGTCTAGGGCGGCCTCGCACTAGACGCAGTGACAACCTGGTAAGACATGATGAATTACATACATAATAATTCACGTAGTACTCAAACGTTAACCGTTAAACGTTAAAACTAAAATGTTAAACGTTAATTGTAAGCGAATTCTAGTAAATGAAATGCCGTAATCGTCTCCCTTAGAACATTACGATACACTCACTACACAAAACACAGTAGCATTAAGCTTATTACGCTGGTATTCTGTGAGAGCGTGATCCCTTCGCGGTCCAAGCCGACCATTCGTGCCACAATCATAACATAGCTCCAGCGTGGCTCTATCTCGTTTAATAATTTCGCTTATATATTGCTGTAATAAAAATATAAAAATTGCCCTTTCGCAAACAATTTTAAACAATTTTAGTTACACAAAAAAATATTAATTACAATTGTGTGATGCAAAACGGTTACCCGATCTCTAAGGACAGTCGTTTACCTATTAAATCGATAACGACTGGATCGACTGTATGTGCACCAGATTCTATCAAACCGTTTAATCGTCATAAAATCGTCACAAGCACACAAATCGACTAAACAGTTTGATCGATTTAACAGTTGTATGTATGCTGTAGGCCTAAATCCGGACGAATCCTTCGATAGACTTCAATTTATAGATAAAGGTCCTTTTAAGGCAATTGTACAGCTACTATAAGAAATTTCAGAATGGTCGAATAACTTTGAAAGATGAGGAAAAGAGTATTCGTCCTTTTACGGCTGTTAAGGAAGGTAACGTGCTAGCAGTAATATAAAATATTTACTCAAAGAGAATAACTAGGCTTATTACGTATGAAGGGATAATAATAATGTCCTCCAGACCAAATTTCGGTCTCGGCCACCGGTCCCAAAGAAGACTAGCCATATGCGCGGGACAGGACTATAGAGACCGAGTATATGCGAAAACACAAGTATTCTACTTATTCGCTCAATCTCATAGTTCGATGGGGACAGTTATCCGACACGACTGGAGTAAGACCAGGCAAAGTACCCACAGCTCTACGTGCTTTCCGAGGCATGGCGAAAGGCCGTCTACTTCCTGACTCCGAGCTGCTACTGAGGATTTCTTGACACGAAAAGCCAATAACTGATTTTGGCCCGACCTGGGATTCGAACTCCATAACCAGCAACCGCGTTTTGACCACTAGACCAACGAGGCAGTCAAAGTAAGGGATACCGCACATTTTGAAGTTTGCTTCGAGAAGAGTTCACGAAATTTTACACGAACACCTTTGTGATCAAGAAGTGCTGTGAATGTTTTGATGGTTTTTTCGTTTACTTTAACGGGATACCTGAGATATGTTCGCTGCTATGTGGAACAAGAGACCGAGGCCAGCGGCCCGTTTTCGTTCATGGCCAAAGCACCTGACCGCGCTTTAAGTACCCAGAATGCTTACCGATGCGCAAAATTAAAACATAGTTAATATTTTCATAGGCTCTTTGGAACTGTTGCAAAAAAATCTTCACCGTTTTGGCTATTTTGAATGAAAATAATATACGGAATGTGGTTTCACCAATCACAATCAATTATGTAACTAGGCATTCCATCTTAGTCCTCAGGAGTGACAAAGCATCTGCATTTGGATGCCTAATTGATGATAGATGTAGATAACTATGGGCCGTGGCATCCACTTACTATCAGGTGGACTATGTACCCGTTTGTCACCCTTATTCTATTAAAAGGGTGTTGGTTTCATGTTGCATTGCTATATTTTTACATACGTAATATCAATAAGAATAAAAAAACGCGTGCAATTCCCACTTCTTATTAAGCCGTGTCGGTATTTACCTAGTCTCATTCAGTCTCCCGCTTTATCCGGCATATTAAGTCGGACGGCTATTGAATAAAAAATACGTCGACACATGGCAAGCCGGAAATGGCTCCCGGTTACAAAATAAATTGATTTGTTGAGCTCCCTTTTATAAAACTCTTTGTATTGAATTAAAGAACATTTTTATTCTCGTATTTCGCTTTAGGGTTATATTTAATATCCAAATAATAATTTGTTCACGGTCAAAAATTACGGCATTAATTGGAAGTGGATTTACTTTACAGATTTTGCTTTTTGAATGTTTTGCTCTAGCCGAATACCCAAATTAGTTAAGATTAAAAAATTAGAAACAACCCTAATTGATTTTATGTACATATTTGACTTATTTTTGTTACATAAAGTATAATCTGTCAATTACTATCTATATATTAACAAGTCTTTGTATCTTTGTATTATTATACTTTGTAACCCTTTTACGTGCTTATTGCGCGCACGGAGTGTGAGATTTGGCACAGTGAAAGTTTATATGGCGAAGGAGTGCAGAAAGCTAAGCTTTAAATATGTGTTGCAACATATTAAATTAAATAAAGTATTCATTGTTTACGTTCATATGCCATCTGCTCAGGATAGGATTATGTGGCCGAGTGTATGCGCGGACACAGGTGCACACTCCATTCCCTCACTGTCATTGTCCGATGTGATGTTAATCCGACACGACTGGAGAGAGATCAGGCGCAGGACCAACTTCTTTACATGTTTACCGAAACACGAGGGTGCACTTACTTATTGTGGCCTGATCTCATGATCGGTAGTTGCGTTTACAATGACTAGACCAACGAATCAAACGTTAGTTACTTTTATACTGCCAATGTCAAACAAATAACAGTATGTGGTCAAACGATCGCACAGAGTAAAGATTGTCGCCTATAGAGTAAAACAATAAATACATTTGCCTCCAAATAATTTCAAAATGTTGCCAACAAATAACTACTGACAGATTGGCTAAATGAGCTGTGAATTTGGTACATCTCTCTCGTTTCTTTATACACATCCATATACCTACGCATACGGTCGTTGGTAAAGGGTACTCTTTATTTGGGCCGTCTTCATTATATCATCAATTTGTACATATAGTGAATTGCCATACGTGTCTTTTGTGACACATTCTGACTTCCCACAATATAATGAAGAGCCCTATTTACTCTAGGTCCTGCATTTATTGATTTCAAATGTTCCTTTTCTATAGTCTGTGGAGTGTATGTTAAGGATAACTTTTTTATATATAATTGTGCAGTTAGAAGTAAAATACTGTACGAGTGGGGTTCGAGACAATTAAAACTGCCGATTGAATTACCAAAATTGACACTTTAATTACACAACACTAATTACAATCTATAACCACACTAATAATAAAACACAATTGTACTACTCATCACTTAAGTACGCCGGTATTTCGCTTCGAAGTATTCTCTTGTATCGCCAATTCAATACTGCCACGGTCTTAGTCTATACCGGCCTTATATAGGACCTCAGATAGTTTCCAGAACCTTTAACTGTAGCGACATCTAGAATTTTCGAGTACATGTCAGTCCCAACATTTCTAGAAGGATCTTGACTCTCCTAGTTCTGCTACTCGACACTAGAGGGCGCTGGTGGTAACTAGTGTTGCAACGTACAAGACATTAATAGTGGCGCGCAACAATACCTTTACCATTACAGCCTACTAAAGTCCACTAATGAACACTGCTCCACTGTTGACCATAGTTGCTACGGTTGGCAACCGCAGTTTTTAATTTTTAGTCGTTATTAGGAAGACGCTGCTGCACATCTTCATATTTGTTTCCCTTTGTCACCTCTTACGATATCCACGGGATGATACATCGTAATGAATATTCTTACACCGCCACTACAGGTAAAATACAGCGTGCTTAATATACAAATTTATAAATTAAATGAATTACAGTCGAATTTTGACCACTTGGCTACCACTAGTAGTTAAATAATTTATCTTTCAAAATTAAAAATTACGTACAACCGACTTCAATATAAATTATTAAGAATAACTCAAAAACTATTAGTCAGACCATAATCAAAATTTATATGAGACCACATGTGAAGCACCAGATTTCAAATAAAAGAAGAATCATCGAAATCGGTTAATCCAGAAAAAAGTTATGAGGTAACACACATAAAAAACATACAGTCGAATTGAGTACCTCCTACTTTTTGAAATCGGTAGAAACAGGCGTGTATAATTTATTTTCTAGTTTCTTTATACAATAAAGTAATAAAGATACAATAAACAGTTTAATTCCATTCTCTACATTCTAAGTATTTTTGCACGCATCATAATGCGCGAGCGTATGGGAGTACAGCTCTACTCTCGACATGCCGTTATATGACGATTTTGCAATATAAAATTGTTCGTATGTCTCAATTTAGACACTAAATCAATAAAAACGTGATATTTTGAAAACCAGATATATTAAATTATAAAGTCAGCGTAATTTTTTATTAATTTGTTTAGATATATTTGCAAAAAATGTAGTTACAAATTATTAGTACGGCTGTCAGTTAGTCTGTGTACTTGATTGTCTTCACGTTTCAGAAAAATACACGGAACGAAATGAAATAAACCTTTCTGAATAAGTTTTCATTTATCCTCAGGATAAATTGCTTGTTGTTATCAGACTCAGGGGTCGTTTAAAAGATATTTATTTTTTTGATGAAAATTAAATGAAAATTAGATGAAAAAAATAAAAATGCTCATGAGGCGTGCACTTTTACATTTTTCAAACTATTTTTCAATTCGAATAAATGTTAATCCTTTATACTGGTAAAAGGTATTCTAGAGGTATTCTATCTCAGTCCTCAGAGGAACTACTCATCTACTATATCATCTGCATTTGGATTCATGCAGGCGTCTATAATTTACAGCATCAGTTTACCATTACCTGGTATCAGGTGGACTGCTTGTTCGTTTGCTTTTCGTGCTTTTATAAAATACATTTTATATTTCTTAAATGTAAAAATTAGTTACTAACGAAACATGAATTTAAAAATCAGACAAAACAAAACGTACATAATCTAGACCAGGGGTTTTCAACATTGTTTATGTCAAGGGCCAAATATATTTTCTTTTGGGTTCCGTTGGCCGCAACTCAAGCGAACACATACGTGTAATTCTTATTCCATTATAAAGTTGACAAAAAACAACAGTTGCTTTGATGATGCATGAAACAATCAAATGACATTAAGTAATTAATATTAATCAATTAGAAGTTTGACAGTGTTTCGTCTTAACTAATTTATCAATATCTGGTCCAATAGTAGTCGTGGCGATTCTTAAACTGTTCTCAAGATGAACATTGGTAATTCTAGTCCTTGCTTAGATTTCACGTTCTTTATTCGAGAGAATAACTGCTCACATAGATATGTGGTCCCAAAAAGTGATGTCATCTTCAGTGATGTCATGTTCATCTTCGTGCATGATCTCTGATCTTTGGCAATTCTGTAATGGAGACGTATTTGAAATAAAACTTGAGCAGCCCCAAATTAAATTTATCTTTCAAGATAGAGTTTATTATTGTGTGTTATAATTAATGACATCTAAATTTCTTCAGGGACATCTTCCACAGGAACACTGAATGGACGGTTAAATAAATTCATGCACTTTTCATTTTTTCGGAAATTAACAAAGCGTGTTTTAAGATCTTGAAGCGTTGAAATATATTTATTCGTAATTTTTCAGGACGATAAATGTGGAAAATGCGTGGTAACTTTGTTTTTGAACTGTTTGATCCATAGGTCCCAGCTTTTCACATCAAATGCTTTCAAAGCGTCAAATAACTCATGGTCCAAATTACCTTTTTCCTGCAGTTTTCTATTCAAGTCGTTGAGATGTGAAATAATATCAGAGAGAAAACCTAAGGCTCTTAACCATACTTCATCGGTGAATTTGCTTTGCATGAATGCTGCGGGACAGCTTTAACCTTGCTTTGCATGAATGCTGCGATTCTCCCGTGCAAATCGAATACACTTTTCAACATTTTGCCTCTACGAGCCAACGTCATCATCACAGAAATATGTTACGTCACCGTAGTCAGCATTCGTTTCTCTTAAAAATTCCTGGAATTGTCTGTGATTTAGGCCCCGAGATTTCATAAAGTTAATATTCTTTACTCATCCCATCTTGAATATTGCACGTACATTTTCTTGTTGTATAATTCAATGGTAGTGAACGAAAGACACTTCAGGGTAATTTTTCTTTAATAAAGCAACAGTTCCTTCGTTGTCAACCATAGCCGATGCCCCATCTGTGGCAGCCCTAGCCAAATTTGATAATTTGAGTTTATATCTATTTAAGATCGTATTTAATGATTCTAATAAATCACATCCTTTCGTGCTGCCTTTCATTGGACCCAGATCAGCTATTTCTTCAGTAACAATAAAATTACAGTCAACACCGTGAATAAACATAGCCAACTGAGCCGTATCAGTGAGATCTGTACTTTTATAGAGCGCAACGGAGTAATAAACAAGATGCGACTCATATTCCATTAAAGTTCTTTCGATATCGCCTGCCAATTCTTCTACTCTTCTTGCAACTGTAACTCCAGATAGACTTACTTTAGAAAAAAGTTGCTTTTGCGAGGGGCATATCACTTCTGCAGCTGCCTCCTTACATTCTTTTATGTATTCACCATCAGTACATGATTTTGATTTAAGTGATTTTTTTAATGGGGTTGTTATAAACTAATTTGCTTAATTCCGCGTAAAGAAAGAACATGATGTGTCCTACCCAGTTTTAAGGGGACTTCCCATTCTTCCTTAATCGTGCGCACTATACCCGCCGCCAATCCCAGCACTACCACACTAGGCACGATCCTTGAAATTTTTTTTTGAATTAATATAGTTCACTTTTACATTTGCTTCTTCATTATGTCTGTGAAAGGAATGCTGCTGTCGTTGAAGTTGCTTTTTCAGTATTTTCACCTTATCAATTTGTAATTGTCCTTGAAGACGTGCAAAACTTATTGGAATGTTTAGAAATATACTGCCATTTGACATCATATTCTTTCAGCATAGATACTGTTTCATTGTACACGAGACAAATGGGTTTTTCCCAACACAAACAAACAAATATAAAATGGTCCATTTTTCTTGGAAAAATCTGTGTTCACCCGTGACCTTGCTTTTTTTACTTGTACTTGCTGCCATTACACGTGTACAATGTTGAAACATACTGAAGTTGCAGTATCGTATTGCTATACGAGATCGCGCGTTAGTACTTAGTAGTCCCCCCGAACTGGTTCCCGCCTTGTCGTGGTTATTGGTATTGCGGGGTGCCGCTCTCCCTACCCTCCGCGGCCGAAACTTGGTTGGCGGCGAGCCAGAAACCAGATCCGCCGCTGGGGTCGGGAAAGCGGGTGCTACTAGGCGCTCGACTTTCCTGGCCACATGGCCTCCGCGTGTCGGACTCGGGGGGGGGGGGGGGGGGTCCGATACGCAGGTGGAGTTGGGTGCCTTGTGTTTCTGGTGCACCTTGCCTAAGAAGGAGAATTGGGGAGGAGAGGTTCTTCTCCGAGAAGGGGCGGCCGGCGCTGGTGGGGCCACGGATGTGTGCGAAAGTGTTCCCGTGGCCCTGCCAATATGCGGCGAAGGTGGAACACTTTAACGTGGACACGTAACACGTGGAACGTTTAGTCGGTGCGAGTCCGACATAACCCGTCCTATCCCCCGTAAGGAGGGTATGCGTAGGCATTTCCCCATGTAAAAAAAGTACTTAGTAGTAGTAGTAGGTACTTGAGCCCGATTATTGTGTTTACGAAATTAAAATAATGCTTAATTATTATTTATTTACTACGGTTTATAATGTGCTATAATAATATTATGGATGAATAAATAAAAATTGGCGATGAAGGCGAGGCGGGTCGCCGGGCCGCAGACAAAGTGGCCGCGGGCCTCGATAAAAGAGAAAATGTTAGTGTAGTGTAATGTTTTTTTTGGAAACTTAAGAAGTGAAGTGAATGCGAGTCATAACGATATTTTAATTTAATTTAAATATGAGTAAGATATTTTACGATTATGTACTCAGCGAAATGACTTCCCCTTACATAATAATTAATAATTATAAATACACTTTTTTTAAAAACCATGACCATGAAAATGTATAATATAGGCCATAATATTTTTTATTACAACCTATCAAAATCCACAACTGAACATAGTTCCCTTTTTTTAGGGATCCGTACCCAAAGGGT
The DNA here is from genome assembly GCA_033319125.1 of Parnassius glacialis. Classification (NCBI taxonomy): domain Eukaryota; kingdom Metazoa; phylum Arthropoda; class Insecta; order Lepidoptera; family Papilionidae; genus Parnassius; species Parnassius glacialis. Next base: position 8,818,384 of record JAVANC010000001.1, on the reverse strand, counting down.
AACCAACGGGACCCTATTACTAAGCTTCACCTGTAAATTAGTTCGTCCGTCCGTCCGTCTGTCTGTCAGCGAGATCTCATGATCCGTAATAAGTAAGCAGTTGAAATTATCACAGAATATGTATTTCTGTTAACAAAACATAAAAATAAAAATAAATTGAAAATTAAATCGTAATGGAACACTTCATGCGCGAGTCCGACTCGCACTTAGTCGGTTTTTTTTATAGAATAAGGGTGATAAACGAGCACGGAGTTGACCTGATGATAAGTGGATGCTGTGAACCAAGACATCGACCGCAGTCTTAGTAGTTATTAATGAGATGCTGATACCCATTTCTTGTTTTATTTCCATTTGTCCGTTGTAGAATAGGCATTTGGTCACAATTATAAACAGTTAATACACTTTTTTATTATTTTTAGTCTGTGCATTTCAATGTTCGTAAATGACGTGTAGTAACCCTAAAGCGAGGTAATTATCAGATTAATCTAACACAATGCTAATGCTTGTTACGAGGATGAAACTGAAAGTTCTTAAAAAATTAAAAACTGAATAAACAAGCAAGTTATTAGTTTTATTATATCTTTTCAAAGTAGTGTTCATTTACATCAATACATCGCCGCATCCGATGGAACCACTGAGAAAAGCACTTTGCCCACTCGTCTTTAGAGGTCTCTTCGACGGCATTTTGAAACACAGCCACTGCTTCCTTGGCGTTCATAAAACGTTTTCCTCGAAGTTTTATTTTATTTTCGGAAATAGATAAAAATCGCAAGGAGCGAGGTCGGGGCTATAGGGCGGGGGACCCAGTAATTCCACGCCTGACGTCTGACGTCACCAAGTAGTCGATTGTTTGCTCGGCGGTGTGCGACGAAGCGTTGTCGTGGTGAAGGAGTATCCTACTGCGAGGTCGTCTCTTCCGAACTTTCCAAGACTAGTGACAAACAATTATTAGTGTACCACTCTGATGTAACTGTTTTACGATCCTATAAAACAGTTGTTGCGTAATGATCTGTTCTTCCAAAGAACGAGGCCACCATCTTTATTCCCACGCTTCGACCTCTCTTCACTTTAGTTGGCAACTCATCAGAAGGGAACACCCAGGTAGCAGATTGTCTCTTAGTTTCAGGATCATAACAATAAATCCAGCTTTCGTTACCCAGAAGCATGTTGAACAAAGCATTTGAGTCACCTCCGTTAAATCTTTGAACCATTTCACGACACCAGTCAACACGACGGAGTTTTTGAGTCTTTGCCGGGTATCCTCCGGGCACAAAGCTTCCTGACCGCTAAATGTTAATTGGAGAATTTTGTGCACTTGACTCATACCGATGCCTAAGCTTGTCGGAATCTGCTGATAAGTTATTCTTTTGTCAGTCTCTATCAAACGCCGCACAATACTGATGTTATCTTCAGTCGTCGTCGTAGAAGGCCGTCCCTCACGCAGATCATCGGTGAGATTAGTGCAACCACGTCTAAACTTATTAAACCAGTTGTAAACAGTGGCACGAGATGGGGCTTCATTGTAAAAGGCCAATCGAAGTCTATCATAATTTTCTTGTTGACTTAAATGACATCGATAGTCATAATAATCATTCTACGAAATTTTCTCGCGATAAATTCATGCTGACAAGACACAGAAAATTTTCAGTTTGCCACCAAATCGTAAACAAATGACAAATTAATAAAATATATACACAATAATATTGGCAAAGAGTTCCATTTTCAAAATTTGAATTTATTTTTTTATTATATTGTTTAGAAGTGGCCAGTTCTAAAAACTTTCAGTGTCACCCTCGTATGCTTGTTCGGCGCTTTAGACGCGTACTTCTTTTTTTTTACGCTACCATTCGGTCTGTTCGTGCCTATCGCGACCCCTGTCATCTTACGATACATAATAGAACACCTGGGCTCTCGCCAAATGGCCCAAGTCCTACTTAAATGTAAGTACCTAAGTGTTGATGTGTACTTTAAAGAAATGTCGCTTATATTTTCTATTCATTTTAGATTTTCATTCATATTTCATTCATATAAAAAGAATACAGAAAAATAACACAAAAGCACTTTGGTACCCAAATTTATAAAATGAAGTTTGATACATTAAAAGTATAAAAAAATTTATCATAACATTCAGACGAGGCATTAAGGATTTTACTGTCTGAGCTGCGATACTAAGACCGATTAAGGCGCAATAAACAGATTCAGCAGCCGTAAACATACATCTTTTGCAGAACAGTTTCATCAGAATACGATAAGTGTTATTATACATCTCGAATAATGGAGCACGCATTTTTTGTATACATTAATTCATAGTTGACATGTTAGAACGCCCCAAATATAGTCATCTTCACCGCAATACTGCAAAGAAAAAAATTAACGGACGAACGTATTGCAACGTACAGATAGAGCCTTCCGTTCTCGTTCCATGTACTCGTTATCATCAAGAGTCTCAGTAAATGGGTGAAAAACGAGCACACAATCCACCTGATGGTAAGTGGTCGCTGCGACCCATAGACATCTACATCTATCCTCGATTACAAATCAAAATGCAGATGCTTTGTCACCCGTGAAGACTAAGATGGAATGCCTCATTTCCAGTAAAAAGGGTCTATGTTAATATAGCTACTAGTATAACTGCAGATTAGCTCTACCACGTAAAAGTGTAACTTATGTGATGTGACCTAGAAACTTAAAATAATATACATTCTATAAAACGTGCCCAATAACTAAACCGGTGGATTCTTTTCTAGAACTTTAACTGACCGAAAATTTATGGTTTTAGATCTAAGAGTACCCAAAGTTATTTCTGTATTATGAGGCATTTCTATGGCACTATAATTAACAATATAAAATGTATAATTGCTTTGCTCACACAGGTAGGATGTTTATTATAATTACAGCACTCGAAAGTCTTTCTTAAGATATTTAGCTCGTTCATCGCGCAACCTATCAAGGGTCCTATCCTATTCTCAATCTTTCAAGGGTGTCATGTGATTATGTTACCGTTGCAGCCTATTAAAGTCCACTGCTGAACATAGGCCTCCCCCATAGATTGCCTTATAGATCCCCCCTATTATATATTTGCCATGGTTGCCACGCTTGAGCGGGTTGGCATCTGTAGTTTATTTTTTATTTTTAGTCGTTATTAAGAAGACACTGCTGCCCATCTTCGATTTGTTTCCCTCTGTTGCCTCTTACGACACCCACGGGATGATATGGGGTAGTGGATATTCTTACACCGCCTGTACACTACACATGAGATTTTGCAATCTTATTTAAACGTGACACGTATTAGTATGGATACCTGGATCCAAATTTAAAGATGCGTTTGCACATTGAGGAATAAAGTGACATTTCTCACAGCTTAATATTGTAATGACAATCTTACCCTCAGAAGGCAAACATGGTTGTTGTAATAACACTGGGTGCAATGCTGCTAGGCGTCAGAAAAAGGCAAGAAGATGGTTTTAACCAAGAAGGAATCTGATAACGTATGTAGACATAAGTTGTTATTGTACCACCCGTCAGTCTAAATAAAGCGAGTCAAGAACGTTCGTGTTTTACTGCCCAAGACAATTCTAAGTACGTACATATTTCTCAGGTTCTTTGGTAGAAAAGTAAGCCTCCAACCTTGAAAGAAATATCTGTTTAACCCAGATTTTTAAAACCTTTAAACAGATGAGCAGTCTATTTGATAAATAGCCACTGCATCCATGGACATCTAATGCAAGTGCCAAACAAAGAACAATGAAGGTTCTTGGGAGAACCACCTTCTTATATATTTCTACCGTAAACCAGCAGCGCATCCATGGTTGTGCTGCGATTATAAATCAGAGCCAGCATAGTTTACGTTTTATATATTTATAGGCTGCGAACTATTGTATATAAACTTCACACATGAAAACGCAGTCATTTTCTCATCTTAAGATGGTTATACGTGTCTGATAAATAAGGCAAATCCTTACTATAATAGACACCCATGGCCAGCAATCGACTTTTAAGGGTGATGGACGAATCAACGAAATACGTGATGGTTATACTGTCAAAATGACGAGAAAGTTCATAACCTATGTAGGTTATGAACTTCTCGGCATTTGCAATAAACGGTTAATAGGACGACCACGGCAAGACATTGTGGACGGCGGAATTTATGCCACTACAACCTAACAGTGACTTAAGTACCTCTAAAATATATTTTCTTTCTTCAATACTTAATAGGAACGAGTATTGATTAAACACAAATTTAAAAAGAAATTAAGCAGACAGCACAAGCGCAACTAAATTAACATACAACAGACAAACACTACCACATAACGGTGGATCGACACATCAATAACAGTTTCAATCAAACTTAATGACATTGGAACTCTATTACCTACGGTTTTGCTAACTTCGTTACTACGAGTACATTGCCGTCTTAATATTTTACCTAGGTGACTTAATATGTATTGAATTTATAACTAGATTTTAAGTTTTGAAAACGATTTTATATTAATTACTTAAATTTACTTATCTTATTTTTATTAATTCCCGACGTTTCGGATGCTTTGTGCTTTTTTCGTTTAATTAACTTATTTATATTATTATTAAAAATAAAATAAATAAGTTAATTAAACACGAAAAAAATCCGTAAAAGTAGTTTTATTCAATGTGTAGTGTTCGCGTAAATATAAGAAATCATTAATAATTATATTTTTCTTTAGATATGATTTTAATCACAAGCCGAATATTTTCCAAATGACGACGGCTCGTTAGTGCTGCTTATAGAGAGAAATGCTAAGAGGCCAGGTTAAATTTTGTCCGCAAAACTATATAAAAAAAAAAGAAAAATTGATAAATAAGTCATCTTTGATGCACCTAAATGACGTTGAAGCTACTTTTTAATAGCCTCCTCCCCAACCGCGAACGAATCCGGGGAAGGTTGTTAGTAGTTATTAAAAAAATCTGCTTTATAATCTGATCTATGCATCGATCACTAATAAAAACCTAGATATACAATTCCATGCAAAAGTTCTTTAAAAACTGTCGCCAATTGTTTTGACGTAATTCTAGTTAAAATAAATATATATTAATGTAAATTCAACCTTAAATGCACTTCTAAAGTTGTATTCACAAAGCTTCGTACAAATTAAAATTGCTCTCAAATGTTCGCGTGGGCGCTCATTCGGTAAGGACATTTTTTGTCACTGATTGTGTATCTACTTTTTTATTAGTGATCGATGGATCTATGTAACAATATAAAATATATGTGTAGCAATGAAATCATATTCCGAAAAGCAGACAGCGTACTTTCTATTTGATAGGAATCGTAATGGTTCTGTTGACCCGTCCTCATCGATGCAATAAAATTTATGAAATGTTTATACATTTAAATTAATGCGCTTTTGAGCTTGATCTATGTATTTTATTTGTAAAACAAATTGATGCGGAGTTCGAAAATTTAATCAAATTACGAGAGTTCTCAGACAGTAAAATACAATTATACGTATTATTTTTATGTATAACAGTGAATTTGGGTAGTGTACAAGCAAGTTAATTTTTGACGGCTCCATGGTGCAGTGTGGTAGCAATAAGTTGCATAGCTAAGGGCTGTGGGTTCGAATCCCGCAGGGAAAAAAAACTTATATGGCCTGCAAATAATTGTTTCAGGTCTGGGTGTTTGTCCTTGTGCTGCCCCTATGATACAGGAGAAAATTCTGGTGTGAGGTTACGTAATTTAAAAATAATGATTGGCTATGATCTAAAACGAACATAATTATTGGAACTAAGTTTTTTATCGGACGGTACGGATTAGGCGTACGGGGGCTAGGCGACAAAATTAGTAAGATCTTTCCGTCACGACCCCTTCTGACTACACTACGTCAGAACTTCTGACGTAGTGTAGACGTCCTTGGCGGCTATAAGGAAGCGAGATCGAATAATATCCATCTCCCTCGCACTTCTTGTTATCTTGCCATGAAAGAAATATTATGTATATTATTTTAAATGACGCTTAATTTTAATAGATGCTAGCAATTCATTTATTTGTATTTGTTAATCAATTATATAATACGTTTATCAACAATAATAATAATAATAACAATGTCCTCCAGACCGAATTTCGGCCACGGCGGCCAGTCTCAACGGAGACTAGCCATCGGCGCAGGAGAGAATTATAGTGCCCAAGTGTATGCGCAAACATAGGTGCACTCTCTATTCCCTCACTCTCATAGCCCGATGGGACGGTAAACCGACACGACCGGAGAGAGATCAGGCGCAGGACCAACGGCTTTACGTGCTTTCCGAGGCACGGGGGTGAAACACCGCCAACTTCCTGACTCCGGGCAGCTACTGAGAATTTCTTGATGGAAAAACTCAATAACTGATTTTTTTGGCCCGACCCGGGATTCGAACCCGGGACCTCATGATCAGCAGTCGCACTACTACAACCACTAGACCAACGAGGCAGTCCAAACTAAGCAAACAGTAACAAACAATAATATAAGTACTACGAAATGAAATTCGTTCCACCACGCTAACGCATGTTTTTTTTAAATATTTTTTTAATAATATTACCATGTAATGGCGCTATAACAATATTCATTATCCCATATCATCCCGAGGGTGTCGTAAGAGGCGACAGAAGGAAACAAATCAGGAGGTGGGCAGCAGCGTCTTGCAAATAACGATTAAAAATACAAAATTGCGGTTGCCAACCGCTTGCTAAGCATGTCAACTATGGCAAATATCCCCTCCCCCCGCCTAATTAGGCAATCTAAGGGGGAGACATACCCCCCCCCCCCCCCCCGTACCGTTACAGTGTAAGACCATTTTATAAAAACATAACGCAACAGTAACGGTTTAATAATATTAGTGACTAGCGATCTGACAGTCCACCGAATAGTTAGTGTTTAGTGGAGTCAATAAACTGCTGCAACCATCTTTAAATAAAGAAGGATACAGCCTTGTCACCTTCAATGACGAAGATGGAATTAAAAAAGTTATCTCACAGCTCGTAGGTATACTAGATCTACTTATTCTTACTCTTCAAACAGTAGTAGTAGTGTCTGTTTAGCTGGAGAAATAATTAATAAGTTGGTACGTACCCTGACAGACCCATAGGTAAAAAAGATAGTAAACAAGATGATTGTACCGCCATGCATCGGAAGATCGGAAGCCATAAGTTTTATCTGGCATTCCCTATAGTCACCTCTCTCTATTTCTCTTATCTTCTTATATAACATGATTCAGTAATGTGGAGGCTGAATGTTATAAAACGTGTTATATAACGACACAAATGTTATATAACTCGAACGGCAGAACGACAAATGGCAATGTCATACGACAATGTCATATAACATTGTTATATTGCATTGTTATTCTAATGTGTACAGTATCGTTATATGTTGCAACGTTGAATAACAATGTTACATAATGTGGACGTGTTATAAAATAAAAGTTACACTACATGTTACTTAATCTGTACGCACCCTTATATTGAGATTGTGCTACACGGTGGTTTTCACGCCTTCGAATTTTAGTATTAAGCAAGCACTTAGAATACTAGGTAGATACCGACCTCTTACCTGTATTTCTGCCACCAAACTGCAGTGCGTGCACTACACTGTTCTGGTGTGAAGGGAGGGAGTGTGGTACTGAGCAAGTATAATCAGGATGTGAGGCATTTTTAATATTCAGAGGTGACACATCTGTAGCCTAATTGTGACTTTATTTGAAGTTCGTTGCAAATGTCTATGGCCTGCCGTAGCCAGTTAAAATCAAGCTCCCTTGGGCTATAAGTGCGTTTGTCAGTTTATTTACAAAATAAAAAAATACAATTATAAATGTTATTGGTGCCAATAAAACTACTATTGTACTGTAAAATTTACATGCATTTTTCTTCTAATTTTTTGACTCACATATTAATATGAATGACGACTGAATGAAAATGTCGGGATAAAGTTCTACTAACGTTTGCATGCCTATTTTACTTAAATAGTAATAATTATTCATCTCCTTTTAGTTAATGGCAAATAAAAGAGACTTAAAACTTACTTAGAAAGTGCTAGAAAACTTTAGCAAAGCTAAATTGGTGTCGTTGTGGAATGAGATCACATTACATAATTTTACGCCCTTGCCATTGTACTTAGAACAATCTTGAAACATTTTACTTTGCGAAATAATTTCACGGTCGTTTCGTCTTTTTGGGTCAAATGCCCGGGGCTCAACACATAAATTACTATGTACGCGACGTGGACTGAATCGTATAGATACTTAAATGTACAATATTTATATAAAATATTATAATATTATATTATAATATTATTTTTACGTAATACCTTGAAATCATATAGCGTGTTAGCAGATTATTATTTTTTACACAAGAAAGTGTGACAAACGAACACACAGCACATCTATCAAGAGATTAAGAACCTGTATCAATAAATGAAAATTCAGATGCGTCGTTATCCGCAAGGACTACAATGGAATCCCTCGTTACCAGTTAAAAGGGTCGTTGTTCAATATGGAATAAGCTATGATAAACGAGTACACAGTCCACTTGATGGTAAGTGGCTGCTGTGGTCCATAGACATTTACGTTTATCCTCGATTAAGAATCAAAATGCAGATGCGTTGTTACCCCTGCGGACTGAGATAGAATGCCTCGTGTCCAGTAAAATGTTTATCCGGTTTCCTACACTCACTATATGAAACACAGCAGCATTAAGCTGCTATTATACGCTAGTATTCTGTGAGAGCGTGGTCCTACCGCGGTCGAGCCGATCCATTCGTGTTACAACCCTAATATAGCTGCAGCGTGGCTCTACCAGGTTGTTTCTCGTCACTAACCGTATGAAACAGCAGCGTTATATTGCCAATATTATTAGTATTTTGTAAGAGTATGGTCCTTTCCTGGTTCGTGCACAGACGGCATTACTCCCCGTTGCTTGCGATCTCAGAATGTACGACCACTACTCGTATAATACGCGCTCAGACGTGGAGTTGCAAAAACAAGCGCGAATAAATTAATTAATAAATCGGTGACCACAAAATATTTCACCCCTTTCTTTTCCTGAGTCGCTACTTACGACACCTATGGGATGAGATTGAGTAAAGGTCTAATGTTTTTCTTTTGTAGAATATAGATGAAAAACTAGGACACAGTCCACCAGATAATATGTGGATGCTGTTCCAATAGACATCTATCTACATCTATTCTCGGTTATGAATCAAAATGCGGATGCATTTTCACCCATGAGGTCTAAGGTCCAAGCCTCGTTTCTAGTAACAAGGGTATCCGGTTCTCTACACTTACCATCCAAAACACAGCAGCATTAAGCCCCAATTTCACGTGCTACAAGCATAATATAGGTGCAGCATGTCTCTACCACGTTTAAACGTTAACGCCGAAACGATACGGTGAGAATAGATTATCTGATGTGTAACTTTTTACCCTATTTTTATAATATCTGAAGCACGTTTACCGCTAGAAACTCTTAACTGTCGTGAATCATTGTTCATCAAATATTGTTAAATCCAATACGCACTGTTTGAATGTTTGGGAAATACGTTATAAGCTGACATTTATAAATGTGATTTTAATGCGGATAATGGAGGACTACACGCAAGCGTTGTCCTCTTTAATACAATAATGACATTTTTATTATATAATACTAAAATATTACACATTATCTTACACATTACTAAAATATTTTCTTAATAGTTTTTCATAAAATAAAATTATTGATAATAATGTAACATACCATGCTATTCATGCACTATTGTTTTTATAGAATAAGGATGACAATGTAGCACATATTAGTTCACCTGATGGTAAGTGAACGCCAGCCCATAAATATCTACATCTATCATTGATTCAGAATCAAAATGGAAAAGCGTTGTCACTCCTGAGTACTCAGATGGAATGCCTCGTCACCACTGAAAAGGGTGTCTGGTTCTTTATACTAACCATACGAAAAAAAACATTATTCTGCTGTTTCACGCTGGTATTATGTGAGAGCGTGGCCCTAACCCGGTGGAGGCGGCCCATTCGTGCTGCAGCTATGTACAGCTAGCATATCTGCAGCGTGTATCCTCCATTACATCCCGATTGTGTGAGTGAAATAGCACAACATCATTAATTGTAGATATAAGATGGGGAATGGTTCTCTGAAATACGTAAATACGTGTTTTGTAAGTCCGCTTTCAAAGTAAAACAACAGTCTATATACGGCTCACAGCTAGGCACAAGACTTCTGCCATTGCTGAGGGGGACCTCACTTCATAATTTAAAAATATGTCAAGCATTGTTTTACCAGAGATGGAGGTGTCCTCACGATATTTTCCCTCACTGTCGTAAATTATATCTAAAGTTACAACAAACAATTTAATTGGTGCCGGCGGGGACTGAACTCCGGTATACCGCTTACTGTGAAATTTACGTAGAGCGCTTAGCACCTTACCTGTCATGGCTCTGACTTACATTGCAAGTGACTTGGTAGCTTCGCGTGTCGACCTTTTTAACAACTCGGCAAAGTCAAGGCACATTTAACTACTTTTATTTAGGAAGGCGGATGGTTTGTTAAGTACAGTAAGCTGAAATGGAAATGGACCAACCGTAGCTTGAAAAACTGACAACAGAGAGGAAGAAAGATACTCGAGAGATGTAGCCTTGATAAGCGAAGTGTAGGGTGAAATCCCAAGATGAAGTATTAAGAGATGTAGCAAGTAGATGGATGCAGGTGGCTCGATACCGTGCTTTGTGGAGAGGCATATGCTCTTCCCCATCGGTTGTCGTCTCTTGGTTACTTCAGCCATTTCTGCCACTTCAGCTTACTGATCGATTGGGCTATTTTCGTTACTAGTTCTACTGCGAATACCCTCATTCCGAATGCTACCACGCAGAGTAGTAGAGTAGAATAGTAGTTGAGCACAGCCCTCTCCATCGTGCGCTGGGCGACCTTAAGCTTCTTCATAAGAAATATATATAATACGAGTATATAAGAATATAGTAAAAACACATCATAAGAATTTGGTGGGGATGCGATTTGTTGTGCTCACTATCAACTTTCCCTTTGTTGACAAATAGACGTGGAATGAAATTTCAATTAGTTTGAAGTTATCATCATTTTATTGTCAAGATATGATATGCGAGGCGAATGTTTATAAAAGACGGGCGAACAAACACTCGACATCCTTTGAAAAACAGCGGAATTGGTCCCTGTAGGAACCTTAAAACTTTGAGCTTTGTTAAATTCAAATTTCGAATCACCTTTTTTTAAACGTTACAAAGGAAATTGTCTCCTGTATTTTAAAGGCGTTTAACACACATAAATTGTATTCGGTCAAACATCCCAACAAGGGAACAATTATTTGTACAACAAGCATTTCTTCCGTACGGGACAAACAATTTTCCACTACAACAACCTCCTAGTTGATTATATTTGCGAACCTTGAACGAAATTATTTGGCATTTCAGTTGTACTTTTTACGTGGTAGAGCCATGCTGCAGCTATCTATATTGGTAGTTGGTCAGCTCGACCGGGAAAGGACTACGCCGTTGTGTTTTGTATGGTGAGTAGAGAACCGGAGACCCTTTTTACTGGAAACGAGGCATTCCATCTTAGCCCTCACGGATGACAACGCATCTCCATTTTGATTCGTAATCGAAGATAGATGTAGATGTCTATGGGCCATAGCAGGCACTTACCATCAGATAGACGGACTGTGTGCTAGTTTGTCACCCTTATCCTATAAAAAAACTATTTATGCACAACATAACAGTTTAATAATGTTATTAAATTTGAATACAGTTGAGCACTGCTTAATTGAGTCCGTTATTGAATTATACACACTCTATTGGTTCTTGTAATTCGCTTTATAGATTTAATAGAGTAGAAACCTAGTCTAAATCATATACAATACAGTCTGAAATACCAGTAAGCCTTCTCAAGATTAAACTAAATTTTTATTGGGAAAAGGTTTCATAAAGGCTTTGTTACAATCTCGGACAGGCAACGTCGGCTCTTTAGGTGATAAGACTCTTTTTTTGTTAGGTATGTCTGCGAAGGTTCCACATTGTAACTTATTTCTGTGCCACAAAACTTTGGTGTTTAAGAGCAAAAAGCAATGTTTTAAATGTTAAAGATTTTGTTTTTATTATTATTTTATAAATTCTAATGGCGCTAGTGGTACTTTGTTACACGGTATAATCAGCGCTTCGTAGTGCAATAAGGGCAAACTAAAATATTGTATTGTAGTGTATTAACAGTGGTAGAGCCACGCGGCAGCTTTTGCTGTCGCACGGATGGGCCGGCTCGAACCGGGGTGGTACCACGACCTCACAGAATACCAGCGTGAAGTAGAGGTTTACCTCTGCGTGTCGCTTGGTGAGTGCATGTGGCCGGAGGCCCTTTTTACTGGAAATGAGGCATTCCATCTTAGTCCTCACGGGTGACAACGCATCTGCATTTTGATTCGCAAACGAGGATAGATGTAGATGTCTATGGGCCGCAGCAAACACTTACCATCAGGTGGACTGTGTGCTCGTTTGTCACCCATATATTATAAAAAAAAATTGTTTAATAACTCAGGTCGGTATACGTATCAAGGCGTTTTATTTACCCGTTACGATATCCCTAGTGGTACAGCCGGTCTGAAGTGATGACGCCGCTGTAGCCTAGACACTTACCATCGGGTGAACTGTATGTTCGGTTGCCATTTCAATTTAATAAAAAATAAACAACGTATGTAGTTAGCCTGCTTTTTTTTTGTAAATAAAAAATAACGAAGTATTTATTTAAAAAAATAAATCGAATACAAACAACTCAGGTTTATTGAAGCACGGTATCGGAAAAACCTTACAAGGCTTGACACATCGTGCTTGGTTGCTGCAACTTCACGATTAAGCGCGTATTACATGTTAGCTCTTTTATGGTGTACTAGAAACTACTTATTACTGAAGATCTAAGAGTGTGACCTCGGTATGCCTAGGTACTTAAGCTTATAACCTCGAGCACTTGAGCTCGGCACAGAGTATTGTCCGTTACAGATATTATTAAAATAGATATTTATAAGAGAACCTCTCAGTTAGTTTTTTTCAGAATTGAAGGTTTGTTCCAACTTTGCAACGCTTTCTATATCGGGGCTGCTGATATTGGCTAAGGCCTTTTAAAAATGGTTAGTCCATATCTGTGCATTCTAACTAACCATTGATTTGAAGGTTCTAGACTAAGAATTGCATTTCGTGTCTCATTCCGGGCTAAATAGTCCACAGTGTGACAGTCTTTAGATCCACAATTATTCATTGAAAGATAATGGTGGTCACTTAACTTATCTTGTTTAGGAGTTGGATCCAAGTATTAAAAGCCTTAGCCTAGTATTAATATTTATGTAACATAATGAATGAATGACCAAAACAAAACGATATAAAAACATTAAAAGAGCATCATCAGCATCTTCCTCCGACTTAATAACTCTGGTGCCACATGATAAGCAATCACTCTCACAACCACTAGACTAAGTGGTGGTCATCATTAATCAATCAAATTTTCGTATTATAAGCCAGTACATGACTACTATCAAACCTGATGGTAAGTGGTGATATAGCTGAAGATGGTTAAATGCACTGACTTAGCTTCACTCACCAGCACTCTTGACTTGAAGACACTCACCGTTATCATTACAACCTATTGAAGTCCACTGCTGAATATAGGCCTCCGCCATAGATTGCCTCTTCTCTCTTTTATTTTTAATCTTTATTAGGAAGACGCTGCTGTCCATCTCTTAAATAGTTTCTCACTGTCGCCTCTTATGACATCCAAGAGATGATATGAGGTAGTGGATATTCTTACACCGCCACTACACTACACTAAAATTATACGTGGTAGAGCCATGCTGCAGCTATATTAGTAGTATAGTTGTAGCACGAATGGGTCGGCTCGACCGGGGAAGAACCACGCTCTCACAGAATACCAGCGTAAAATAGTTTAACGCAGCTGTGTTTCGTACGGTGAGTGTAGAGAACCGGAGACCCTTTTTACTGGAAAGGAGACATTCCATCTTAGTACTCACGGGTTACAACGCAGCTGCATGCATTCGTAATCGAGGATAGATGTAGATGTCTATGGGCCACAGCAACCACTTACCATCAGGTGGACTGTGCGCTCGTTTGTCACCCTTATCCTATATAAAAAACACTGGTCATTTTACCGAATTTTAATTACACTATCTGCTTAAATATAAGAATGCCTGCCCTGGCAGGCGGGTTGGTAACCGGAGTATTTATTGTCATAATAGGCTTGTTATCAGAAAGATGCTGCTACCCATCTCCTGTTAGAGTTTACCCCTGTTGTCTTTTATGAAATCTACGGGATATGTGATAGCTTAGATTCTCATACACTACCGGTTTTTGAGTGGCAGCATCTTATCGGTAAGCTGAGTGATGGCGGCCCCCGTTATACGGAGTAACGGTTAGTAGGAGGTAAGATATGCAGGAAGTAGATGTATGCAGGTGGCTCAGGTCAGTGCTTTGTGACATTCCTTGGGGGAGGCCTATATTCAGTTGTGGACTGGTGAGGGGTGTAATCAGCGGTGGATTTGTAATAAGGCACACTAGGCATCACCACAGGGAGGGCATCGGTTCAAAATGATAAAAAATTATATAATTATATTATGTTAGTACATGAACAAAAAAATGCAAGTTACAACTCAATAAAAATAGAAGTTAAAATTTCGCCATTACAAATACACTAAATGCATTTAGTTAATCCGTTTATTTGTATATGATATCAATATAAAATAGTAAAGAAACACTTTAAAAATTGTAATTATTTTATACTTCAAATTAAAAACCAATACAAAATGATAACCAGGGCAATATTTGCTGTAAAACCTAGGCCACCAAAAAGTTAAAATACAAAATGATGACGATGATGTAATAACCGTCATTTGAATGCTATACAATTTCTCATTTCGTTTGCATTTAAACATTGCTGAATATGTAAAAATTTTACGATGGCAACCCTTTTCACGTTGTGACACTTTTCAATATATTTCTTATCCCATCTCATAAATAACGTAGCGAAACAAAACACGTACGTTGCACTATTGGAAATATGTTTCAAAGAAATATGAGATTTGATACAAATGATATACCTCAGGAATACATAATTGGTAATCAAAATTCTTTATATATTTTATTCATCTCGCGTATTCGCTACGCGTTTAGTTGCGCTGCTGCGGGACGCGGTTTTGATTCCAGTGAGGAGTAAGCAAAATTTTTTTTTTAGAACAATTGTAACAAACGAACTTACTTTCCATCTGCTGCTAAATGGTGTAGTCCATAGACAACTGCATCAAACCCCGATAAAGAATCAAAACGTAACGTTCTCACCCCTGAGGACAAAGATAGAATGTCTCTTTTCCAGTAAAAATGGTATCCGGTTCTCAACACTCACCATACTAAACACAGCAGCAATAAACTGCTACTTTATGCAATTTTTTTATGTATGTTAAATGCTTCTACGAAACATGATACATTTTCGGTCAGGGAGTGACGTTTGCTAAAAGATAAATATAATAGCGATAGGTGGTACAACTCTTCTCTTGCCAAGTGGTAGAGCAATGCTGCAGCTATATTAGTAGTATAGTTGTAGCACGAATGGGTCGGCTTGACCGGTGAACGACCACGCTCTCACAGAATACCAGCCTAAAATAGCAGCAGAGACCCGAAGATCCTTTTTACTGGAAAAAAGGCATTCCATCTTAGTCCGCACGGTTGACAACGCATCTGGATTTTGACTCGCAAACGAGGATAGATGTAGATGTCTATGGGTCACAGCAACCACTTACCATCAGGTGGACTGTATGCTCGTTTGTCACCCTATCCTATAAAAAAAGTAATCCGTCTGAGGCGGTACCAGCCTCTTATGTATTTCTGCCACGAAGAGAGTCAGTATGATAACAGGCTGTGAGGCATTCTGTCTTTGTCCTCAGAGGAAATAATGCATCCATAGTCTTCTTTATTTGAAGTTGGTTGCAGGTGTCTATGGCCTACAGTAGCCATTTACCATCTGGCGAACTGTTAGTTCTAGGGTTTCTCATCGAAATATCTCGAAGTGAGAATTCATAAGAAATTTCGACTCATGCAAGACGAGAAATAATTGCTATAGAACTCAAGAACTAGAGAAATCGCGTCTTGATTTGCAAATACTACTTACAAATTAGATATTTATCTTGAATCCTTAAATAAATAAATAAATTAAAAAATTGTAATCCAGGATGTCGAACATGTACCATTTATATAAAGTCTTTTACAAATTATAATACAATTAGTCGATCGATAGCCAAAAATATTGACTTTGACTAGCTGTGCCCCGCGGTTTCACCTGCGTAAATGATGCGTCTGAAATATTTTTTTTTGCTTATTTCTCAGACATGCACGTTTCCTCACGATGTTTTCCTTCACCGTGGCACGTGGTAAATCAGCACTTAAAACTGCAATTAACAATTTCATTGGTGCCGGCGGCGATCGAAGCCGGGTTGCTCGCGTACTGTGAAATTTACAGCGAGCGCTTAGCCCCTGAGCTACCACGGCTAACATTTTGTTACACAGTAAGTATGTCATAATTATGGTAAACAATTACTAATATATCTATTTTTTTCTTTCGTAATAAACAAAAATTTGTTTAGTAGAAAATTTAGGAATTGTGAGTGAAAAACTACTAACAAAAAGCAGCCATACTTTTTGTTAGTAGTTTTTTAGTGGTTTTAGTAGTTGAATCTGGTGGAGAGCTAGTTTAGTTGTTGGCAACACTGTGCATGACATAATCTCGTTCAAAAAACTGCTAGTTTGTCTCGGTTCTCATCGGGCGGCTAGGCTTTATGCGTCATTCGCGCGTCGAGCCGAGTGTTGAATCATTTAAATTTTTCATTATCTCTTAAACTATGTGTCCAAATAACATATTATAAAGAGAAAAATTTATCTTCATAAAATAGTCTAGATGATGAAGTAACTTTCATTCGTAAGGATTGATATATCATACCTAATAATACTGCTGATATATCACTTTTTAATTTTCAACAATTTTTTGTCACAAAATAACTTATTGTGACTTATGTCTAAGAAATAGGCATATGGAATTGCGGACTTTTTATTTAGATGTAGTAATGATCTATATTTTTGTAGCACATTGTATTTACGTATCACCAACCATTACGGCGCCGCATGCTGATGAATCATTTCGGGAGCGCTTCTTCTTCTGACTTCCATACTAACAACCAATATTTATATGTATATGGCTGGTTATAATACACAAAAAGAATTTTTCGAATTTTTAGAAAATCTGAGTGTTAGTTCCAGAGATTAGCGTGTTTGAACAAACAAAAAAACTCTTCCGCTTTATTATATTAATATAGTAAGAGCATTGCATAGAAGCAAGAAGAATGAATAAACTTCACGCGACAGATATCGACAAATATCGTGGAGCATTCGTCATTGCACTTAAAATGTTTATTCTTTGTTCTGTGATGTGTTGTGTAATTAAAATTCTACTCTATTCTAACACATAGTTATAGAAAAAAGATTTTGTAGTTGATTGTAAATGTTTATTTTTATTCAGATATTAAATGTTCTACCTAGTTAAAATAAAAAAGAATCGTTAGGTGATTATTACTAAAATGTTAACTTTTTGTTCTGTGATTTTGAAACAGAAACAGAAGCAGTTAGTTATAGGAGAAAAATGTTTGTAATGATAATTCAAAGGTTATTTTATGAATGTACTTCAGGTACTTACATACTACTAATTCAATCAAACAAAATACTGTGTTATTAATATTAGCTAATGTATAGATTAGCTAATGTATTTAACATAATATTCAAAATAATAAATAATAACCTAACAAGACACAATCCATATTAAATAAAATGATAGAGGTTTGCAGTTGTGCGCGCATTACGGAAAAACTACTGGACAGATTTCAATTAGGTTTTCTAAGTTTTTTTTTAGGATAGCGTGACAAACGAGCACACAGTCCACCTGATGGTAAGTGGTTGCTGTGCCCCATAGACATCTACATCTATCTTCAATAAAGAATCAAAATGCAGATGCGTCGTCACCCGTGAGGACTAAGATGGAATGCCTCTTTTCCAGTAAATTAAAATCCAAATGCATGAGGCGGGAGTTACGCAACTTTAATACAGCTTGTATCGAAGAAGCGATCGAGCGGAACCAAGGCTCTAAAGTCTTTGTCAGAGATCTGTCTGCCAGAAAGAGCCAACTGTCAAAGCTGAAGACCGAGTGTGGCAGCATCGTTTCCGGGGCACCTGAGATTTTGAGTGAGATTAAGAGGTTATATGGGTAGCTGTACACGTCATCGTTGGAGCCACACGCAAGTGTGAGTAACGATCCAAGAGCAAGTATTATCCGACACTATTCCGAAGATATCCCGGACGTCAGTCTGAGCGAGATTAGAATGGCTCTCCAGCACCTTAAAAACGGGAAGGCCACAGGCGAGGATGGAATTACAGCGGAGCTTCTGAAAGCGGGTGGAAAACCGGTACTTGAAGTCCTTCAGAGGCTCTTTAATTCCGTCCTCCATGGTGGCATTACACCGGAGGCGTGGAGTAGAAGTGCGGTGGTCTTGTTCTTCAAGAAAGGTGACAACGCTCTCTTGAAGAACTACAGACCGATTTCCCTTCTGAGCCGCGTCTACGTGCTGATTTCGAGAGTCATTACGAAACGTCTCGCGCGCAGACTTGACGACTTCCAGCCTCCCGAACAAGCCGGTTTCCGAAAGGGCTTTAGCACCATAGACCACATACATACCCTTTGGCAAGTTGTACAGAAGTCCGAGGAGTACCATGTGCCACTATGTCTGGCGTATGTGGACTATGAGAAAGCCTTTGATTCCGTCGAAATTTGGGCGGTGCTGCAGTCCCTTCAGCGGTGCCAAGTTGACTGTCGGAATATCGAAGTGCTGAAGTGCTTGTACAGTAGGGCTACGATGGCTATCCGAGTACAGAATCAGAGTACGAAACCTATCCAATTGCAGAGAGGTGTAAGACAGGGTGACGTTATATCCCCGAAACTCTTCACCGCTGCATTGGAAGACGTTTTCAAGCTTCTGGGCTGGAAAGGATACGGTATTAACATCAATGGCGAATACATCACTCACCTTCGATTTGCCGACGATATAGTCCTTATGGCAGAGTCGCTGGAGTAACTAAGCACCATGCTCAATGGCCTCAATATTGTCTCCCAACGGATAGGTCTTAAGGTGAACATGGACAAAACAAAGATCATGTTTAATGTCCATGTCACACCTATGCCGGTAGTTGTTGGGAGCATAAAGCTCGAAGTTGTTGACGAGTATGTTTACCTGGGACAAATAATTCGACTAGGTAAGTCCAACTTCGACAGAGAGGTCAAACGACGGATTCAACTCGGCTGGGCAGCGTTCAGGAAACTACGACACATCTTCTCGTTAGACATACCTCAAAACCTTAAAACGAAATTATACAACCAGTGCGTGTTGCCAGTGATGACATACGGATCTGAGACGTGGTCCTTCACTGCTGGCCGTATGACGAAGCTCAAGGTCGCTCATCGAGCTATGGAGAGGGCTATCCTCGGAGTTTTTCTGCGTGATAAACTAAGAAATGAGGATATCCGCAATAGAACCAGAGTAACCGACATAGCCCAACGGATTAGTAAGCTGAAGTGGCAGTGGGCCGGCCATATAGCTCGAAGAACCGACAACCGATGGGGAAGAAAGGTTCTCGAGTGGCAGCCTCGTACCAGTAGGCGAAGTCTACCTGACCTGAGTATAAGACCTGGTAAGACATGCAGGAAGTCAATGGATGCAGGTGGCTCGAGACCGTGCTTTGTGGCATTCCTTGGGGGAGGCCTATGTTCAGCAGTGGACTTATAAAGGGCTGTAATGATGAGGTCTCCGGTTCTCTACACTCACCATACGAAACACTGCAGCGTTAATCTGCTATTTTACTCTGGTATTCTGTGAGAGAGTGGTCCTTCCCCGGTCGAGCCGACCCATTCGTGCTACGATTATACTACTAATATAGCTGCAGCATGGCTCTACGACGTCTAAAACTAATAACTTCTTAGATAGTTGACCCTTATCAAAAAAAATTGCGATATCGTCATTTAATATAAATTTATTAAAGTTTTAAAAAACAACGATTTTAATAAGCACTACGTGTTCAGTGATGTGTGTAAGCAACGCAGACAAAGTCGCGGGTATCACCTAGTAATTAATAAATGTGAATGATCACTAAAAAGCGTTATTTTTTATTTCAAAGGCGTAATAAAATTGTCAGTAATATACTACCAATTTTATGACTTCTTTCAAATGCTGACGGAATTCCGAATGTTAATTCCCGATTCCGGAGCCTTATGAGAAAAGCTGACGTTTGCGTTCTGCTTTAAGTTGTTGATGGCCGTTCTAGCTGTATGGGAAACGCGGAGCTACACCTACACCACAAGCTCAGATGCTTTCCACTGCGACCATAATATAGGCGTGAGTGAAGAGCGTTTAGCGGGGCGTGAGGTGTAGCTATGACAGTGTAATAGAAGAACGTACATGCTAGAATAGAATAGAATATATTTTTATTCAATATAGATTACAAAAACACTTATTTAAAACTATTTAAGATTTACCACTGGTTCGGAAAAACTTCTGTCCTGGGAAGAACCAGCACGAAACCATGCAAGAAGTTTTTTTTAAACATTTCGCATGGTTACGTGCTGGTTATTAAATTACAATATAATATTTTATACAATTAGGTATGAAAACATTTAGCAACAGCATGGTAGCATTACCCCATTCCGAGGGGCTCTTTGTTTCCTTTCTACACTTAATGGAGGTCTTAGTGGAGATCATTCGGCGGGGCGAAACATTCGACCTGAAGGAAAATCACACGGCTTTTCTATTAGTGTCCTGAATAGCGGCTCAAAAGGACGCTGAACGCAGTGTTAAGCCACAAGTCCCGCCGAAAGTTCTCGACTCAGGCTTGCTTACTGTCAAATTTAAATTTTATTTTTGTTTTGCACCCGTTTATATTATCATAGTAAAAGTGTATATCACTTAGTTTGACAAGAGGACAATGGAACAAGCGCGTCTTTCAGAATAAATCAGACACAAAACATTAAAAGAAACTAAAGCTCGGCGCACGCCAGTCAAACAAACACGTACTTTGTGGTATGACGAGAGTTCACTCACTTCGCTAGTTTGAAATGAAGCAACAGAAGCACAGACAAGTCTAAAGTACGTACTACTCGCGTATACATATACGTTGAAAAGGACTTTTAAACACAAATGCTTATGTTAGATCTTGTATACTGGTCATATTATATAACTACAAATGTGGTATTAACACTAGTTAATTATTTAAAGGAATACCAATAGACATTACAAAAACACATTAAATAGAGGTTCATGGGAGTTGTGTATCGCCAGCAACGCAAAGTCAGGAATTTGCATTAAGAATTAGGTGCTCTAAAATTTTCACCGCAACGAACTGTTAAAATTTGCGTTGCTAGCAAAACGTATCGCTAGCAACACAGTGACGATAATAGATATACGATAAATATTAATAGCAAAGGAATTAAGTGCTAATTAAGTACTGTAAGTATAGGCAATGACAAGACGCCCCTAATAAAAATAAAGTCGTTATTCAGAACAAAGCAGATGCAAAAATCAGGTCTTTTCCTGAAAATGGTAAAACTAAAGACATCCAGTACTTGCGTACGGGGGTGTAAGAGGGTTGGCAGGAGGGGGAGGGGTAGGGTTCTGGGGAAGCCCCTACCCTTCCTCCCTTGCGCAAATGTACAGTTTATGAGTAATATTTTTTTGTAAAATATTAACCTCACTTTTTTACACAGTAATATTGACATAGTTACTTATGCAACAGCTTCGGCGTTGCGGCAAGTGCAGCCCCTTCGCCCTTGCGTAGGAAATTACAGGTACCCATAGTCAACGCCGCAGCTTCGGCTTATTAGTCTCCTTCGGCGACCAGCCTCAGTCTTTACGGCTCGCACAGATGCCTGCGATTTGCCACAGCGGGCAGGGGCTGTTCTCCCTCCGCGCCTAAGGCTTTACAAAAACACTCTAGGGGTGTGCAGACACGACTACGTGGAGTCGAAACATTCTGATTTGGTTTTAGTACAGTTCGAACTATCTTATATTGCATACCTTAAGCGAAAGCGCAAGGTATGTTCTACTATCGCCTAAAAATTAAGATTCCAACGTTTTATCGACTAAAATCGTATCTAGCAATCATATTATACATATAAATGATATAAAAAGCACATTGTTAGAAAGATAAATGATTGTTGAACTTATTAATATTTTTTTTTTAATTGATTAATTGCTATTTACAAATAAAAAAGGGCTTTTTGTGGCTTATGGTGTGGATTTATCAAGTCCGGAAGGCTTGTAAACACTCTAACTTTTTAAAATATCAATTGTTTAACTCAATCTATTTTTTAATCTCTTCATCTATCATGTGGGAAGCCACTGAATGTAAATGGCAGTGTAATTTTGTTTTCTTTAGCTATAATACATTTTTTTCGGCTCCAAAATGGCGAAATTTTCGTTGATTTGGTAGCCTTGTATGTAAATTAATTCTGTAAAGGGAGCTAAAGCCACAGAGTAGTTTACTCACTCACTCAGTTCGACGCACAGAGTACTTTTTATATACTGGTCAGTTGCCGTCTTAGAGTATTGAATACTCTAAGAACGCCGTCATGATGGACATTGTTTCGGATGTTTGCAGCGGCTCAAAAAGATCGCTGTACAAATACACAATATTCGAATATCCAAATTTCTTAAATACCTGATTATTATAATAATAAGAGATTTTTTTATAACAATATTTTAAAAGCACAGAATAAATAATAGTAGTACGTACTAAAAGTAAGTAATATCATTTTTTTTGTCATGGGTGACAGTTTGATGGTTTTCGAGAGTGTTGAAACCGATAGGGTTGTCGAAATGTAAATCCATGATGGCGGCCGCAATAGGTATAAATTTTTTCATCATGGGTGTCATTTTTATGGTTTTCGAGGGTGTTGAAGTCATAGATATAAGCTTTTCTTATATCAATGGTTGAAGCCGATAGTGCTGTTGAAATGTAAATCCAAGATGGCGGCTGAATTAGGTACCAAATTTTTTCATCATGGGTGTCATTTTCATGGTTTTCGAGGGTGTTGAAGCCGATAGTGCTGTCGAAATGTAAATCCAAGATGGCGGCTGCAATAGGTATAAATTTTTTCATCATGGGTGTCATTTTCATGGTTTTCGAGGGTGTTGAAGCCGATAGTGCTGTCAAAACCTAAATCCAAGATGGCGGCTGCAATAGGTATAAATTTTTTCATCATGGGTGTCATTTTCATGGTTTTCGAGGGTGTTGAAGCCGATAGTGCTGTTGAAATGAAAATCCAAGATGGCGGGTGAATTAGGTACCAATTTTTTCATCATGGGTGTCATTATCATGGTTTTCGAGGGTGCTGAAGCCGACAGTGCTGTCAAAATGTAAATCCAAGATGGCGACTGCAAAAGATATAAATTTTTTCATCTTGGGTGTCATTTTCATGGTTTTCGAGGGTGCTGAAGCCGATAGTGCTGTTGAAATGTAAATCCAAGATGGCGGCTGAATTAGGTACCAATTTTTTCATCATGAGTGTCATTTTCACGGTTTTCGAGGGTGCTGAAGCCGATAGTGCTGTTGAAATGTAAATCCAAGATGGCGGCTGAATTAGGTACCAAATTTTTTCATCATGGGTGTAATTTTCATGGTTTTCGAGGGTGTTGAAGCCGATAGTGCTGTCGAAATGTAAATCCAAGATGGCGGCTGCAATAGGTATAAATTTTTTCATCATGGGTGTCATTTTCATGGTTTTCGAGGGTGTTGAAGTCGATAGTGCTGTCAAAATCTAAATCCAAGATGGCGGCTGCAATAGGTATAAATTTTTTCATCATGGGTGTCATTTTCATGGTTTTCGAGGGTGTTGAAGCCGATAGTGCTGTTGAAATGAAAATCCAAGATGGCGGGTGAATTAGGTACCAATTTTTTCATCATGGGTGTCATTATCATGGTTTTCGAGGGTGCTGAAGCCGACAGTGCTGTCGAAATGTAAATCCAAGATGGCGACTGCAAAAGATGTAAATTTTTTCATCTTGGGTGTCATTTTCATGGTTTTCGAGGGTGCTGAAGCCGATAGTGCTGTTGAAATGTAAATCCAAGATGGCGGCTGAATTAGGTACCAATTTTTTCATCATGGGTGTCATTTTCATGGTTTTCGAGGGTGCTGAAGCCGATAGTGTTGTTGAAATGTAAATCCAAGATGGCGGCTGAATTAGGTACCAATTTTTTCATCATGGGTGTCATTTTCATGGTTTTCGAGGGTGTAGAAGCCGATAGTACTGTCATAATGTAAATCCAAGATGGCGGCTGCAATAGTTATAAATTTTTTCATCATGGGTGTCATTTTCATGGTTTTCGAGGGTGTTGAAGCCGATAGTGCTGTCGAAATGTAAATCCAAGATGGCGGCTGCAAAAGATATAAATTTTTTCATCATGGGTGTCATTTTCATGGTTTTTGAGGGTGTTGAAGCCGATAGTGCTGTCGAAATGTAAATCCAAGATGGCGGCTGAATTAGGTACCAATTTTTTCATCATGGGTGTCATTTTCATGGTTTTCGAGGGTGTTGAAGCCGATAGTGCTGTTGAAATGTAAATCCAAGATGGCGGCTGAATAAGGTACCAATTTTTTCGTCATGGGTGTCATTTTCATGGTTTTCGAGGGTGTTGAAGCCGATAAAGCTGTCGAAATGTAAATCCAAGATGGCGGCTGCAAAAGATATAATTTTTTTCATCTTGGGTGTCATTTTCATGGTTTTCGAGGGTGTTGAAGCTGATAGTGCCGTCGAAATTTAAATCCAAGATGGCGGCTGCAATAGCTATCAATTTTTTCATCATGGGTGTCATTATCATGGTTTTCGAGGGTGCTGAAGCCGATAGTGCTATCGAAATGTAAATCCAAGATGGCGGCTGCAATAGGTATCAATTTTTTCATCATGGATGTCATTCGAATGGTTTTCGCGGGTGTTGAAGCCGATAGTGCTGTCGAAATGTAAATCCAAGGTGGCGGCTGCTATGGGTATCAATTTTTTCATCATGGGTGTCATTTTCATGGGTTTCGAGGGTGTTGAAGCCGATAGTGCTGTCGAAATGTATTTAAACTACTTTAAAAAATTCCGTATAATCATGTTATACGTATTTTTTTATGCGCTTAAGGTATGCTCAATTGGATTTACCAATTATTTAATATATAACTGATAAAGAACAAAAAATGCCGTACATACCTTATAGTAAGGTAATGATGGTCCTGGATCAGATAGTTCCCAGAATATTACCGTCATCTACATCCGACCTCAATAATATTTCAGTACTTAATTAGCACTTAATCCTTTGTATTAATATTTATCGTATCGCATACCTATTATCGTCACAGTGTTGCTAGCGATAAGTTTTGACAGCAACGCAAATTTTAAAAGTTCGTTGCGGTGAAAATTTTAGAGTACGTAATTTTTAAACTTGGCAATCAATTAGCACCTAAAAAGCCCCTAATTTTGGGTTTTTCTAAATATAATTTCCTGATTTTGTGTTGCTGGCGAGACACAGTTGTTCATGGAAGACAAAGTTCCCATATGGTGCCATGGGTGTTGTAAGAGGCAACAGAGGAAACAAATGATTACATGGGCAACAGCGTATTCCTACAAAAAATAAAAATTGCGACTGCCGATCCGCCTGCCAAGCTGTGGCAAAAAAATGAATAAAATAATTAAATAAATATGAGGAAACTTCTGGGGGAGGTTCAGCAGTGGACTCTTGATAGGCTGCAACGGTAACGGTAGACAAAGTTTTCTTATTAATTGCACTCAGAGAACATGCACAACATGCTTTTACGTGGTAGAGCCATGCTAAAGCTATATTACTTGTATAGTTGTAGCACGAATGGGTCGGCTTGACCGGGGAAGGATCACGCTCTCACAGAATACCAGCGTAAAATAACAGCTTAACGCTGCTGTGTTTCGTTTGGTGAGTGTAGAGAACTGGAGACCCTATTTTCTGGAAATGAGGCATTCCATCTTAGTCCTCACGGGTAACAACGCATCTGCATTTTGATTCGTATTCGAGGATAGATGTAGATGTCTATGGGCCACAGTAACCACTTACCATCAGATGGACTGTGTGCTCGTTTGTCACCCTTATCCTATAAAAAAATGTACAAAAATACAGGTAATTTTATTTATTAAAAAAAAGTTTGAAAAAAAATTCCGTTACCTTTTTAGGGTTCCGTACCTTAAAAGGAAAAAACGGAACCCCATATAGGATCACTTTGTTGTCCGTCCGTCTGTCTGTCTGTCTGTCTGTCAAGACCCTTTTTCTCAGGAACGCGTGGAGGTATCAAGCTAAAATTCATATCAAATACTCAAGTCTACTGTCCCTTGGAGCTGTGAAAAAATCAAACTCCTAAGCCAACGCAATCAAAAGATACAGCCGTTTATGCCGCAAATATTATGCCGCATGGGGATTAAAACCTACAGGGTACTTCCCGTAAATTCAGAATCTTAAAATTTGGTACGAAGCAACGTATTATAGCACAGATAAAGGAAAAATTGCGAAACGCATAAATTTTTAGTTACGTCATATAATAAAAATATTTTTAATAATTTTAACCTACGGATTTGTTCGGAACCCTCAGTGCGCGAGTCCAACTCGCACTTGGCCGTTTTTTTTTTCTTGTTGGCCGTTATAGGAATCCAACAAGCTATAGAGAGAACTTAAGGTTTGTCTGTGTGATAGAATCCTTAACGAAGATATCCACAGTAACCGATATAGCTTAAAGGATAAGTAAGCAGAAGTGGCAAGTGGCCGGTCAATAGCTTGTAAGCCGCATTTCATGTTATGTCATGTAGCATGTTATGTATCAAAGAACCAACAGCCAATGGGAAAGAAAGGTTGTCTAGTTACAGCATCGTACCGGTAAGTTGAGTGTAAGGCGGCCAGCCAAAATCCAAAATGACGACCTGTTAAAATATGCTGCTAGTCGATGGATGCAGATGGTTCAGGACATAATTTATATACATATTATCAATGTACGCGTTTGTCTAGAGTTCGTTACTGGGATAATTAACCACCTGGTGGGTTTAGTGGTCGCGAATGCTTCACTATTTAATTTATTTATCAATTAAATTTTTTTTTATAGATACGACCCCAATGTATAGATCTCTAGTATTCCAAAATTTGATATATTTAAGAAAAAGGTGTTCTTTTGCAAGGATCCATAAAATCAGAGTTAGTCAATGAGGAGGGGCGTGAACACTTTCCAAAGCCCAGCATATCACGACGAAGATCGGACCAAAAATTAATAATATTTTTATTTTCATTTTAGTGCATACATATTTTTATTTATTTCTTCTTCTGGGTTGTCTGGAAGATATTGCTATGTAGCAATAATACCGCCCTTTGCATATTCCTCAATAATTGTTTATTTTTTCTTTTTGATATTTTTAACTTTCCTTGGTGTGCAATAAAGATTATTGTATTGTATTGTATAAAGCTGAAGGTGGGTTTAATAGAGAATACAGGACGTGGAACTCCTCGGTCCACCTCTAATCATGGATGTTGCAATCACTCGGTACGTAGGTTATTAAAAATATTTTTTACAATTAAGGCGAATAAATATATAAATTAACTTTTTTTTATATGATAAGGGTGACAAACGAGCACACAGTCCACCTGATGGTAAGTGGTTGCTGCGGCCCATAGACATCTACATCTATCCTCTATTACAAATCAAAATGTAGATGCGTTGTCACCCGTGAGGACTAAGATGGAATGCCTCATTTCCAGTAAAAAGGGCCTCCGGCCACCTGCACTCACCAAGCGAAACGCAGAGGTAAACCTCTACTTCACGCTGGTTTTCTGTGAGGTCGTGGTACCACCCCGGTTCGAGCCGGCCCATCCGTGCGACAGCAAAAGCTGCCGCGTGGCTCTACCACTGTTTAAAAACTTGAAAGTAGCTACAGGTTGCAAGAAGTCTTGGATCGAATAAAAGTCAAGCATTGCACAACTGAATCGGCACTCCGACAAGAGTGTTTATTTTACTTTGATTCGTAGGTTCACACTCAAATCGAATCAGACCGAGTACTAAGTACATGCTCATTGATTCCAAATGGTTCTTCGAAAATTACACTTTCGGTAAATAAATACTATTTTATGACAGCAGGGATATTTAACGTTCAATCAACTCAAAGTCTTTTTCCTTTCTTAATATTTGTTTAAAAAAAAAACCTCAAAGCGCCACGTGGATGTGGGGAGAGTCCACTTCATGTTGTTCCGTGGATTGTGGATTGATTTTGGACAGACAAAAATAGACCACGTTTTGGATATTTTATCCAAATCCAAGCAATCTGACGACTTCGTGAAACCCTAGCCTAGCAATGACTTGCAGCACTGAGGATCGCGGTTTCGAATACCGCTGGGAACAAGTATTTGTATATTTGTCCTTATGAAATTGATGTATATAAACTGCCTCCACGATACAGGAGAAGTTCTAGTGTGGAGGAAATGTTTTAAAAAACCAGAGAAAAAAATTATTGGGTGAGACTTTGTGCGATAAGAAAAAAATATGGTTTGCAAGAAGATATTGTGATTAACGTATAATAATACATATTAGTGAATACTCATTTACACTTCAAAATTCTTACTCTTTGTTTGGCAACCGTATAAATTTGCGTCATCATTACAACCCTTCACAAATCCACTGCTAGACATAGGCCTCCCCAAGGAATACCACAAAGTAAAATAAATAAATGCCACCATATAAATGTATACACAAATATCTCCATGATGAATAACATAATTAATTCTATTTTATTAACACATTTTTTAAACTCGGTTTCTCGCTTGACTGTTGGGTACAAATTTTGTAATCGATTTTTAATAAATTCTCGGCGAGGTAGACGTAAAACTTTCAATATAGCTCAGTACTGGATGATAATGTAATATTATATTAACTAGACATAAAAATGGCAAAGTCACACTATATCTACACGAAACTTAAGTAAGTACGAAGGCAAACGCGCCTACCTACAGAATCGTCCGGAGAAATTGATTCATGTGTGAGTCTTTTTACTTACTACTTTTTACATACAATAAAACTCGCTTAATACGATCACGTTTAGTTTCTCGCATAATAAGCCATTTTATATCAAACCCTGCAATTTGAGGCATCTGGCATTATATACGTGGTAGAGCCACGCTGTAGCTATATTAGTAGTATAGTTGTAGCACGAATGGATCGGGTCGACCGGGAAAGGACCACGCTCTCACAGAATACCAGCGTAAAATAGCAGCTTAATACTGCTGTGTTTCGTATGGTGAGTGTAGAGAACCGGAGACCCTTTTTACTGGAAAACAGGCATTCCATCTTAGTCCTCACGGGTGACAACGCGTCTGCATTTTTATTCGCATACGAGGATAAATGCCGATGTCTATGGGCCACAGCAACCACTTACTATCAGGTGGACTGTGTGCTCGTTTGTCACCCTATTCTATAAAATGAAATGTTTCCATACTTTTTAAGACGCTTAATACGATTCGTCATCCCGTGTTATACGCCATCTGTGCAACACTCGAGCCAAGTCGAGAGTTGCCGAGCGTGCTCACTTATCGTCTTGCTGATCCCTCCCCCGCGTGTACGCGCACCCCGCTCAATTTAGTTAACTAAGTTTACCCTAAAGTTGTTGAGCTAAAGAAGATCAAGCTTGTTTTCTTGTCTCAGATCAGGGCATTATAAAACTTCTTAAACAAGTCTACAGACCTCGATTGATGCATCGCTATCTTAAAGAAATGGAAGACCTTGACAGGAAACGACCCTTGACTGTGCATGATGCGATTCTAAGCATTGTAGCGGCATGGCATGCAATTGAGCCTGAAACCATACAAAATTGTTTCAAGAATGCAGGATCCCGAAATAATGAAGCTGACGCCGTCTTGGAAGAAGAACTCGAGATACTGCAGGGTTTTCCTGGATATTGTTCCATTGATGACAATGTTGCACCCTACGAATCCCGTTCAATCGAAGATCTTATTGAAGATGTGAATAACGCCAAAATAGAGGCCCTAAGTGATGACGATGAAGATGAAGGAGAGTCAATTCCGATTTTGTCAAACGCAGACCCATTATCAGCAGTAAGCGATTTAAGGCGCTATGTACCTTCTTTCGGGGAAAGTGAAGACACACTGCAAAAAATAAGTTATATTGAAAGGCTTGTCATTACTAACGCACCAAAATCTGTTTGTTAAACCAAAAAATTATATTGGTAAATCCAATTGGACATACCTTAAGCGCATTAAAAAAATTACGTATAACATGATAATACGGAATTTTTAAAGTAGGTTAAATACATTTCGACAGCACTATCGGCTTCAACGCCCTCGAAAACCATGAAAATGACACCCATGATGAAAAAATTTATACCTATTGCAGCCGCCAACTTGGATTTACATTTCGACAGCACTATCGGCTTCAACACCCTCGAAAACCATGAAAATGATACCCATGATGAAAAAATTGATATCTATTGCAGCCGCCATCTTGGAATAAATTTCGACAGCACTATCGGTTTCAACACCCTCAAAAACCATGAAAATGACACCCATGATAAAAAAATTGGTACCTAATTCAGCCGCCATCCTGGATTTACATTTCGACAACACTATCGGCTTCAGCACCCTCGAAAACCATGAAAATGACACCCATGATTAAAGAATTGGTACCTACTTCAGCCGCCATCTTGGATTTACATTTCGACAGCACTATCGGCTTCAACACCCTCGAAAACCATGAAAATGACACCCATGATGAAAAAATTGGTACCTACTTCAGCCGCCATCTTGGATTTACATTTCGACAGCACTATCGACTGCAACACCCTCGAAACCCGTGAAAATGACACCCATGATGAAAAAATTGATATCCATTGCAGCCGCTATCTTGGATTTACATTTCGACAACCCTATCGGCTTCAACTCTCTCGAAAACCATGAATATGACACTCATGATGAAAAAATTTATACCTATTGCAGTTGCCATCTTGGATTTACATTTCGACGGCACTATCGGCTTTAACACCCTCGAAAACCATGAAAATGACACCCAAGATGAAAAAATTGATATCTTTTGCAGCCGCCATCTTGGATTTACATTTCGACAGCACTATCGGCTTCAACACCCTCGAAACCCATGAAAATGACATCCATGATGAAAAAATTTATACCTATTTACATCTTCTATTTACATTGGATTTACATTTCGACAGCACTATCGGCTTTAGCACCCTCGAAAACCATGAAAATGACACCCATGATGAAAAAATTGATACCTATTGCGACCGCCATCTTAGATTTACATTTTGATAACCCTATCGGTTTTAACACCCTCGAAAACCATGAAAATGTCACCCATGACAAAAAATTGATACTACTTAACTTTTAGTACGTACTACTATTATTTATTCTGTGCTTTTAAAATATTGTAATAAAAAAATCTCTTATTATTATTATTATTATTATCAAGTATTTAAGAAATTTAGTTATTCGAATATTGTGTATTTGTACAGTGATCTTTTTGAGCCGCTGCAAACAACCGAAACAATGTCCACGCCGACATTGTGACGCCGAACTGAGTGAGTTGGTAAACTACTCTGTGGCTGTAGCTCCCTATTTACAGAAATAATTTACATACAAGGCTACTAAATCAACGAAAATTTCGCCATTTTGGAGCCGAAAAAAATTAATTATAGCTAAATAAAACAAAATTACACTACCATTTACATTCAGTGGCTTCCCACGTGATAGATGAAGAAATTAAAAAATAGATTGAGTTAAACAATTGATATTTTCAAAAGTTATTGTGTTTACAAGCCTTGGGGGCATGATAAATCCACACCATAAGCTACTAAAACCCCTATTTTTTTAAATAGCAATTTTTTTATTTAAAAATAGATTTAAAAAAATATTAATAAGTTCAACAATCATTTATCTTTCCAACAATGTGCTTTTTATATCATTTATATATGTATAATATGATTGCTAGATACGATTTTATTCGATAAAACGTTGGAATCTTAATTTTTAGGCGATAGTAGAACATACCTTGCGCTTTCGTTTAAGGTATGCAATAAGTGATTACTTTAAGTAATGTCTTTATCTATAATATAAAAATGAATCGCTGAATGTGTTGCTAAGCGCAAATCTCGAGAGCAGCTGAACCGATTTCGCTAATTCTTTTTTTATAATATTCCTTAAAATACGAAGATGGTTGTTACGGAGAGAAAAAGTTAAAAAATTGCCTGAAAAAGACTACAAACAACATTTTTGTATATTCCCATACAAAAGATTCCTAATAATACTTAAAAGTCAATTTGAACTTTAATACCATACCATAAAGTTTAAGTGTTAGTGGTGGGGTTCCGGGAAGACAAAACAATTGAGTGACGTTAGTATCGTATAAATATTAATGTCAATATTTGTTAATATTCATACACACTGGCAGATAGCTGATGTTATAAGAAGTAACTTGGGCTGCTTTTATTTTAGGGTTCCGCGAAAAATAGCTCCACGCGGACGAAGTCGCGGGGAACAGCTAGTAAATAATAACTACGATGTAACGTATTTAAATACATATACATATGTATAATAATATACCTTTCTAAAAATTGTATAATTATACCTATAATTCAATACCTACACAAGATTTGGCAATGATATGTTTTATTTTCCTATCCCGCATAATAATTTAAGTAAGTAAGTTTTCCCGCTTAAGTCGCGATTTTAGCTGGGTCCCTTCAAAATCGTCTTAAGCGAGTTTTACCGTACTTGGATGCCAGCGTAAAATAGGACCTTAATGATGCAGTGGTCTGAACGGAGACCCTTTTTACTTAATACTTCGCGTTTCATCTTAGTCCTTACGGTTGACAACGCATCTACTTTTTAACCACCGACGCAAAAGGAGGGGTGTTTATTTATTTATTTATTTATTTCTGAAACTTACAACTATCATTACAGGATTACCTAATTCGATAGTGTAGCTGTCTAACTGATTTGTCGACATGCTTTAATTTTTGTAACAAATTACAAGTAATGCTGTCTTTGTGAATTCACTCAGAGTACAACAGAACAGGTCCGTCTCACTAGCTATTAAGTTGAGCGTATGGAGTGCGCGCGTCAGAGGCGCCTTACTCAGAAGGTTGGTCCGAGCGCGCGGCTCCACCAATAGTCGCGGCCGCCGTCGGCGCCACACATACCTCTCAGGAACATATAGGTTTAATTACCCTAACATTTCAGCGTTATGCAATGTGTGTTATGTGTTATAAGTTTGACCGCTGTGCGTGTGTTTGTCTGTGTGTCTGTCTGTGGCACCGTAGCTCTTAAACTGGCAAACCGATTTGGGTGCATTTCTTTAAATTTAAAAGCAGGTTTTTGAGCGGTACCAAAATCGGTTCAGCCGTTTCAAGGTCATCAGCTGTTTTGTTAGCTGCGGTAGGGTTCTTTGCGGGAGTTTTTAAAATTTTCAATTTAAGTTATTGACTCTTAATTGATGACCATCAGGTGGACTGTTGTATAAAAAAGCTTCGTTAGTAAAAATATAAAATTGCAACATTTGCATTTAAATAAAAGTATCGCCCAAGGGATAATGGTCGCACCCGAGCTCTATCTCCGCTATCATCAGGTGCTCATCGGTGAAGTCGAACATTGCAAGAAAATCTGATAATTAACAAAAAATTTTCAAAGATATATAAAGTCTGCAAATATACATAACACCAGCGCGGTGGGCTCTAAGGTGTACTAAAAGTCCTATGAGAGGAGTCAGTCCCGGCACTGGGACGTAATTTGCTTTAACATTTATTACTATTACAAAATTTAATAATATCCTATAATTATTTTCATCATCTGAGATCCAAGATTTTCTAAAATAGTCGATGATCAATAGGGTAAGTTTGAGAACTTTTTGAATATGTTACCCTGCGAAAGAAGACGTTGACACTGTTAAATATAAATCGTTAATGATCTTGTAGTGATTTTAACCCACCGAACGCTTGCGAGTGACTTAAGCAATATTATGTAACGTTTTCTTACTTTATAAGCAGTTAAATGCAAGGGTACAGTATAAGCAAACTAAGACAAGCGAATGGTATTCTATGATAATCACTGTACGATGCTGTCTCGGTGACGAAGATTATTTAATTGCAGTACTGTATTTGTAGTGGTCATTTGCATTTTTTGACATTACTTTTTTTATAGGATAGGGTGACACACGAGCACACAGTCCACCTGATGGTAAGTGGTTGCTGTGACCCATAGACATCTATATCTATCCTCAATAAAGATTCAAAATGCAGATGCGTTGTTACCCGTCAGGACTAAGATGGAATGCCTCTTTTCCAGTAAAAAAGGTTTTCGGTTCTCTACACTCACGATACGAAACACAGCAGCGTTAGACTGCTATTTTACGCTGGTATTCTCTGAGACCGTGGTCCTTCCCCAATCGAGCTGACCCATTCGTGCTACAACTACACTACTAATATAGCTGCAGTATGGCTCTACCACGTATATAACTTTCTATAAAGGAGAGCAAATAAATAGAGGCTCCCAACTGTTAATGGACTTTAAACGAGAAAAACTATAGAAAATTGCCGATTGCCCAAGTATATAAGTAAGCAATTTGCTAATTAGTATATATATATATATATATATAAATTATCGACAGACTACTCTATCACAAGCCATGCATTGACGGCGTAGGCATATCAAATATCCCATATCATATCGTAGGTGTCGTCAATGACTACAGAGGGAAACAATTCAAGGTAGCAGCATCCTTTTGATAACAACTTGATAATAAAAAAATTACGATTGCCATCCTGCTTGCCAAGCGTGGCTATTATGGCAAACATCTCCATATGGGGCAATCATAGCTGTGTACTTAGGACTACTACTAACTACTAGCCATACAAATAGTTCTGTGGAGATTCGAATCCACGGCCCGCAGTGACGCAGTCGAACGTTTAATCACTGCAACCGAACCGTTTACCGTTTTAGGTCCCACAAACGGCGGTTCAATAAATATTAAACATTGGTCGTTTTTAAACAATTAATCATATGCGCCATGATTGTACATTATCTCTCATGAAGAAGCGATGATATAATAACAGGATTTTAATACTATTGCGTGCAGTTATAAAATCCACTGCTAAATATAGACTTCCATAGATTGCCTGACAGGGGCATATTTGCCACATTGGCCACGCTTGGCAAGAAGGTTGGCAATAGTATATTTTATTTTTTGTCGTTATTAGGAAGACGCTGCTACCCATTTCCTGATTTGTTCCCTCTGTCGCCTCTTACGACACCCACGGGATGATATGCGGTGGTGGATATTTTAACACCGCTACTAGTGAGTAAGTAATATCAAATAAGGAATTTGTTACAAAGCAAAAAATTATGAAATAATAAAAAACAAAAAACCTATAAGTACACCCAATTTCATTTTTATTTAATCATTCATTACAAACCCTATCAAATGTCCACTGCTAAACATAAGCACCCATAGACATTTTAAGTTTTTTTTTTTATAAAAACAGACAGTTAAAAGTAACGTCCACTTATACTGTGAAGCAAATGAGGCTGAAGCGGCTAATGGAATTTTTTACTGCTTTGATGTAATTCTAATCGTATGAAACTGTTTTAATTAAATTGGACTGTTAAAAGAGGTCCGTTTATTTCTCTCTTAAATATTTAGAGCAAAAGAATAGAAATGATGCTACTTGGGGATCTGAATGCAAAATAAAATAGTGTGCAATAGTGTAAAATAATAACATTTAGTATGAACATGTCTTTTATTTTTGAGATTTCTGTTATGTCTTATTCATAAAGTTGATTTACCATCTAGGGCTGCATCACCACTTACCACCAGGTGGGATTGTGGTCAAGCACTGGCTTATAATAAGTAAAAAAAAAATTCTTAAGGCTTTTAAAGAAAATAGTGCTACTGAATTGGCACGCGCATTAAAAATAAAGTCTACAGTAGGAAGTTAGTCATAAAAGAGGATTATAAATGATGTGTGGATTTTATTACAATTTTGTATTTTCGTACTGGACATGACTCGTAACATTGTGAGATGTATCGCTCATCTTAACGGACTTTAACGTTGCTCTCCGTCGTCATTGTTATTTTTTTAATTATACAATATGATAAATATTTAATTTTTAGATAATTTGATTTTACATATAAATAAAAATGCGTGAGTATCATGGAACACTGGGTTGGAACAAAGTTCCTTTTGTTATTTTTTTTAAATACGAGTAACG
The DNA here is from genome assembly GCA_033319125.1 of Parnassius glacialis. Lineage (NCBI taxonomy): Eukaryota > Metazoa > Arthropoda > Insecta > Lepidoptera > Papilionidae > Parnassius > Parnassius glacialis. The sequence goes on along the minus strand of JAVANC010000001.1, from coordinate 8,781,946 downwards.
CTATAAAATATTACTAATATTCCCTTAAACCACTTCTGGTAAGCTTAAAATGCTTGTGTTAGAAGTGGTTCACTACAGTAGTTTATTTTATAGGATTGGGTGACAAACGAGCACACAGTCCACCTGATTATAAATAGTAGCTGTGGCCCATAGACATCTACATCTATCCCCGACTACGAATTAAAATGCAGATGCGTTGGCACCCGTGAGAGCTAAGATAAAATGTCTCACTTCCAGTAAAAAGGGTCTCCGATTCTCTACACTCACCATAAGTAACACAGCAACGTCAAGCTGCTCTTTTACGCTCGTATTCTGGGTATAATCTGTATAAACTTTATACTATTATAAACTAGTTGATAAAGAAAAATAACACTACCTCCTATCATCACGTCAGTGATATGATATCGTTTAGTGTTGCCGCACTGAATAAAAGGATTACTAAGGCGTACTTAATCCCTTTAAGTACCTTGTCCCAGTTAACCCTAGGTGTGATAGTGATATAAGATTATGGTATCTAATTATGTCATACAGGTAATATTTGATGTTTTCAGTACTAAATGAGTTAAGTCGTAAACTTATGTTAGGTCAAACGAATGAAAAATTTAGTACTCTTATTTGTGCGTTTGTTTGTAGAATAAAATTTGTTTGACTATGCAATAGTTATAATATTTTCTTAAATTATAATTACAAAATTATTAATTATATACAATATTAAAACTATAATATTAAAAAACAAACTAAAACTAGAAACTTAATTATCATATAGTCCTACTCCCCGCGGTATCGTCCCAAGAACGCTGGCTGCGTTTCCCCGCTGAATAGATATACTTAGCCTTTGAGCGAGAAAAGAACCAACCCTCTTATCACCAGCAGCAACGATCAGCCGCGGATGTAGTTCCTTTAAGAACTTCACCGCACGTGGACCCCACGAACCGATAGTCTCTACAGCAAATGGCACAAATATGTAATCATCTCTCAGAGACTCATATTTGCGCCACTTACTCAGTTCAGCTGCCTCTGATGCCGCCCCGGCTCTAAACGAGGTACCCCTGAGATGAGAGGCCGCCAAAGTGTCTACGAAAGTAGCATCCCACACTAGGGCTTTACCTCTTTCCCAAGGGACCAATGTCATACCGTCGGGTCTCCTGCCATCGTCTCTAAATATTCCACAAGGCTCTAAAACCGAGGGAACAGTTATAACGTTCAAAGAACTGTGTCGTGTAAACCTACCAGCGCTTTTCTAACATGAAAGTCCGTGGAGCCCAAACTTGTCGACGCTGCTACCACAGGGGTACTCATGGGGTTTTTTTATAGAATTGGGTGACAAACGAGCACACAGTCCACCTGATGGTAAGTGGTTACTGTGACCCATAGACATCTACATCTATCCTCAATAAAGACTCAAGATGCAGATGCGTTCTCACCTGTGAGGACTAAGATGGAATGCCTCTATGCCAGTAAAAAGGGTCTCAGGTTCTCTACACTCACCATGCGAAACACAGCAGCGTTAAGCTGCTATTTTACGCTGGTTTTCTGTGAGAGCGTGGTCCTTCCCCGGTCGAGCCGACCCATTCGTGCTACAACTATACTACTAATATAGCTGCAGCATGGTTCTACCACGTTGACAAAGCGCCGCTCCTAGTCGGATTCCTATGGCAATACGCAACCTTTCCCCATCATATTTTCTTAAATCTAGCTTTAATAATAGTCTGGTTTTATTAATTAAATGTTTTTTTTTGTTCAAACAACACTGGAACAGAGTTCTGTATTTCACTTCTTAAACAAACAAAACAATTTCTAGCGTTAGAAAATCAATCAGACCGACCTTATTCCGTGGATATCGTAAAAAGACCCACAGGAAATAAAAAAGCCAAGGGATCAGGAAGGGGTGCACCCTTGAACCAAATATTATCCTAAAGAATATTTATATAATTATAGTGTACAGAAAGTGAATAACCACGGTACTAACAAAGTAAATGTATTGAGGCAAATTTAAATTCAAATGGCTTAGTCTATCGTGATTAATCTGTCAACAACTTATGAAGATTCTAATAAAATAATAATAATTTTACACCTATGTTGAGGAAAACCGTAATAATTTCTTTTAGTTCTAGTAAATACAACTCCGCTTATCGAGTGTACGTACCGAGTCCACGGACTGAGTGTATGTAGAGTATATGACACAATCGTTATGTGCGTTATAACAAATGTATACATGCAGATGTTATATTGTCCGTCTATGTAACGTAATTATTGAGTCCCTCATGTTGTGTAATCACAATTGAATCTAATATTTCAACAATATCGTAAATTATAGCTTTTCGAGGTTAAAAGTATTGCTCAAATTGTTCTAATTTTGAATTATGCATATAAATGTAACAAAGGAGTACTGTAACTCACACGTATGAAGGTTGTAGAGAGCCAGCATAATAAGTGATAGGCTCTAAGGCACTCCGTCATAGCTATGCTCAGAGGTGGTAATACATTTGAAGCCTTTTTGATTTGGATTTGGTTGCAGATAGACATCTGTATACCTTTGGCATACTCAGTTGGACTCAGACCGAACTGAACGCTCTGGATAGAAAAGTCTACATTATTATGACGTCCCACAGGATGCATCATCCGAGATCGTCAGTAATGAGGCTGTACTTGCCGCGGAAGCATGGTGGACGCGGCTTTTAAGCGCTCTCACTATGCATAATTGCGAAGTGTGCAGCCTCCGTAATTACTTCTTGACGAAATCGGATGATCCATTTTACAGGGACGTCATTTCGTGTGTTAAAGTGCTAACCCCTCTATCCTTAGCCAACGAGCAGTGGCAAGACCCAGCAGTACAGTGCATTTCCGACCGGGAGATCGTATGGAAGAAAAAAGAGCTTCACGGGAAGTTCTACAAGGCTCTTCATGAGCCTTTCGTAGACACAGTTACATACACTTGTCTATGGACTTATATAGCTGTAATGGAATTAATAAATATTTATAGTATTTAATATATGTGTTCACTTATTAAGTGGCGAAGTTTGCGAAGACACTTATTGATTTCACGATGTCTGTCCGTCTGTCCGTCTATCCCACGATTATCTCGAGAACGGTTTCGAATTTTCAAATTCTGTTTTTAGCAATCGATTACTGATCACCCAGACATCTAAACCTCCTATTTTGAAACTGATTGCTCAACGGCAACCGTTAGAAACCGCTACAAAGCTGATTGCTTCGCCACTTTGCTATGCTGTTAGCTTGCTAGGTTTATTATTTATGCTATTTAAAGTATATAATATTTTAAATATTAAAAAACCGACAAAGTGCGAGTCGGACTCGCGCACCGAGGGTTCCGAACAAATCTGTAGGTATATAAGTTTTAAATTATTAAAAATATTTTTATGCTTTTCGCAATTTTCCCTTTATCTGTGCTATAAAACGTTGCGTCGTACCAAATTTCAAGATTCTGAGTTCACGGGAAGTACCCTGTAGGTTTTGATTCCCTTGCGAATGTCGAAAATTTGCGGCATAAACGGCTGTATCTTTTGATTGCGTTGGCTTAGAAGTTTGATTTTTTCACAGCTCTAAGGGACAATAGACTTGAGTATTTGATATGAATTTCAGCTTGATACCTCTACGAGTTCCTGAGAAAAAGGGTCTTGACAGACAGACAGACAGACGGACAACAAAGTGATCCTATAAGGGATCCGTTTTTTCCTTTTGAGGTACGGAATCCTAAAAAATTAAGAATTCTACATGTTAATTGTTACATAAGTCGATTAAATATCTATTATTATCAAATATTTTCTCCATAATTAATTAATAAATTTTATTTTAGATTGCTGTGCCTAATAGGGTCCATAAACTATGTACTTTCAATTTATTTTTGTGTAAAATGAAAATCATATTCGTGTAATGGCGGTGTAAGGTAAAGTGTAAATAGAATCCATCGCAAAAAGCACCAGAGAAAACTGAAACAGAAGATGAGCAGCATCTTTATGATGACAACGCAAAATAATAAATAACAGTGGTAGAGCCACGCGGCAGCTTTTGCTGTCGCACGGATGGGCCGGCTCCAACCGGGGTGGTACCACGACCTCACAGTACCAGCGTGAAGTAGAGGTTTACCTCTGCGTTTCGCTTGGTGAGTGCAGGTGGCCGGAGGCCCTTTTTTATTGGAAAAGGGGCATTCCATCTTAGTCCTTACGGGTGACAACGCATCTGCATTTTGATTCGCAAACGAGGATAAATGTAGATGTCTATGGGCCACAGCAAGCACTTACCATCAGATGAACTGTGTGCTCGTTTGTCATCCTATCTTATAAAAAAACTTATATAACTTAATTTTTAGTTTATTTGTGCTTCGCAGCACCGGTGGTTGCGGAGGACTGAGCCAAAATTAGTTTAAACACTAAATCCGAGTAAATATAAGGAATTGTAGAGAAATTTGAAAAATTACAGCAACTTACCGTAATAATGAATCGTCATTAACTATCTTCATTTTTAGGTTTGAACATGATTTACTATAGTATAAATCAATTCTGTTTTGCGTGACTGCTTTGTGCGCACAAAAATAAGACATGTAGCTAATCTTATCAATGAAAAGATCAGTAGCTTATTACGTTATAAATACAGGCTAAACTCCAAGGCTTCATATAATATTACCATGTCAAAGTAATTGTGATTTACTAACTGAGCTGATGAGAAATTCAAAGCGACGCGACGGCGCGTGCCTACCTGCAGCGACCCTCGGGAATGCCCGCTTTAATCCCAGAGTGGAGATATTTGAAAGGAACCCTCTATTTCATGCGATCTTTAAGGAGTCTCATCATAATTTTACAACGTGTCTGAAGCAGGTCTGAACGTTCTTCGAGGCCACTTACATATACTTAAACCTGCTCACGGAGATTACAGTAGTGACATATCTCTCCCTCATTACTATGCACGATTCCAAAAAATCGTTAATATTTTATTACTTGCGATGTTGTTCTTCATCATTGATAATGTCATAATTGCTCACATAATTAAATAGATCAACTTGAAATTAATAGAGACTAATATATTGGTCGCCATATGCTGTTCAGGTTATAAGCGCTAGTTACAAAATTTAATAGAACGTCAGATTTTAAGTACAAATTACTGGGTTGTTTTAAAAATATTATTAAAATAAAAAAAAATTAAGGCAAAGGTCATGTGTAATGTCCATGTCTCACATTTGCCGGTAGTTGTTGCGAACACTATACTCAAAGTTGTTTACAAGTATGTTTAACGAGAATAAATTGTTCGACGAGGTAAGTCTAACTTCGAACGAGGCGTCGGATCCTAGTCGGTTTGCTGTAAATGATGTAAGAATGAAATTGAAACCTACATACACAGACGGAATTCTGGGTGGAAAAGGGGTACTATCTTGTAATTAGGTGCGTTCTTTTTATAGAATAAGTAAGAAACGAGCAGTCAACCTTATAAGTTGATGCTGAATCCCATAGATACTTACATCTGTCCCGTTGTCACCCCTGAGGACTAAGATAGAATGTCATTTACCTATTTATTTAATTATTTATTTATTAGAAGACTACGACATGATAACAATGATAGTATACAACCTTTACTTAGTCATAAATAATTACAGTTTTCTTGCTTAAAAATCATAACTTATGCATATAAAATTTTCTCCAATAACTTTCCTAATTTATTTAAGACAAAGATCGAAAGATAATGGTCTATTTTAGTATAAGTGCCTTTTTATGTATAGGAATAATGTGCGCTTCTTTTCCTTAGGATGAAAAAACGCTCTTTATAAAGATTCTCCGATTCTCTACACTTGCCATACGAAATATATCATGAAGCTACTATTTATGCTGGTATTTTGTGAAAGCGTGCTACTTCCCCATTCAGCCCGATATATTTGTGATACAACCATAATATGGGTGCTGTGTAGCTCTACCACGTACGTACGTACGTACGTTTTAACGTCTAATATTTATTTGAATACAATGAAAATACCTGAAATAACTTTTCTTTTAATGGATTTAAATAGCAAAAAATCAATGATATAAAAATAGTTTAGGAAGGATGTTATACCTATATCCAAACTACAAGATGATACGTCATACGATGAATACGAAGCTACCAAAAGAAAGTTTGTATGAAAATGTATGGCTTGTACAAAGCCAAAAGTACAACGAGAAGTGCAAGGAGTGTTAACACTTCGTAACATTTAGGAAAAATCGTTCACTGGAGAATTATATAAGGATATTCCGCCGTCCATTCAAAAGGTTGTTTGGAAATCAAACACATGCGCTCGTGATATATCGATATGTTACTTTATTGCTGAAATAAATTTACAATTTGAAGTTGCTTATGTCAAAATGTAACAACCTAAGCAAAGCATTTCTTACTATTAACATTGCGGTATTTAATTTAAACTATAAAGTAATATATATTTGTAATCGTTTTACAATCATAAATAGCCGTTAATGTGATGAATATGTCAGTTAAAAGAATAGTGATTTTGTTAAAGATTATAACTGTACTGCATGAAACGAAGGAGACTTACGTCTTTTTTTTCAAATATGTACGCGACATACGAGCCAACGTGGTATTCATTGGTAAGTGGATCTAGCCTATAGACAAATACGACCAACTTTAGACATAAAAGTCCACACATGCGCCAATACAGAGGGAAATTAACAAGAAGGACAGCAGCGTATTTCTAATTACAACTAAAAAATAAAAAACTGGGTTGTCAACCCTCCTGCCAAGTGTGGTAATTATGGCAAATACCCACCAAATAAGGCAGTCAATAAGGAAGGCCTGTGTTTAGCAGTGGATTTTTGATAGGCTGGAACGGTGACGGATGATGTCTGTGGGCCAAAACCTACCTGTAGACGGGTAGCAACATCTTCTGAGCTTAAGAATTCTGAGTTCGAACCCGCTATTCGACTACTGTCTTAAACCATACTTTTTTACGTGGTAGAGCCATGCTGCAGCTATATTAGTAGTATAGTTGTAGCACGAATGGGTCGGCTCGACCGGGGAAGGACCACGCTCTCACAGAATACCAGGGTATAATGTAGAGAACCGGAGACCGCTTTTACCGAAAATGAGGCATTCCATCTTAGTCCTCACGGGTAACAACACATCTGCATATTGATTTGTAGTGGAGGATAGATGTAGATGTCTATGGGCCGCAGCAACCACTTACCATCAGGTGGACTGTGTGCTCGTTTTTCACCCTTATCCTATAAAAAAAACCACTCCTTACGCTTTGGAATTTGCATTTGAACAAGCACTTTAAGCTTACTTGCAGTGGGTAACATAAATACAATACAGTATTATCATCATCATCATCATTACAGCCTCTTAAAAATCACTGGCCTCCCCATATATTTTATTATTCATTTGAGTTGGAATAAGGAGGATGCTGATGCCCATCACCTATTTCTTTTCGTTCTGTCGCCTTATGACACCCACGGGATCATATGGGGTAGTGGGTTGTTTTACGCCGCCACTACACGGTATAAGTACCGTAATTATGAAACATTACAAGTAAGTTTAATAGCGTTGATTGTTTTTGGAGTTTACCCCTTAAGAATCGATTTTCATGTATAGCGCAAGATACACAAATTAGATGAAGAGCGAAATCGAGTGTTCACAATAATGTAATAATTTAAAATTAAAAATTTTGTATAACGGACTTCAATTTAAAATATTAAGAATAACTCAAAAACTCTTAGCCAGACCTTGATCATGACCACATGTGAAGCACCAGCTTTCAAATAAAATAAGAATCATTGAAATCGGTTCACCCTGTAAGAAGTTATGAGGTAACACACACACATAAAAAACATACAGTCGAATTGAGTACCGGCTTCTTTTTGAAGTCGGTAGAAAAATGAAGTCTATATGTTGCCCCTCCGTGTAACACATTCACGTATTTTATACTGAACGCGAGTAAAGCAATAGTGCCATCTACTTATACTACAAGAAAATAAGTGTGCCCTCACAGCCAGAGTACCTTACCAAATAATGCGACGTGATGTCCTATGTCTTAGGCATGAATGAGCAACTCAGAATCGCACACAAAACCCAAAGAGGTTACGTAACTTTCTTTTTGAAAAAAAAAATATATGTGAAAAATATGTAATAATAATAATAATAATTGTTACGGCCAGCAGCTGCTTATCCCAGGAGTAGAGTCCTCCGCGGCCCATAGACGGAGAACCTACAAGCAGATGCTGGTCGGGCCTGCTACAGGCCAAAGGTGAAAAGTTTCTAATTACAATAAACGATCAGGGCGGAGCGTTGTATTCTATTAAACAGAGCTTACTTACCTCTATCCAAGGCGACCGGTCCCTCAGGATTCGGTCAGGTCGCGTGTGGATGTATAGTGCTAGGAAAGTAAGGGTCAGTGATGTGTATCTGGGTGTGGCTGGTAGTGTTATTGACCTTATTAGACCGTTACCATTTGCAGCAGTTCGGACCTCAGCACCTCTCCACCTCACGTCACTTTCTTCGTTAGTCACGATGAAGGTCCAGTAACTCTGTCGTACGATTAACTACCCTACAGAAGCCACTAACTCTCGTTTATTATAACGCCTAACTCGCGAAATGAACACAGAACGTACGGATCAAAGGTCACAGTTATTTCTGGAATATCAAATACCGCACTAGTAACTAATACAGTCGAATCCACTTATACAGATTCTGAATTAGACACTAAGTCCCGGGTGAAGCTAACAAAACAGGAATGCGCGTTACGTATGGTAAACCGTATATTTCCTAGATGCGCGTGTCGTATTCCGCTTCCGACTTCCCGACAAAAGAACGCGTGCTATCTCTCGCCGCGATGAATTTGGACTCTTAATTTTTCTAGGGCGTTCACGACACCCACCGTTCAACACGCTCGGACGTTCAACACGCACGAACTTCATCCCGTATCGCGCCGAGCCGAGTGCCATCTAACGTCGATGCTTGACATTAGCGCTTTTGCGCGAACAATAATAATAATCTTTATTTGCGTAAAACATGGTATAGATGTTGTTCACAGGTAAAAATCGAGCGCTCATGTTTTGCTTATTTTCCATAGCATGCAAATATTTTTAAACAAAGTCCAATTTTTCTTTAACTATTTGAAATACATTAGTCACCTGATTAATTAACAAAGAGAAATAATATTATAATAATTAATTACATGTAAATTTCAATACTTAGTAATATATTATATTGTAACTTGAATTATGTGTAATAAGATATATTGTAATAATTCTATATTTTATATTTATAACAATAATTAGGTAAATGATTATTTTAATCTGGGGGCACGGCAGTGCCCCCGCGAAGTCGAGCAAACAAGCGGCACGGCCGTACCATCCTTTTCTAGAAACAGTTCAGGCCATTTTCGACCGCCTATACCTTTGTTGTGGATAAAACTAGAAGCCTGAATTTCGAACCATATAGGCATTGTATAAACTCGGTATATTTCAAATTTCATTGAATTTGAACCGGTAGTTTAAGAATTATAACTAGTCAAAGTTTCTTAAGTTTGTCACTCACTGACTGACCGATCATCAAAACTCTAAGGCACTTCTAGCAGACATAGAAGCTTCAAATTTGGAATACAACTTTTGTTTAGTATATAAATCAAATAAAATATTTTGAAATTACGATCCAGTTTTCGAGATACGCCAACTGCATAAATAACTTTGTAATCCCATATAAATATATAGGATTACAAAGTTACATTTGCAGTGAATGAATCAGTGTACCTATATATGTATAATATAATAGAATAATAGGTGTAGATATGTGCCTAGATATAACTATCTACAAAAAGAAATGTTATGCCATCAAAAACATAACTTGTAAAAAAATAAACCAAGTGTCGCAACTCAGTTCTTCTACCGTAAAAAGTTGTGAGATCCATGTAATACCAAGTCGGTTAATTTATTCAGTCCCTACTTAAAGGTCCTTCTGTCTTAATTTTCGGTTAATTTATTTAGCCCTTACTTAAGGGCTAACCTAACAATATCTTATAGTGACCATATCAATATTAAAAATCTTTTAAGTTTTAAATAAATAGATTGACTCGGCCATCGTATGAAAACGCAATGTATGTCTCAAGTAATACATATTATATTAAATTACGAGTAGATTGTTTAGTGCGATTGCCAAATCAATTTATTTATTTAAAATATAAAAGATTTTTGATAGTGATATGGTCACTATAAGATGTTGTTAGGTTAGCTAATTACTTAATAACTTACGAGGGAAGGGGGTTAGGGGTCTAAGTAGAAACTGAATAAATTAACTGACTTGGTATTACATGGATCTCACAAATTTTTACGGTAGAAGAACTGAGTTGCGAAACTTGGTTTTTTTACAAGTTATGTTTTTGATGGCATAAATATTATCCAGTACATAATCTAATTTTTTTCCAAGAATTGTTTTACACTATAGAAATTATTTTCATTGAGTCATTTGTACAATTTCTTTTTAAACAATATAATATTTAAGGTTTTCAGTTCGTCAGGGAGTTTGTTATATATTCGGACACACATGGCTTTTGCCATATTTTTGTGTTTTAGGTATATCCTTAAGTACTAGCTTGTGTGGGTCTCTACGTGAGCGAGTAGTCTGTACCTCACAAGCTTTATCAAATAATTGTTTGTGTCTCTGCACAAAAACATAAACTTCTAAAATATATATCGTTGGTAGTGGCAGTATTCCAAGACCTTTAAATAGAGGCTGACACGATTCATCGGGTCGTACACCGCAGATTGCCCTAATGCACTTTTTCTGCGCGATAAAAGCCCGATTCCAATCCGAACTATTTCCCTACATCACCAGTCCATAACGGAGTATAGACTCGGCATATGCTCGGTAAGTCATAACAGACGTTTTTATGTCAGTCACTTTTTTATTTGGTTGAGCGCGTAAGAACGTTTGTTTACTTTATTACATACTGCATCGATATGTGCTTTACAGTTATAAAACAGTTTAAAAAAACTTTAAAAAAAAACTCTATGGGTCATTTTATCGAACAAATTGACTTGACTCTCAAGGTGAAAGTATGACTCTACACCCGGTATGAAGTAGGCTCTACACCCGGTCGGCACAAACGAAACGACCGTGAAATTGTTCCATAAAATGCGTCACGTTTGTTATAACCCGTAAGGGAAATGTAAGTCCCTAAATTAAGTCCTCACTTCATGAGATACTAAACTCTAAGACAATATCCCTAAATTTATTTATAGATCTATTCTTTCAATAACAAAAATGTTGCGTGTCAGCTCCGACGCGCAATTTTAGCTTTTTCCTTAAGAACGTTCATATCAAATTAGTCGCATTTAGGCCATGGTATTATACGTCATACTTTCACCTTGAGAGTCAAGTCAATTTGTTCGATAAAATGACCCATAGAGTTTTTTTTAAAGTATATGTAGTAAAATATTACTGCGAGGTGGAATTGTTACGTTAACACCTAAGCGTTGTTATCACCAACTTTAAATATATATCTTGGATAATCTTATAAATTTTTCATCAAATTAAACGATAAAGTTAATCAACAAATGAAAAAGTATTTCTTAAATTGAAGATCTTAAAAATTAATAGTAAGTAGGTACAGTAGTAAATAAACCTAGCAAGCTAACAGCATAGCAAAGTAGCAAAGCAATCAGCTTTGTAGCGGTTTCTAACGGAAAAAAAATATTCAAATAGGAGGTTCAGATGCCTGGGTGATCAGTAATCGATTGCTGAAAACAGAATTTGAAAATTTGAAACCGTTCTCGAGATAATCGTGGGACAGACGGACAGACGGACGGATAGACGGACAGACGAACAGACGAATAGACGGACAGACGAACAGACGGACAGACATCGTGAAATCAATAAGTGACTTCGCAAGCTTCGCCACTTAATAACTGAGTCTGATTGAGTAAGTAAGAGAGACAGAGTCTACTTCACTTGAGGATGCGTCGTGTAGATGCGAAACACGTGTCGTATTATCGTCGGTGGTGTGTCTTTCCTAGTGTAGTGGTGTTGGGAGTTGTAGTGCTGGGATTAGTGGTGATGGGGATAGTGCACGCAATAGAGAGAAGGCGCAAGGTGCTTTTCAAACTAAGTAAGATACATTATTTTACGTTATTACGTGGACCTTAGCAAATTCATTTTTAATATGTTTAACATAATGGATTTCCGCAAAGTAACGCCTGATTCTATTAATCAAAGTATTTCTAATTTGATTTAGTTTAATAATTTCACATGTATATACTAACACTACACATTAGTGTACATTACACAACACTACACTACACTTACACAAGACACTACATCAATGGTAAAGGTTCCTCCGGATCGGTAGTATCAATGGGCGTTCCTCAGGACTCGACTCTTGGCCCATTCCTGTTTTTAATCTATATTAATGACTTACCTTATCTTGTAGGGGACAATCACGATATAGTATTATTTGCTGACGATACCTCTTTAATTGTCAAACTCAAACGGCAGTTAATTAATTATGACGATGTAAATAATGCTCTATCGAAATTAGTACATTGGTTTAACGCTAACGATATGCTCTTAAACGGCAATAAGACAAAGTGTATTAAATTTACAATACCTAATGTAAAACATTCGAATACCAATGTGAGGGTAAGGGGAGGAGTTGAGTCTTGTGGATACCACTGTTTTTCTCGGTATTACTATTGACGCGAAACTTTAATGGGGCCCCCATATATCTAAATTAGCAAGCAGACTTAGTTCTGCAGCATATGCTGTAAGAAAGATTAGAAGTCTCACAGATGTTGAGACAGCTAGATTAGTGTATTTTAGTTACTTTCATAGCGTAATGTCTTATGGAATTTTGCCATGGGGTAATGCGACTAATATTGAAGCTATATTTGTTTTGCAAAAGAGATCAGTTCGGGCGATTTATAACCTAAATTGTAAAGAGTCCCTCAGACAAAAATTTAAAAAAATAAACATATTAACTTTGACATCGCAATATATTTATGAAAATGTAATGTATGTACATAAAAACATAAATAGCTTTAATAAGAATAAGGATGTGCATACTTTAAAGACTAGGAACAAACATAAGCTTGTAATACCAGTTACTAGACTCCACAGAATCAGTAATTCATTTGTGTATACGCTTTTACAACAAAATCCCAGAACATATTCAAAGTTTATCAATAAAGAAGTTTAAAAGTTTTATTAAAGAAAAACTGTACAAAAAGGGTTATTATAATATCAAGGAATACATGAATGAAAATAACCCCTGGGAATAAGGTAATCGCCACCATGCTGGTTCTATTAAACATAATTTAAAAATTGTATAAATGAAATTATTGTTAAGTGAAATATGTTTGAAAAAAAAGTCCCGCTGGGTTTCTTGCTGGTTCTTCCCAGGACAGAGGTATTATCCGAACCAGTGGTAAATAAAAAATGACTTTCAATAAGAATTATGTAATAATCAATATTGAATAAAAAATTATTCTATTCTATTCTATTAACTACAAATTAAAAAAACAGGAACAAATTAACCTTAAGAAGTACCTTTAATCGCGTAGATATATGGATGTAAAGAAGGCAAGAGATGTCAAACATCAGGAGGATCATGCCAAACGGAAGCCTAATCTCTGCCTACCCTTCTGGGTGATGGGCGTGAGTATTAATGCATATACTTATATGTATGTACTATACATTAAATGAAACTAATTTTACGGATTTTATCGCGTTTAATTTTAACTTTTTTAATTCAAGAAGTTTCGGGCGCTTTACGGTAACCATAGTCCCGGGCGGTGCAGGGGTGGGGGGTGGGGACTAAGGTGTTTGATGTCCTTAGGCCTCAGTTAACGACTATCGAACGATCCTGAACATACTGCAGACACCCCGCAGCGTCGGTGCTTCACATCAGTTATATGTTCTTTTAAGAGAGTTTTTAAGGATCTGTGGGTTGTTATTGATAAGTGGGGTGAGGTTTTTATGCATGTGTTTATGGACTTGTTTGCCTTACATAAGAGAGACTACATTCAAAATCAAGCTGGTACGCTCTTGTAGAGGGATTACACTTGACAGTTGGTAATAACTGACTAATCGGGGACTTGTAGTATGTTCTTTTGGAGCCTGCTTCAAGATGTAGCCAATCATGTCCGTGACTCCTCTAACATATCACAGTACAGCAGGCAAACGCTCTACTGTGGCTGTCACTGTGACGTAGCCGCGGCTAATGATATGGGGGACTTCTTTCGTGGGAAAGTCTTGTCTTAAACGACTTAATAAAACTTATGTTATGACGAGGTAAGTTTAGTTTCTTAAAACGTAATTAAAACGCTAGGCTACTGTCGCCACTGTTGTATTTTTAACCGACTTCAAAAAGGAAGAGTTACTCAATTCGACTGCATGTTTTTTTTTGAGTGAGTTACCTCATCATCAACTTTTTTCAAGATGAAACGATTTGATGACTTTTTTTATTTTGAAAGCTGGTTGATTTGGTTATCATGTGGTCCCATATAAATTTGATCAAGGTCTGACCAGTAGTTTTGAGTTATCCTTAATAATTTTTTATTTAAGTCGGTTGTACAAAATTTTTAATTTTACCACTTGTTTACTCATTATAAGCCAGTGCTTGACCACAATCCCATCTGCTGGTAAGTGATGATGAAGCCCTATAAGGTAAATCGCTTTGTTTTTGACATAAAAACAAAAGCCTATTAACTCTTGCCTTGAAGACGTCTAGATTATATTTGGACTGATATACAGATGCCGGCAAATTATTCCACTCCTTTTCTGTCATCATCATCATTACAGCCCTTTACAAGTCCACTGCTGAACATAGGCCTCCCCCAAAGAATGCCACAAAGCACGGTCCTGAGCCACCTGCATCCATCGACTTCCTGCATGTCTTACCAGGTCGTCACTCTATCTCGTGGGGGGACGCCCTACACTTCGCCTACCGGTACGAGGCTGCCACTCGAGAACCTTTCTTCCCCATCGGTTGTCGGTTCTTCGAGCTATATGGCCGGCCCACTGCCACTTCAGCTTACTAATCCGTTGGGCTATGTCGGTTACTCTGGTTCTACTGCGGATATCCTTATTCCTAAGTTTATCACGCAGAGAAACTCCGAGCATAGCCCTCTCCATAGCTCGCTGAGCGACCTTGAGCTTCCTCATACGGCCAGCAGTGAAGGACCACGTCTCAGTTCCGTAAGTCATCACTGGCAACACGCACTGGTTGTACAATTTCGTTTTAAGGTTTTGAGGTATGTCTGACGAGAAGATGTGTCGTAGCTTCCCGAACGCTGCCCAGCCGAGTTGAATCCGTCGATTGACCTCTCGGTCGAAGTTGGACTTACCTAGTCGGACTATTTGTCCCAGGTAAACATACTCGTCAACAACTTCGAGCTTAGTGCTCCCAACAACTACCGGCATAGGTGTGACATGGACATTAAACATAATCTTTGTTTTGTGTTTTGTTTATCTTAAGACCTATCCGTTGGCAGACACTATTGAGGTCATTGAGCATAGTGCTTAGGTCCTCCAGCGATTCTGCCATAAGGACTATATCGTCGGCAAATCGAAGGTGAGTGATGTACTCGCCATTGATGTTAATACCGCATCCTTTCCAGTCCAGAAGCTTGAAAACGTCTTCCAATGCAGCGATGAAGAGTTTCGGGGATATAACATCACCCTGTCTTACACCTCTCTGCAATTGGATGGGTTTCGTACTCTGGTTCTGTACTCGGATAGCCATCGTAGCCCTACTCTACAAACACTTCAGCACTTCGATATACCGACAGTCAACTTGGCACCGCTGAAGGGACTGCAGCACCGCCCAAATTTCGACGGAATCAAAGGCTTTCTCATAGTCCACATACGCCAGATATAGTGGCAAATTGTACTCTTCGGACTTCTGTACAATTTGCCGTAGGATATGTATGTGGTCTATGGTGCTAAAGCCCTTTCGGAAACCGGCTTGTTCGGGAGGCTGGAAGTCGTCAAGTCTGCGCGCGAGACGATTCGTAATGACTCTCGAAAACAGCACGTCGACGCGGCTCTGAAGGGAAATCGGTCTGTAGTTCTTCAAGAGAAGGTTGTCACCTTTCTTGAAGAACAAGACCACCGCACTTCTGCTCCACGCCTCCGGTGTAATGCCACCATGGAGGACGGAATCAAAGATCTTCTGAAGGACTTCAAGTACCGGTTTGCCACCCGCTTTCAGAAGCTCCGCTGTAATTCCATCCTCGCCTGGGGCCTTGCCGTTTTTAAGGTGCTGGAGAGCCATTCTAATCTCGCTCAGATTGACGTCCGGGATATCTTCGGAATAGTGTCGGATAAGACTCGCTCTTGGATCGTTACTCACACTTGCGTGTGGCTCCAACGATGACGTGTACAGCTGCCCATAGAACCTCTCAATGTCACTCAAAATCTCAGGTGCCCCGGAAACGATGCTGCCACATTCGGTCTTCAGCTTTGACAGTTGGCTCTTTCTGGCAGACAGGTCTCTGGCAAAGACTTTGGAGCCTTGGTTCCGCTCGATCGCTTCTTCAATACGAGCTGTATTGAAGTTGCGTAAGTCCCGCCGCATGCATTTGGAGATCTGTCTGTTCAGTTGCCTGTATGCTGTCAAATCTGTTGAAGAATGTAGCCTCATCTCCCGTCTAACAGCCATGAGATTAAGAGTGTGATCGGAGAGTTTTTGTGTTCTTCTGCGGCGCGTCTTGCAGAACTTAGCTCCGACCGCATGGACAGTTTCCACGAGCTTGTCATTCATATCGTCCACTTCATTGCAGTCTTCTAGGCACTGAAAACGGTTTCGTAACTCGAGCTGAAAGGTTTCGGGACTTTGGATTAGAGCACGAGGGGGACGGAGCGTTGACTTCATCAGACGAGACCTCTCCACCTTAACATTTAGGTTCAGTGTGCCTCTAACCATTCGGTGATCGCTGCCGGTTTTCACCCTCGCGATCACTGAGACATCACTGAACAGTTGTCGTCTGGTCGTCATAATGAAGTCAATCTCATTTTTTGTCGAACCGTCGGGGCTCGACCAGGTCCACTTCCTGTGGGGCCGCTTCTTGAAGAAAGAGTTCATCATAAAGAGTCCCTCTTTCTCCATGAAGTCGGCCAGCTGCTGGCCCCTTGGGTTCCGTTGCCCTATTCCAAATGTCCCTACTTTCAGCTCACCGTTCTCTCTTGTGCCTAGTTTTGCATTGAAGTCTCCCATTAACACCGTATATTGGGTTTTGGAGGAATGCATGGCTCTAGAGATATCCTCATACAGGAAAAATCCAGGAATAGCGGGGCCGCCGGGGACTGGGGGCCGTATCTTTGTTACTCTCGTCATTGGGGGGTATTTGCCATAGTTGCCACGCTTGGCGAGCGCGTTGGCAACCGCAGTTTTTTTATTATAATATTGGCTATTATCAGGAAGATGCTGCTGCCCATCTCCCACCTGTTTCCCTTTGTCGCCTTTTACGACACCCACGGTAGGATATGGGGTAGTGGATATTCTTGACCGCCACTACACGGCGTACTCCTTTTCTGTACGTACTACGTATTACGAAAAACAAAGTGTTTGGTTCAAATGCGTGGAATATCAAAAACAAAAGAATGACGATCCGCCGACCGTCCGGTTGTCCGATGGTGGAATGGATGGATCTAATTCCTACGCACAATATAATATGTCGCTATCATATTAAAAATTATCAATTAAAAAAATAATTTTGCAAGTCTTTGGAACACAAGGTACAAATAAAATTGTAGTTTACTCGCTTCAAACTTAGACCATTAACATTAATTAGTAAATGAATACTATTTATAACTTAAGTAACAACTTGTAATTTACGAGTAGCTTTAGTGCTTGTTTAGTCACTTATGGTAGAAAGTTAATATGGTGTAACATTCATAATTAATATAAATTGACACATTATTTAGGGAAATATGTTTAAAGAAATATGTTAATAAGGAAATCGTGGGAAAACATTACGTAGTAGAGTCATGATACAGCAATATTGTGGTTGTAGCACGAATACATAACAGATTAATGTTGAATCATTTGTTTGTCACCCTTATTCTATAAAAAAACTATACACATTATGAATGCACCTAAGATAAACAATAGACAAACAAGATACAAAGGCTTGTTTATCACGTTTCAAAGTACTGTTGCACAAATAACGAGAATAGTTCGTTAAAGCCAGAGACGGATTTGAACACAACAAATAAATTTTGCAAAATCTTGTTTCACGTTTATTTCTGTTAATATAACTAAATTTCGACAAAAACGACAATGCATCTGCATTTTGATTTTTAATTGAGGACCAATGTAAATGTCCATGGAGCACAGCACCAACTTACCAGCAGGTGGGCTGTGTACTCATATGTCACCATGTCGTTACCTTTACTTAGTTTTCTTTAGCAAAATTTTGTAATTGTATAACTTTTTTCTATAAATAGGAAGTGACGCAATAACATACATCCTATGCTCACCTGCGAACTTCAAAACAAAGAGGACTATAGTACGTTGTAACCTCTGAATACTAAGATCGGATGGCCTTACAGCCTGCTATTATATATTAAACAGGCATGTATTTAACAATATATTTAAGTGGTTAAATGTTTAACTGACTCACATCAGTCTTCAGACTGGAACACATTAGTGTGGAAACTGCTATTTAACAACAGAAAAAAATATTTGATTTGATTCTTTTTTTTTAACAGCAAGATTAGATGATTAATATTTTATGGGAGTTTATACATGTTTGGATACCTCCATACAATGATAGCTAGATAAGATACATAATTTTTATTTATTACGCATATCTTAGCTAGTTATTAATCTTTAACGTATTCTCACCGTAAATTGACGTTTAATATTTATTATAAATCAGAAGTTACAACGCATTAAAATTTCCTTGTTTGTAAAACATTAACTGCTATGTTTTATGGATTGCCGTTAAATTGTGCAATATTTCGCGTACATTATAAATTTCAACATTCTCGCATTCATTTTGTACATTGCGTCATAAAAATCTTGTTACCATAAATATAAAAATAAATATGGAATGTTTAAAAGAGCTCGGTTACGACTGAGGCGCGTTGATTACGCTTTATTTACGTTTGCTCCGCATTTTCCGTGAAAATACGTAGGCGTATACTTTTATGCGAATTTGTATAAAGGTACGAGCATAAGGTACAAGATAATAAGAGCTGAGCCGGGGATAAGCGCGAGCCTTAACATTTATTTTCATTGTACGTGAGCAAACTTGAAGTGTTGATTCACTTGCACATTAGTAAAGAGTAGTAGACCATATATAGGTCGTTTCTTTATTGTTATCAACAACCTTATCTGTTTCGGGTTATGTTGAGTACATCTATCACGAGTAGTATAATTTTGTAATATCTATATACGTGGTAGAGCCATGCTACAACTATATTATGGTTGTAGCCCTACTATATTGTATAAACAGATAATAGTTTTTATATATGGTAGAACTACGCTGCAGCTTAATTATGGTTGTAGCATGAATGGGTCGGCCCGGCCTAGGTAGGGCCACGCTCTCACGGAATACCAGCTTAATGCTGTTGTGTTCCGTATGGTGAGTGTAGAGAACTCGGGACCTTTTTTACTGGAAACGAGGCATTCCATATTAGTCATCAGGGGTGAGAACGCATCAACATTTTGATTCGTAATCGAGGATAAATGTAGATGTCTACGGGCCACAGCATCTACTTACTATCAGGTGGATTGTTAGAAGGATTACCGACGTGCTGTCCAGATAGTTTCACGTTTTTAGCGCTGAGTGCGTTGACATAGTGAAACAATAACCCGCGGAGTCCCGTTTTTGATTGGTTGTCGCTTACATCTGTGAACATTTCTGGCTACCATTTAGTAGTATACCATTCAGCATTGATGAATTGACCCGTCAAAGTGAAAAATTAGCTTATCAGCGCTTGTCGATCGCTTCCCTTTAGTAGGTGTGGGTACATTTTGAAACAGTCGAACTGCCTACAGTTGCTTTGTTTTTGGATCGTTCAGATTCAAGATTTATCACCTGTAAAAATGTCGTAAATATGTCGAGACGAGCCTGCTTTAAATTCAGTAATCATGTCATTGTAACATTCCCTGATGTTAGGTGGCGATCACTTCAGTCCATGGACATCTGCAGTCAACTTTAAACAAACAACGCTAAAGTTGCATTTTCACCATCGAGGACCAAGTCGGAATGCCCCTCAGTAATTAATTATATATTTTTAATTTTTGGAATAACGCGTTTACGAGTATTAAGTTAAATTAACTAACGTCTATTAACTTTTTTTACGTGGTATGCTGCAGCTATATTAATAGTATAGTTGTAACGCGAATGGGTAGGCTCTTCTGGGGAAGGACCACGCTCTCACATAATACCAGCGTAAAATAGCAGCTTAACCCTGCTGTGTTTCGTATGTTGAGTGTAGAGAACCGGAGACCCTTTTTGTTGGAAAAGAGGCATTCCATCTTAGTCCTCACGGGTGACAACGCATCTGCATTTTGGTTCGCAAACGAGGATAAATGTAGATGTCTATGGGCCACAGCAAGCACTTGGCCATCAGGTGAACTGTGTGCTCGTTTGTCACCCTATCCTATAAAAAAAATTCCCGTGCGAATGTATTCATGTAAAATCTCGTGAGCGTTTTCCGATCCGATTCCGATTAAATATGTGTTGAATCTCTTCACAAGTATTCCACTCATTCTTTTTAATTAATTTTTTACTGCTTACTTTTTATTCATCTCTTAAAGTTAGTAGATCGTACTTAAATTTGTTATATACGATTTTATGCGACATTTGAAATCGTATAAAATGGTCGCCCAAAAATATTTCCGAAGCTGATACATTTTTCAATGAAACGCGAGTTACATGAAATTGAATACAACTGAATTTACTGATTTTATGGCGTTTAATTTGAATTATTATACATCAGAACCATCAAACACCTTGGACCCGCCCCCATGACCATGGGTGCTGTAAAGCACACGAAACCTCGGAAATTAAGAATAAGTATAATACGTTAAATTAAACACAAAAATATACCAGCATTTAGCTCTTAAAAAATTTGGAGGGAAATTTGAAATCGAAACATTCATATTTTTCTTGTTATTAAAATCGTTTTTCCAAAATAATTTATGTCTGGCAGTGTCTAATAAAAAAAAAAACAGTCAGTCTTACGACTGCACGTCAGAAGTGAAAACTATTCGGGTAGAATCTACTAATTAGTCTGTGTGAAAACTTCTTATCTTCACAAACTTGTAAACCGTATTTTTGGGTTGTTAAGAAATATTTTTTAGGAAACATTTCTTACCAGAAATTATTTTATCATCAATGTATTAATATAATAATAAAATTTTCATTAATTCTAGGAATGAATACTATCTATATAATACAAACAATTCTACAAATACATATTAATTTTATAAAATTTAATCAATTAGATTTTCAACATTCCTTTCATCAATTTTATGTACGTGACGGTCACACGAATTTAATGCTTTTCCCCATCCCAAAAGTGCCCAATGTGCCTAAAGAAGTTTTTACTTAAAAAGCTTTTTCTCGCAATACTTTCTGAGTGGCGTAGCATTTCTGCGTGGCCTGTCGCATTGATTCCCTTTTCAAACATCTGAAATAAACGTGACATGTTTTTCGCGAAACAATTTTACCGCCATTTCGTCCAAACTCTAAATCAATCGATCATTCAAACCCTCGATGAACACTTTACGTGGGGGCAAATCGCGCTTGAACAGTATTAATATAACATTATTATTTGAAGTTTTGGTTTCTGGAAAATAATTGATTAATAACTATTAATTATAATCTATACACATAATAAACCTGTAGAAAAGTTGTATCTGTAATACTAAAATATTGTTGAAAAAACAAATTGGTAAAATAATTTGAAACTATACCGATTTAGTTATCGAAACAGGGACATCTATCATCAAATGGAAAATGTAGTATATTTTTCTTTCAGTTACTAATACATTAAATAATATAAATAATTTACATTTATATATTTAAATAATTCTAACGTTTAGTTTTTAGTATTTTTGTTGTTTTATTTTAAAAATTTAATAATTTTAATAGATAATAGTGACGTCTATCAAAAATAAGAAAATTAGTAAGGTTTTTATTTCAATTACTAATCTATATGTAAACTGATAAAAACTGGTCTCTGCAATTATTGCAAAATTTACATTATCATTATAGTTTTATTAAAGAGATTTTTATATATGTCGTGGCCGGCTCGTAGAATTGATCATATATCATAAAGTCTATCATTTCGTGAAATGGTGTGGTTATTTCATGATATTTAGCACTGTTTGTTGAATATATCATGATATTATAGCTTGACCAAATCAATGAATAGTAATCGATTGAACATATTTATAACTAAACACAACGTTTCTATTTCATGATATGGACGATATCATTAAATCGTTTTTTACCGCTAGCGGCGCTGACAGCGTATTTTTTAACAGAAACAGAACTTATAGAAGAATCGACATCACTTTATGCCCTATTGATATAATAAATAAATGTTCGCTTCTATCGCTGATATATTACTAGATAGTATAGTTTTGCCCTAACCTATTTTTATTTAAACTTTATTGAATCTTACATATTAAGTACAGGATTAAAAGGTGGACTTAATACTAAAAGCATTCTTTGCCACTCAACCTTAGGGCAGTGATAGAACTACGAAAGCAGTCACAAAGAAATATACATACTCAAATATATATATATATATATATATATATATATATATATATATATATATATATATAGCCGTGTAGTGGCGGTCAAGAATATCCACTACCCCATATCCTCCCGTGGGTGTCGTAAAAGGCGACAAAGGGAAACAGGCAGGAGATGGGCAGCAGCATCTTCCTAATAACGGCATAAATACAATAAAAAAACTGCGGTTGCCAACCCGCTCGCCAAGCGTGGCAACTATGGCAATATACCCCCCCCCATGAGCAATGACAATAATAAACGGCCCCCAGTCCCCGGCGGCCTCGCTATTCCTGGCTACGGTGGCGACCATGGTAACGGCGGGGCAGGGGGTGCTAAGAATCTCCGGTGGAGGTTCGGTTGCCACCTTAGACGACTCGACCTGGCAACGTACAACGCACGCACCCTGAGGACTGACGAGAAGATCGTGGAGCTGGAAGAAGAGATAGACAAGTTGCGCTGGCATATTATAGGATTATCCGAAGTCCGAAGAGAGGGGGAGGACACGGTAATCCTCGAATCCGGCAATTTGCTCTATCACCGGGAGGGCGACCATCTGTCCCAAGGAGGTGTCGGATTTATCGTCCACAAGTCTCTCGTTAACAACGTTGTAAAGATCGGGAGTGTGTCGACGAGGGTTGCGTACCTTATACTCAGAATCACCAAACGGTATTCGCTGAAGGTCATACAGGTTTACGCACCAACCTCGGCACACCTCGATGAGGAGGTGGAGGAAATGTATGAGGATATCTCTAGAGCCATGCATTCCTCCAAAACCCAATATACGGTGTTAATGGGAGACTTTAATGCAAAACTAGGCACAAGAGAGAACGGTGAGCTGAAAGTAGGGAAATTTGGAATAGGGCAACGGAACCCAAGGGGCCAGCAGCTGGCCGACTTCATGGAGAAAGAGGGACTCTTTATGATGAACTCTTTCTTCAAGAAGCGGCCCCACAGGAAGTGGACCTGGTCGAGCCCCGACGGTTCGACAAAAAATGAGATTGACTTCATTATGACGACCAGACGACAACTGTTCAGTGATGTCTCAGTGATCGCGAGGGTGAAAACCGGCAGCGATCACCGAATGGTTAGAGGCACACTGAACCTAAATGTTAAGTTGGAGAGGTCTCGTCTGATGAAGTCAACGCTCCGTCCCCCTCGTGCTCTAATCCAAAGTCCCGAAACCTTTCAGCTCGAGTTACAAAACCGTTTTCAGTGCCTAGAAGACTGCAATGAAGTGGACGATATGAATGACAAGCTCGTGGAAACTGTCCATGCGGTCGGAGCTAAGTTCTGCAAGACCCACCGCAGAAGAACACAAAAACTCTCCGATCACACTCTTAATCTCATGGCTGTTAGACGGGAGATGAGGCTACATTCTTCAACAGATTTGACAGCATACAGGCAACTGAACAGACAGATCTCCAAATGCATGGGGCGAGACTTACGCAACTTCAATACAGCTCGTGTTGAAGAAGCGATCGAGCGGAACCAAGGCTCCAAAGTCTTTGCCAGAGATCTGTCTGCCAGAAAGAGCCAACTGTCAAAGCTGAAGACCGAATGTGGCAGCATCGTTTCCGGGGCACCTGAGATTTTGAGTGAGATTGAGAGATTCTATGGGCAGCTGTACACGTCATCGTTGGAGCCACACGCAAGTGTGAGTAACGATCCAAGAGCGAGTCTTATTCGACACTATTCCGAAGATATCCCGGACGTCAGTCTGAGCGAGATTAGAATGGCTCTCCAGCACCTTAAAAACGGCAAGGCCCCAGGCGAGGATGGAATTACAGCGGAGCTTCTGAAAGCGGGTGGAAGACCGGTACTTGAATTTCTTCAGAAGCTCTTTAATTCCGTCCTCCATGGTGGCATTACACCGGAGGCGTGGAGCAGAAGTGCGGTGGTCTTGTTCTTCAAGAAAGGTGACAACGCTCTCTTGAAGAACTACAGACCGATTTCTCTTCTGAGCCGCGTCTACGTGCTGTTTTCGAGAGTCATTACGAATCGTCTCGCGCGCAGACTTGACGACTTCCAGCCTCCCGAACAAGCCGGTTTCCGAAAGGGCTTTAGCACCATAGACCACATACATACCCTACGGCAAATTGTACAGAAATCCGAAGACTACAATTTGCCACTATGTCTGGCGTATCTGGACTATGAGAAAGCCTTTGTTCCGTCGAAATTTGGGCGGTGCTGCAGTCCCTTCAGCGGTGCCAAGTTGACTGTCGGTATATCGAAGTGTTGAAGTGTTTGTACAGTAGAGCTACGATGGTTATCCGAGTACAGAACCAGAGTACGAAACCTATCCAATTGCAGAGAGGTGTAAGACATGGTGACGTTATATCCCCGAAACTCTTCACCGCTGCATTGGAAGACGTTTTCAAGCTTCTGGACTGGAAAGGATACGGAATTAACATCAATGGCGAGTACATCACTCACCTTCGATTTGCCGACGATATAGTCCTCATGGCAGAATCGCTGGAGGAGCTAAGCACTATGCTCAATGACCTCAATAGTGTCTCCCAACGGATAGGTCTTAAGATGAACATGGACAAAACAAAGATTATGTTTAATGTCCATGTCACACCTATGCCGGTAGTTGTTGGGAGCACTAAGCTCGAAGTTGTTGACGAGTATGTTTACCTGGGACAAATAGTCCGACTAGGTAAGTCCAACTTCGACCGAGAGGTCAATCGACGGATTCAACTCGGCTGGGCAGCGTTCGGGAAGCTACGACACATCTTCTCATCAGAAATACCTCAAAACCTTAAAACAAAATTGTACAACCAGTGCGTGTTGCCAGTGATGACTTACGGAACTGAGACGTGGTCCTTCACTGCTGGCCGTATGAGGAAACTCAAGGTCGCTCAGCGAGCTATGGAGAGGGCTATGCTCGGAGTTTCTCTGCGTGATAAACTTAGGAATAAGGATATCCGCAGTAGAACCAGAGTAACCGACATAGCCCAACGGATTAGTAAGCTGAAGTGGCAGTGGGCCGGCCATATAGCTCGAAGAACCGACAACCGATGGGGAAGAAAGGTTCTCGAGTGGCAGCCTCGTACCGGTAGGCGAAGTGTAGGGCGTCCCCCCACAAGATGGAGTGACGACCTGGTAAGACTTGCAGGAAGTCGATGGATGCAGGTGGCTCGGGACCGTGCTTTGTGGCATTCCTTGGGGGAGGCCTATGTTCAGCAGTGGACTTGTGAAGGGCTGTAATGATGAATGATGATGATATATATATACATATATATACACATATACATCAGTATACATATACATATAAACATATATACGAATATATAAATTTATATATTATAAGAAAATATAATATAATACAAGATGCATTTTTTTTGCGGATGGAAAATCATCTAATGACTCCTTTCGCTGTGGGTGGAGCGGAAGGGAGTGTCAGACTTTTACTGACTAAAAACCATCCGTGTTCCTTCAGTGCCCTTACGTTTCGGAGCCGCGGTATCTCTTTCGAACAGCCCGCAGCCCCGGCAGGCGTCGGCCCTTGCGGGCCCCTTCACGCTGCTGACAGCTCTTTGAGGCGCGCGTGGAACAAAACGCGCCGTCGACACGGCCTGTCGTCGTTAGACGGACGGACGGCGAGCTACCCATTGCTCGCCGTCCACAGGCCCGCGCCTATGGTGGCCGGGGGCCACGACGTAGCCCCCGACGCCCGGGGCGTCTCCCGCGGCGGCCGGGAAGGAAAGCTGCTGCTCTTTCCTTCTCCCGCTCCGCCACCTCCTTCGCTAGCATCACTGCTTCGCAGAAGGTGGTGACGGCATCCCATTCCATCTCGCTCCGGACCATGGCTTCGACCAGGGCCGGACGCGAGAGTTCGCCGCCGCCTATCGCCACTACGAGGACACGGCGGTGCTCCGCCCAAGCAGGGCACACCTCCGCGGTGTGCTCCACCGTGTCCTCCGGTCGATCCTCACAGTGGGAGCACCCGGGCGTTTCCTCCCGCCCGATTCGGTGCAGGAACCTCCCGAACACACCGGTGAGGACCTGCGTCAGGCGGAAGGTGAGGACGCCGTGGCGTCTCTCAAGCCACTCCTCAAAGAGGGGTCTTATCGCCGCTATAGTGGCGTGCCCAAATACAAGATGCATAAAGGTACGTAATCTACTGACGAAACTAATGTACATAGATTACAACTATAATGATGACGGAACTTAGCAGTTGTAAAGCAATTTTAGAAAATGATCTCGAACATTCTTCTTAAATTATTTTATCTAATAATAGTGCCATATACTTTCTTCTAAATAAACTAAAATGGTAAGTCACTGATAAAATTAAATAATAGAATGGTACTGAATATACGATGTAAACAATTGTAAATTCGTTCGTGATGTCGTTGAATTTGTAATTACTAGGTAAATGTGATCAACAACCACGCAAAAGCTTAGTTTCAATTTTTATGGATTATATTTAAACGAATACGAAGGCCGTGTAGCTCCCCGTGAAATTTCATCATGGCACGGGAGAACTTCGTGGGAAAACCTAGATGTATGAGTAATAAAAATAGTCGTGGAGATGTGAAAACCGTTAATATGCGTTGAAGCATTGCAGGAAACTCGTATTTTTCTGCCCACTAAACACTATAATGAGGAGCTCTGTGCACAGTAGTGAGACGTATATTAGCTGCTACTTTACTTTTTTACCTTTAATGAGACTTATTAATCAGTTTGTAATTTAAGATAGCTTTCATATTTTCAGATATATTAAGATATTTGTGACAGTCCTGGTTTCATAGCTCTCAGGCTCTTGCGGAAACATACTTTCAATAAAGAAAGCAGATTTTACTTGAATGTTCATTTTATTTTAATTGTTAAAGGCGGTAATCAAAATAATTAAAATTAAAATTTCATAGGTACGTAAGCATTATTATATATTTTAATTGCAATTTGATGTGTCGATTTACGTTCTCGGCGGTGAAGAAAAACCTGCATATCTGAGAGCTTTCCCCGTTGAGGTCATCCCGCGTTGGAATCAGTGCAGTGAACACTTTTTGGCCAAAAACTCTGCGGCCCGTGCCTAGTAATAACATGTCTGTAAGCTGCTACTTTTTTACTTTTCATGGGGCAATATATGCAGTTTTTATTTCATTCATACTTTCTGGTATGTTACTTTTTGTTTTCATACTACCGTAAATATGGTTGCAAAGATGATTAGAATTCATTATCGTCAACCTATCAAAAGTTCACTAAATGGACATATGCCTCACCCATAAATTGTCAAGTAGCTGGATATTTATGGTTTAAGATATTTATTTTTCTCAAAAGATTTATAAATCACTTACAGAGAAAATACTTATTAATTAAATATTTGCTATAGTTGCCACGCTTGGTGGACGGGTTGGCTACCGCAGCTATTATTACTTTGATCTGGTGTCAGTATGATGATGCTGCCCATCTCCTGTTTGTTTTCCCACGTCGCGTCTTACGGCGGGACGATATAACGTGGCGGATTCTATTTCACCGCCACATCAAGGCGAACATTTTTCCCCTCGCGTTCATGAGTGGAGTGCTTCCCACGTTTACTGTGAATAAAATTTATAAGGAATAAAACTAATTTTAAGGATTTTATCACGTATAATTTTAACTGTTTTCTGCCGACTTCCAAAAAGGAGACGGTACTCAATTCGAGTGTATGTTTTTTTTATGTGTGTTACCTCATAACTTTGTACTGGGCGAACCGATTTCGATGATTCTTTTTTTATATGAAAGGTGATAGTTCTCGTGTGGTCCCATATGAATTTGACCAAGGTCAGACCAATGGTTATTGAGTTATTCTTAAATAACCTATATGGAAGTCGGCTGCACAAAATTTTTAATTTTTAATTATTAAATCCATGTTTTGGGCACTTTACAGCACACATGGTCACGGGGGGACTGAGGTGTTTGACGACCTGATGTCATAGGTACTTAGAATAAAATAGAATGGAATAAGTGCAGTAGGATGCTTGGGTTTGAATTTAATTTTCTTAATTATGGAGTCCTTAGCAGATCATCAGCCATCTTCTCTATTAAAATTAGGATGTTTTTTAATTTCAATAGCCTCGCGAATCATCATTGGTATGAATCGGTGTTCTATTGCAAGGATTTGTTGTCTATCATATCCGATATAATAGTTGAGACTATACTAAACATTTTGATGTACTTTAGACTTCCCGGAACGTCGGTATTATATGTTTATAATTTTGTTTATATGTTCTTTTACGTGGGTTTTAGGGAGTTTTCATCCAAAGATGTGTTAAAACCCAAGTAAAAAACGTTAAAATTAAACGCGAACAAATCCCTAACTTTATTTTTATTCCATGTGTAGTATACATCATTATAGAACTGCATTTATGAAATTTTGAATTCTACTCGAACGTAAAAAACATCTACATCTATTTTATGGTGCCAATCAATATTAAATAGGACCAATGATATGAACAAAATTAATAGAAGATGAAGAAGAAAAGTGATCGAACTTTGCTAAATTTGGAACGGAACAGGATTTCATGATGTTCCTAAATTCAATCTCATGCGAGCGAAGCCGCGGGTAAAATGCTAGTATATAATAAATAATAAAATACAATATTTTATTACATACAATATTAAAAAACTATAAAAATAAAAATAAACTAGAAGTAATAACTTAGTTATCATACAGTCCTACCCCCGTGGTATCGTGCCAAGAATGCTGGCTGTGTTTCCTCGCTGAATGGCTATACTTAGCCTTTTAGCGAGAAAAGAATGAGCCTTCGTCTCACCAGTGGCAACGACCAGTTGCGGATAGAATTCCTTCAGAAACTTCATCGGACGTGGACCCCACGGACCGATAGTCTCTACAGCAAATGCCACAAATATGTAGTCATCTCTCAGAGACTCATATTTGCGCCACTTACTCAGTTCAGCTGCCTCTGATGCCACCTCGGATCTAAACGAGGTACCCCTAAGATGAGAGACCGCCAAAGTGTCTACGCAAGTAGCATCCCACACTAGGGCTTTACCTCTCTCCCAAGGGAACAATGTCATACCGCCGGGTCCACTACCATCGTCTCTAAATATTCCACAACTTTTACAACAAAATCCCAGAAAATGTAAAAAATTGTCAATAAATAAGTTTAAATGTATGTATCTGTAAAATAAAAGACGCGGAATCAGAGAAAATCGATACTTACCTAAACCGAGGTATAGTGGTCAATCGATACAAATAATTAAATTCAACTACAACTTTGCTTATAACTTTCATAAAACTTCGTCTTTTTTGTTCAATTTTTTTCTAAATAATACAACTAATTGCTCCCCATATTACCCTATAGTTTTCTTATTAAATTTTCACTGTTATATTATAAATTTTCACATTTTTCATTCTTTTATAGTCGTAAATTCACATATAAAACATAAAATCTTCTCTAACTTTGCATTAAATTTGTCTTTTCTGCTCATATTTTCTTTTTATATAGTGTAACTAATTGCCGCCTGTAATTCCCTCTAGTTTTTTCATACAATTTTCACAGTAAAATTACAAATTTTCATATAATTATTATTATTAAATGTGTTATTAAAGAAAAATTGCACTAAAAGGGTTATTATAATATCAAAGAATACATAAGTGAAAAAATCCCCCTAGGAATGAGGTGATCGCCACCATGCTGGTTCTATTAAAACTCATTTAAAATTTGTACAAACAAAAAAATTTGTGTAAAGTGAAATATGTTTAAGAAAAGTCCCGCTGGGTTTCTTGCTGGTTCTTCCCAGGACAGAGGTATTCTCCGAACCAGTGGTAAAAAAAAAATTACTTTCAATAAGTATTATGTAATAATCTATATTGAATAAAAATTATTCTATTCTATTCTACTATATCATTAATATAGCTGCAGCATGGCTCAACCACGGAAATTCCACTTCATTAAAGTCCACTGCATAAGCGGCCGCATTATGCTGCTGTTTCGTGCTGTAGTGTTATATGAGCGTGGTCTTCGTTAATGTAGTATGGCTCTACCACGTATCATGCAAGTAAGGTCAGCAACTAAAGTTGTTTCAATCCCTGTTCACCCCTGCCATATTAATATTGAAATATTTAAATTTTGTGAATATTATTTTTTCGCACAAGCCATTTAATGTTTAAATAATTAACTGGTTCTGAAACAATAATGAAGATGGAGAGACTTAAATGATCGCATATTTAATATTAATTTTAACATTTACATAATTTATGGCGCTGTTCATGCAGCACTAATTAATGTTTCAGAATATCCAACAATTAAAAACAGCCAATTTATTACTTACTTAAATTGAATGACTTTTATTACAAGAGATTCAAAATCCTTTTATAAGTATTTAATGTCGTTTTTTACTTTAAATTACCTAATTAAAATTACTTTATGTATAAAATAAGGTGATTATAAGTGGATCCGTGACTCGAAGACATCTACATTGGTTATATCATAGACTCTGGTTCTACTGCGGATATCTTCATTCCTAAATCCATAATGCAGAGAAACCCTATGGATATCCCTCCCCATAGATCAATGAGCGACTTTGAGCTTCCACATAAGCCTAGCAGTGAAGGACCACGTCTCAGATCTATAAGTCATCATTGGCAACACGCACTGGTTGTACAATCTCGTTTTCAAGATTTGATACCTGACTGTCATATTCTCTCGAACGCTGCCCAGCCGAGGTGAATCCGTCGATTGATTTCTCGGATGAAGTTGAACTTACCAAGTTGGACTATTTGCCTTTGTGAATAGTTTCGTGTATATAACGTCACCCTGTCTTACACCTCTGTACGATAAGATGAGTTTTGTACTCTGGTCACAGAATAAATAATAGTACTAACTCTGGTCCTGTAGTCGGATAGCCATCGTAGCTCTACTGTACAAACACCTACCTAGTTACGTGGTATGTACCTATGGTATGTGTTTATTTTGATGATTAGTTATTTTTGTTTAAAAGGAAATTTATAATGCGGGTGATAGATTTTTTAACGCCGCCGCCAAAAGGCCTTGTTCATGCATAAATTGCGCATGGATAAACATCCCAATACAGAATAATTTTTTTTGCAGGTTATATAAAAAAATAAAAAAATGTTCTTTATGAGATTCGAACTAGCAGCTCGTAGTGCCCAGATAACACACTGATATTGCGTTACCAATCCATCAAATCAATTGTAATCATAAATACTATTATCACAGATTAAAAATAAAAAACAACGCCTTTGTCATGGGTGATGATAGTCATAGTCATGAAGTCTCAAAAAATTTCCGATTATTCAGACGTCCGGAAGTGGGTAAAAACTGATTTTTTTAAATTCCATTGCATTCTTACATACATTTATATATGCATACATTCATATATTAAACATACAGATAATTCCAATAAAAGCGTGTTGATAAACTGACATTTCAAGCTCACACGCTAAGCGAACTGCCCTTGATACATAGACTCAATCCTCTATCTACGGCCCTATACAATTCTCTATCTACGGCCCTATATGAGTTGTGTACCATCAGGTGACTATGTACGACAAAACGTAGTTCCGTTTATGTCCGCCAGGGGCACTGTTTATACTCGTGTTTCCATTGAATTTTACGATGATGATGCGGAAAAATTAGTGTAGAGTATAAAATCATGCTAATATAATTGTAAAATTGTTGTATGATTTTGATTTAAGAGGACTGTTGACTGAGGACGAATGACGCACGCACACATTTACACAATTTCTGTATAGCATCAGGCCTCGGCCAGCTCTGTCGGCACACAGGCGTTTACGCAGGCATGTACGTAATATGTTCAGAAATAAGAATATGCGACTAAAAAATTAAAACACTTTTACGTTAAGATATTGCTTGTTGAATAATCTAATAAAAAACCAAATTGATTGCATGTATATTAGTATGGTTTTTAATCATTAAAAGAAATTTTCAGATGTATCTTTGTGATTTTTTTCTAGCAGATATCCTGAAATATATCATATATTTTTCTGATTTTGTCTGCAATGGATGATCCATTTATACTTTACATATATAGACTATACATTATACTTTAAGGCATTATAAAATTTGCGTTTAGCTCCCGCAGTGACCTTAATGTCCACAAAAATGCCACTTACTAGTACATATGAGAATTCTACAGATGAGCGTTATAGAAGTACGTAATGCAAAAAAATATTTTATTTTATGCATATTATAAATAAGACTAAGAATATAAATTCAAACAAAAATTTAATAAAAAATGGAAAATTACGAAAAACTAACACGAGCGAGCTGTAAGGAGTGTAAATATGTTGGAGTGGTTTGTGAGGGAAGGACCTCCAGCTTGCTGCTTATGAATATTTGAAAGCACGTGCTCAGCCACGTGTACGGGTTTGTAGCGGGAGAACGTCATAGAAGATTTTAAATTAAAAAGCTATGTTGTAAGGTATATGAAATAATAATTTATATATGTCGTAGAATTTTGACGAAAATCGGAAATTTGATTAAAAGCTTAAGAATTTGATCAAAGAACAAGATGACTTGTTTAGGAATATGATGAAATAAACTTGAACTATTTTGATTACATTTTAGAGCATGATTATAATGAAATACACAAAAATAGTATTTTTGAAAAAAAAATCTAAAGTATCGATCCAATGTACGTACAATGTACATATATTATATCGTAGTCCAATCGTAAAGCAGATCATGAAATGCCCATTTCAAGATACGTTGCCATTTCATGATTTGGCTAATAATTTATAACTATGATTTCTGTTAACATAGCTTAAAATACGTAAGCATCTTCGAATAATATCACCGACAGTTCTTATTGCATGCCCCATAACGCGAAGCATTATCAGGTAGTGCTTTACTCTCGACACGTCAAGTTCAAGCAATTTTGTGTTCTTTAAATGCCTCTATCATAACCATATTGCACTTATACGATAATATAAGTAGCCGTATATCAAGAAAACATTCTAAATAATCAATCATTTTATATTGCTACTTTGAGAAAAAACCGGTTTCAAAATTTTTACTAATTTACTTATATTACGTGGACGTCCGGATGTTGATTTTATGTGATCGATAGCTCCCTATTTCATATCAATGGCCTAGTACGCGTAGTTTCTTAATAAAATTATTATCAACTTTTATAAGTTGTATAATACAATACAATACAATACTATTTATTGTACACCAAGAAAAGATAAAAATATCAAAAAGAAAAAATAAACAACTATTGACGGAAATACAAAGGGCGGTCTTATTGCTACATAGCAATCTCTTCCAGACAACCCAGAAGAAGAAATAAATAAAAATAAGAAAAAGAACAATGGGTAGGGTGCACTAAAATAAAAAATAAAACCAAATAAAAATAAAATAAAGATACAAACTTATGCATTAAAAGATAACATCCTTCAGGTAGATCAGTGACCATAATTAAGCGGAGGAAGTGAGAGGGGTTAGAGAGACAAATAGTATTCCTTAATCTGTTTCTGGAACACATTTAAGGATTGATCACTTCTAATTGACTGGGGTAAAGAGTTCCGAAGTCTTACCCCAAGAACAGAGAATGATTTATCATAATAAGTTGAGGAGTGTACAGGACATTGGAGGGAAATATTTTCTTTGGATCGTAAGGAAAGTTATGACAGGAGCTGAGAAATTTAAAACGTTCTTTTAGATAGGAAGGACTTGATATGACATGGTCATATTTGCGAAGCCCAAATATGAACCTTATACGGAGATTTTGGAGTCGCTCAAGTTTGTTAAATTACTCCTCGGTGATATCAAGGTAACAAATGTCAGCAATGAGCATAGTCGAGGATAAGGAGTAGTAAAGATTGTGCAAGCGTAATTTTGGTGGCAATGGGTAAAAAGTAATTAAGCCTACTTCTTCGTAAGTTCTTTATCTCTTCTCTTAAGTTGTATTGTTATTAAAAATTTAAAGCCCGTTTTTTTTAGCCCTTGGTAGACAAAGGACAAAATATGTATTATACAGCCATATCGATTTTATACTTCATATAATCGATTTATTTTGGTAAACATAATTTTTTTCCTTGTAGTTGACAGTTTAAAAAAAGTTCCTGTTTAAATAATAGAGCGCTAAAAACATGTAAATAATATATTTTAAAAGTCAGGAATACAATTTATTTCTTTCATCATAATTAAATGAAACGCTCATAAGGTACCGAACTATAATAATATAATATAATAATATTTTATTGGTAAATGTACATGTTTTACAGAGTGTGTGGGCCTTATCCATTTAAGTTTTAAATAAACTTGTCCTAGGATAAAGCGCTCTTCAAGTTTGTAATATTCATACATGTATGTTAACAATTTTTTTTTAATTCCTAGAACTCGGCAACGGAGTAACATACAAAAGTAAATTATACTAAATCATCTGTAACCTAAAAAAACAAAAAAAAAAATCTTATCTAATTTAAATTTGGTCATCAAGATGTCATAACAAATTTTCAGTCTTAAGGTAATCCAATTTCTTCAGCCAAGCAATTAACGTTCTTTTGCATTCCAGAAATGACATGTTATAAATGTGTAGTACTCTATTTATTTTGTTATATAAAATTATTGATTTTGAGCAGTATTGACTTTGTGCAAAAATGGTTTTTGATATTTTTTTTCGAATAACACAGTATGGATTTCGTTTAGCATTGATTTTATCATCAGGAATATTGGTTTTATGAGTTTTTAGAACACACAGTAACATATAAAGTTGTCTAACGGTAAGAACATTACAATCATCATATACTTTCACGGTGCTGTATGTAATTTTTTTCATTAGTATAACTTTCAAGATCGATCTTTGAGCACGTTCAAGCTGAATTAATTTCGTTTTGTGCGTTCCACCCCAAATAGGCAAACAGTAACTGATGATCGACTGCACTAAAGTTTTATATATATGAATCAGAAGTTGTCTGTCCGCAACATATCTAAGATATTTAAATAACCATATCAATTTTCTAAGTCTTGATGTACAATTTTCAATTTGTCTGTGCCAATTTAATTGCTGATCTATGTACATACCAAGATATTTAACGGAAGAAACCTTTTCTAAAGCGCTACACTCGCAAATGAGATAGTTTTTGCTACAAGTATGGGCCGTTAGCTGCAGATTAGAAGGAGGTTGTAGAGAGTTAAGAATTGAGAAAGTAATGTAGCAAGTTTTATTAATATTTAAAGATAATAGATTGTTTTTTAACCATTTAGTTACTATTTGAAGGCCTCTCTCTGCTTTGCTATATACATCTTGCCAGCTTTCCCCATGGAAGAGAAGGGCCGTATCATCAGCGTAGGAGATAATTGTGCCCTTTTCAATTTTTATAAGACTAAGGTCATTAATATAGATAAGAAACAAGGTAGGGCCAAGTACGCTACCCTGTGGGACACTATTTAGAATTATATTTTTTTTTATGGAATAGGGGGCAAACGAGCATGCGGCTCACCTGATGGTAAGTGACTACCGCCGCC
The DNA here is from genome assembly GCA_033319125.1 of Parnassius glacialis. Classification (NCBI taxonomy): domain Eukaryota; kingdom Metazoa; phylum Arthropoda; class Insecta; order Lepidoptera; family Papilionidae; genus Parnassius; species Parnassius glacialis. Next base: position 8,745,732 of record JAVANC010000001.1, on the reverse strand, counting down.
CATGAACAACCGCAACACCAGGGGAATAGCAGATGCGTTGCCGGCCTTTTAGAAAGGTGTAAGCTCTTTTCTTGAAGGTTCCTAAGTCGTATCGGTCCGGAAAATTCGCTGGTGGTAATTGATTCCACAAGGAAGTCGTACGAGGGAGAAAACTTCTTCTAAATCGCACAGTGGTGGACCGCCAATCATCCAGATGGTATGGATGGTAACGCGAGTTTTGACGCGATGTGCGATGGTGAAATTGAGCGGCTGGAATTAGTCCGAACAATTCCTCAGAGCACTCCCCGTGATAGATGCGATAAAATACGCAAAGAGATGCAACATCTCTACGCAGTGCCAGTGTATCAAGCCGATCAGAAAGAACTCGGTCGTCGACGATTCGAACCGCTCTGCGCTGGATGCGGTCAAGTGGAAGGAGCTGGCACTGGGGTGCCCCGGCCCAGAGATGAGAACAGTATTCCATGTGGGGCCAAACTTGCGCTTTGTAAAGTTGCAAGCGATGTGCCGGCATGAAATACTGTCTAGCTCTGCTGAGCACGCCAAGCTTTTTAGAGGCCAATTTTGCCTTCCCTTCCAAGTGACCACGAAACTGTACACTATTCGATATGTCGACGCCAAGGATTCCGATGCTGGCTGAGGCAGCAAGGGGAGTGCCTTGAAACTGAGGAGATACGACAAAGGGGTTCTTTTTAGCAGTAAACGCGCAAACTTGTGTCTTCTGGGGATTGAACTGGACTAGATTTAGTCGGCCCCAATCCGAGACTTTGTTAAGCAAAGACTCGACTTCAGACACAAGTTTGTTCCGGTACTCGGCGACGTTTTCCCGAGAAATATTGGCACGGCCGGTATATAAGGCATCACCAGTGCTGTCGTCCGCATAGCAATGAATGCTACCAGTTACCAACATATCATTGATATGCAGGAGAAACAGCGTTGGTGATAGCACGCAGCCTTGTGGAACACCAGCGTTGATAGGCTTGAGATCAGAGCATGCACCGTCTACTACGACCATGATGCTCCGATCAGCAAGGAAACTGGTGATCCATTTGCACAATTTCTCGGGAAGCCCATAGGCAGGAAGCTTCGAAAGAAGCGCTTTGTGCCAGACCCGATCAAAGGCCTTCGCTACGTCCAAACTAACGGCTAATGCCTCCCCCTTGGACTCTACTGCCTCCGCCCATCTATGAGTTAAGTATACTAGAAGATCACCAGCTGATCGACCCCGACGAAAACCGTACTGGCGGTCACTAATCAGCTGGTGATCCTCAAGGTACCTCATGAGCTGGCAGTTTATAACGGCTTCCATTATTTTGGAGAACAAGGAGGTGATGGCGATAGGCCTGTAGTTGGACGGGTCTGAGCAGTCGCCTTTTTTAGGGATCGGGTGCACCAAAGCTGTCTTCCATGAGTTGGGGACTACGCCTTGGGAGTAGGAGTACCGGAAAAGACGCGTTAAAACCGGTGCCAACTCCGGAGCACACGTCTTCAGCACAATGGGAAGGACTCCATCGGGCCCACTCGACTTGCTGACGTCCAGGGAGAAGAGTGCTTTGCGGACCGAGCGCTGTGTAAATCGCACATCCGGCATGGAGCACTCACATCGCGGGATGGTCGGCGGTGTGTTCCCCCTGTCATCTAGAGTCGAGTTGGACGCAAAAAGAGAGCTCAACAGATCGGCTTTCTCCTTTGCGGCATGGGCCAGTGAGTCGTCTTCTCTGTGCAGAGATGGAAGAGATGGCTGACAGAAGTTCCCTTGGACAGCCTTGGCGAGAGACCAGAATGCACGGGTTCCCGAAGGAAGGCGAACTAGCTTCTCACCAATTCTGCCAATGTGCTTAGACCTTGCCTTGGCAATGACGCTTTTGAAGGACCTGGAGGCGGAATTATACTTCTTTTTAAGTGCGCTGGTGTTTACATCCCGAGACGTTGATGCGTCAGCCCAGGCCTGGTAGCACTCCTGCTTATAGCGTGATGCTATTTTACTGGAGCGACCAAACCATGGCTGGGATCTGCCTCCGATGGGCACCACAGAGGATGGAATAAAAAGTTCCATACCCTGAAGTACCACATCAGCAACAGAATCGGCAACAACGCTGGGATCTTCCGGCGAGAAGCAAACCCGCCTCCAAGGGTAGGATGCAAAAAAAGACCGCATCCCGTCCCAATCAGCTGACCTATAGTGCCAAACACGGCGACAAGCTGTAGATCGCAACTGCGATTGGAGCGTGAGTGGCACCGTACTCCGGATCAGACAATAGTCCGAAGAGCCCAAAGGGGCATCGACGGAGACCTGATATCCTTCCGGATGAGAGGTCAGCAGAAGGTCCAACAGGGAAGGTACATGGTCTTCCAGATCTGGGATCCGCGTAGGCGAAGTAACCAGTTGTGTTAGACCATATGCCAAAGCAAAGTCATAGACAGATCTACCCGCATGATCAGTTAAACGAGAACCAAGCCATTCAGCGTGGTGGGCGTTGAAATCACAGAGTATCACGATCTCTGCGGATGGGACCTGTTGTAGCACGGAGTCTGCAGCCATTTGGACGTGGTCGATGAGTCGGTCTGTGTCGGCATTACCGCTATGGGACCTATAGAGGCACCCGTAGACGCGCGGATGGTCGTCGCTGTCTACGCGCAGCCATAGGATGGACAGGTCCGTACCTTCAAGACTGCCGAGGCGTCGAAAACAGATGTCCTCTTTGACATACACGCAAACTCCAGCCCGGGGCACAAACGAGTGTTCCAATTTGTACCCCGGGTAGGAGAGATACGAAGTATCAGCCGGAGAGGACACCTGTGTCTCGGTTAGAAAGAGCAAGGCCGGCTTAGCTATCTCCAGATGGTAGTGGACGGCGTTAAGGTTTGAATGAAGTCCCCTGATATTGCAGAAATCCACGGTAAGCGTGGCAGGGGTTGCCTTTGTCTTCTTGCTCCATTTGCCCCGAGCAGGTTTCGTCTTGAGCAGAATTTCGCCCCCCCCCCCCCCCCAGAATACGCGGGGCAGCCTGAGCACCCACGCCCAGGAGTGGAGTAGTTATAATCAAAATTATAGTAAATCTAAGTTGAAATTAAAGCATTACGTGTAAATCGATATGTATATTCATAAGTCAAATGGAGTGTCGGATTTTTGAGATTTAGAATAAAATATAATAGAATTATGTTTTTTTTTTCAATATAGATTACAAGAATACAGCCTATTGAAAGTCATTTATGCTTTACGATTAGTTCTGAAAAAAACTCTGTTCTGGGAAAAATCAGCAAGAAACCTAGGGGAAGTTTATTTTTCAAAATGTTAATTTACGGTTTCTGGAAAATATCGATTTATTTTATGGGGTCAAGGCCTGAGTAGCGAGCGTTTGGTAGAACGTATTTCGATAAACATAAAATCCAACCTTTAGATTGTAAAGTGTATGGTATTTATTTACACGACTGCCTCGTTGGACTGGTGCTCATAATTGCGACTGCTGATTAAGTTTTTCTTTATTGGATAAGGGTGACAAACGAGCACACAGTCCACCTTATGGTAAGTGGTTGCTGCGGCCCATAGACATCTACATCTATCCTCGTTTGCGAATCAAAATGCAGATGCGTTGGCTAAGATGGAATGCCTCATTTCCAGTAAAAAGGGCCTCCGGCTACCTGCACTCACCAAGCGAAACGCAGAGGTAAACCTCTACTTCACGCTGGTATTCTGTGAGGTCGTGGTACCACCCCGGTTCGAGCCGGCCCATCCGTGCGACAGCAAAAGCTGCCACGTGGCTCTACCACTGTTTATAAGTGGTCGTAGGTTTGAAACCCGGGTCGGCCAATATCTGTTATTGAGATTTTCTGCTAGAAAATTATTAGTAGCAGCCCAGAGATGAGACGATGGCGGTTTTTTCACATCCGTGCCCTGGAAAGCGCTTAAAACCGTTGGTCCTGCCTCCTGATCTCTTTCCGATCGTGTCGGATTACCGTCTTATGTTTCGGACTTTGAAAGTGAGGGAACGGAGAGTGAAGTTTGCGGACACGGACATTATAATCCCGTCCTTGATCGAAATTCGGTCTGGAGGACCTTATTATTATTTATATCAAGTCAACATAAAATATGTCGGGATCGGGTCGGGTTAGTCAAAAAGTGCTTACAAAGTTAAAACAGCTAATCGAGTTTGTATCTTAATAATAAAGTAATAACGTGTGTAAAGTAATAAATGAGTACGTAACGAGCAATTTTTTTCCTCCTTTTCCAAGTTTATTTATTTTTATTTAGATGTCTTTCCTAACAATTTTTTCAAACGAATCTCGTTCGTCTAGACATTAAACACTTAAAGAACTCGTTTATCGTTTTAGTTTTTTTTAAATAAAATTAACTCACCTGACTTTTTGGCACTATTTCCTTTTCCGCCATTCTTATTTCTTCTTGGGTAGAGATTAATTTTGCTCTGACCACACCCCATCACAGCTGAGGCTACTACTCTTCCATTTTTCGAATGACACTTAACCTTTTGTTCTTTTAATGAGTTTTCTTTAATTTATTTAGATATATTTCTATTACGACATATTGACGTGAAGTCTTCTTAATTTATTTCTTTAATCTAAAAATATCCGCGTTTTAGTCTAAAAAGTATGCCTTTTTGGTATATTTCCATTTGTTTTTGCTCATTGCTCGTCTTCTTTTAACTGTTTTCTTTAGTTGTCGTGGCTGGTTCGCATCCATAGTTTACCTGAAAAAAGAAAATACACAGAATAAGAAAGGCTATTATTTTATAATTCCACGATATTTATGCATTAACAAAATCCTCACAAGACGAACAGATAAGGCTGAAATCTTTTTAAAGAAGTTTACTTCATTTAACTTCATATACGAGTGGGTATACTCACGTATACCTTTTTTTTTGCGGATGGAAAATCATCTAATGACGCCTTTCGCTCTGGGTAGAGCGGAAGGGAGTGTCAGACTTTTACTGACTAAAAACCATCCGTGTTCCTTCAGTGCCCTTACGTTCCGGAGCCGCGGTATCTCTTTCGAACAGCCCGCAGCCCCGGCAGGCGTCGGCCCTTGCGGGCCCCTTCACGCTGCTGACAGCTCTTTGAGGCGCGCGTGGAACAAAACGCGCCGTCGACACGGCCTGTCGACGTTAGACGGACGGACGGCGAGCTACCCATTGCTCGCCGTCCACAGGCCCGTGCCTACGGTGGCCGGGGGCCACGACATAGCCCCCGACGCCCGGGGCGTCTCCCGCGGCGGCCGGGAAGGAAAGCTGCTGCTCTCTCCTTCTCCCGCTCCGCCACCTCCTTTGCTAGCATCACTGCTTCGCAGAAGGCGGTGACGGCATCCCATTCCGTCTCGCTCCGGACCATGGCTTCGACCAGGGCCGGACGCGAGAGGTCGCCGCCGCCTATCGCCGCTACGAGGACACGGCGGTGCTCCGCCCAAGCAGGGCACACCTCCACGGTGTGCTCCACCGTGTCCTCCGGTCGATCCTCGCAGTGGGAGCACCCGGGCGTTTTCTCCCGCCCGATTCGGTGCAGGAACCTCCCGAACACACCGTGTCCGGTGAGGACCTGCGTCAGGCCGAAGGTGAGGACGTCGTGGCGTCTCTCAAGCCACTCCTCAAAGAGGGGTCTTATCGCCGCTATAGTGGCGTGCCCGGCACGGGGTTGCGACAGTCGCTCTCTCCATGTCGCCATGAGATCGTGCCGGAAGTCTGTCCGCTGCGCGACAACTTGCCGCGGCAGCGGGGTTTCCCCCCGGCATAGTGCCTCCGCGTGCCATTCGTGCAGGCGCGCGAGGTCTATCGCCTCCAGATCCCATGGCGGCAATCCGGCAAGGAGGCTCGCCGCCTCGCGGGAGATCGTGCGGTAGCCGCGAACCATTTTCACGGCAACAACCCTTTGGGGCGCGTTCAGGTGGTGGACGGCAAGCCGCGCCAAACCACGCGCCCACACCGGGGCCCCGTAAAGGGCCATGGACCGCACGATCCACGCGTAGAGCCTCCGGTAGGAGGCGTTTGGCCCCCCCAGGTTCGGCAGGAGCCGCCTGAAGGCAGCCCCGGTCCGTTCCAGTTTGGGAGCCAAACGTCGGAAGTGCTCAACGAAGTTCCATCGGCCGTCGAGGACGAGTCCTAGGTACTTCAACGTCGACTCGACGCCGATGGATACCCCTCCTACTATTACTGAGGATCCCGGTGGTGGCCTGTTCCGAGGGCCATGGAAGTGCATGGCCTCGGACTTGTGCAGAGCCACCTCGAGACCCAGTTGCCGGATCCTCTCAACGACTATCGCAACCCCGCGTGTCATAGTTTCCGCCGCCGCCTCGTACGACCCCCCTTGTGCCAGTACCAGCGTGTCGTCAGCGTAGCAAACTACGCTGACGCCGGTAGGGAGGTCGGCGCGCAGCACCCAGTCGTAACCGATGTTCCACAGGGGCGGCCCCAGAACCGAACCCTGTGGGACACCGCACGACATCTCTCGCCGGTTCCACTCACCGTTGCGACCGGGGTAGATGACGGCCCTGTCCATCAGATAGTCCCCGACTATACGACGGAGATAGGTCGGCACCCGGTGATACCGGAGTGCCTCCCTAATGCAGCTCCAGGGCATGGAGTTGAAGGCGTTGGCGATGTCGAGAGACACCGCCAAAACCCGGCCACTGCGTCCCCCATCGTGAGGGCTCTCACTCGCATGATGGCGTCCATCGTAGAGCGCCTCTTGCGGAAACCAAACTGGTGTTCCGCAAGATCCGGCCCCGCCCCGCAAGGTGCTCGGCGAGACGGTTTGCAATGACTCTTTCAAAGAGCATGCCCACCTCGTCGAGCAGCACCACGGGCCGGTATGCGAACGGAGAGTCCGCAGGGCGCCCCGGCTTCCGAATGAGGACCAGCTTCCCCGACTTCCAACGAAGCGGGAATTGGCCTCTCTCCAAGCATGCGCTTAGGAGCCCCTCCAGTCGGGGCCCGAGAGCCTCCGAGGCCAGGACCCAGGCTTTGCCAGGCAAGCCATCGGGTCCTGGGGCGGTATTCCTGGCCTTGAGCCTACTTACCGCCACTCTCAGGTCTACCCCGGTCCCTTCCGGGATGTCGTCGTCGTCGTCCTGGTGGTCCGCTTCCGGCACCGCAGGTGGCGGAGCCATAGGCGGGGGCGGATGTTTCCCTCGCGCAGGGAACAGAGCGCTCACCACGTCCTCCACGAGCTGAGGCCGGAGACTCTGTGTCAGCGGGGGGGCCCAGGTGCGGAGTTTATCCCGCACCATCTTGTAAGGGCGCCCCCACGGATCTCTGTCGAGAGTCTCCAGCATCTCCTCACGGGCGCGATCCCGGGCCCGCAGGACAGCCTCCCGGAGGGCGGTCTTTGCCGCTCTGTATCCCTCGTACAGCTCCGCCTCAATGGCTGCCGCATTCGGTGGACGAATGCGGAGCCTGCGATGCCTGGCGTACAGGTGCCGCGCGGCGACACACGCCTCGCGCAGAGACGTCAGCTCACGCGACCACCAATACACCTGACGCCGGGCGTTTCCTGGCCCGACGCGGGGCATTGCCACGTCACATATCTCGAACATTGCCTCCCGGAACCACACTGCCTCATCATTGACGTCGGCAGGCCTGTCCGGTGATGACACCCAGGCCTGCACGATCGAGGCTTCCAGGAGGAGCTCCCGGTCCAGATACTCACGTATACCTAATATCAAACAAAAAGTTGGTAGTGCAGGGTAGGTTCTTTTTCAATGCAAGATTAGGAAAATAGAAATCCAAACAAAAAAAAAACAAATTATCGTAAAAGTTAAAGTTACAGCCTTTAAACATTCCGTTGCTGGGCACAGGCCTCCTCTCATTTATGAGAGGGTTTAGGGCAAGGAAATTGTGGCGAACTTAAATGTTTTCAAAACTTTTTTTCCTATTTGTCGGCCATGCAGGTTTCATCACGATGTTTTCCTACACCGCCTAGCACGTGATAAATGTGCACTTAAAGTTGCAATCAACAATTTCATTGGTGTCGGCGGGAATATTAAAAAATCATAATTACGCATATTACACAGACAGCCAAAGCTATATTATAATTATATCATTGAACGATGGAACTCGAGGAATGAACGAACCAGAAACATTATTGCAAATGTTACCAGTGATCAAAGGATTCCCTACTGTACACATAACGCATAGTTATAAATACGAGAAGGGACCGGACTCGGAAAGATAAACATTATTGAATAATGACTTGTAATGTGCTATTAATAAAACACACGTTGAATTGCAGGATCGTTATTAGTACTTATCAATTTGGTTTTTTTTTTTGACTGACAAATCCTTTTCTTGTACAAACCACGCAAACGAACCAAACGGTTAGTTTAGAAGTTCATTATGCGTATAGCGAAGGAGAAGAATAATTTAGTCGCACCTGTCTTTCAATCCGATTGAAATGTTTCTTTTTTAATTGTCTTTAAGAGGAAATGCGGGTGGTCTTTTTCCCATACGAACGCTCTCGCTTATTGTCTTACTTGTTTATGACCTTATAGCAATGAGTGTTTACAGTAAAATAAATATCAATCTCTTCAGGGACATCCCTATGTTTTCCTCTCTGATGATACATTTTATCTATAAGCATTGGAACCCTTACAAAATACACAAAATTGCCTATTTAGACCGCTGTCAACGGAGGCTTAATGTTCAAAGTTGGTAACTAATACTGAAAAAAGAAAAACATAGGGACACAGTGTATATTGTTTTTATTCAGTTTATGAAATATCTTTTAAATTGGTCTAATATTGAAGGAGAAAATGATAGAGAGACAAACCTTGTACGTGGTAGAGCCATGCTGCAGTTATTAGTAGTATAGCTGTAGTAGGAATGGGTCGGCTCGACCGAGGAAAGAACACGCTCTCACAGAATACCAACGTAAAATAGCAGCTTAACGCTGCTGTGTTTCTTATGGTGAGTGTAGAGAACCGGAGACCCTTTTTACTGGAAAGGACGCATTCCATCTTAGTCCTCACGGGTGACAACGTATCTGCATTTTGATTCGTAATCGAAGATAGATGTAATGTCTATGGGCCACAGTAACCACTTACCATCAGGTGGACTGTGTGCTCATTTGTAGCCCTATAAAAACCCTTGAATAATGCCGTTTTAGTTAGATTATTCAATCGGATCTGCAGTTCTCCTTGTCGGACGCCGAGCGCTCGCAGACCGACAGCGATAGTTTCTTCAAATATCTAATTTTCAAAAGTCTCTCGGCCCGGATTTACTTTTAAGGCATAAATAACTAGACGTTTGCTAACTTAAGTGAGCTTTACGATCTTCGCCTGCATCACCTTATCACCAGGTGGAAGAGTAGTCAAGAACTGGCTTAAAATGATTAAAAAACGAGCACTTCTGTTTAGAAAAGCCTCTTTACGAACTAGCAATTCAACCCATTCAATAATTTACAAGTGATTTGACGCAGTAAGGTTCCTTTTTCATCTAATATTTAGTACTGGACGTAGGTCTACTTTTAAGTAGCTCGTTAGTTATTGACATATTATTATAAATAAGTGATTTTTTTTAAAATTTTGTATGTACTGCAAAAATTGAATTTTTTTTTCATATTCCTACACTGTCATCCAATTCTGAGGTATTGTCCAAATTTCAAGCTTCTAGCTCATCGCCGAGTGCTTGAAGTTTGAGTTGCAAGATTCCACCTGGAACGACAGACAGACAGACGAACAAACAAGAAAGTGATTTAATAAAAAAGTGGTAAAAATGCACAGTTGGAGCCAAATTGACTCTATTGATCTCTATTGAAATTGAAAATATTCATCATCATCGTTACAACCCTTCAAACAACAAGTTCCCTTCTACAAGTCCACTGCTGAACATAGGTCCTGAGTCGTACCAGGTCGTCACTCCATCTAGTGGCGGGACGCCCTGCACTTAGTCCGCCGGTATGAAGCCGCCACTAGAGAACCTATTTTCCCCATCGGTTGTCGGTTCTTCGAACTATATGGCCGGCACATTGCCACATCAGCTTACTAATCCCTTGGGCTATGTCCGTCACTCTGGTTCTACTGCGGATATCCTAGTTTTTAAGTCTATCACGCAAAGAAACCCCGAGCATAGCCCTCTCCGTAGCTCGCTGAGCGACCCGTTCCTTAACCGTTGAGCATCCTCATACGGCTAGCCACCTCATGATCAGCAGTCGCACTACTACAACCACTAGACCAACGAGGCAATCAACCCAGATAGTACTATAGAGTGAAAATAGTATCTCCGAGTTACGGTCGGCCAAACTAGATTTTATTGAAGTGAAAACATCTTTAGGCACGTTGAGCACTTTTAGCGTGAACTGCAAAGCACTGAACTTGTGTGACCGACACGCTCAGATTCATGGTCATCCATCCATCCTTTAAAAAAAACTTTACCTCCACACACCTCCACACTAGCATTTTCTCCTGTATCATGGGGGCATTATTCTGGATTCTGTCTGAGTTTGGATGTTTGTCTTTGTGAAATTAGTTTAAATACATAAATTTCACAAGGACAAACATCCAGACCCGGAACAATTATTTGTAGGCCATACAAATACTTGTACCGTGCGGGATTCAAACCCGCGGCCATTAGCGTTGTGACTCATTGGTGCTAAGCCACTGCGCAACGGAGCCGCCAATTCATATATACAGATGTATATATATTATGTACACGTGGAAGTAACACGAGGCTGCCACCACTGTCAAAATGTAGAAGAATATAGGGATTCCTGTAATGAGTTAAATAGTTTGGTTTTTCATGTGAAAATTTCTTTTGGCACGTTGGACACTTTTGCTTTTGGGATGGGAAAACACTAAACTCACGTAACCGTCACGCTCAGATAAATACAAGACAGATGTATGTATATTATATAATATATATAAATATATATATATATATATATATATATATATATATATATATATATATATATATATATATATAATCTATGGCTCTTTTGGGATAGGGAAAAGCATTGAACTCGCGTGACCGTCACGCTCAGATACGTACATACAGATGTGTATCAGATAGCTATGTATATATATATGTTTGTGAAGCTAAATAGTTTTCACTTTTGCCGTGCAGTCCTACGGCTTACAGTTTTATTAAATTAAACTGAAGTGACAAACGAACGTACAGAACGTACAGACACTGCTATTTGACGACAGAAATAGATAGGTAAGAGGATGCCTACCAAGACCGACTCCTAGACAAAAAATGAGCCTACCACATTACACATACAGTACTACGAATTTCTTATAGGGTAATGGTGATGAACGGGCACACAGTCCACCTGATGGTAAGTGATTGCTGGGGTCCATATACATCCAAATCCATCCTCGATTACGAATCAAAATGCAGATGCGTTGTCACCCGTGAGGACTAAGATCGAATGTCTCGTTTCCAGTAAAAAAGGTCTCCGGTTCTCTACACTCATCATACGAAACACAGCAGCGGTAAGCTGTTATTTTAAGCTGGTATTCTGTGACTGCGTGGTCCTTCCCCGGTCGAGCCAACAAATTCATGCTAAAATATTTGCTAATATGTTAATATATTCCAGTAATATATTTGTAGCATGGCTCTACCACGTTGAAAGTTTAAATTAAAATATTTTACAATAATTTTGTTAATAATAAAATATATTGAAAAACAAATTTTCAGCTATAGCTATTGTTGTCTTGTTCCCATTGTTATTCTTACAAATTAGTCCGTGTTATAACGTTAAGCTGCTAATTAGGTTACAAACTTAGTAACTTGAGTAGAAATATTGGAATACTTAAATTGGTATTTACGTAATTAATACTAAATAGGGCGAGTTTGTATAATTGGGTTGGTCTGAATACCAGAGTAAATCTATATTTTTGGATAATTTAATATGAAGTAAAACGAAAATTTATACAACTATTATCAATAATTAAACTAACACTTACTAACACGCAAGTTCTGGGTTTAAATGTAATATAACATATTATATTGATTATTTTGACTTAGTATTGTGACTCAAAGACTGCGAATTTTGTTACAATAATCTAAACACTTTTTAGCATTAGCTTTATCAGATTAAAACTGGATTAAATTCTTGGTCACACGTTTGTCGAAGAATTGCCCACACAAATAAGTCGTCCGAGATTAAAATATCTATGCATTGCTATTAAAAATAATATATAAATAATAGTATATTGTTTATATTATTAATATTGGATTAGATACTTTGCGATTTGCGAGTAACACGGTAATGCACTAATTTCATCATCATCATCATTATTATTTACATCTGAACATAGGCCTCCTCCAATGGATGCCTCAAAGCACAGTCATGAATCACCTGCATCCACCGACTTTCTGCATGTCTTATCAGGGGCCGGTCTTCGCCCACCGGTACGAGGCTTCTATTCGAGAACCTTTCTTCCCCATCGGTTGTTCTTCGGGCTATATCGCCGGCCAATTGCCATTTCAGCTTACTAATCCGTTGGGCTATGTCGGTTATTCTGGTTCTACTGCGGATATCCTCATTTCTAAGTTTATCACGTAGAGAAACCCCGAACATAGCCCTCTAAATAGCTCCCTGAGCGATCTTGATACGGCCACCAGTGAAGGACCACCTCTCAGAGCCATAATCATATCCATAGAACAGTAATAATTTTAGAATAATATTAATGTTATTTTTTAAATTTTAATCCTATATATATATATATATATATATATATATATATATATATATATATATATAACATGTTAAATCTCTTTAGAAAGAAAAATCAATTGCTGACCGTTATTCTTGCTAAAACTCGAAACTGGCTCGACCGATTACAATGAAATTTTTTGTGTGTGTTTGAGTCGATCCCTGGATGGCTTAAATTCACAATTCATAGAAACGCTGGTATTCTGTGAGAGCGCGGTCCTTCCCCGGTCGAGCCGACCCATTCGTGCTACAACTATACCATAAATACAGCTGCAGCTTGGCTCTACCATAATAATATCATACAAAAGAGCAGTAATTGTACTGGTTCTGCATACCCTTCAGACCGAAATGCAGCAGTGCACGCACTGCTGCTTGCACTTGCAGCAGTAACAGGTCAGAAGGTGGAGGTTCCACCCTCTAGATCTAGGCCGATAGGAGTCCTACCAACTAGAGTAATAAATTATTTAATAGAAGTTTATTATATACACAATATCAAAAACTATAATAATAAGAATAAAAAAAAACTAAAGCTAGAAACTTAATTATCATATAGTCTTACTCCCCGCGGTATCGTGCCAAAAACGCTGGCTGCGTTTTCCCGCTGATTGGCTATACTTAGCCTTTGAGCGAGAAAAGGACCAGCCCTCTTATCACCAGCAGCAACGACCAGCCGCGGATGGAATTCCTTTAGGAACTTCACCGCACGTGGACCCCACGGACCGATAGTCTCTACAGCAAATGGCACAAATATGTAGTCATCTCTCAGACACTCATATTTGCGCCACTTACTCAGTTAAGTTTAAGCAAAATCTATAATAATATATGATACGTTTGGACTGAATTAATAAATGTTTAATAATCGATAATGAAAGACATTCACGACATCGAATAATAACTGGCCAAGTGCGAGTCGGACTCGCGCATGAAGGGTCGCGCACCATCGTAATACACGTTTCTAGTAGGGGAGCCCCTTTTAATATTTTGTTTATTTTAGTTTTTATAATTTGTTGTTTTAGCGGCAACAAAAATACACATTCTGTGAAAATTTCAAGTGTCTACCTATTACTGATTATGAGATACAGCCCGCTGACTGACAGCTAGACGGATAGCGGAGCCTTAATAACAGGGTTCCGTTGGTTACCACTTGGGCACGGAACCCTAAAAAGGAGCACACCACGTGTACAAGTCGCGGCACGTAAATCTAGCGCTGAACGAAACGTGAAGGGGACGCGCATGAATTGAATTGCACGAATGTGCCTGGAAAGCCAATCAGCGCGTGCGAACGATACGCACGAGCCAACCAGCGCGACTTATGCGCAATAATGGTCACCGCTAGACTTTTGTGCCGCTACTTATTAGCTAAGCTACCATCTATCTTATCGTCCACGCGTTATATTGGACAGATAGGTTTAGGTTTGTATTTAGCTTTAGACGGTGATCTTTATAATAGGTGAACTTGTACGAAACATTTCCTGTATATGTGCTGTTGATCATACCAAATGTTTAGTCCATGTAACCAGGGTTTCAAGCACGTCTTGATTGTACACACAACGTCCGTCTATTTATAAGACAAAGTATTGCTTCCGCCGCATTCCGTAGCGTTTCCACGCAATCGTAATAATGAGAACTAAAAACAATGTTATCGTAAACCAGCGTTTGATGCTCGCTGACTGAACCCAGGCATGTCTGCGTGCTTTTATGCGCGTTATAATCTCTATCACAAGGGCGTGATATTGATAGAAATAAACTTTGTTTGCCGTTTAATGATTGAAGTGTTTCTTATTACGTTCGGTCATATTTCTTAGATGTACTACTACCTTCAGCGATTGAAGACGCGAGCGTTTTGCAGTTTTATTAGTCATAAAATTTAATTTTAATCCATTGTTATATTATTCTGTTAATTTATTTTTTATTTTATTTATCCTTCATTGCAACACACCTACAACTTCAGAGGTTACATAGGACTTGATATCCGATGGCATTCTCTATCAGTCAACCCTGGGAAAGACGGTATAAATAAAGATGTGTTATATAATAATATATAATATAATAAAGGATGTAATATATATATAATAATAAAGATGTTTAAGTAATGACAGACACAGTGGTAGAGCCACGCGGCAGCTTTTGCTGTCGCACGGATGGGCCGGCTCGAACCGGGGTGGTACCACGACCTCACAGAATACCAGCGTGAAGTAGAGGTTTACCTCTGCGTTTCGCTTGGTGAGTGCAGGTGGCCGGAGGCCCTTTTTACTGGAAATGAGGCATTCCATCTTAGTACTCACGGGTGACAACGCATCTGCATTTTGATTTGTAATAGAGGATAGATGTAGATGTCTATAGGCCGCAGCAACCACTTACCATCAGGTGGACTGTGTGCTCGTTTGTCACCCTAATCCTTTAAAAAAATGATGTTAATCTGCTTGTCCATTAGTAATGTTGCAGTAAAATTTTGTAAAAGTTATGGCGCTATTGAATTTAATAATAACAGTGACAAGAACTAATGAACTAAATGGCAAATAACCTTTCATCCTAAACGTCACGTATAATAAAATTACGATCTATATACTTCCCTATGCTGAGTACAGGTCTCCTTTCGGTAATAATGGCGTAGGGAAGCAAAAAAAAAATCGAACTACTGATTAACTGGATGCTCCTAAATTTAACGTGGTAGAGCCACGCTGCAGTTTCGTTATGTTTGTAACTTGATTGAGTCAGCTCGCTCGGGAAAGGACCACGCTCTCAAAGAATACTAGCGTAAAATAGCAGCTTAGTGCTGCTGTGTTTCGTATGGTAAGTGCAGAGCCTTTTTACTGGTACGATCTTAGTCCTCAAGGTGACAACGCATGTACATTTTGATTCTTTCTCGACGATCGATGAAGGAGTTTTTGCTACACCACTTACAATTACATGGAGTGAGTGCTCGTTTATGACCATTGTTCTATAAAAAAAACACCTTACCATGTGCCAGTGTGGGTATGTATGTGCATGAGAGCATGCGTGCATGCGTGCATGCGAGTGTTAAGGACTTATATTATTTTGTATTATATAAAACTCGATTGCTTTTTTACTAATGACTTGCAAATATTGTTTACTTTCTGCATTACAAATACACCGGAGTCATATTATATCTAACATCTATGCATTATTAAACGGTTTGTAAAATATATAATAGCTTAAAGAAGTTTGTGTTTGTTAGTAATGTAAAAAATGAAATGAAATGACTATTCCATTCTAAGTTTTAGAGGATTCCTTATTGAAGTATTGCTGAAGTATCCATTGCTGATATAAATTGTGCTATATTTATGCAATCGTTTGGTGTATTTATTTATTTACTTATTTATTTTTTACGAAAGAATACAAAGGATGGATATAATGCCATTAGGTATTCTCTACCAGTCGACCCATTACATTATACATAATTGCCGAATGAGTCTTATTTTGTAAAAAGGCATATTTGTAAAAAATAAATTCGCGTTCACAAAGCCTCACGTTGCGAAGATAACTCAAAAGCAAATTGAGGTTGACTGAATCATAATATTATATAACCTCAACCGCAAAAATTCGCTTGATAAGTGAACAGCCTCGTTACCAGTAGGATGAGTTGCGCCTTGTTTTAGCCCGCATGGGGTTCGCATAGTTCATACAACATATACACGGTCTAACTACTGTTAGATACATTTCAAAAAAATTTAAAATGTATTGGAGGTGGAAGAATATCCACTATCCCATATCATCCCATGGGTGTCGTAAGAGGCGATAGAAGAAAGCTGAAACAGGAGATGGGAAGCAGCATCATCCTGATAACAACTCAAAATTATAAAAAAACCGGCCAAGTGCGAGTCGGACTCGCGCACCGAGAATTCCGAACAAATCCGAAGGTATATAAGTTTAAAATTATTAAAAATATTTTTATTTTATTTTTTTTATAGGATAAGGGTGACAAACGAGCACACAGTCCACCTGATGGTAAGTAGTTGCTGCGGCCCATAGACATCTACATCTATCCTCGTTTGCGAATCAAAATGCAGATGCATTGTCACCCGTGCGGACTAAGATGGAATGCCTCATTTCCAGAAAAAAGGGCCTCCGGCCACCTGCACTCACCAAGCGAAACGCAGAGGTAAACCTCTACTTCACGCTGGTATTCTGTGAGGTCGTGGTACCACCCCGGTTCGAGCCGGCCCATCCGTGCGACAGCAAAAGCTGCCGCGTGGCTCTACCACTGTTAAAATTATATGATGTAATGTTTATTATATGATTTAACTAAAAATTTATACTTTTCGCAATTTTTCCTTTATCTGTGCTATAAAACGTTGCTTCGTACCAAATTTCAAGATTCTATGTTCACGGGAAGTACCCTGTAGGTTTTGATGCCCTTGCGAAAGTCGAAAATTTGCGGCATAAACGGCTGTATCTTTTGATTGCGTTGGCTTAGAAATGTGATTTTTTCACAGCTCCAAGGGACAGTAGACTTGAGTATTTGATATGAATTTCACTTCCACGAGTTCCTGAGAAAAAGGGTCTTGACAGACAGACAGACAGACGGGCAACAAAGTGATCCTATAAGGGTTCCGTTTTTTCCTTTTGGGTTACGGAACCCTAAAAACAGTAGTTGCCAATCCGCCTGCCAAGCATGGCAACTATGGCAAACACGTTCATTGTTATGTAGTGGACTTTTAATGGGCTATAATGGTGATAGCGATAATGAAATATATTTGGAGTGTGATAACTTTTAAGTAATCCATTTGTTTATTATACAATTTTTTTGCCAAATAAAAAAAAATTAGGAGGTTCTCAATTCTATTCAGATAACATTCTAGAGTACGTGAGGGTAATATGGTCATCCGGTTAATATGGTCACTTTCTTATAACTCAAAAACTACAGCCTAATTTGCATAGATAGCTTTGTGATACGATAGCTCTTCATCAGTCATTCAAATAATAAAGGGTCAAATGGATGATATCGATGCCATTTTGGCAGTTGGTATTATAGTAAGTACGTGAGGGTAATATGCTCACCTTAAGCTTTATCGCCCTATAAAACCAAAATTAGGAGGAGAACAGAGACAAAAACACAAAGTCGTATACTATAACTAATATATTAAGAAAAAAAAAATAGCAAACAAGCTTTGGAAATAATTAGGAACACTTCTTAGTTGTTACAATGAGCTTGTGATAATCCTTGGTCCACTCAAAAGGCTAAAAAAATAAACAAAACAGAATAAAATATTAAGACAAACTCTTCTGAAATCGAGGCTGTAACGCTGTATGACTTTTGACGCGTGTATATTTCAAACTTATTTAATTCTTTTCAGCTCTTTGATGTTGGTTTTTCGTTTTATTAAATGTTTAATTTTTAGGCCACAAGTCTTATACAGATCAAGTCCGCCATATTTATTTAATAAACACATCATTTAATTTAGGAGTAACGAGCGGACATAGAAACGGGTATAATATTTACACGAAGCATGAATACCAGCGTAAAATAGCAGCTTAATGCTATTGTGATTCGTATGGTGAGTGTAGAGAACCGGTGACACTTTACTGGAAACGAGGCATTCCATCTTAGTCCTCACGGGTGACAACGCATCTGCATTTTAATTCGTGAGTATAAATGTAGACGTCTATGGGCCACAGCATTCACTTACCATTAGGTGAACTGTGTTGTTTACTACCCTGATTCTATAAAGAACAGCTAAAAATGTTACACTTTTGTGTTCAACAGCAGTCGGGTAAAAAGTATTTTGAAGTAGATTTCTGCAATGCACTTCAACGCGCTGTAGAGTGTCCCTAATTTGCTTTTACGGACTGTAAGGCATTTTAACCTTCAGAGGTGATCTGTGGTCTTCTGATTTTGGTTCGTTCTATTGTAGGGTATATACAGACGATAACATAGACGGTAGTAAAAATTTACCATCTGTTGGATTGTTAGCACACTTACCAATATAATTAAAATAAAATAAAATCAAATAATTTAAACTTCGAACAACAACCTCATTGTTAGAGAAATATATGGAATTCGAACCTAGAAACGGTAACATGTTAACCGGTAACTCTGATCAATGAACCACGTAATCGTCTAAACAATAAATCTAAGGTGATTATAAACGGCGCAGACACGCGGCGTTCAACAGGTGGCACATTATTCAAACGTCGTTACTGTGGCTCTAACTCTTTTATATTCGCCCGTTTCCAATGAAAATGTATTGTTAAACCGGCATTTCCACACACCCGTTGTTCCAAACACAGCAGCGGTTTATGAAATTTGAATCGAGTTACCGTAGACTTTTATTTTTACCTGACTGCCTGACTACCCCAGAAGGCGGGTGTGTTACGAGTGTATGTATGTCTATTTCTATGGCACACTGTATTGAAAAAATAAACATTATTTTATTATTACAAATTTTAACGTATAGAGTAGAGAGTAATTGTGTTCTGGGGTATAGAGTATCGTTACATTCTTCTTAATTGTGAAAGTGTTATAGGGTGTAAAATTATTCTCATTATCCTTTTTTTACGCAGTCGCGTTTTTTAAATTATCTATTTTAATCTTAAGGCTTTAGGTCTAAGGTTTGTTAAAGGATGTCACGAAGGTGTTAAAGTTGAAGTGTAACAACTTCTAAAGATAGTTAATTGGATCAGGCGTTGCTTTGCGGAGGTTCTTCATAATAATATAGAGAACATTAGCTAAGAACCGCGTGCAGATAGTGTATTAATGAATGTTCTAATCCTAGGTGACTTTAATTTAAACTCTTGCAGTACCAATATAAAGACTTCTTTTGACTTTTTTCGTGAATTCTGCTCGCTTAAGCAATATAATACAGTTTTAAATAATCGCGGTGGTATGCTAGATCTGGTGCTGGGCAATTTTGAACCTAAACAGATAGTGGTATCTCTCAGTGAAGATCCTCTGGTAAATATCGATCAGTACCATCCTATGCTCGATATAAATATTACATTTCCGGGCTTTTGGATAGCATCGAGCGTGTCATCTTTGCAGCAAGTGACACCTCGCTCGAATACCAATATAGATTGGAACTGGCGTACGGCAGATTTTCAGGGTCTATATAGGACTTTGATCGAAATAGACTGGTCTGATTTGTTAACAATAAGCGATATTAACTGTGCTGTACAGCTATTCTACGATAAGCTATACGAAATTATAAATCTGTTTGTGCCTATTAAAAAACAATTATCAAACAATCAGCGATACATATATCCAAACTGGTACAACGTAGAAATAATAAAAAATATAAAAAACAAACACTTTCATCATAAGCAATTCAAAAAAAAAGGCAAAGAATTTAATAAGGCTATGTTTATATATAGAGAAAAAGTTAAGAAATTTATTGACTGCGAATACCGGAAATATATGACTGTACTACAAAAAAATATCATTGACGATCCTGTGCAATTCTGGAAATATGTAAAGGAGAAGAAAAACAATAGCAGGTGCATAGATACATATATATATGAAAATATTGCAGTGACAGATCAAGCCGCAGCCGATGCCTTTGCTAAATATTTTGCGTCCGTTTTTCATGCAGAGAAACCCGTGCTAAACCCGGAAACTGCTGCAAAAGCTGCATATGCACATATACATCGAGATGTGACCTCAGTTTCCATCACGACAGTTGATGAAAACGATCTGAAGAAGGCATGGAGACGTCTTAAGCCACGATCGGCTGGTGGGCCGGATGGCATTCCTGTCTTCTTAGTTAAGGACTGTATATCAGTTCTTGGGCGGCCTCTTCTATATTTGTATAATCTTTCATTGACGCAGTCAAGATATCCTGAGAGCTGGAAGCTATCTCGAGTCACTCCTGTTCCTAAAGGAGACGGAGGCACAAATGTTACTTCTTTCAGACCTATAGCTGTCCTATCCGTTTTTGGTAAGATCTTTGAAGCAATTCTAAGTGATTCCATCAAATGCCAAATCAGTCAACAGCTGCATAATGATCAACATGGGTTTCGTACAGCTCGCTCCACCATTACCAACTTGGTCGCGCATGTAGACTATATCTACTCACAAATGGATAAGCGAAGGCAAGTTGATGCGGCTTACTTTG